>JAOWCC010000064.1:3286775-3886775 GCA_030867875.1 Actinernus sp. WN-2022
AGAACGAGTCCGAGATCAGATGTAATTTAGTTCCGTTCCTGTGGTTCCGTTCCGGTGTTCCGGGTTTTAGTACATGCCGTAAAATCACTCTTATTTCAGGCTGTCTCGGACTCACGCCGGCCGTAACCGTCTTTTTTATTTTTCTCAAAGTTAAATAAATTTTTGAACAAAAAAATCCCAGCACGTTTACTAACTGACTAAAGCCTATCTTTGAAGGAAATATGAAGAAAATTTTCTTTTCATCTTTTGCCGCGGTTTGCTCGATATTAGTGCTCTTAATCACTTGTGTTTTAAAACTTTTCGCCAAATTTCGATGTTCATTTCAATGTTGTGTCAGATCCAGAGTGTATTCTTACATGTCTAGTTAGATCACCAGACTGCTTGAAGCACTTTCCACACTGCTTACAATTATATGGCTTCTCTCCCGTGTGTATTCGATTATGTCGAGTTAGATTACAAGAATCATTGAAGCACTTTCCACACTGCTTACAACTATATGGCTTTTCTCCAGAGTGTTTTCGAACGTGTTGAGTTAGGTTACCAGGAAACTTGAAGTACTTTCCACATTGCTTACAATTATATGGCTTCTCTCCCGTGTGTATTCGATTATGTCGAGTTAGATTACAAGAATCATTGAAGCACTTTCCACACTGCTTACAACTATATGGCTTTTCTCCAGAGTGTGTTCGAACATGTTGAGTTAGGTGACTAGAAACATTGAAGCACTTTCCACATTGCTTACAATTATATGGCTTCTCTCCAGAGTGTTTTCGAACATGTTGAGTTAGGTTACTAGACTGATTGAAGCACTTTCCACATTGCTTACAATTATATGGCTTTTCTCCAGTGTGTTTTCGAAGATGTCTAGTTAGATCACCAGAATCATTGAAGCACTTTCCACACTGTTTACAGGTATATGGCTTCTCTCCAGAGTGTATTCGAACATGTCGAGTTAGGCTAGAAGACCGACTGAAGCTCTTCCCACACTGCTTACAGTTATATGGTTTCTTCCCAGAGTGGGTCCGAACATGATCTGTAGGCTCAATCTGGGTAGGAAAATGGTCTTTATGGTCAGGGAATGGTGTCTTATTATCATCAAGATTAACCACTTTCTCTGATTGTGGATGTTTCTCGGCAGCACAGGATGAACTTCTCTGAGTAGGACCATGGGCCATTGTTTCCTTAGACATGTCCTATAGCAACGAACACAAATTATGAATATGAAACTCATTAATAATTCATGACGAAAAAACAAAGGCAATCAATGTGCGTTGTTAAGTATTCTGATACAGACTTCGTTTTCCTCGGCGGAAATAGGTCGTATTGCAAAAATAACTGAAAACACGACTCTAAACATCTCCACGTTTGATGAGCCATATACAGAATTCGTGTCCGTGCTTTATCGAATTTACAAACTCTCGCCCTGCGATAAAGCACGGCTACTCATTCTGTATCTAGTACTTAAAATGTTTTCTAAATGACATTGTATAACTTGCAACTATTCTACAGGTATAATGGAATATTAACTACTATTTCTAACAATCTCAAGATGTATTCCTCTGGAACACATGGATACAAGTCTTAGAACCACAAGACAATCTGTTGTCAAAGATGTGATGAAAACTATAGGTAGCATGGAGTTACAGTGTAATGTATGACAAACAGCATAGTTAATATGAATGTCACTACTGAGTAACCATGTTTTGTCTCGAGCACAATCCATTATTTCACTTATGGCCTGAAATGCCTGGGCTGCATCACTGATACATAAATAGAGTGGAACCTCCCTGAGCTCTCACCTCTCTAAAAGTGCCACTACGACGAAAATTTACCATTTCGATTTGGCACTTTTTCAGTGTCAATAGGTCAATCAGTATTAGAAATATCCGAAATAGTAAAAATATTCCCAAATGGGCAAGTGAAACGACAACATTTTAGGAGAGTTTACCGGTAAAATCATGTCCGCCATTATTGGAAGCCGTTCTCAGTATTCAGCGGAAGTGATGTCATACACTTAATACGACAACCGCATGGCGCGAAATAGTGTGCATAAAAAAGTAGCCAACCTCGCAAAGATAAATATGCCTCCAGGCGTTGTGTTCTGCAGGCGAGCGTTAAGTGTATGACATCACTTCCGCTGAATAAACCTTTGTTTAAAGCTTAACAAAGGGAACGGCCTCCAGTAATGGCGGATGTTTAGATTCAATATTCGGAGATAAAAAAATAAGACTTCCTGTCGTTGTATCGAAAAACAATTTGAACTGGTAATAATATATCAACTCTACTTTATGAATATGCAAAACATTGTCAAACTATGTCAAAATTTGATCGTAGTGGCAAACGTCGAAAAAACAAAACGTACCGGTGACTGTTTTTCGCGAGTTTAATATGGATAACGGAGATAATATCATAGACTGGGAAGACAATATGTTCGACTATGAGGTGTTAAGGTCCGTAGAAGAAGAGGGAAATTAAAGTCGCTTCCCAAAGCTAAAAGAAAAAGATCGAGAAACTTTAGCATCCGCTACATGCTCTAAAATGACTAACGAGACCACAAAATGGGCTGCTAAAACGTTTGAAGTTGAAAAAAGCAATATACAGTGTTACTCATTGAAAATAAGAAAAATGCGGTTTTTCTATTAATTAAAACAGACTGGTGTATTAAACGAGAGGAAAGTGACAACACAACTACAACACTTGACCCATCAAGAACTCGACGATAACTTTAATACGCCTATTTTATGCTAAAGCCAGAAGAGTGAATGGCAAAGAACGAAATAGGGTTTGTCTGGTTTCATGTAGAAATTCGTTTAAGAAGTTCCTGAATGTTTCTGAATGAGAAACGGGCGATAAAACTTGCAAATAACCAAGAATTTCGGAAGAGTAAATCATGCGGCCATGCCAAGAGAGCCTCAAAAGCTACGCAACACGGCCATCAGAGCAGCAGTTAAAACACTGTATACATTCCTTGGGATAAAGAAATATCCTTCTTCAGACCACAGAATCAGTAATCAGTGTCAATGATGCAGTTGTTGTAGAAAACAGTCGGAAATCCTCAACTCACGTGTCCAACTCGACTGCCGCTAATATGCTAACGATTCCGCTGTGAATGCTTTTCCATAAGGCATTTTCAACATTTTTATCACAATGTGCAGAATAACCTCTCCTGTGCTGACCAGAAATTGGAAAAGGAAAGCAATTAGCTTCCTGCAACCGTTTTGATCAGATGATAATTTTATAGCCCAATTGCCGGCTCTGTCTTTCACTTTTATCGATTGTCATGTTGTATTCTTAGCAGGTTACTCCATTCAACAAAAATGAGCTTTCAAATCGTCAATGTCAAGCTGTCACAACTGAACCAATCAGCGACGAGAAATGTTGTAAAATGGGGTTTTCGCTGTCGTTAGTTTGCTTTTAGATTTAGATAGCTAATACTTTACTTCATGTACATTGAAGTTTATATTATGAAACAAATAAAAGATGGTTCTCCTTGTTCTATAACAAAATAATGCACTTTCGAGGTCTTGAAAAGCTGCTAAATGCACTGGCGTTCTGCTAGAGCATCCGCTGTTTGTTTTAAGATATTGAACGTACTTTATGTTGTTATAGAACTAGAAGAACCATCTTTAATTTGTTAAATACAATTCTAAATAAGGAACCGGACATTATTTAGTGGTTTGGGGGTGTGTGTGTGTGTGTGTGGGGGGGGGGGGGGGGGGGGGGGGGGGGGGGTGACCGGCCAGCTATAAATATTATACCAATTTCAGATATGAATGGCTGAGTCGACCCATCATGAGGGTAGACCAAAATTACTTTTAACTTATAGTTGAGTACGTTTTTAACCCTAATCAACAGTTATTACTGACCCTAGCAAATTGAAAATTTAACGTTGTTTACTAGTGAATTAAACCCTGGCTAGCATTAGTCAAAATTATGGGCTTTGAGTATTGATCAGCCAGGCCTCTACAAATGCCACACCTCTCCCTGGAAATCTGTCAACTGATTGCCATTGCAGTGCATGTGTCGAGATACGAAGTGGTACTGAATACTGGTCAGACCAAATGCCCCACCCCTAGCCCCATTGTTGTCATATGCCTGCCCCTGGGTCCCCTCGATGATTGTCAAATGTCCCACTGTTTGGAATTGACTGATACGTCACAATATCAAGTAGATTACATGTAAGTATGATTTAAAGAGTTCCAGAAGGCACTGCTCTTTGTGTTGGAGGTGTAACTGGTTACTTCTTTGTGATTGGAAAAGGAGAATATTCCAAAAACTCAACCTTTTGGTATGAGCGATTCCACCGGCTGGTACATGTATATCAGACTGTCAGAGGTTCAGCTGCCTCTCCCTTTCTATGCCAAATTTAAAGTGCCCCTCAAGCCTAATTTTTTTTTCCGAAAAGAAGAGGTAATTTAGAGCATTTCTGTGGAAAAAAAAAAATTGGCATTAATCCTTGATTTTTTCAATAAGTGTTTAAAGATGACAAAATCCTGTGTGTAGTGGTGCATGTCCTAATTATTATAATGAGTCTTGTGACAGAAGTGAAGGAAAAACTTACAAAGAGAAGTTGGAGTAGTTGTAAGTAGTGGTTAGCAAAATCGGGAAAAAACGATGTTTATATAGGTGTGTTGTAGGGGGCTGCAACAACTGTTTAGACCCCAAGCAAGATATCAGTCTTCACAAAATTCCATGCTGGGGAGATGAGAGTTCGTTAGCCAGAAAAAGGTGCAAGTGGGTTAACTTCGTGAAAGTGAAATGTACGTAATATGCATCCGTGCTTAGAAATAAAAATTCTTCACTTACGTCACAATTCTAAATTCTAATGAGGGTGCTTCATCATCAGAATCGCACTTGTAATCGCTCAAAAACAATTAAGGATTAATGCAAATTGAAAAGGCAGAATTACTCAAAATTATCTTCTCTTTTCGAAAATAAAATAAAAACATTGGGGTTGAGGGGCACTTTAAGGCATGTGAGAAGCATAACTCTTCGAGCATTTGATTTACTAATTAACCTTATGAAGTACATAAGCAAAAGAACAAACCTCTGACACCTAGAGTAAATCGGTTTCTCTTCTCTTCACTTCTAATGCTCCCTTGTAACCCAACTCGCTCCTTTCTAAGCTCCCAATACCCACCAAAAGTGCTTGTAGGAGTGGGTACTCTGAATTTTAACAGGACCTGAAACAACCATAGGGGCTGATCAAAGTCAGGACCCGGCTTAAAACCACAGAACGAATTGGAATTTAGCATGTTGGTTTTTGTGGACAATCTGGAGAAAAACCCTCATAGCATTAATGCAAGATACCAATTAACTAACTCAACTCACATGTTACCAGGGCTCCAACCCTGGCAACAGTGGTGACAGACAAGGTGCTTGCACCACTTGCAATGCAAAACAAGGCTATCAAAAAAGTAGTACTCTCTTAAATAGGTGGTTTCACTATTACGTCAGTTGAATAAAATTAACATAGTGCTTTGTGCTGATTCTTTTGTTCTTCTAATTCGGACCATTGTCTTGGTTATTCTCAGATGAGTTAAAAATCTGAATAAGAAAAAGAATTTGAAAAGGTTGCTGGTAGTTTAACTGACAATATATAGTGCAAATTAGGATATTGTACCTTGAAAGAGGAATCGGGCCATCTAACTTCATGAGTGGCTGTACTGTAATGGAACAGAACTTCACCAGATTTATAAAAAGTAACATTCCAGTAAGACTCCATCCTTAATTAATCTGCAAGGGAAAAAAGAGTATTTCATCAGTTAAAAATTATATAATTATTGACTTTAGACTTTTTGAATTTTGTTTTATATGCACTTTTCTTACAATTATTGGATATTAAAATAGGTGAAAATGGAAAAAAATAACAAGAAACAATACTAATTAATATAAATACATTGGATAAAAATGGGATGAAAACTAGTGACAGTGCAGAGGCAGAAAGAGCCTGTTGGCTTTTGTGTCAATCTCTATTTAAAACATTAAAGTACACACTTAAAGTGCCACTACCATCAAATTGTAACATTAATATTTTTGCATATTCATAAAGTAGAGTTGTGATATATTATTACAACATTGTTTTTCGATACAACGACAGGAAGTCTTATTTTTTTAGCTCAGAATATTTAATCTAAACGTCCACCATTACTGGAGGCCATTCCCTTTGTTCAGCTTTAAAAAAAGGTTTATTCAGTGGAAGTGATGTCAGTGAGACATATACTTAACGCTGCCTGCAGAACACATACATACATACACATAACTTTATTTCTGTATGCTAGCCACTATGACAGTAAGCTGGTTTCCACGTGGGGTGTAACGATAAATATATGTACAGATTAAAAACATGTACTGTATTGATAAAAATCACAACTTGTACTAAACACGTATTCATGTACATAAGAAAGTTATATTTATCTTTGCGAGGTTGGCTACTTTTTTATGCACACTATTTTGCGCCACGAGGTTGTTGTGTTAAGTGTATGACAAAACTTCCACTGAATACTGAGGACGACTTATATTAAGGGTGGACAGGATTTTACTGGAAAACTTTCCTAAAATGTTGTGCTTTAACATGCCCATTTGGGAATATTTTTTACTATTTCGGATATTTATAATACTAATTGACCTACAATGTATTGACACTGAAAAAGTGGCAAATCGAAATGGTAAATTTTCATTGTAGTGGCACTTTTAAACAATAAAGACAAACACAAAGGAAACATTATCTAGATGAACACAGTTAGGTAATAGTTGAAGTACATGTAACATGAAGTGCTCAACAACAAAAATTATATTGTAAGAAATGATAATCTTAAGAATATTTGAAAACAAACTGATCAGATTTTAGATAAACAATGAATATATTATTCTTGATAAGGCTAACAGAGCTGGTGTTGTAGTAAATATATCTTGTATTTATTATTAATTTGCTTGATGGCATAGATTTTTAAAACTTATAGTGGGGAGTCAGTCTCCCAAACAACTGAGCTTGAATATTTGAGGGTACATTTTCCATCATGATAATAGCTACATGTAGGCCTTGTGTGTGATGGTGTTATACATGCTTTTGTCATCACTGCCAAGCCTGATTCACTTTTGTGTTAATTGAGAGGAAATGTTGTGTCACATTGGGGCTTGTTGGTAATCACAGAAGCATGGCATCATGATGCATATAAAGGCCATATAAAAACTAAAGAATAATAAAAAATAAATATAAAATTAATGTATAATGAGGGTACGTATGAAGCTTAAACAAAAAAATACACTTAAATTGAATAGCGATACTGACTGCCACATCATCCATTGTCGACAATGGGCCAACCAGATATTTTGAAATCATGGTTGGACATTACCATAACAATAATTGTAATGTTTATCAACACAAAGTATCGCAATAGACACAATTTAAATCTAAATATGTAAATTGCCAGTAAATAAGTTCCAGTCAGATAGAGTTCTAGTTTAATAGGAAACTATACTTACATAATAATAATAATAATAATAATGGCCACATTTATATAGCACCATATCAACCACAGTTTCATGGCACTTTACATATGACTGACATATCCCGTCAGTGAATTATTTCGGACTGCTTCACGGCGCTAATAGCTGCCATGCAGTTTACAATGTTGAGTGTGGTTAGTGCAATGGCCAGGCCGCTGTACCGGGTGACAATCCCCTGCTCTTTTTCGAGTAGTATACAACAGGTTCTTTCACGTCCCCTTCAAATACTGATTAGAAGTAGAAGGAGACAAGGCCAACGGCTTATAAACGTCCCTGCCCAAGGACGCGGCCGGGATTCGAACCCCCGACCTCCCGCACTCTAGACCGTGCTCTACCAACTGAGCTAACCAGTGAGGTAATAGGTAAAATGTGTATAGGTAATAGTTTTGCTACTAACATGGGCGTAGCTGCCTTTAAGCCAGGGCTTACAAACTTTATGCCTGTTCATTAGTCTGTTCTTGATTCCCTTTCCCTTACCCTCACTAAACTCGCGAAGTTTGGAACGGGCTTACAAACCAAAAATGGCTATCTACGCCCCTGACTAATGTTAATAAACTGCTGCGAATGATATTGTCTTGTTAGTCTCTGTTTAGGCTTTAGTACATAGGGTGGGAGGTAGAACTATTATTTTGATTTAATGGTCCATATTTGCGGCTCTACCTCGGTGTATAAGCAACCTCACAGACTGCGTCACAAAACTCCCTTTCTTTATAAGTTCTATGACTCATAATTTGGGACTTAGAATAGTTTCCGAGCAGTCCGAAGCGGCACTTCTAAATATTACAAGGAATTAGGGAGCCTCTACTTGAAAAAATTATTTCACTGCGCTCAGCATTATTTAACAAATAAAGAAGCCTTAGCCATGTTTTATACTATCATAAAACACGATGGGCATTTGAGAACATGAGAGAAATGTTAAAGCACAAGCCGAAGGCGCGTGCTTTCAACATTTCTAGAGTGTTCTCAAATGACCAGAGTGTTTTATGATAGTATAAAACATGGATTTAAGGCTTCTTTATCTATTTTATACTATAGATTTACGCGCGCGATGAAAGGAAACCGCCAGTTGAAAACTATTTAACACGGCTAACCATGTTATATACTCTGATAAAACATGGCTTCTTAGCCAATCAGAGCGCGTACTATCGTACCTATATTATAAATAGCAATCGAACCCAGGAAGATAGGATTTATAGAACGACTGACACTTATTATATACCCGAATGAATTCGCTTGGTGGCAATTGTGTTTTTCACGTATTTATATCCACTAATGATGAGTAGCTGCATAAATTATAGTACACTGTATTATAGTGTTCAATCACCTTCCAGTATTAGTGTAAACTATGAAATAGGAAGTAAATATTTAAGATCAATACATTATAATTGTAATACGACAAGTCTCACCGAGCGCTCTAGCCTTACACCGTAAACCACGTTCCTTTAGTATTTGAATCACTAACCCTGGGGTCTGGTTAGTTCTAAAGTTTCCTCTCATTCTAGAGACCTTTTTGTGAAGCACGCTATAAAACAAGGACAAAATACTTACCTAAATAGAGAAGAAACACTACACAACACTCAACTTGGCAAAACAAAATGGCGGAGGTATGAAGAAATGGGCTTCCTGTGGTAAACTGCATACCACAGGAATCCCGATATTTTCTTGTATTCTCTGCCAAATCCTAATGTGCGGTCTTCCTGTGGTAAATGCATATATGCTTAAAATACATATGTACATATAATCGTATACATATACATGTACATGTATAATCATATAGAATATATATCACAGTCGACAAACAACTGTCAAGTTACAGACGTGATCCCGACAAAAGAAAGATCACATCAAAATTAGTAACTTCACCAAGTATTAGGATGTTTGCAGAACAAGGCCCCATTTGCAAACTCGGCTAAAAGTAATAATTTTGTTGTGATATTTATTGTGGTGTGCTTTATTTTCTAATCAGATTAATTCTCGAGACTCGGTTCCAGTCCTCTTCTTGTTTCTAAAGTGGCCAATTGAAAGTAATACTATTATTCTATTTATCATGACCCTTGAGTCACGTGTTGGGGCCATATGTGTATGCCATGACTGGGCCGAAAAAAGCCGTCCAGCCCTGCTCGACACGTCATATACAGTACATTGTATGACCTCAAACTAAGTATTGGTTAACGTTTGGCTATGTGCCGCTTTAGTATTCCATAAGTTCATCGTACATGGTCAGGAGCCCATAACCAGGAGCGTCCATATGTCCTATAGTTGTCACAGCGTTTTTACAAGTTGAGTTATTTTTAGATTATTTCCCCCGCCAATTAATGGGTTGCCCCGTGGCGGAACAAAAGTTGCCTCATTAGCTACTTTTGCTATACGGCAAACAACATGGCGGCTACGCTTTTGTGATTTGATTCCCTTAGGAATGATTGCAACTCAACAATAGCGGGAAACCGTTCTAAAAATAACCGAACTTGTGAAAACGCCGTAACATAAGCCAAGTATGCGAGATGGACGCTCCTAGTTCTGGGCTCCTGACATGTTAACAAAACCAAATTTATAATAGCCTGAAATTAATGTACAATAGAGGCTATACCCATCAAAAGTGAGGACAATAAACCGCAACAGTAATAAACAATGTCAAACTAGTTTATCTAATAGATAGTGATTGCTGCACTGCCATGAGTGGTCTCATTGGGAGGTGTTCTTGGTGTCAGGGGAGGGACCAACACTAAGGACAGCTTCAAAGGAAAATAGAATTAAGAGTGGGGCCTGTTGTCAAAGGTGTGGGCAAATATTTCAATGCACAACCTGTACATCTGTGTCAATCAATTTTAATGTTTAATATCAATGATAAAGATAATTGCCTCTGGCAAATCAGACAATTGTTTTTTAAATGAAGTATAGTCAACTTTTTATGATTTTTTTTATAAAGGCAGCAGACAATTTCGGTTTACAATTATTGATTAAACTTTTTCACCACAGTCTACTTAGCCTCGTATGCAGCCATAGGAGGCTACAGTCTACTTGATCTGATTACAAGCGGTTGTTTTAGGCATTAGTTTTTTTAATCTTAAAATCAACTGTATGTAAGCCCCTCCTTTTGTCACGCTCTGGCGCTCAAACTTTAAAATTCCAAATTAGCAACTGCGAAGAACGTAGTGGGTTCGTCAGTTTTCTGCTGTTAGAATTCTCAATTATGGAGACTGGAATTAAAGCAAGTGAAAAATAACTGAACACAAAGGGAAAAGTTGTTCAGTTAAATGACTGACTGCGGTGTTTTGTAACTATTAACGACCTAATGCCGTGTTTACCACTTGACTTGAGCGAGTTACCTTCGTAGAATTTACCAAACCTTAGTTAATTAAACTATTGTTTAATAAAAACTCAACAATAGTTTAATTAAAGTTTAGTAAATTCGCTAGTGTACACATGGTACTAATATAAGCAGGTCTTGCTCCAATATTTAGCATTCAGATATGTACATGTGTATTCGATTTTGAATTTCGTGCAATAACAAGCAATCAGTAAGGAGCACTCAAGGCAGAGATGTGGACTAAACAAAGGCATCAATCACGGTTTCTATGAAACCCCACCCCTTCCCAACACTTCACCCTAACCTTTAATGATTAATCGTAAAAAGAACGATGTATAACCAAGGGAGGGGTGGGTGGGTAGTTTTCCAGAGACAGGGATTGAGTCCACAAGGGCTGATACCATGTTGACAATCGATCATTTACGCTTTGGATTTACCTTCTTCTTCTAGCCTTTTGTTTATTTTTTGTTTAGTTAATTCTAGGTAGTATCGTAAGTACGTTAATTAAGTGCGCCAAGTTTCTCACAATAATATATATATAGTCATTCTTGACTCCCCTAAGTAGTTTGTGTGCAGTAAAACGTCTACGTCACCAGTCACGAGCGGGGTGTCGCGGGTTCAAACCCCACGGCCGGACAAACACTCCGGGTCTTAAAATAACTGAGTCAGAAGGTACTGCCTTTGTGAAACAATCTCGTTCTCGATCTGCAAATGGTTAGACGAGTCTTCTCGGATAAGGACGTAAGTCTCAACTGACTATCACGAGTTACCGACGTTAAATAAAGTAGCTGTACTTTACTTTACTTCTGTACCGCGACTTAATAGACCACGAAGTCGGTAAATCAAAAACGCGGCTCCGATTTTAACATAAAGAGGAGGATAATGAGTGGATGTAGTTTAGGTTAAAGCCTATTACCTATTTCAGGTTAGAATAGATGACTACACTGTTCCGTTAAAAGAGCCACACTTTAACATGCTCGAGAATGACATAGTTTTTGTTGCGATAGCTGAGCCGACAGCGCGCGCTCTCCAATTAAGGGTTCCCAAGGCATGCAAGGTGACCGAAACAGTGTTCCCCCTTTTTAATCCCGGATATCATTTTATTTACAATGTAGCTCTCCTTTTATCATTCTCGTATTTTTTCTAAAAAAATATATAAATTACATCTGATCTCGGACTCGTTTCTTGTACCAGTCTGCCCGTAGGCTTGCTATGTATATATTATTATTATTATGTGGAGAATGTAATGTAATACAGAGTGAGGCGAGTCACCTGTAGACATTTCAATGTAACAATTGGAGCTCCACCCATAGGCTTGTCTATGTATATATTATTATCATAATGTGGTGAGAATGTAATGTAATACAGAGTGAGGTGAGTCACCTGTAGACGTTTCAATGTAACAATTGGAGCTCCACCCATAGCCTTGCTTAAGTATATATTATTATCATAATGTGGAGAGAATGTAATGTAATACAGAGTGAGGCGAGTCCCCTGTAGACGTTTCAATGTAACAATTGGAGCTCCACCCATAGCTTGCTATGTATATGTTATTATCATAATGTGGAGAGAATGTAATGTAATACAGTGAGGTGAGTCCCCAGTACATTTTGTTTTCAATTACGTATACTGTCTCGGAACATATCGCCCTCTACATGTATATTATAAACATAAACTAGAAATACCTTTCGGTAAAGTGCCAACGATAAATTATTTCAAATGACAGAAATGGTTGTTAGATGGTTGTTAGAAATGGCCAAGTATGTTATCTGTTGGTGATAGTATTTGTATGTTACTATACTGTAAAATGGTTGTTAGAAATGGTTGTTAGAAATGGCCAAGTATGTTCTCTGTTGGTGATAGTATTTGTATGTTACTATACTGTAAAATAATAAGTCTAGACACGCGACCAAAGGAAAGGGGGTTGGGGAGTGAGATGTGAGGGTTGTAATATATATCAATCATCTCCCATGATTGAGTCTAATTATAGATCACGCTATATAGGAGATCACTATTACTTGTAGAGGGAGCACGTATGAGCAGCGCCCAATAGCACATTAAACCTATATCCTATACTCAACTCATACTAGCGTTCCTAGTATTTGACATGGTGTCAGAAGTCTGAACATGGCGACAAATCTACAATGGGCAGCACCCAGAGTCTGAGTTTTGAAGGAAACCTCAAAGAGAACTTCAGGAGATTTGAGGAACATTGGCTCCTCTTTGAGAAAACAGAGCTAAAGGGGAAATCACACGAGGAGGCTTGCGCCTATTTTCTCTTGTGCATAGGAGAAAGGGGTCGAGAGATACACAAAACACTATCTCTCCCCCTCCAGAAACGCGCGCAGTGGACGGAGCAACGATATGGACTCGGACCACAGCGCAACTGAGAGAAGCATTCAAGAAGTATTGTGATCCGAGAAAGAACATTACGTATGAACGAAACAAGTTCTTCGTAAGAAACCAACTCGAGGGAGAAAGTATCGACAAGTATGCCACCGATCTACGCACATTAGCCGCGACTTGTGAGTTCAAGGATCTCGAAGATGGGCTGATTCGGGACCGAATCGTGTGTGGAATCAAGAGCCAATCATTAAGAGACCGTTTTACTACGCGATGCGGACTTCACTCTACAAAAAGCAATTGATACTTGCAGGGCCGCAGAACACTCAAGAGAGCAAGCAAAATCCTTCGCAAGCAGCGCGAACGCAAATATCGATGAGATCAACAAGAAACAGACACACTACAAGCAGCAAACGCTGAGCGCCCAAAACAAAGCCGCACCCAATCAAAACAAGTCGAAGGATCGTACGCAAGGAAAATGTGGTAATTGCGGTAGATCACACCCACCGAAACAGTTCTTAGCTTACGGGAAAACATGTAATAGCTGTGGGAAGCTCGGGCACTTTGGTAACTTTTGCCGCTCAGCACAGAAACCAATATACAAGTCAGTCAGGGACATAGAAATTGAGAGTGACGAGGAATTCGCAGATTATGGACCCGATGATCTGTCGATCGACAATGTTGATGCGCATGAATGCGAAGAGCACGCAAACTTTAAAGTCAACTGGGTGTTAATCAGAATGAAGCTAGATACTGGAGCAGAAGTGAACACTCTGACTCTACAGGATTTCAACCGGGTTGTTCCTAAACGACAGAGGCAACATAAGCTGAAAACGAGCATGGATAAGCTTGCCGCGTTTGGAGGACACAATATTCCAACAATCGGGAAATGTTATCTTCAATGTCAACATGAGAATTCCAAGGAAGTTATCGAATTCCACATTGTGAAGGATGGAAAAACCCTTCTAGGGTGCAAGACCTGCAAGAGCATGAAGCTCATTAGTTTTCACAATGTTGATGGGCTGAGCAGCCAACGAGAGGAACCTTGTGGGCTCGCAGACCTAACGTCGGAGGAGATATTCGGCAAATATTCTCCGTGTTTTCAAGGATTGGGGCGGATTTCAGAGCCTTACGATATCAAAGTTGACCCCAACGTCACGCCAGTGATCAACCCACCAAGGAAAATACCAGCAGCGCTGAGGGATCGGGTGAAAGCTGAGCTCGACAGCATGGAGGAAAAGGAAGTGATACGCAAAGTTAACGAGCCAACCGAGTGGGTTAGCTCAATGGTTGTAAATGAGAAACGCAATGGAAAGCTGAGGATCTGCATCGACCCGCGAAATCTAAACAAGGCAATAATGCGCGAGCATTATCAACTCCCAACACAACAGGAAATCACGAGCCGACTGACTGGCGCACGCTATTTTAGTAAATTGGATGCAACATTTGGATTTTGGCAGATGCCATTAAGCGATGACAGCTCCTATCTGACCACATTTAACACACCATTTGGTCGTTATCGATTCACAGTCGTCCCATTTGGTGTAGTTTTCGCACACGAAGTGTTTCACCGCACTGTTCACGACTTGTTTGTCAATATCTCCGGTTGTGAAACCGATATTGACGACATTCTTGTCTGGGGTAAAACCGTCGAGGAACATGACAAGAACTTGGAGCGTGTGCTCGAGATGGTCAAAGAGGTGAACATGACTCTTAACAAAGATAAATGTGAATTCCTACTTGGGAGAAACACTCACAGCAGAGGGCGTAAAACCTGATGTGAACAAGATTAGAGCCATTTTGGATTATCCAAAACCGGAAAACCGACAGGATATACTTCGATTACTCGGGATGGTGAATTTTATCGCGAAGTTTGCGCCTAATGTATCTGACATAACAACGCCACTTCGTGATCTCACGAAGAAATACGTCGAGTTTCGCTGGGAAGATCAACACTGATGATAAAGCGTTCGCCAAACTCAAACAAAAACTCACGCAACCCGGTGTACCAGCGATTTCGCCCCCCCCGTGAATTCGCCCCCCGGGGGGCGAAATCGCTAGTGAATTCGCCCCCCCTTCCTCGCCCCCCTCTAGCGATTTCGCCCCCCCTCCCCTTCAACCTTTTAAAAGGTTATGAATACATGTTTTACTTATTATTACTACTGTAATGTATTGGACGTGGAGAATAGTACGGCAAAAAGTTATAGGTAATGTGTATAAAGGCATGTAATTCAATTTTATTTTAAAATTCACGCTTCACTTTTCTTCGACAAAATTCGTTACGGTAAACGTAAAGCTACGGTAAACGCTGCAATTTTCATTCGCGCGAGCAGTGCAACAAGAAACTCGACAAGGGATTCTGCAATCTTCGTCAATCTTCGAATGATTAGTTGTTAGTATTTCTTGCCTGAAGCCAACATGTAGATGATGTAGTTATTGTGGACACTTAAAGGTTTTGACAACCCGTAAATCCGCCTACTTTGAAAAGACTTTGCCGAATAAAGGAAAACGTCCTGAATAAACAAGCAGCAATGAACTAATTAGGATCTAAAACGGCGGGAAGTTTTAAAACTTACTTTAGCTTGTAGCGAGTGGAACTCATATTTGGAAACAGCTATTCACTAGCGATTTCGCCCCCCGGGGGGCGAATTCACGGGGGGGCGAAATCGCTGGTACACTGGCTTCATTAAACCAAATTGGTAATTGTATAGTTCCTCTTTTTATACCTTACCTTTTTCACTACTACACATCGCTGAACATCTGCAAAATGATGCATGATATTTAAAATTTAAATGCACCAACAAATATCTGAAATCTATTTTTAAAAGAAAGTATAAATGAAGTTCACAAATACATAACTCGATCCTCGTGAAAAGATAACTTTAATGTGCAGTTTTCCAGGATGCCGATACCCAAATATGGAATGCTCTCCGACGATTTGGAAGAAACATAATTACTCGGGCCAGGCATTTTGGCCGAGCCAGAAATCGCAAGTGTTTATTATTATAATTTATTTTGTGTCGCTGTTTTGTGCCGGCAACCAATCAGATTGCACCTTCTTTCAAGTTCACCACCAATCAGATTGCACTGTGCTGGTCACGTGAACAATCGCCAGCTTATATTTACACAACTTAATACTGTAAATACAATATGGCAGACCTAGGAGGACATTTCTCTCAAATTTGGAGTGGCAAATATTTCGCCAAGCGCTTGCAATGTAACCAGTTTAATGTTTTATTTAACTTCACTCGTTGGAAAGCCTTCAACAGGCTCAGGATATTTCAACTGGCGCCCTTGTTGGAACCGAAGTACCGCGTTTTTTACCCAGATCGGCGGATGGCCAGAGATGTTATATACGACATATGACCAGGGACTGAACAAAGCCAGGACCTGGCTAATCCACATATCGAATTGGAATTTAGCGTGTTCATTTGCTGCTAAAACCAAAGGCTTCTTCGATAGAAATGGCAAGATGTTGAGTTTTTCTAGGAGGACTTTGAATGGTCTTGGATGGAAATGTTTCACATTTTACGAAAGGATTATGGATAACTGGCGCTCCTAAAGTCTAAACGCACGTGGTGAAATGACATTAGTAAAATACACATAACACTTATTGTTATTTAATATTCGTTTAGTAAATGGCCGATTCCTCAGTAGTTCCAGGCCAGCGTCGGCACTTTCACTGAACTGAAACTTTATATATCCACGTAATTTTTATTGGTTTTCATAGAAGCCAACTTAATATAAACTTATTTCTTTTTTTGACAAATACTCTAGTAGTAAAAATACTCTACTAAAAATAACAACGCATATTCATGTTTAAAAAAAATAGGAATTTTAACTCGGTCACTTCATGAAATGAGTAAGAATTCGGGATCGGCTTTAAGCTTATGGTCTCAGGGCCCACACAAGGAGCTCATAACAAAGGTAAGTTTTCAATAGGGAATTATGTAGGAGAGAGGCCGAAGGTAATATTTTCTCTGCATGTTAACTAGCTGTTGCTTGCCAAATTACCCATAATATATTTACATGCATGCCCACATTTTTATTTTTACAGGCATTAATTATTCCCATTGTTGTACTTCCCTATATGAGAGTGGCCTACAACACCTGTAGTGTTCTACAAATCCAGAAAAGTGACCTGGCTTCAGATTATGTATTTCCAAAAGGCACATCATATTACCAGTTAAGCATCTTTGTACCAATTCATTGGAATAAAAAGCTGCTCTGAATTTTGAAAATCACATGGCAACCATCGTAGATATATCAGTTGCAATGTATATGTCTTCAATCTTCACCAAGACGCTGGAAATGAAAGCACCTATTAGGATATGGTACATGCAGTTGACAATGGAAGTAATACGATAGTAATTACAGCTACATAATTGTTTCCAACATTATGGAGGTACATTTCATAGACTCTGAAAAAGCTCTGATTTTAGTGGACCTGACACCACCAGTCATGACCCAGCTAAAATAGGAGAAGAAAAGAGTGACTGACATCTGTACTCCAGCAACCCATTGTCCTACTTCAACAACACCTGAGTTGGTAATCATCAAGATCCTGAAAGAAGAATTATCATTGAAAAGAGAATTTATATACATAAAAAATGTAACTATAGAACTAGTTGTTCTAAATAAATCCCGATAAATGACACATATAGCTTAAGGTGGTGACTGATTGAAAAAACTGAATTAAAGACAGGCCTAAGAGTAAAAGAAGGGATGTGTGCAACAAGGGAGTAAATATCTCCTGGTCGCATTCTAAATTCTTTTTCTAATTCTTTGTTTTCAAAGGTAGAATTTAGAACATCATCAGTGTCGTGTATCGTGCAGACTAGGTCGAGTAGAGACATGATGTAGAGAGAGACTGGTACGAGCACGAGGAAGAAAGATAGGAATGAAGAGACGCCATGTTTGTTAGTCAGTAAAGGTCTGAATGAAAGCAAATTAAATCTGTTGTTATTCTGGTTAAATCCGAAGTCTCCTAGTATAGTAGAGAGACACAACATTGGCGACGAGAAGTGGAAGACTCTGGTGAGTCAATAAGTGGAATGATGGCGGACATTTCGATCAAAATACCGAAGTTCGACTTCACTCCGAGCCCGCCACTTTGGGACCACGTTGGACCCGCTGGCTAACTTCATTCGAGGTCTACGCTGATGGAAAAGGCCTTATAATCGATTCTGAAGCAACGGTAGCGACAAAAGAAATGCGCAGAGCCCTTTTACTACACTTTCCAGGCCCTGATGTCCAAGAGGTATTCAGCACTTTACCGGAAACTGGAACGGCCACGGAGTACACAAAGGCAGTCGCAGTACTAAACAAATATTTCACAACAAAGGTCAACTCAGCGTTTGCCCGACAAGGATTCCACCAGCTTTCCTCTAAACCAGGTGAGACAATTTTCTACCATAGACACTGGTAATCAAATCAGAGATGCAATTTTGACCAAATGTACATCCACATATATAAAACGCAAATCAAGAGGGTCAAGCCCTTAACCTCAATAAAACATTGGAAATCGCTGTTCAATGTGAAACAAATTGAGTCTCCACTAGCTACACTGTCTGTGAAAAGTGATAATCATCCAGAATCATTGTTACCGGTGTGGTCGGACAGGACACACTAGCCATGACACACAGTGTCCAGCCAAAGGCCAAACATGTAGAAAATGTAAGGGAAAAAACACTTTGAGAAAGTCTGTAAAACTAAACCCAAGGCAAATCACATACCAGAGGACCCAGAAACCTCACTATCATGGGAGGAAATAACCCAAGCACCATAAATGTGTGCGTAGGAGGGATTGAGACAAATATGCTAATTGATTCTGGGGTCAACAGCAACATCATTGATGAACAAACCTGGGGGGAATTAAAATCTAAACAAATAAAGTGTAAGTCTCAGGCAGCCCCAGTTGGCAAAAAGCTTTATGCGTATGCATCAAAACAACCTCTAACTGTGAAAGGGACATTCCAATGCACAGCGAACATTGGAGAGAGGTCTGTTGAGGCCAATTTCCTTGTGATCACAGGAAAGGGTATACCATTGCTTGGGAAGAACAATGCAATAGAATTAGGAGTACTCAAAATTGGACCTGATGTTTCCAGGGTGACAAATGATATGACCCAAGAGCTAAAACAGCAATACCCAGAAGTCTTTGAGAGTGTGGGAAAGTTAAAAACAAAACAGATAACCTTAGATGTCGACCCCACGGTAACACCTGTCACCCAGCCATACAGAAGGGTGCCATTCAACCTCAGAAAGAAAGTCGAAGATAAAGTTACATAACGTTTAGACATGGGGATAATTGAACCAGTGGAGGGTCCCGCGCTCTGGGTCAACCCAGTGGTTATCGTCCCAAAAAGCAATGGGGAAATTCGATTATGAATTTACATGAGACAAGCGAATGAAGCAATAATGCTTAGACGATATCCCATTTCCACAGTAGATGAGTTATTGCACACCATGAATGGTTCAACTATTTTTACCAAACTTGACCTAAAATGGGGGTACCACCAGTTAGAGCTAAACCCCAAATCCAGAGAAATAACTACTTTCGTCACTCCAGGAGGTCTCTACAAGTACAGACGGCTACTGTTTGGAGTGAACTCCGCGAGCGAGCAGTATCAACACGAGATTGCTATTGTGCTGGCAGGCATAGAAGGCGCCGACAATATATCTGACGACATCGTGGTGCATGGTCCAGATGTGAAAACTGAAGGCTACACCAGACCCTAGCACGCCTGCAAGAGTGTGGTCTCACACTAAACTCAGATAAGTGTCAGTTCAACATGGACCGACTAATCTTCATGGGGATGCTGTTGTCTGAGAAGGGAATCAGTCCCACCAAAGACAGAGTCAGAGCAGTACTAGAAGCCGAAGAACCAAAAAATGCCACGGAGGTGCGCAGCTTCCTTGGATTAGCAAACTACAGCAGCAGATTCATACCCCACTTCGCTACACTATCAGAACCACTACGCAGACTGACCAAGAAAGAAACACCGTTCATCTTTGGTTCAGAGCAGAAGAAGTCATTCGAGACGCTAAAGCAGAAGATGACAGATGCTAATACGCTAGCATACTTCGACAAGAATGCTGAGACCAAGATCATAGCGGATGCCAGTCCTGTTGGTCTTGGCGCTGTCCTTGTCCAACGACAACGCGAATCCTGGATACCAGTGTGCTACGCAAGCCGCAGCCTGACAGAGTGTGAGAAGAGATACTCCCAGACCGAAAAAAAAGCCCTAGGTGTCGTCTGGGCATGCGAGAAATTCCATGCATATGTTTATGGCATCATGTTCACCCTGGAAACTGACCACAAACCCTTGGAGGTCATGTATGGTCCACGATCGAAGCCATGTGAGAGAATAGAGAGATGGGTGTTACGACTACAGCCATACGATTTTAGAGTGGTTTACTCCCCATGGAAAGGAAATATCGTAGATCCATTGTCAAGACTGCTACCAAAAGAGATCCAGCACACCAGACATGAGCATGGTGCAGACGAGTATGTTCGATTTGTAGCGGTAAATGCGACACCAAAGGCACTCACAACCCGTGAAATAGAGGAAGCCTCAGCAGAGGATGAGAAATTGATCGAAGTAAGAAAGTCTATAGTAACCGAACGGTTTGAGAATTGTAAGCAGTACATGCCAGTTGCAGGAGAACTGTGTGTGATCGGTAAGCTTGTCCTAAGGGGCATGCGTATTGTGAAACCCAAGAAGTTAAGACCCAGAACCTTAGCATTAGCACACGAAGGTCATCTTGGAGTTGTTGGCACGAAACAGAATCTCGGGACAAACGTTTGGTGGCCAGGAGCAGACAAAGTAGCTGAAAGGCATTGTCGTGCATGTCATGGATGCCAACTAGTGGCAAGACCAGATCCATCAGAACCGATCAGACCACTGCACTACCAGACGGTCCGTGGCCGGACCTAGCAGTTGATCTGAGGGACCGCTCCCATCCGGACACTCGTTACTAGTAATAGTTGATTATTTCAGTCGATTTTATGAAGTCTACGACTACCGAGAAAGTGATTGATCGTATGGAGGAAACCTTCAGTAGACACGGTCTACCAGTAACTAATATTCTTTATTTACAGAGGGAAGACACATTAACCTTACTTAGTTATCTAACATGCGGCCCTCTATGTTACAAATAAAATGTAATGGAAAGGAAAGAATATATGGGGAAAATTAACGCACGAGCTACAACATTACAAGATATAATGAGTAATTGAAATCAATATAAAGAGAATGAAATAAAATTAAAAACAAATATACTTACTAGATTGATCACTTAGTGGTGATGACGTAACGATGACGTCATCGGTCACGCGATTTTAAGTATATGCCCATATCTCCCTTATTTCTAATGCCAGCTGGCTCAATCCTAGACAGACATGGTAGTGGGTTGCTATCAATCAGTTAGTGGTGATGACGTAACGATGACGTCATCGATTACGTGACTTTTAGTATATACCAAAATAGCTCACTGACCATCCACGAGTTGCCTTTAGGGGCCCTATGTTTATTATCTTTTTTCTCTCGCTCTCGTCCTTAGCTTTATTGCCAACCTCATGTGTAAATATTATTTTAGTTACTCAGCTCGTTTGGCTTCTAATAGTAATTCTGAGTAACTTTTACTTATTTCTGTTTCTCCTCTTTCTAATCATGACCGTGTTAGAGCTTGAGAGCCAATGCAAAACAAAGTTTTAGTGTGGAAGGTGGCTCTAATAGCTTAAAATAGAGGAAAAGAGTAAATAAAACTGAGAAAGGAGAAAAAGAATTTAAAAAATTGTTACTGGCTGGTGTGGGAATCGAACTCAAATCGTTGGATTCGAAGCGCGCGCTCTACACCACCTTACCATAGAGCCGATTTACTTGTAGAGCAGTTTCAAAATAAGGTATATATGTATAAGTTCTGAGCCCGTGAACTTTGGGAACTAGCAGTCGTCAAGCGTTGTCAACTTGTTTGAAATTGCAGCCACGCGATTGGCTACTCAGTACCGGGCGGCACGTTCGACTCCGTGGAGAGAGAGTAAAGTATCTGGCAATTTATCGACTGTCCCTTTGCCGGAAAGAGGAATTTTGTCATCAGACCAGCCGAGTTTGCAACGGTCATGTCCGAAATGATGCGAACTCGTAGTTTCTGACGAAGAATGACGGCTTTTTCAAAGAAATGAGTTCATTTGGAAGAGTTAGGATAATGATTTCTCAAGTCTGAAAGATTCTGGGGTAAGAAAAACGATATACCTTTCACCTGACGGAGGACATTGCGCCTATCGGACGGGTTTTCGTGAGAAAAATCGGCCTCAAGTGAATCGTGGTTTGAATTTGAGTGTGCAGCCTTTCCTTTCTTTTACACAGAGAAGAGATAAAAACCCAAAGTGAGAGAAATGCCCCATAACCGCCATTTCTAGACCCCCGGGAAACAACAGGACAACAACAAACTCGTTTATTTTCTTTATCTGAGAATTTTGTGAAATAATAGTCACACAGTACAAATACTGTGGTCCGTGTCGCATTGTCTCAATCAGCCGATTATCAACAATGCTCCAGGATGTCGGCTCCTCTTTGTACAAAGCTTACAGCAAACTTGGAATTATTCGATTTTACACGAAAGTCTTTAATCAGATCAATATACGTTTTGCAATGTTCCTGTTTCACACTCATTTGTAGTTTTGATTATTTGACAGGCCGTTCTCGTACTTGATTGGATGTCTTGACGACAGTATCGTCGCAAAACGCTGAAGTGATTTTTCACGGCCTGCGAGTCCGGTTAAAACCAGATTACTTAAGCAGTTTAAAATCTCGTCCAAACGATATTTTTACTGGCGTACACAATCTCATACCCATACCCCATTTGTCTCTTACTGCGCATGCTTGACGAAAAGATAGGGCTCTGGAAGAATCCGCTGCCGAAAGTCGGCGACTCTGCGCATGCTTATCATTACGTCACCCTGAGAAGTCGTTCTTCGGTTTCGATTTCGCTCAGCGCCTTAGTTCGATTTGGAAATTCACCCGGTATTTTGATAGGGATCTTTTGCTTGCTAAGGCATTTTACTTAGAATTCTCGTATTTTAGTTCCTTGAGTTCGTTGTATTCCCATGCAAACGCTTATATTTAAAGTGCCAATGAAATGAAAAAAATGTATCCCGTTTTTATTTTATTTCATTAAATTCTAGGCTTCTCTTAGTGATTTTGTGCAAATAAAATTCAATATGGAGTGCGCGAACACATTTTTTTTCGTATCGAAGTCAGGCGGAATGGCCAAAATCTGGAGACAACTTTTATGCCGTTAAAGATATGGTAATCACATGCATGACGTCACAAGGTATACTCATTTATATTCGTCCCCATAAATACTACAAAATAAGTGCATTTTTGGCCAGTTTTCAATTTAAATATGTAATACATTGAGAAACCTTGAAGATAGCCATATATATTTTTATAGAATCCTTGCAGTCGGCTTTGTGAATATAAATGTACAGGCATGTATAGATTTTATGACCAAATATGGAGATTTTTAATTTATATATATTATCAAGAGTTAACGCTCCAAACAGATTAAAATAAGGATTGGCGTTTTCCCTACTGTGTGCAAAGAAAATACTGCGCATGCATTTGTGTTACCCCAACTCATAATTCCATATTGTAAATAAGGATATATAAGTGTATAGTAAAGCTGTCTAAGCATTTGATAGTTAAGGAAATATCTGAGCTTATTAATAATTCCTATGTTTTCTGATATTTTGTTGTTTATATGTCGAATTTGGTGTTCCCAGTTGAGGTTTTTATCTATATATATTCCTAAATATTTAATATATTTTTTCTGTTCAATATAATTTGATTTTTTTTACGAGGTGATGAGATTATCATGTAATTTGTTTTCTTAAAGTTAACAGATAGTTTATTAGCAGCACAGTATTCTATTAAATGCTGGAATTCCTCATTTATAACTTTCTCCAATTCTTTTGTGTCATCACAGGAATAGAACAAATTAGTATCATCTGCAAACATTCTGAAAGATACTTTTTTTGCACAATTGGGCATGTCATTGACATACAAAAGAAATAGTAATGGGCCAAGGGTTGATCCTTGTGGGACTCCACATATAATATTGAGCATACTGGATTTTTCATCATGAATTTGTACATGCTGTGTTCTATTTTGAAGATAACTGTAAAACCAATAAAAGGGGGTGCCACGAATTCCATATGTATATAACGTTTTTAGTAAAATATCATGGTTTACAGTATCAAAGGATTTTGATAAGTCAAGAAATATCCCACAAGTTACTTTGTTGTTATCAATGTTCATTTTCAGTTGATCAGTAAGTTCAAGAATTGCTTGTTCGGTTGAATGTCCTTTTCTAAAACCAAACTGGTAATTAGACAATATGTTATGTTTTTCCAAGAAAAATATTAATTGGTTATATAAAAGCTAAGCCTTTCCAGGATTTTTGCAAAGGGTGAAAGCGTTGCAATTGGTCTGTAGTTTCCAGCATCATTCAGTAACTGTGCCACTTTTATAAATAGGGGTAATTCTAGATACTTTGAGTATGTCAGGCACAGTCCCAGTTGTGATTGACTGATTATAGATGTAAGTAAGAGGGAATGAGAGAGACTGGCTAGCCATACTAATTAATTTATTAGGAATGTTAATCGTGGATTTATTACTGTTTAGATTTGATAAAAGGGTATAGACCTGACTACATGTGACAGGTGACATAAAAAACTAGATGCTGGACTTTGAGTTATAAATTGTGTGGGGTTTATACCACTTTGATTAATTATTGTTTTTTTCCAAGTTACGACCTACATTGATGAAGTGTTGGTTAAACTGTTCCGCTATATCATGTTTGCCAGTGAAAATTCTATTATTGTGTATAAGTCGTGTAGGGTAAGACTGACTTTTTGTCTTTCTCTTAATGAGGGTGCCAATCAGTTAGGTTATTTTTATTTATTTCAAATTGATATTTATAGTAATTTTCTTTCTTTTTTCTTTTTAGATGATTAAGAATATTACAGGAGGTTTGTATTGTTGTATTTTAACAGCATTGTTGCTAAGAAAATGTGTACGATACATATTTTGCTTTGTTTTAATTGATTTTAAGATCCCATTGGTTATCCAAGGTTTACTGACTATTTGTTTTATTTTACTCATTGGTAACTGTTTCAAACGTACATGTTTATTTACTATTATTTTTAATTCACTTATCAATTTAAACATTTTGTCATGTATATCCTTGTTTTGATTGAAAATCTTTTCCCAATCAATTGAATTGATATCATTCAAATATAAATCTTTATCAAAATGACTGTAATCTCTGTAGAAGCTTTTCACTAAATGTCTCTTAACTTGCATGTCAACAATACAAAACGTTGGTAAGTGATCTGAAATGTCCATAGTTACAATTCCAGGAATGATTCGTTCAGTAGAAATATTTGTATATATATGATCTACTTGTGTAGAGGTGTGATTTGTTAGTCTTGTTGGCTTTGTAATAATTGGGAGAAAATTATTAGTGTATAACATATCTAAATAATCTTCAGTCTTAGAGTGAACACTGTATTTCAAAAAGTCGATATTCATATCCCCTAGTATGAAGACCTGGTATTTGCATTGATTCAACATCTGAATTAATTGTTGTAATGTATTTGTAAATTCTTCTAGATTTGCCGTGGGGTGTCTATAGACACATCCAACCATGATATGTGGTTTATAATATCCAGGGTCGATTTCTACCCAGCAAGTTTCTACTAATTCCATAGGCAAATTTAAGTCAGGACGGGAAGTTACATTCAGGCGGTTGGATGTGTATATAGCTACACCACCAGCCATCGTTGGAGAATCAGTGTGAACGAAATTATAGTTTGGTAAATAGTGTGGTCATTGATTCTTGTTTCTGTTATGGCAACTATTTCCGGTTGGACGTTTAGGCAGTACAGAAAGTCATGTAGGAGATCAAAAATTTTCGGTAAACTTCTAATATTACAATGAAATAAGGAGAACGTTTTAATCCGTTATTAATTTTGCGAGTCGAGAAATATTCAGAGACAGGAGTATTTAGCATTAAATCAAAGTCACATTCATCAAATTTGTCAGGATTAGTTATATTAAATACATCGAGGTCAGAGTTCAGGTCACATGACCGAGTCCCAGTTAATATACTAAACTGTTTATCATCTAGCGAGGAAAAGGCCGGATGGCAGAATATCGCTTGCTTGGTTGTCACTCATCGCTATGTGATGTTGTCTCACATGTCACAACATTATTGGAAACGGTGTTCCAGAAACTCTTCAAAAGCATCGTGGGTTGTGAAGCCATGTGTGTGTGATGTCTCATTCTCTCTGAGAAATATCTTGCCGTTCGCGGTCCAGACGAATTTGAAATTATTGTCTTTTTTGTATGTATGGATTCTTGCGAAAAACTTTTTCCTGTACATGGTTAGAGACTCATTTATGTAGATTTTCGAAGCATTGGTAATGCTTTTACCGAGTTCTTGATCAACAGAAGGGAGATGTTTTGTAGTTTTACCAACGAGTAGTTTTCTTCTTTTGTACATTTCATCCCGCTTTATATCTCTTTGGACGAATTTCACAATGATTCTGTCCTTTACACGTCTTGAATCAGGCAATCTATGAGCTATGGAAATGTTATCTTCGACTAAAGGAACACCGATAGCGGTAGCTAACTCTTTAACTAGCTGTTTTGGGTTATCGATGGGCAGCACCGGGATACCAATGATCTCGATACAGTCTCTTCGTGCGTATTGCTGAGTGTCGTCGAGTGCTATGTCATTTTCATACAGGGAATCTTGGAGTTTTCGAATCATTTCGTCCTGGTGTCTAACTGTGGCTTCCAGTTCGATTACTTGCTTTTTGGTAGACTGCAAGGCTTCTAGGACACGATCGTACTTGTCACTTAAAAAGCTTTGGGAGCTTTCGATTTGAGCACATCGCTCGGTAAGAGAGCGAATCGCTGTAGAAAGTGAAGTTGACTCGGCTTTGATTTCAGCTCGAATATTAGGAAGAAATATTAGGAAGATACTTTTTAGTTTCTCTGCAGTTAGATGACTTGAGTCAGACATGTCAGTATTATATGGACTTAGTCTTAAATCACTTCGATTGCTGAGCTGGTCGAAACATGACCGGCCGCCATCATGTAATATGTTATATTATTACCAGTTCAAACCGTTTTTCGATACGACGACGGGAAGTCTTATTTTTTGAACTCCGAATCTTTAATTTTACATCCGCCATTACGCGAACTTCCTGTGGGCGAGGAATGCCTGGTCATGTTTTAGCGTACGTGACGTCATACACTTAAGGTTATCGTATACCTTCAGGGTACTGTTCCGGATAAAATTAAGTAGCGTCTCGAATATTCGTCGTATTTAGATAAATTATACCTCATTTAAAGCTTATAAAATTGGCTAAAATGTAATTTTGATAAAAGTGCGATTTTTAAATAAACTTCTTTTCCGAACAAGCGAGTTGGTTTCCAAGAGTTCCAACTCCACGGCAATTTAATGAATTTAAGATCTCTTTGCTTTTCTGGACTCCCACAGACCTTGTTTACGAAACTCTGTCGGCGATTGAGGAAATTCGAAGCCGTTCTGAAGATATTTTGGTCTTTATTGGAAAATTGGAAGTAATTCGCACAAATTCGCGTCGAGTTGGAGCTTTTTTCAATCTATGTTTAGAACGAAAATAGAAAGTCAAGAAAACGCTCTGAAAAGTTTTAGCCGGCCGGCGAGACTGATTCTTTCAACCAGTGACTGGGAAATGTCACAGTCAAAAACCTTCACGTGAACTAACATATTACCATTTCCCGCTTTGAAAAGCAAACAAAACGTTTTGAATAGAAATAATCGTTCAAGTTTGTGCATTGTTCAGGACTGTAGCAAAGCTGGCATTTCGCTACATTCAAGCCTTCTAGTTGAGTACCAAGAATACGGTTTGTAATTCTCTTCAAGCCTCATGCAAGGATGGTTTGTGTACATTTTGAGGTCAGAAGCTTCTCCATAATTGTTTGTATCACATGGAATAGCCGGCAAGACCGTACTAGTATAGATTGACCGAAAAATAAGCGGCTACGTTTACTGAGAACATAGTTTATCATAAATAACTCATATTGCTGTTTCCTATAAACAGATAAACCTATCGATGTAGTATGACTTTTAATTTACTGCTAATTTTATTTTCAAGACAATAAACCACAGAAGAAACCACCAATATTATTTCATGAAGTACATGTACCTTGTTTCAGTTGTTTGTGTGTCAAACAGAAACGGGGGCGCAAAGCTTGGTTCTGTGTAGCCACTATAAAAGCTGCAGATCAGTCAGTTTCAATATATTTTTTAGTCTCTAGTAAATTCTTATCATTCACGATTTCATGTTAGACAAGAGAGCGATTTAATTTTATAGCAATTACATTGTATTTCAGAATGTAGATTCGCCGGAAAATCTATTGCCGGGACACAGATAATTATCGATCTCTCTCATTTACGAACTAGCATTCCGGGTTTCACTATAAACAATGAACAAACTTAGGACTATAAACTGCTGATCATTACCTTAGTGATTTCTCCGCTGAATTCTCCCTGTAGCCCGGATCCAGTAACAGCACAACCTGAAAGCCGAACCAGGGAAAATGCCCTGGGGAAAATTACCCCAAAAATATAAGAAACCTCTGCTAGCTAGCACTACTTACTAGCAGGCCACTTCCCAAGCGATTTTAGCGACTATTCATTCGTCCAGCTTTCAACTCGGTCGCCAGCGGCTCTATTTCCCCCCTAAATCATCAACATCCGGCAATAAATTTAAACAGAAAAACATTACTATGTTCTGAAGAATCTGATGCAGATTTACTAAACCACAGCAAAATTCGCAGAGTTTGTAGACAATATAAAAAGAGAACGATGCGTTAAGTGTATGACGTCACATACGCTAAAAATGACTAGGCATTCCTCGCCCACGGGAATGGCGGACGTTATTTTGACGGTCAACTCTTATTTAAAATGTATGGTCTAATTGGCCCCTTTCAAAATTTTTCCCTGATTTGGATATTTCTGCCACTGTTTGTTCTTATGGAATACAAAAAAGTGGCAAAAGAAATGGTCAAATTTCGTCGTAGTGGCACTTTAAGCGATCAGCTCCTGTTCACAAGTTTACGAGATCGGAAAATACCACTTCTACCAATAGTGATACTTCGTGTTGATAAACATTACAAAAGATTTG
The DNA here is from genome assembly GCA_030867875.1 of Actinernus sp. WN-2022. Classification (NCBI taxonomy): domain Eukaryota; kingdom Metazoa; phylum Cnidaria; class Anthozoa; order Actiniaria; family Actinernidae; genus Actinernus; species Actinernus sp. WN-2022. Next base: position 3,316,184 of record JAOWCC010000064.1, read on the forward strand.
CGAATGTGCCAATCATGTCAGGAACCAAAGGATCTCTGGTTGGCACATTAATGACAATGGATGACGTAGCAGGAATTATCGCTATTGACCTATCCCACGCGGCGGCAATCGCCTCGGTCTCAAACATGTTTTACTGAGGCTGGGTAAGCATTAACATTAGGTTTATTCCAAGATGGCCGCCACGTAGGATAGGTCTATTGAGCATTTACGAACATTGTTATTAATTTGGGAATGTGCAGTATTACTTATCTGTTACGATAAATCCCTATCCCTATATCAACTGTTATACTGTGTGCGATTTGAGTTGGGTGGTAAAGTTAACTCCCGATAGGATGCAAGCAAATATCTAAGAATCCCAGAAGAGATCGACAACGATTTAGGTAAAATCCAACGGTTCTTGGCGTTTAGATCAATGCCTTTGTCCAAATGAATGGCTTTATGTTTGACTTCCGGTGAAATTGCATTGTTCAGAACAGCCAATAGACCACTTTCGATATATGCTTCACAAACTATTCAATGCGAGGTCAGGCACGAAATAAATTGCGCAGTGAATCGTAATAACAAAAGAATACGTTTAATGTATTTTGTTATTACGATTCACTGCCCAATTGTGTCCCCGAACATCGCATTGAATTGTTTGCGAAGTATATTTCAAAAACTAATGAATAATTAATCCTAATTTACATAAACTTTTGGCCAAAATAATTGAAAAAGGTCTCTTTACCCTCTTTACATGTGAATGTTTTTGAAGTCGTTTAATAAACTCGCAGCAAATTTTGGGACTTTATCAGTGAATTTCTAATTAGGATGAAACTTTATAAAATTTCATCCTACTAAAAATTATTTTCTTTATGTCATTCCCTTGAGATGTGCGTCTTTCTTTCATTGAAGCAGTTTAAAAACACACAGCACGCAGAAATAAGAGATGTTTGTATGGAATTGGAACGACGCCTTACTACATACACGTCACAGGCCACTAATCTCCAGGCCCCCAAAGGGAATTAAAAACTGACGGCCACATGTTCTGGTTCTCAACTTTGAAAGACCGTAAAAACATTAAGTTGAGTTTTAGCATCCCATTTTTGCTTTAAGTTCTAAAGAATAGTTTAAAGTTTCTACCAAAAATAGTATTTTATGCGGTTATAGGCACTTTAGTTCTTTCGGCAAGTAGTATATGAATTGTTGCTTCTGGCCCGATTACAACAAAATACAACGAACACACTGTTGCATTTGTTGCATTTTATAACGTCTCACCCTTCGGGTTCGTTATCATAAAATGCAACAAATGCAACAGTGTGTTCGTTGTATTTTGTTGTAATCGGGCCAGACAGCAACAATTTATCTTCTACTATAGTTCATTTATTGTATTTATAATTATATATTAAAGGAACGTAATCATAAGGTATTATATCAGGGCTAAGCATATATTAACATTTGTTCGAACATTTGGTTTATAACGAATTTATTATATTCTAACACCCTATTAGAGGAGTGTTGCTACTAGGTATTATAACATATATTGTCATAATCATTATTTACTACTATAGTCCACTCATCATATTTCTACACCATATTAGATCAAGGTATTACATTTCAAAACCCTATTAGAGGAGTGTGATTATTAGGTATTATAACATATATTGTCATAATCATTATTTACTACTATAGTCCATTCATCATATTTCTACACCATATTAGATCGAGGTATTACATTTCACCACCCTATTAGAGGAGTGTGGCTATAAGTTATTATATCATGGCTGATCATATACTAGCGTTTGTCCGAGTACGTGCTTTAAGGAATTATTTACACGGATGGAAGATGGACATTTCGGATGATAATCCTCTAGGAGCAGATCCAGCTGCTTTTCTTGCTGGTGTGCGTAAGCAAACTACCGAAAAGCTTAAGGAAGAGATTCAAGAACATAATTCCTTAAAAGCTCAATTAGGTTTAAACGTAACTTTCGTACTTGATAAACCTGATGGTTATGTATATGAGACAGCCACCTTTTATAGCCTTCAATCTGTTTTGATCAACGACGATGGGATCCGTAGTGTAATAGTAGAGGCACATGCTCAGATATACAACCAAATCGAGAAGTGGATCAGTCGAGGATCTAATTGGGTCGTAGATAGGGTCAATAATCTATGGTTAAACACCGCTAGATATCAACCACTACGTGGAGGCTCATATTTACCACTACCACCAGAAATAGCTAATAAGAAAGCAGTGATCAATGTGAACAACAAAGACGACAATTGCTTACGTTGGTCATTACGCGCAGAAGCTCTTTCAACAGCAAGAAAAGCAGCAAAACTTCCAACCATAAAAAACCCTCAGGAGACATCGAAATATAAAGGAGATGATGGGTTTAACTTTGATGGTGTGGATGCGCCAACACCAACCTCACAAATAAAACGCGTAGAGAAGCAAAACAAAATCTCGATTAATGTGTTTGGATGGAATTCGAAGGAAAAGCAAGTGATCATACACCACATTTCGAATGAGACTTTCTTAAAGCATGTTAACCTATTGCTAATAGAAGACCAAAGTAGTGGTAAGCAACACTATTGTTGGATCAAGAACTTTAATCGCCTCCTATTCGATCAAACGAAGAATCATAATAGGAAGTACTTTTGCGAGCGATGTCTACATGGATATTCCGATGAAGCTCTTCTTACGAAGCACATTCCAGAGTGTAATGGTATCAATGACAGAGCCATACGCATTGAAATGCCTACCAATAAGAACGACAAAGTTTCGTTTCAGAATATACACAAACAGCTTAAAGTACCGTACATTATCTATGCAGATCTCGAGGCATTGACCACTAAGATCGAAGGACCTGCTCAAGGCCCAAAGAAGAGTAACACGCTTAAAACGGAGGAACACATTCCTTGTGGATTTTGCTATATAGTCGTACGTTCCGATGGTCATAGCGAACCACCAGTACTATATAGAGGCAGGGATACTATCGAACGTTTTCTACGATGCATACAAGAGGAAGAGGTGAAGATCAAAGCCCAAAAGGCTAAACCACTATGTATGTCATGGAAAAACTATAAGGTTTATAATAGCGCAACGGTTTGTCATATCTGTCAGAAGCCCTTAATTGGTGATAAAGTACGTGATCATTGCCACATCACAGGTGAGTTTCGAGGTGCCGCACACAAAACATGTAATCTAAAATTACGTCTATCACCTATAATTCCAGTTGTATTTCATAATTTACGTGGCTATGATTGTCACTTATTGATGCAATCTATTTCTAAGACTAAAGGTAATATATCTTGCATACCAAATAATATGGAGAAATATATTGCATTCTCACTTGGTAATCTACGATTCATTGATAGTATTCAATTCTTACCATCATCTCTTAGTAAGTTGGTATCAAGTGCAGCTGAAGACACATTCCAACAAATTGCGAAACAGACACATGATCAAGAGAAAACCAATCTATTAACTCGTAAAGGAGTATATCCATATGAGTACATGGATTCATGGGATAGATTCGTAGAGACTTCTCTACCACCGAAAGATGCATTCTATAGTAAACTAACTCTAGAGGACATATCCGATGAAGATTACGAACACGCAATAAAAGTTTGGAATGTATTTGATTGTAAGACATTGGGTGATTACCATGACCTTTACCTACAAACTGACGTACTTCTTATAGCAGATGTGTTCGAGACCTTTCGCACAACATGTATGCAAAACTATGGTTTGGATCCTGCTCACTACTATACTAGTCCTGGTCTATCGTGGGATGCATTGTTAAATTATGAGCATCGCGTTCGGCGACTTCATGTTTGCGCGTCCAATCGGACAATTATTGACGTTCTTCGATATATGCCTCCCTAGCAGCATCGAATTTTTCCATTGCCCTATCATGTCTCTCTCGTTCTATATTAGCAGTTTCATCTTTTCCACCAAACATCCTAGCAAGCACTCCACCACCAGTGAATGCCGCTGCGTTTACAATCGCCGTGAATAGCATCATTGCGCCAGCTGCAGCCATTATGGTTTGGCCTTTTGTTTCTCGAGATATTGTTTTGCATATATGCTACCAGCTATTACTGCAGTCCACTTCACGTAATTTATAATAGAAGTAGAAGGATCGTTAAGCATAGATTCCTTGGCAACCTTTTTTACGATCCAACCAATACCAGTAGCTATTCCAGTTATCATAGCAGCATCAGTCGCTGTTTTCATCAATTCTTTATCCATCCTAATATATATCGTATATCTCTAGTCTTTAATTGTTACTCCATATCTGGTACCGTAGTCTTTACAGGACTCGCGGGTCGTATAGGACTAATGTTCTTAGAAGTGTCGTCTCTGTATCTTTTGTATTGATAGTATGCGCCAAACAATGCAGCACCCGTACCAATAACTGCGATAGTAGTATTAGTAGATATGTTTCTAGTCCAACTTTCATCTACGTCGGTTTCTTTAGATAATTCACTTTCACGCGAAATCTCTCTCTTTTGAGCCTCTCTAGCAAGTTTATTACTTAGTGCTAATGCTTTCCCAGCAGCAACCCTCTTTGGATCTTTTACTTTAGTTGGTGTTGTTTTCGGTGGATTCGCAGTTATCTGATCCGTCTGTTCCTCCATCTTGATTCGATATAGTAGTTACTTGCGAATGTTTAATAGGAGTACTAGGAACGACTATGTTATTAGCTACATGGAACGAAGCACTAGCTAGAGCCACGAATCGAACTGCTTTAAGTGCTAATAGACCAGCCGCAGTATATATCTCATTGCGGACTAGTTGGTCTTCTTGTAGATCCTTAGCCAGTGCTCGTTGGTCATCTAGTGGAACTACGTATGCGGCTGCGCGAGTAGCTAGACGTAGTGCACCATTTACTAAGCATCCTGTTATTTGATAGCATGCGCCAAACAATACAGCGCCCATACCAATAACTGCTATAGTAGATATGTTCGTAGTCCAACTTTCATCTACATTGATTTCTTTAGGTAATTCACTTTCACATGTAATCTCTCTCTTTTGAGTCTCCGCAGTTATCTGATCCGTCTGTTCCTCCATCTTGATTCGATATAGTAGTTACTTGCGAAGGTTCAATAGGTGTACCAGGAATGACTATGTGATCAGCTACATTGAACAAAACACTAGCTAGAGCTACAAATCGACCGTGTTTAAGTGCTAATCGACCAGCCGCCATAGATATCTGATGGCGGGCTAATTGGTTTTCTTGTAGATCCTTAAACAGTGCTTGTTGGTCGTCTAGTGTAGCTACGTATGAGACTGCGCGAGTAGCTTGACGTATTACACCATCTACTAAGTGTACTGTTATTTGATTTGCTACTACGGCCTGGTATCTACTATGTAAACGTTTTACGTCCTTCTCAGATAGTTTAGTTATATCTGTTAGGGAGAAATTCTGTCCTAGACATTCTTTCGTTTTACCCAATACAGCTAAGGTCTTAAGTTCTTCCCGCCATTCTTCGATATCCTCCAATTCGATTGGAAATTCCAATTTGGCTGGTGGACCTGTTAAATCCTCACCTTCCAGTTCTTTGGTGTATTCATCCATGATAATATGTTATAGGTGCGGGTAGCTCTAACATTACTGCAAAAGGATGTCGCAAACAGAAACATATGCGAGCAAACTTATGAGATCGAAGTATCGTTCGTAACTCATTACATTCTTGTGAGCCTCCGTAATCTTCAAATATCCTCTTTCCATCTATAACCGATGCAGTATGAAATGCTACTACGATAGCTACGTTCTCACGAAATGGTTTACATATACTCGTTAATTGTTGGGATAGTACCCAAATAGATAGTCCTATATGTCGAGCAGAGAATGCTAAATCTACTAGTTTGTCAGTTCTTCGTTTTACATCTTTTGATGCGGCACAATCATCTAGAATCAATAATGTATTGGTACCTGACCAAAAGGTTGCACAAATATTTAATGTGGTATCGATAGCATCCTGAGATGGTGATATGACATAAAAATGCGGATCTCGATTAGCAAATCCATGATATGTTTCGTTGTGGGCATACGTAGGACAAATTAATACTATATAATCGAACTTACCACGAAATGGTCCACGAAGTTGTTCTATGATAAATGCAGTCTTTCCACAATTCGTTGGACCTACTATGAGTGAGTTGAATGGGATGTGTTCTATCAAGGAATCCATCAGTATGTTATACTATGTAAAGATCTGTTCAATATATTAAGCTGAGCATCCGCAAGGACATAGATATGCATGTTTACGTTTCCACTTCCTTTTAAAGTTCTATGTATACGAATATCGATATCTTTTCCACCACCAGTTTGTGCCATTCCATCGCCATGAGCAGAGGAATCTTTTGCTGTACGACAATCGACTAGGATGGCAAATCTGTTATTGTAAAATTTGGTAGGAGTCATAGAGGTATTGGATGTACCAAACCATCCTTTTGTGGACCCCCAAAAATCTGGTGTTAACATACCTCCTGGAAAGAATCTATTTGGAACTCCATTTACGTCTATCTCTATCTTTGAAATATCAGGATTTACGAATGCTTCGCTATCTCGTGAACCGGCGGTGTGAGGATCTACGAATAGAAAGAGTAATCCAGCGAATGATCGTCGTGGAACATTTATATTCTGAGATATCAAAGTATCTGATGCCTTAGCGATAGGTACTAACTTGAAGTGAACTGCGTGATCGTATAGGAATGCAGTACCATTTTCATATGCGCGAAATGCTTTCCTAGCTAGCGTTTCATTCTTGATTGCTTCGTATTCTAACTGGATGTTGGTAAGCTTGTACGTACCTATCTTTGTCGAATCTGATCCAACGATTATATCGATAGAGCGGGCTAGAGTTAATTCGAATGAAATAGTGTCTTCTAATGCATGTGGATATAGAACTCCATGTTGTGTAAGAATATCAACGTCTAACGGAATTCTATATTTTGAACCATATGCAGCTAACAATGCATTCTCACCAACATCTGAAGTACCTGCATCACCAGCCTTAGATCGTAGCTTATTTGTGTTATCTGATTGGATACCTTGTTGTACTCTCGATTCTCTCTCTTGTGTAGATAGATAGATATCGGAATATGTTTGTAATAGATCCGATCGAGCAATGTCTTCTACTATTTCAGCTCCTATCTTACAAACTCGATGTATAACTAAGCAACGTCCAACATTTGCAACGACTCGATTATTAGCATGTCCACCAGACAATACGATATCACCCAATAATGCCAAACTACCAGGTACTAATACGATATCTTCTCCTAGTGTTGGTACTTCCACATATAGAGTCTCACCTGGATTGGCAGATGATGGAGTGAAAGTCTTTCTATATAAGGTTCGTTGAGCTTTGAGTGCGAGTGGCACTCTTAGTGCTGCCTTAGGAATTAACTTCGACGATATCATGTTGAATATACCACGATATATAGTTATGTTCAATATGGAAGATAGAGTCGACGTTGATGTGAGACCTGAGGATAGTACCAGTCATTGCCGAGATCTATAATACATCATTACGAGAAGGCTACCTTCCGCCTCTACTCAGGTCGGCTGCTGTCTCTCCCATCCCCAAGGAAAGACCACCAAGAATTATAGAAAGTGACTTAAGACCTATATCACTAACATGCCAAATCTCCAAGGTGCTAGAAAGTTTTACCTTGTCTAGAATGCTTCCTAAAGTGCTCCCTAAACTAGATAGTAATCAATTTGCAGTCGCAGGGCGATCTACAGACCAAGCCCTTGTTTATCTGCTCCACTTAGCCCTTGAAGCACTAGACAGAGGCAATTGTACTATCCGGTTCTTTTTCGCCGACTTTAAAAAAGGCTTTGACTTAATTGATCATAAGATTTTATTGTCCAAGTTATCTTGTTTCGACCTACACCCTAGCCTAGTAAGATGGGTCGCCGCGTTCTTACTAGAAAGGTCACAGTTTGTAAAAATTGGCTCGGTTTCATCTTCGCCTAAGCACCTTAATGGGGGTATCCCACAAGGCACGAAACTAGCGCCCTTGCTTTTTGCAATAATGGTAAATGATCTTGTTAACGATTGGAGGCTTAGAGCAAAGTTTGTGGACGATCTAACTTTATTAGAGGTAATACCTAGGAACTCACCATCAGTAATGTGTTATATTGCATCGGATGTTCAAGAATTTGCTAGCAATAACAACATGCAGCTTAAGCCGAAAAAGTGCAAGGAGATGCGTGTTAGCTTTCTTCATTACAATAGCTGCGAACTTCAGCCCATTGCCATCGGCGGCACATATATCAAGGAAGTGACGTCATTCAAGCTACTCGGAGTGTTCATTTCTAATGATCTCTCATGGGCTGACCACTGCGGGTACGTGGTGAAGAGGGCTAACAGGCGCCTCTACGCAATTAGACAACTTAAGAAATGTCGTGTTCCACCAGTAGACCTGGTCAGCATCTACTGCTCTCTAGTGCGTTCTATTCTAGAATACGCCTGTGTCGTGTTCGCCAACCTTCCTAAATACTTATCACAAGATCTTGAAAGGGTTCAGAGGCGCGCTTTAGCAATCATATTCCCTTCCCTGCCATATGCAAGTGCGATGGCTAAGGCTGGGATCACCACCCTAGAGGAGCGCAGGGACATGGCATGCGCCAAGTTTATAAGCAAAATCACTCCTGGAAACCCCCTGTATTCTCTTATACATTCTCGGATCACCGGACAGTCTTCTCACTATAATATGAGACCAAAAGCGCATACCACTATGGCGACAAAAACCGACCGCTTTGGCGGTTTTGTCAGCGCAAAATATGCGTCCAGAGCGCTCATTAGCTAGTTCTCGGTTATATCTCATAATATAGATATGTATATCTATTAGTATTATTTATTATATAGTAACTTACTAGGAAGTTGTCTGTTCGTTAGTATATATGTATAGTTGACCTACACTGTAATTCAGCCACTGGCTGCGAGAGTGATTAATAAACGAATTATTATTATATTATTATTAGTACCGACAGATACGAAGAACGACAACGAGATGAAGAAAACCGACGAGAACGAGATGAAGAAGACCGACAACGAGAAGCAAATGAAAGATACGTGGCTTACTTATTGAGTGGCAATCAAGATGAAGCAGGGGGTAGTGAGACAATTACCATGGATAATGTGCATGACTACGCTATAGAAGGTGACCCACTTAGAGGATTCACATTCGAACAAACAATTCGAGATTCGGCAAAAGAAATGCTGGTTGACATAGTAAAGGGGCAATATCCGGATGCTGGTGTTCGGCATAATATAGAAATCTCCTTAGTAGATGGAAACATCACCGTTCGCGAACTTGGAAGCAAAGAACCCTTTAAACGTCTATTCGTCGGTAATGATGATGATAGGAAATTACGTGTGCAGATGAGGAAAGCTCTCAAAGATGCTTTAGGTCCAAATAATGAAGAGGCTGCTAATGAAGTAATATTTGCAGAACGACAACTCGCTGATCGGGAAGCAAATAATGAATCTATTCTTGAAGACTCCGAATCGACCGACGCTCAGAAAGAAATAGCTAAGAAAGAGTTAATATCCATCCATAAGGCAAGAGAATTACTTGAACGTCAAGAAGAAGCCATACTAGAACGTATATCGCTACGTGAAAGGGTCAAATACATTTTCAGGAAGTATGGAATGACCGTTCTTGCGGTGGTAACTGCTATTGGTGCTATCGTTAGTGTAATAGTTTCCCAGCTATCGAAATCCGTACCGAAACCAGTAAAAGATGGTATCGACAAAGTGACAGATACAGTAAAGAAGGGATTAAAAACGACGGGTGATTTGTTAAAGGAAATGGGAAAGAAACTTGGACAGATACTACCTGGAATGATTGGATCAATTGCGAATTTCATATTTACTATGGCCGGTAAAGCTCTAGAAGTATTAGCAGAGAACGTTTGGTTATTCATCGTAGCTATAGTGGTGATCACAATAGAGCAATACAAACGACGTTAACGAAATAACGCCCACGCAATTCCAGCTCCTGCAATAGATACTATCGCTAGATTGATCTCATGTTGTGGAACTCGTTGCTTTACGCTATGTGGAACTTGTTTCTTTACGCTATATGGAACTTGTTGATACGTACTATGTGGTAATTGTTTCTTTCGTATTTGTCCTTCCATATCTGGTGGTGGGAGTTTAGTTTGCTCATCGTTGATTGAGTTTGATCCCATTATTATATCTTTCGTAGCTATCTTGAATGCGTTATTGTAGCCACTAATCTTTTGAGTATCGAACAATAGATTGCTTGGTAATAGCCATACTCCTATAGCTATTGCCAGATCTAACTTCTTATTCGTACCATCTATTGCAACCTGATAGTTTTTTTACGCCTTTCACTAAGTTGTTTTCAATAATCGTGGCTTCAAGCAAAACTTTGAACTCTAGTTTGGTGCCATAACTACCAATGATTGGTGTAAGCATATTAACTTGAGCACCTAGAATGCAATACGCGAAAGCTTCGACAGATCGATTCAATCTACCCAATCCAGCATCCGTTAATCCCTTACCGATTGGTGGCGTAAACCAATTGTATTGTTTTCCATTAGTCTCGTCACCCCTAATAAAGTGAATCATATTGGAATTAGCTAACTTACCGCCCTCATCTTTGAATATATAGAATGGGTCCTTTTGTGTCCATGTGTACATGTCTGGGGCACTCGACCTTAACTCATACTCGTTCTTATCGCCGTACCTGGGGAAGTAAACGAATATGTCACCTAATCCTTTATTACAACCTCCACGCCATCTGAAGTCTGGTGTTCGAGATAAACCAAATTCGATGCACAAAGTCTCAAGTGCTGCTTTGCTATAGAGGTTATCAATTTGCTTGAAAGAAGAGTCACCAGGTAGAGGTCCACCAAGTTCATATAGAATTCTTCGTATTGTGAAATAAACGTGAAATTGTAGGAACCCTTGAATGACGGGTGGATACGTTTTGAAAATAGGATCAAACAATGACACTCCACATCCAGAAGTTGCACACCACGTTGCAAAATTCAATCGTTGAGGCCAATATTTGAAATCTGGACCTGATAACCAATGATGGGACTCCTTTGCTGTCGTATGCTTTACGACAGTCTCTTTGAATATGTTCGGAACGCCTGCTTTGAACTTTTTCGTAGGTGTGACATATATCCATAGATTAGTTAAATCGATATCTTGTGCTTTTTCAGTAGGTGGGACCGCCGTAATAGGATATTTCACACTTTTATCTAGTGTTAACGTATGTGGAAAACCATCATGCACATCCCACAATGCGTTATCGATGCGTTTTTGAATGGTGGTAGGTAGCTTAGAGACATCATCGCCATAAACCACATAACCATGATTCCCATCTCGAAACCAAATACTAGTTGAATATTTGCCAGGGCCGTCTATATCCGTTGATACATAGAACTGGTGAAAATCTGCATGTGGATATTGTTTCTTAAACTTCGCTAATAGATCGACATTCAACGTTGCGACCTTCTTATTTTCATCGGCAAGGAGCGCTATCTGCTCAGATTTCGACAGTCTTGGTCCACCCCTAGCAATCTCTGCTATGTCCTCTGCAGATAGACCATCATCTTCGTCTGACACAGCAAAAGGCATCGTAACTATTGAAGCTATACGTATCCATAGTTTATACCTTTAATATATAATGGTTATCTTAAATGTCACATGTCCTACGGCTGACCATACTGTCTACTTCGATAACCCTATTCTTATCAATAATATTTCGCTAGTTGAGGTCACTCTTAGTCACAATTGGTGGAACCTAGCAGAGAAAGGGGGCTTTAAGTGGGATAACAATAGCGTAATGTTTCCATACGAAATTAAGCCGGGACATTATAAGATAGAAACTTTGATAACCTACTTCGATCCCGCAGTCACGGCTGGTTTCTTGGAATTCATAGACTACCCATTTAGGAAATATTGGCTTATGAAGGTCAAGAAACCAATCCAGTTCACTAAGAATGTCTGCGATTTGTTTAGTATCGAAGTAAATGAAGATGTGACAGATTATGTGACTATCAATAAAGGAAAATACGTCCTGGTGCCAAAAGATATTAATCACATATATATCTACTGTGATGTGGTGGATTCAGATTTCTCACTTCTTGATGGGAAGCCATCTAAAATCCTACATACTTTAAAAACGACATCACACGTTTTTGGTGAAACAACTTATTTTCCACTAACCCTCATACCCATTCGAGCCCTAGGAACGATACGGAACTACATTCGCCTCACAGTTTGCGATGAGAAAGGCAATCTCATAGACTTCAACAAGCAGCCTCTACGTTTCGTATTGAAGCTTGAGTAAATCATACGTATATACAATGGATGGTGATTCGATTCAACCGTTTCCAACAGCACCAGGTATCTATCCATCGGGAGCTATAAAGGAACTTAGCGATATAAATGGATCGAGTTTTAGACTGCAAAAAGTCTGTGATACGCTTGCTGAGCTAGAACAACAAGCAAAGCACTACGAAGTTGTTCGCAAAAAATATGCTCGAGCGCGTGGTATCGTTCATGGGATTGCTGTGGCCACAGGTAGCCTGAGTGGCGTTTTACAGCTTCTGCGTTAGGTTCATCACTTACGGGGATTGGGATACCTGTGGGTATTTCCTTAGGATCAGCGGGGTTCCTGTGTGCCGTCATATCGGCTTCGATGGCTGTTGTTAGTAAGAAACTTGGCGTTCGCGTCTCGAAGCATGAAAAGACTGTTATGTTAGCAAAAGCTAAGGCGAATTCCGTGGAAGTCAAAGTCTCAAAAGCTCTAGCCGATTGTAACATTTCAGAAGCCGAGTTCGGAAGCGTTATTGATGAGAAAAGGAAATATGAGACGCTTAAACTAGAAATACGGCAAAAAAATAGGCAAGAAGGTGGATTAAAAAACGTAGAAGAACTTCGATCCGAAATCCGAAAGGAGATGAGAGCAAAACTTGGCAGTCTAGTGGGGTAAGAATAAATATCTCCTTCGAAAGAAACCAGCATGGATTTCATTTTAACTTTGATAAAAACAACTGCTCTTAATTCGTATAAATTACCGTGTTGTTTTGGTTTATATGTAAATTTCTGTCTACCACACCACGTCATCGGCGTGGGCGAAATTCCAAAAGGTCTATAAATTCCAATTGGACCCTAAATTCCGAAAAAATCAAAAAAATTCCTAAGAGACCTAAAAAATAAAAAATCTTTAAAATAAAAAAGAGGGTCGGATCGGAATTTTAGGGTCGGATCGGAATTTTATGGACCTTTCGGAATGTCTGGTTCGTATGCAGATTTCTGTCTCGATTTCGTCAGCCACTAATTAACATACGACTGCTTTCATGTTGTGGTCTTAAACTAAATTCTTAAATGGGTATCTATCGACGGCCGTTTTGGTTGAATAGGAAACGAGTTGTTTAATCTTTGGTTGATGGAAAAGGTACGAATTAAACTTTATCATTAGTTAGACCGTGTCTCGTATAGATGGGCTCAAAGTGGGAATTGTAAGCAATCAACTCATTGATAAAACGCATGACCGAACCCTTATGTATACCACACCGTTTAACAACGTCAATAAGAGACATACGAGATCCCGAACGCCGTAATACCTCGTAACTCGCTCCAATGACTTTAGTTCGAAGTATAGAGCTGGTACCTATATTGTTTTCTATTGCCGTACGAACAATCTCATAGACTATTTGTTGGACATTCTTAGGTACTCCTTTGGGTTGAAGTTTAGCAAAAGTCGTCGCAATGTGAGGAGCTATTCGATCAACATTTAAATCTATTTCGATCTTATCGTCATCATGTAGAGAACGTATAAAAACATTTCCGCTACAGATGCTTTTATTGTTTAGTTGCATAAAACGAGCAACCTCACCTTTAGATCTAACGAACCCACATTGTATACATGCTTGATAAAGTATAGCAGCTAAAATAGTTCGTTTCGCATAGCTACGTTTGATGCAAACTTTCTGTACTTGAATGAATGCATCGGCTACGATTACTAATGCATTTGTGGGAAACGAGAGGTCGTAATTTTGTTTATAAATAGTGTCGTATGCCTTTAGTTCTCGCATTATCGTTCGTAGTTGCAATTCTTTGTTATCGCTTTGCTTTGGGATTGTGCGGTCTAGATCATGTTGATACCGAAAGCTATCCGGCCCTACTATGCGTAACCTAGTAGTAAGATTGGTAGTTGTTTCTTCACATGATTCGGTCTCGGAAATAAGACCACAGGCGGGACATATGAATTCCGTTCCTTGCATTTCCATCGGGTATAGACATTCGGAACATGTTTCACCAGTGTTAATATGTAACCGTGGTTTGATATGTAGGCTTGCACAAATTTCTGGACCAAGTAATCTAATAAGATCATCCATACTAGTTGTATACCATGTGCCTGTCAATTGTCCAATTGTTTGTTCGTCTTTTTTAAAAAAAGAAGAAAAAATGAAGAGAGGTCGAATAACAATTTCTCTTCATTTTTTTCTTTTTTTTATATATCGCGATTTCTACTTATCCTCCGATTCTACCACATTTAGATCTTTCTCACTAATGGAGAGGTCATCCAATGCATTATCGAGATCGTGAATGTCCGCCACATTTGGGTCTTTCTCTGATTCCATCACATTTGGATCTACGAGGTTCGTCAATTCCTTAGATCGTTTCTTATCGCGAATGTGACGACGCTTCGTTGCACCACACTTTGAGCAAAGCTCATAACTCGTACGACATCCTCTACCACACTTAGAACATGGAACGAATGGGATGGTGCCTTTTAGTATCTGAAAGTTGTGTTGAGCACAATACTCTGATGTCTTCGAAATCTTCCTTATACATTTCGTGTCCTTTCCTCGCATCAACCAATCGCAAGTTATTATCTCAGTCATCGTGTAATGTACCTATATGTTGTGTGTCTAATTGGTATCTTAGTTGTGACGTCTACATTGAGGTTCTTCAATCACACGTACTTGTCTAATCTGTGTGGTATTAATACGTACTAAGATAACAACATATGTTAATATCGTGAAGTAAAGAATGTATGTTAGTACCGTGGATGGATATACTGTAAACTAATCATTCCTTTAATAGGTGTTAAAATGTAAAAAATACGATGAAAAAATAGTACAACAAAACTGCTCCAATCCGAATGGACTATAGTAGTAAATAATGATTATGACAATATATGTTATAATACCTAGTAGCAACACTCCTCTAATAGGGTGTTAGAATATAATAAATTCGTTATAAACCAAATGTTCGAACAAATGTTAATATATGCTTAGCCCTGATATAATACCTTATGATTACGTTCCTTTAATATATAATTATAAATACAATAAATGAACTATAGTAGAAGATAAATTGTTGCTGTCTGGCCCGATTACAACAAAATACAACGAACACACTGTTGCATTTGTTGCATTTTATGATAACGAACCCGAAGGGTGAGATGTTATAAAATGCAACAAATGCAACAGTGTGTTCGTTGTATTTTGTTGTAATCGGGCCAGAAGCAACAATTCATATACTACTCGGCATCGTTAACTATTTCGGCATCGTACATATACAAATTTGATCAATGCTATTGTTGTCTTTGATTTTATTCCAAACTGTTTCTAACTATCTTTGACTAAAGCTACTGAACTCGTCATTAACAAACCAGCACATACTTTATTTCGATGTTGTGTGTCCGCTCCAGAGTGTATTAGAACATGTCTATTTAGGTGAAAAGACTGGCTGAAACACTTTCCACACTGCCTATAACTACATGTATATGGCTTCTCTCCAGTGTGTATTCGAACATGTTGAGCTAGGTTACCAAACCTCTTGAAGCACTTTCCAGTGCTGTCAATTATATGACTTCTCTCTAGAGTGTATTCGAACATGTTTAGTTAGGTTACCAGACTGCTTGAAGCACTTTCCGCACTGCTTACAATTATATGGCTTCTCTCCAGAGTGTATTCGGGCATGTGTAGTTAGTTGACTAGATTGCTTGAAGCACTTTCCACACTGCTTACAATTGTATGGCTTCTCTCCAGTGTGTATTCGATTATGTTGAGTTAGGTTACCAGAATCACTGAAGCACTTTCCACACTGTTTACAATTATATGGCTTCTCTTCAGTGTGTATTCGAACATGTGTAGTTAGGCTATCAGACCGACTGAAGCACTTCTCACACTGCTTACACTTGTATGGCTTCTCTCCAGTGTGAATTCGAACATGTTGAGTTAGGTCACCAGACTGCTTGAAGCACTTTCCGCACTGCTTACAATTATATGGTTTCTCCCCAGTATGTATTCGAACATGTTTAGTTAGGTTACCAGACTGCTTGAAGCACTTTCCGCACTGCTTACAATTATATGGCTTCTCTCCAGAGTGTATTCGAACATGTTGAGTTAGGTTACCAGGCTGCTTGAAGCACTTTCCACACTGCTTACAATTATATGGCTTCTCTTCAATGTGTATTCGAACATGTTTAGTTAGGCTACCACGTTGCTTGAAGCACTTTCCACACTGCTTACAATTATGTGGCTTCTCTTCAGAGTGTATTCGAGCATGTGTAGATAGGCTATAAGACCGACTGAAGCACTTCCCACACTGCTTACACTTATATGGCTTCTCCTCAAAGTGTATTCGAACATGCTGAGCTAGGTTATTAGACCGATTGAAGCACTTTCCACACTGCTTACAGTTATATGGCTTCTCCCCAGAGTGTATTCGAACATGTTTATTTAGGTTACCAGAATGCTTGAAGCACTTTCCACACTGCTTACAATTATATGGCTTCTCTTCAGTGTGTATTCGAACATGTTGAGTTAGGCTACCACGTTGCCTGAAGCACTTTCCACACTGCTTACAATTATATGGCTTCTCTTCAGAGTGTATTCGGGCATGTGTAGTTAGGCTATCAGACCGACTGAAGCACTTCTCACACTGCTTACACTTGTATGGCTTCTCTCCAGTGTGAATTCGAACATGTTGAGTTAGGTTACCACGTTGCTTGAAGCACTTCCGACACAGCTTACACTTATATGGCTTCTCCACAGAGTGTATCTGAACGTGATCTGTAGGCTCAATCTGGGTTGGAAAATGGTCTTGATGGTCAGGGAATGGTGTTTTATTATCCTCCAGATTAACCAGTTTCTCTGATTGTGGACGTTTCTCGGTAGCATAGGATGAACTTCTCTGAGCAGGACCATGGGCTATTGTTTCCTTATACATGTCCTACAACAACGAACAAAAATTTTGATTATGAATCTCATTAATAACTCATGACGGAAAAACAAAGGCAATCAATGTGCGATAAGCAATCGGTAAATCTGATAGACTTCGATTTTCTCGGTCGACATAGGTTGTATCGCCAAAATAAATGAAAACACGACTCTAACATGTGGACAGTTGATAAGCCATATACAGAATTCTTATCCGTGCTTTATCGGATTTATAAACTCTTGCTCCTATAAAGCAGAGCTACTCATTCTGTATTTATAAGTTATACCATGGCATGAGGGGTATAGACCCTTTGCACGTGACGTCATAGCCGCCATGTTGGTGTACAGGTAACAATAGATTCTTCGTTAGCTTCTTTTGTTCTGTACACCAACATGGCCGCCATGCCCTTTGTCATTTGAATCTCTGAGGATTGAGTGCAAACCATCTATTAGTCACTTAAATTGCCCCGAGAGCCGAGGGAAGATTTGTAAAAGACTTTTACAAATCTTCCCGAGGCTCGAGGGGCAATTTAAATCACTAATACCCCGAAATTCCATGGTATAAGTTTGTTATACCATCATCGCCGAGGAAAGGAACACATCTCTGATAAGTTTAGTTTTCTCTGCCGAAACTAAAGACGTCGCATTTGAGTTGCTTTCGAAAACGTTTTGTTTAATGCTTGACTGAGCGCCATAGATTGAACGACCCTGGCTTCCCTTGGGGGCAAGCGTGTTGTTTTTGAGAAGAATAACACTAAAATACTATGTAATTATGCGGTTGACTAAATATTCAAAGAGGATGCACGTTTATGGTTTTAAGTATCCCACATGGAAGAAGCGGGCTTGAGAAATGAAGGGATTAACGTGCAGATTGAAATAGCTCATCCCACATGGATTACGTTTACGGGTATAATGAAGACAGGTCAGTCGTGCCAGAGGGGAGCAGGAGATGATGCTTTTTATCCTCTCACTTCCAGCCTGCATTCTATTCTAGTTTTCCCTCATTACGCATGCAGGGGAAATTTAGAAATATGAATATTTCTAAATATCCCTCCCATCAGGGGAAATTAGTGGTTTAAATGTGCCTCGGAGAACAAAAGAATCCGAGGCTACCATGGTATAACTATTACTTAAAATGTTTTCTAAATGACATTGTAAAACTTGGAACTATTCTACAGGTATAATAAAATATTAAGTACTGTTTAAAACACGAACAGCAGTGTTTTATCAAGTTTCAAAATTCGAGGGCGAAGCCCGAGAATTTTTACATTTGATAAAACACGTGCTGTGAGTGTTTTAAACGGCTTCAAAAACGCTTTAAGAATGCAATGAAAGAAAGACGCACATCTCAAGGGAATGGTTACTTAATGAACCATTGAACCTTTGTATTCACAACGCCATGCAAAATATTCGAGTAATCACCGCCTGCAATTACGGAACATCTCAAGGGAATGACATGAAGAAATTACCATACTATGTTGTTTGAAGCGGCGTTTCGCAATGAAAGGAGAATCTGCACTTGAAGGATTTGGTGTCGTGGTTTACCTCGATAAAGTTCAAGACTTGGAAAGCGATGTGACTGACATGACGGCAGACTCAAAATTTTTGACTCCGGCACAAAATATGTAAGTTTAATGCACGTTTTTATAATTTTACGGTTTTGAGTTTGGTTTAATAATTGGAACTAAACAGTGGCTCGGTAAACAAGTAATGGTAGTTGGATAACTTCATTTTAAAAATAATATCTGTCTATCTCGATAGTCTACTGATATTAGTAAATTTAGTGCAAAATTTATTTTCAAGGTACCTTATATTCCGTGTACTTTTTGCTTTGGGTCTTTATCAGTGAATTCTTAATTAGGATGAAACTTTATATAAAATTTCATGTTCATTAATATTCTTTATATAAAACGTTCATCCTAATTAGCAATTCAGTGAGAAAGCTGAAACATCAATAGAAATTCCATTGTCTCAATCATTAACCCCGTTTCCCTCTGGGACAGAATTGAAATCCTCCGCGGGCCTTTTAGAATGATGAGATTTGATCAGGTATAAAGGAGCATGCACGTGACTGATTTGCTTCATCTGATTGGACAAAATGCTCATTAATTATTCATGAGTTTTTGAAGACTAAATATCGAGTAAATATGGAGAATCGTGCGATAGAAGTGAAAAATCAGATTCCATTTTATTTTACCAAAAGAACACAATTGGTAAACTCTTTTTGAAAATCACATTTAAAAGTTTCACTGCTTTTTGATTTTTGAAAAAAAGTACAAAATACGGCCGATGCTCACTGGGCGTCATTGGAAATATTGTGCATTTTGAGCAAGCTCGTGCGCAATAACGGCAATTCTTCCAGTACTCTTTATTTCGGTACTGAATTTACCATCCTTTCTCCTATCTTAGGCCAAAAATAATTTTAGAATTCCTATTTTGGGTCTGCATACGGACGCGTTAAATACACGACCTTCGAGTATTCGTGCTCAAGATGAAATTACGGCTAATTTCAGATGGCTCTATCTCCTCTAGTATATGCATTTCTAAACAAAACAAGATGTGTCCTTAAAGTGCAACTAACCCCTTTTGCAATTTTTATACATATGAATCTTTGAAAGGTTTTGAGTACTTCTGCGAAGAAATTTTTGGCTTACAGAGAATACTCTATGTTCTATGCTTGTTTAAAATGGTGAAATTTTGACCTTTCCTGACCCATCACCGCGTAAGAAAAAGCCTGGGTCGATTCTTGATCTTACGTCATCCAACTCATTCGACTTTGCAATAATTTGAATAAGTATTTAGCATTTACTCTAAAATAACTGTTTTCTTTACTAACAAATCAAAGACTGTGTGTATTCTCTATATATCGATGTTGTTGTGATGGAAAGGGGCCATGGAGAATAATGCATTAATGAGGTGACGTAAGATCAGGAATCTAATTTTCTAATAATCTATATTGGCCCGCAAAATGCCTGCCGTCCAGAATCAAAACTGTCTAGCGTATTTGACCAATTCCGCAGGTAGCCCACTAAATGGGTTGTCACGCTAAACCGTCGAGTTTCACCAAAAGTTATACTTTAAACAGCTCAAAGAGATAAGAAATCGACCATTTCCTTTTCTCCACTGCTCTGTCGCAGTTTTCACGTTCAGTTATTTTCAATAACACTGCAATCACTTGCTTGGTGACAGCAATGTTCATAGGACAGCGGAATATCTAAAGTAGTGTAGTAATTTCGAGAGCAGTTTGTAAACTGCAGTTCCGATCCTCCAAGTCCACAGCGAAACGGTTCCTTTATCCAGAGAACAACGCATATTTCCATGTGGTCTACTAGTTGTCGTCCTTCATATACACAATGAGCATACAAAACGGTGTAATAATCGTCGATGGCACCACGACTTGGCTTCTGTGAAAGATATTGCTGAAATCCTACTTGTCATCCCTGCAAACAAGGCTACTGGCACAGATAACATTCAGCTAAGATGCTGAAATTGGCTGGTGCAGCAATAGCTCGACCATTGTGTCGTTTAGTAAACTGTTCTATGTCCTTGAAATCATTTCCGTGTGTTTGGAAGACTGCTAGGGTTCGGCCTGTGCATAAGGGGGATGACGCATCAGAGTTGGATAACTATAGACCAATTTCTATACTTCCAGTGCTGTCAAAGGTTATGGAAAAGCACGTGCATGCGTCTTTGTATAATTATCTGTGTATAAACAATCTACTTTATAAGTATCAGTCTGGTTTCAGACGGTACCACTCTACTGAAACAGCCCTCGTCACACTGGTGGACCAGTTGTTATTCAATGCGGACAAGAACATGATTACTTCAGCAGTATTTATTGACTATCATAAGGCATTTGATACTGTCAGTTATAATGTATTAATTCGTAAACCGGAAGCCTATGATCTTAGTGCGGAAGCCGTGTCCTGGTTCGCTTCTTATCTTCAAGAGAGACAACAATATGTTTGTATGGGGGATACTCTTCTCCAATGCTACCTCTAGTCGCTGGGGTCCCGGAAGGGTCTGTGCTTGGGCTATTGCTATTTCTTGTGTTTATTAACGACTTGCCCCTTGAGTCCGGGGAAGTAACTACTGATATTTACGCTGATGATACCACTATAACTGCCGCTGTGGATTGGTCTAGGTCTTCAGAGCTAAGTTCAACTATGAACTTGGCCATAGAATATATTGCAAACTGGACTTCAGAGCACAGATTGTCCATTAACCAATCTAAGACTAAATCTGTATTATTTGGCAGCAGGTGGATTCGATCGAAGATGCCACCCGTCAGCCAGAAAATTAACATCACGCTGCCTGGTTCAGACACGCCTATCTCTCAGGTCAAGTCTCAAAAGCTTATTGGAGTCACTCTTGACCAATAACTAACATTCGACGACCACGTGGAAAGTTTGAGGAAGAAACTCTCAAAGAGGATAGGGCTACTCAAAAGAATTAAGAACTTCCTCCAACACGAGGAAAGAGTGAACTTTTATACCGCGACAATTAAACCGTTATTAATGTACGGTAGCTCTGTTTGGACTTGGATCTAATTTAGATTCTATTCTTAAATTACAAAAACGTGCTGCAAGAGTAATTTTGAATGCAGATAACCGCGCACGATCCGTTCCTCTTTTCAATAAACTTAAATGGCTTCCGTTTTACGAGGAAGCTAAGATCAGCAGACACTGTATTTTACTCAAGAGACTGTACGGAAATCTGCCTGAATATATGGACGAGATATTAATCAGAAATAGTGATATTCATCAACGAACTACTCGATATAACGAAGTCAATTTTATATGTCCACGGTATAAGTTTGAAACAGAAGCTGGTCGACCTTTCACAGTACGAAGCATAAAAGAATGGAACTCCCTGCCTTTAGGGCCGCATGTTAGATAACTATGTAAGGTTAATGTGTCTTCCCTCTGTAAATAAAGAATATTGTATTGTATTGTATTGTATTGTAAGTTAGAAAATTGCCATCCGTCAACTCTCTCAAATCTGATCTTTTTAAAAAAGCTTTAGAAGACCAGTCTCAGCTAGACCATTTTTAATCCTTGTATATTATCATTATTGAATCTTCTACCTATATGTGTAGTTTCCGGCTTAAATTCTAAATTAGGTTTTATTAATTAGATCATTGTATATTAAGCAAATCAGATTATTTTAGTGTATATAATTCTAGGCTCAACTGTTAGTAGAACTTTAATGTAAACTTTTATCCATATTTTAATATTTGATATAATTATACTTAGTTAAACCTTCAGAGGGCAACAAGTTTATCAGTTTGTAACTGTTTAGTGAAAAGTAAAGTAAAGCAATTTTATTTAACGTCGGTAACTCGTGACAGTCTGAGTGGGAGTGGCTAGTTACTTTACTATGTCATGACATGTAGTCAATCATTCAAAGTGGGAGTGGCTAGTTACCTTACTATGTCATGAAATGTGTTTTGTGTTATGAAGTCAGGTGTTTCCAAGGCACATCCCCGCACAATGACTATCGCTCTTATAAAAACTACGGCAAGAATGCTTTTGTCTCGGACTTAAATCAAGTTCCTTGGTCTATGATTGATGCTATTGATGACGTTGATGAATCAGTCCTTGTTTGGAACGATCTTTTTTGCAGAGTTGCGGATAAACACGCGCCGGTAAAAAGCCGCAAGATCAAGGGAAGCCATTGCCCCTGGATGACCTCGGAGTTATCAACTTTAATGCAAGACCGTGATTATCATCACCGGAAAGCCATTCACTCCAATTCCAGCTATCATTGGCAAATGTTCCGAAAGCTCAGGAAAAAGTCTAACTGTGAATTTAAGCTGTCAAAATCGAGGAATTTTCCGACTTGATTGAGAACTCTAAAGGTAATGCAGCTGAGATGTGGAAGGTCATGAAACAGATTTTTCCAGCAAAATCTCCTAGCGATGGCTCTGGTCCCTCGGCAATGATGCAAGATGGTGTCCTAGTTACCAAGCCAGCAGATATCGCTAACTGTCTCAACAAATTCTTTACCAGCATTGGACGTCACCTTGCTTCCCGTTCTATAACGGCAAATACATGTAGTTCCGATCACCCGTTAACTTTGTGTCCAGCCTTCTGCATGGGTAATATTGAAGAAAGTTTTGTTCTGGGTCAGCTTCAGAAACTGAAGACCAATAAGGCCATTGGACTCGACCGGATAAGTGCCAGATTGCTGAAGGATTCACTTCCGGTAACTACATCTGTTATTACCAAACTGTAAAATCTGTCTATAAATGCAGCGAAGTTTCCATCTCTTTGGAAGTGTGCAAAAGTGGTGGCTCTTTTTAAAGCAGGTGATAGGGCAGATCCTAATAATTATCGCCCGATTTCTGTGTTGCCTACGATAAGCAAGATACTGGAGCGAGCTGTGCACGAACAGTTATATCGTCATCGATAGAGAATGGGCTCCTTTGCTCCAAGCAATTTGGTTTTAGACCAAAACTTTCTACAACTATTGCTCTGGCTAATTTTACTGATCAAATCTTAGAGAACATGGATAAGGGCAAAGTTACTGGGTGCGTATTCTTAGACCTCACTAAGGCATTCGACACCGTCGATCATGTCATATTACAACGCAAACTTCGAAGCCTTGGAGTCACTGGATCCTCCCTTGATTGGTTCTGCTCATATCTTAATCAGCGCTCCCAAGTAACCGCTATTGGGAAATGTACTTCACCGTCACTACTAGTCACGGTCGGAGTACCCCAAGGATCCATACTTGGCCCTCTTCTCTTTATCGTCTATGTGAATGATCTACCTAACTGTCTCGAACACACCGATGTCACACTCTATGCCGACGATACAATAATATACTGTGAAGCAGATGCGCCCCAGGATCTACAATTCAAGCTGGATCGTGACCTGCTCAACGTTATTTCATGGTTTACAAAGAATAAGTTGACGCTGAATACAACCAAATCTAAGCTTATGTTAATTGGCAGCTCCCAAAGGCTGAACACTTTTTCTAATGTTGAACTGAATATCTATGATGAAGTTCTTGAGAAGG
This sequence comes from Actinernus sp. WN-2022, assembly GCA_030867875.1. Classification (NCBI taxonomy): domain Eukaryota; kingdom Metazoa; phylum Cnidaria; class Anthozoa; order Actiniaria; family Actinernidae; genus Actinernus; species Actinernus sp. WN-2022. The sequence goes on from JAOWCC010000064.1 coordinate 3,340,426, forward strand.
TGGATAACTTCAAATATCTTGGCGTGACTCTAAATAATAACTAAACTTGGCGTCAAGTATTTCATACTCCCTCACTCACCTGTTTAACAAGTCACTCAAGCTTGGAACTCTCCCTACTGAATGGAAACTTGCCAACATCACCCCTCTCCACAAGAAAGGAAATAAGAGTTATGTAGAAAACTACAGACCCATTTCCTTGATGTGCATAGTCGCTAAAGTACTGGAGCGTTGTATTTACAATCGTCTGATAGACCACCTTCAAAATATGATCTCTGAAGCTCAGTACGGCTTCCTTAAAGGCAAATCCTGTACCGCTCAGCTACTGACAGTCCTCCATCGCATTGGTCAAAACCTGGACTTGGGCAAACAAACCGACGTCCTTTACTTCGACATCTCTAAAGCCTTTGACACAGTTGACCACAAACTACTCTTGCGCAAACTTAGCCGATTTGGTATCACAGGTGGAGTGCTAGACTGGTTCAAGAACTACCTCTCTGGTCGCCAGCAGCGTGTAACAGTTCATGGCGCCATGTCGAACACGCTTCCAGTCACTTCCGGTGTTCCCCAAGGGTCTATTCTGGGACCCCTTCTGTTCTTGATCTATGTCAACGACCTCCCATTATCGATCATCTCGTCCTCCGTCGAGGTGACAATGTTTGCTGACGACACCAAATGCTTCTCGGTAGTGGAATCTGCAGCAGACATCTCCATTCTTCAGGGTGAGGTATTTAATTTGGCGACCTGGGCACGCTCTTGGCGGCTGAAGTTCAATGCGAAGAAATGTAAAGTTTTAACCATTACCAGGAAACGCAGTCCCCTATTGGCTAACTATACCATTGATGGTCAAGTTTTGGACCACGTTCCTAGCGAAAAAGAGCTAGGCGTGCCCGTTGGTACCGACCTTACATGGTCCATTCACATTCGTCAACAGATCACCAAGGCGAACCAGTTGCTTGGCCTACTCAGACGCTCTGCCGTCAAAGTCCGAAGTACTAGCGCCCGTCGATGTCTGTACTTGTCCCTCGTTAGGTCGAACCTTGCCTATGCCTCACAAGTATGGAGCCCACAAACTGTCGATCTGATGCAGGATATAGAAAGAACACAAAGGAGGGCTACTAAGTTTATTCTCCTATTGCCCTTCCAAACAGACATCTCCTACAAATCTAGACTCTTATCTCTAAAGCTTTTACCTTTATGTTACTGGTATGAATACCTTGACCTCATCTTCTTGTATAAGGCACAACACGGTTTAGTAACCTTAGCTCCAGATGTTTTGCCAAAGCTTGTAAACAGGGTGAATTTAAGCATCTCTCTACGTTCGATGGATAACTCACTTAATCTTATTACTTATCAGATTCCTAATGTCAAGACCCTGTGTTACCAAAATAGTTATTTTATAAGAGCTTCCCGAACTTGGAATACACTTCCACACGAACTGCGTTAATCAGATATCTCTTTACCTAAGTTTAGATCATTACTATTTAAATATTACGTGTCTGCCATCACTTCTGTATTTGACATCGAGAACCCTAGGTCTTGGAAGTCTGTATGTCTGAAATGTCACCAGGCAAGACAGTTAACCGCACCTCTCAAATGCTGCTTTTAGGTTGAAATAGGTATTGTAATTAGATCATTTATTGTAATTTTATTTTTCATAGGAAACCAACGTAATTGGCTAACGCTGTGTTGGTTCTCCTGGCCTCTATGATTTGTTTGTTACGTTGTATATTTTACTTTATTCTATTTTGTATCTTCTATTATGGCCGAAGTAAGTAAATAAATAAATATATATATATATATTTGTAAGATTCAATCGAAGGTTCGCCAAAAACTTGCTATTCTTGGGCGTATTAGATACTGCTTGCCGATACATGCGAGGATAACGTTTTACAATACAATGATAAAGCCGCATTTTGACTATGCAAGTATTGTATGGGGAGACAAGCACAATGTTAGTTCAATGGAATCTCTTCAGATTTTGCAGAATCGAACTGCAAAGTTAATTCTAGGTAGGGATTACTCGTCTGCGTCAGTTGCTCTCTCTGATTTAGAATGGTCAACTCTATATTCGATCGCTGTCTCTTTGTTTATAAATGTTTAAATGGGCTCATTGATTATGACTTTCATCTTCAACATGGCGATACAATTCATAATTACAACACAAGAAATAAGAGAGACTTGCGCACTAATTGGGGAACTTTCTGAACTTCTTTCCAGTGCTCTAATGCCTGTAATGACCTTAATACGAACATTAGAGAACTTGACAATCCCATTGTATTTAAGAATCAATTGAAGGCGAACATTTTTAATTGTATATAGTTTTTAGATATGGACTTTTAGTTTTTAGCATCTACGTATTTTATCTTTTCTTTTTGTCAACCGTTTCATATATATGTATTATATATCCTTGTATATTTTATTTATTTTTTATTTGAGGGCCCTCCTGAAAATCATGACATCGATGAGTGTGGTTCCCTCAATAAATATCATTGTAATAATAATCATACAAAGTGGGAGTGGCTAGTTACCTTACTATGTCATGACATGTAGTCAATCATACAAAGTGGGAGTGGCTAGTTAATTTACTATGTCATGACATGTAGTCAATCATACAAAGTGGGAGTGACTAGTTACTTTACTATGTCATGCATGTAGTCAATCATACAAAGTGGGAGAGGCTAGTTACTTTACTATGTCATGCATGTAGTCAATCATACAAAGTGGGAGAGGCTAGTTACTTTACTATGTCATGCATGTAGTCAATCATACAAAGTGGGAGTGGCTAGTTACTTTACTATGTCATGCATGTAGTCAATCATACAAAGTGGGAGAGGCTAGTTACTTTACTATGTCATGCATGTAGTCAATCATACAAAGTGGGAGTGGCTAGTTACTTTACTATGTCATGCATGTAGTCAATCATACAAAGTGGGAGTGGCTCAGTGATTAGGAAGGACATTATTAACAACAATGTAGGCCATGTGCCAATAGCACTAATTTCGAATTGATAGTACATAAATTGAGAAAGTGATGGGCCAATGTCCCGTCACTTGTACTGGCCCTCCTGATCACTGGACTACATGTGACTAGGTACTTCATGAAGCTAAGATGGCAAAGGCTGTGAGGACAGCTGTCAAAAAGTATTCTTTCGTCAAATCCTGTGTTTATTGTTTATTTTATTTGCCTTTTCATTTTATTACTCAGGTTTTCTAAACATTGGACTCTATAAAGTGTGCTGCATTTTCAGGGCAGATTGTGCGGCAAAAATGGCCTACATGAACAGGTTACTTCGATGGTTATGTGTTATGCAGACAATTATGTGATTTTTCCAAGTAAACTTAACCTTGTTTTACAGGATTTCTGAATAAATAAATTGATTTTTGCTGTCCATTAGGTAGATACAGTCCCACTCAAACACTTTGGAACCGCCACAAAACGCCAGACGGTGTCGGTGCCAACTGGCGTTTACCGTCGGTGGCACCAAACCGCCAGAAGGTGTCAGCCGTCGACGGCTTGCCGCCAAACGTCTCGAAGGGCTGATGGCTAGCTGCCAAAAATAAACGACCTGCCGTTTGACTTTGAGTTCTGAACGAAGCGAAAATAAAAGATTCTAAAGTGTTAGTTTTATCGACCAGCGCATTTGACCCGCCATGTGAGTTCTGAAAACCGTGAAAATAAAAGATTCTGAAGTATTAGTTTTTTGACCAGCGTGTTGTGAACTGCCGTTTTTTGTTCTGAAGTCAGCGAAAATAAAACATTCAAAATTCGACCCCGCACCATGTGAGGTCTCAGTGTAGCGAAAAAAAGTGTTAGTTTTATTGTCGAGTTCGTTTCTTCCTGCCGTTTGAGTTCTGAAGTCAGCGAAAATAAAACATTCTAAATTCGACCCCGCGCCGTTTGAGTTCTGAAAGGCATCGAACCTAAAAGATTATAATGTGTTAGTTTTATTGTTAATTTCGTTAATACCGTGTATCTGTCGTTTGAGTTCTGTAGACAGCGAAAATAAAACATTCTACATTCGATACCGGGCCGTTTGAGTTCTGAAAAGCAGCGAAAATAAAATATTTTGAAGTAATAGTTATTGACCATAGCGTTGCTACGTGAGTTTTGAAGTCAGCGACGAGTACGTTTTGACCCCGTGCCATTTGAGTTCGGAAATAAGAGAAAATGAAACGTTCTAAAGTGTTAGCTTTTACTTTCTCCGATGTTATTTTATGTTCTGCGTTGGTTACAAGTTGCCAAACGTCTTGAGTCGTTGATGGCTAGCTGTCAGGCGGCGTCAACCATCAACAGCTTGCTAACCGGCGTCTACCGTGGTGGCAGCAAGCCTGCCGACGGTTGCAATTTTTTTGAGCATCTGAGTAATATTTTATCATGTATCAGCTGCATTTCACACCATTCACTTCATACATAAGCCTCGCACCACATTGCGGCATGTACACCACTGGCCGAAAAACAAACGCTCTGGTTTCAAATACAAATTTCCGAGCCGGAGGGCTTAAACATTTCAGAGCATACTGTAATTTTATAACTTACAATGTAGTACACTCACGTGCAGTGAATTACAAATTAAGAAAACTCTTTTAATATTTTTTTTTTTTGCAAAACGTTGCACGTAAATAAAATATGCATACTTGCTTAACCCTTTCACTACTAGAGCGGCCAAAAGCGGCCAATATGAAGCATGTACCTGGGAAAAAATATTGCATCAAACCTAGACGCGCTGGAAATACGATGTTGCGATATTATTTCAAGGGATGAATGACTTCAAAGCCACAGCTATAACTGGGATCGCTTGACTCTCCCACTTTGGAGAAAAACTCATTTGTTTTGGTGATCGTTTTTCGTTTCTCCGATTTTCACCAATTTCGAGGAGCTGAAAATTGCCCTCCAAAATCCTTCCCATTCGCCCTTGAAATCAAAAGCAAACACAAAATCAGCACTCAGTCGTTACAGTACCTTCTTTAATCTTTCGAACCACCAGGTTTGTTTGCACAAAACACACATTGCGACTGTGAAGCATGCTATTCTTAATGCTGCACTTCTCTCCACCATGTTTTTCCTGCTCCCACCTCCAATTGCATGCTGGGTAATCAACAAAATAATCACAAGGGGACCCCCCCTCTGGGACTCCTGTAGGTTTTTTTTAGAAGTCTTTTACCCCTACAACCAAGAGCGGTGATTTGGACTCAAGCCGTTGCTTTAAAGTGACAAAAACACATCCTAATAGGTTGAGCAGGGGGAAAAGACAACCAACTGCAGAATTTCAAGGGTTTCAGTGAAGAATTATTTCATGTGTCCCAAAGCAGAAACACAAAAGAAAAACCCTATCAAACCCCTCACAAGGCCTACTAAAAGCAAACCAAGTACTTTTCAGCCGTCATCAGACTTAATGATGTCCTCTAGCTCTCTTACAGTGGCTTATTTGTCCAAAATTAGAGCACATTTCATTGGAAAACCTACAGAAGAAACCATACTCACCGCCGCCGAGTCTGTAGAATTCTGCCGAATGGCATCATGGGGAAAGTTTGAGCCCTTGGTTTAAAAAGTCAGCAGTATTTAACTAGCCCGGGCTAGCCAAACTGGAACTGAGGGGGGAGGGTTGAGTTAGCACTCTGCATTTCACCCATTGAGCCCAAATGCGTCCAGGAGTGAAAGGGTTAAACTAAAAAATAGGGGCGATTGCCTGTTTTCTTTTAGTTTTGGTGGTGAAACTGGGGAGATGTGAATGAAAAAAAATGTTTTGGGAAGAATATCAAACGTACATTGTAACCTTCATCGGACTTTTCAAAGTGGAGAAAACTCCAAAGTCGTATCTGTAATTTCAGCTCTGAAATATTATAAACTTCATGTCTACAGATACATGACCTATTTGTCCATAGTATTTTTTACCAAGATCTGTTCGTTCGGGTCACTTTTTAGATCGAATTTTACATGTCAACGTGCTCACGTTCGTCCGTAGCTTAGTAACCAGGCATCTGTTGGAAGAGAGAGAACTGGACACTAAAAGTTTGTTTTCGCTGAACGAAGTCAAAACAACAGAGTAGTTAATTGCTTTTTCATTAGGTGTCCATTGATACGTGTATCATGTCTAAAAGGATACCTGGAAGCCATCTATCGAAAAAAAACTTACTCAAAGACATGTGGAAGACCAGTTCGACAAATTTGCTGTTAAAGTGACGACACAGTGGGCCATTTACCGCGCGAATACTCAAGGAGAGTGTGGTATTTTCTTGCTCGTGGAGGAACTATAACCATCGAAGTAACAGGCCGATGACAACACTGCAATAAGCTTTGTGGTAGAATGGAGATCCCATGTGTGGTGACATTTAGTTGCTCCAGAAAAGCAACTATAAACCGTGTTAGGCCATCCCTTTTTTATTTTCCGTTTCTCATCGTCCAACCGACCGATTTTTGTGGCTTTTTGTAGAAATAAATAAAAATTGGGGGGAGGGGTGGGGGTGAAGAAACCCAAGAGCAGCTCCTGGAAGCTCATGCTCGAGGGTAGGTTACGCAATAGTTTCGGCGGTACATTTGTAATTCCATGTTTGTAGCGTATACGGACGACGACATCAATGGTTTTGTCGTCCATGTTGGTTTGTAACCTTGCCTGTGCAACCGCGCCTTATTAGTTCCAGTCTATCCGCGTATTTTTTATTACAATTTTTTTTTCTCACCCGACCGACCGACCCAATTTTTAAAAACCCCACCGATGAGAAACGAAAAAAAAAATAGGGATGGCATTAAAGATCTTTTGACGAAGAAGGTTTACTCGGCCAGAATATAAATTACATCTACATCAAAACGGCTCTAGTTAATAACATATATTTCTTTGAAAATTTTAATTTATGTAAATTGATGAAATGAATATAGCTAATCAAACTTGTGCACTTTCTTATGCTCCCATAATTTATAACATGTATCATCAAAATACTCTTTAGTAAAAATACAACTTACATTAACAGAACAGATACCCTGGTTTGGCCACCTACGTTCTCCAGTAACAGTGTTGTAGAAGTACAAAGTCTCACCAAACTTGCACTTGTATTCATACCATTTACAATCTTCAGTTGCCATCTCCATAATCTGTAATGTATAGGGCAGAATATAATATGAGGTAGTTAAATAGGGTAAAATTCATTAAAACAGACAGGGGTAAAGTAAACAACAGTACATGTGCATGCATATACATACATGTATGTTTGCATGCACAGCACGCATATATAGTACAAAAACGTAGATGTCAATAAAATCTGTTAATAATTTATTTTAAAAGAGAAAATGCTGCATATTGTAAGTTAAAATTTCCATAATGTCTCTTGATAGTTTATTGTGGAATTTGTTTTCCAAGAATGAAGGACAATGTATATGATTGCTTAAATCCAATCTAAGTAAACAAGTAAAATAATCAATTGTTATTTCATCCATTATTTTTAAAGTACTTAATACTTTTAAATAAACTGTTATCATAATGAATCTCTTCTGATATGTTCTCTTTATGAAATTGATATCATTCTTTACAAGACTTTATGATTAGGCATATCTGATATTGAAATAAATCTCGTGGGATCTTAAGATTTGACAGGATAATGTAAGATTTTGGCAAGATCCTACAAGATTTGGCAGGATAATGTAAGATCTTCGCAAGATCCTTTAAGATTTGACAGGATAATGTAAGATTTTGGCAAGATCCTACAAGATTTGGCAGGATAATGTAAGATCTTCGCAAGATCCTACAAGATTTGACAGGATAATGTACGATCTTGGCAAGATCCTACAAGATTTGGCAGGCTAATGTAAGATCTTGGCAAGATCCTACAAGATTTGGTAGGATAATGTAAGATCTTGGCAAATATCCTACAAGATTTGGCAGGATAACTGATGTAATGTCTTGGCAAGATCCTATAAGATTTGGCAGGATAATGTAACATCTTGGCAAGATCCTACATGATTTGGCAGGATAATGTAACATATTTGCAAGATCCTATAAGATTTGGCAGGATAATGTAAGATCTTGGCAAGATCCTATACGATTTGGCAGGATAATGTAAGATATTGGCAAGATCTTATACATGTAGGTTCTTGCTAAGATCCTATAAAATCATGTAGGATCTTGCCAAGATTTCTACAAAGATCTTGAAAGATCTTACAGGATCTTGAAAGTTCTTTGCAAGTTCTTGCCAGTTTTGTGATAAGTTCTTACCAAGATCTTTCCAGGATCTTAGTAAGATCTTGGCAAGTTCTTGTAAGATCTTTCCAAGGTCCTCAACCTGGGAATACCCTAACTGTCAACAATGGGTGCTCACTACTTTAGGGTGTTTAGAGCTAGTTACTAATTTAGGGTGTTTAGAGGTACATGTATAGTCACTAATTTAGGGTGTTTAGAGCTATATAGTCACTAATTTAGAGTGTTTAGCTAAGTCACTAATAAAACAATGCAGACTATAACCTTTCTCCAATAGTCAGCATGTGAGCTAATCCAAACCCTAACCCTACATTTAAAAACACCCTAACTGTCAACAACGGGTGATCACTAATTTAAGGTGTTTATAGCTAGTAACTAATTTAGGGTGTTTAGAGCTAGTCACTAATTTAGGGTGTTTAGAGCTAGTCACTAATTTAGGGTGTTTAGAGCTAGTCACTAATTTAGGGTGTTTAGAGCTAGTCACTAATTTAGGGCGTTTAGAGCTAGTCACTAATTTAGGGTGTTTAGAGCTACAATGTACATGTAGTCACTAATTTAGGGTGTTTAGAGCTAGTCCCTAATTTAGGGTGTTTATCGCTAGTAACGTAATTTAGGGTGTTTAGAGCTAGTCACTAATTTTAGTTTTAGGGCTACTATACATGTACATGTAGATTACTAAACAACACAGACAAATAATACTTGTGAACTAATCCAAACCCTAAACCCAACATTTAAAAGAACCCTATAAACATCATTGAACATAAGTGCTTAAATACTATCTTGGAAAAAAAAAAGAGTTCAAAAATAACTTTCCGAGTTAAACAAATTGCACTACGTGTAGTCCAAAAAATGAACCAGTTAAAAAAATAATTGAACTGAGATCATAATTTAACTGTAACATACATATACATTGTACGTGTGTTATTAAACAGTCAAATAGACATACATGTAATTGTGAATTGCTACCCTAGAGAATCATGAAGCTGAATCCTTGAAGTAGATAACTGCATTGTAAAAGATTCTGGAGAGTTCAAGGATCCTGGAACAATCCTCAAGGATACTGAAACAATTCTCAAGGATCCTTGAACAATCCTCAAGGATCCTGGAACGATACTCAAGGATCCTAGAATGATCCAAAAGGATCCTGGAACAAACGAAAAGGAGGAACAATCCCCACAGTTCCTGTAACAATTCCCAAGGATCTTTGAGGATCCCTTGTATTTTCAAGGATCCCTACCAGGATCCTTGAGGATCCTGCAAAGATCCTTGAGCTAGGTTCCTTTGCAGGAAATACTAGGATCCTGCAAGGAACCCTTGAAGCTCGTTATACAATCCTTGCTAGGATCCTTAAAGACCCTGTGGACGAGCCCATGGTACTTTGCACGTGCAAATCATTTTCGTAGGCTACGAAAATCAGAAAGATCGGTATTGTTATTATGTGACTCTCCAATCATTCGAAATCCATCTCTAGTTTGGGCCATCATGTATTTTTTTATAGATATATATGCTTAACTGACTTTCTTTTATCTTAACTTTTGTATATATACCTTTTAAAATGAAACTTTAGCCGAATATTTCTTTGAATCCCGGTCTAGAGTGGCGAGCAGAGGAATGCTGAAGAAAGAACAAACAGCGAGGCGATTGCGAGTTGACAAATAATCCTTCAGCACTCCACATTTTACTTTCTCTAGGTCTACAAGAGAACATGTGTGGTTCAAAAGAACTACTACGTGAGTTTCCTAGGGATTTGCTGCACTAAGGGACTAGCGGGCTTTGTTGGAAATACAAAGCAACCACTTCTGGCATCAAGATCATTCGTAATTATAATTTTGCACGGCTCAGCTCCACTGAGGTGTTACAACTTATCTGTATCTGTATATGTTTTGCATTTTTATTAGCAGAGAAAGCAATGCCCTTTTTCCTTTTTTTTCATCCTCCAGTACGTCCAGAAAGTTACGACCACGGGTCAAACTCCAATCTCCCGAGTTCAGCTATTACTTTGCTGTGAGTTTGACTCAAGTGCAAGTATGACATTTCATTTTTCACTCAAAATATATCATTCACAAGGAAAGTAGAGATCTTCAAATACAGCTAAACAATACTGGAGACATGAAAACAAGGTAGCAAGAGTTTGTATTTGCTTGCAGAGTTGTGAAAAGTCGCACTTAGAATCTAAAGGCAGTACAACTGGCTTCCTGCCGAGTATTTTTCAAATCATATTCGAAGCGTCCAGGGAAAATTTGTGGGCTCGATTGGGGTTTTAATCTGGTAGAAATTCGTTATCCAAAGTTTATGTTTACTTCTTTCATGAAACATATATTTTAAACAATCGAGAGCATTTTAGTTCGACTAAAAGCTGGCCTTTAATTTATGCAGCCATTGATAAACAAACTAATCATAACATTGACACAAAGCACCATGGGCTCGGACACAGGGTCTTTATAAGGATGTTGGACAGGATCCAGTGCCATATCTCTTCTCATATTAAAATGTGAGAAATTTCCATCCAAAGCCCATAAAACTCCTGTCAGCTTTAGAAAAACTCAACATCTTGGCATTTCAGTCAAAGAAACCTTTGGTTTCAGAAAAATACTACGGTAGCTAAGAATAGCCCATTAAAGTGCCTATCACCCTTTTGCAATTTTGATAGCTTATGAACCTCCAAAAAGTTTTGAGTACTTCTGTGAAGAAAGTTTTGGTTTAAAGTGAATACTTTATGTTCTATGCTCGGGTTTGAAATCGTGTAAATGTGACCTTTCCTGACCCATGACCGCGTAAGTAAAAGCCTGGGTCGAAACCTGGGTAGACGTCATCTTAATTCAGCTTTGAAATCATTTCAAGAAATACTTAACATGTTGACTAAAATGACTTTTTCCTTTATTAACAACAGTCTCAAAAACTGTGTATATTTTCTATGCATCGATGTTGTTGTGATAAAAAGGCGCCAAGGAGAATAATGCATAAATGAGATGACGTCTACCCAGAAGTAATCAAAACTTTTTGGAGGTTCATAAGCTATCAAAATTGCAAAAGGGTGTTAGGCACTTTAAAACTTTGCTTGCATTTTGATTTACTAATAGTGTTGCAAGTGAATATATTAGTGTCCAGTCCCAACTGCCATGTTCACATGACCAGTACAGTGCAATCTGATTGGTTGGTGGCAAAATTAATCTCAACCTGGAAAATAACAAAACCAAAAAACACTAGCAAAACTTGACTCAGGTGGCTAAAGGCCTGGTCCAAGTAAAAATTGCATGAACTGCTTGTGCTACATGATTACTTGATTTATATACAATGAGTGACATTGAAAGTTCTCAAATTGCACTCACCTAAAAACTTGTGCAATTATTAGAACTTTCAAAGTAACACTCACTGCCTGTATACATGTAGCACTCGCATAAATGCTATTTCCTCTACATGTATGCTACATGTATAATTTTACTGTCTTTGACCAATTTCCCACCTTCCAACTTTTCTTTGCTGGCAAACACCCCACCCCCGGGACAGAATCTCTGTCAAATGCCCCACATACATGTATGCCCAGATGGCCAAGTTTGGAATTGATATACTGAGCTACAAATTGTACATTGTTGTACAAATGTAGGTCTCATCTGGTGAACTAACACAACAACCGTAACACGTCTCCCAACCTCGGATTAGACCTGGGACTGATTAGAACAATGCGTCAGGTTATAATAAAAAAAATCTGCATTCTTAACGCATTGGCTGGTTAGTGCAGCAGTTATTGTTTCAGATTTCGACGATGGAGATTGTGTGTCCGAATCCAGGAAGTAACAATTTTATTTTTCTCAGCACTTTAGGGTATTTCGTTTTATTCAGCACTATTTCTGTGTTGACAATGTACCTGTGAGCCCAAGCTCTAAATACTTGAGAACTTGTTTTGTGATGGTTAGGGTTAGTTTTGAGGTAAGGGTAGGGTTTGTGGAGTTAAATCATTTACTCATGCCCAGTGCATTTTGACCATGGGAGATCCACTGTCCCTAATACCTTAATAGGGAGTTTAGGAAACCACAACGGCAAAGTCTAGGATGATGGTATGAAACAATAGCCTTATTTACAAAACACAATGACTGCACGTCAAAATACAGGCAGTCGCCTACATTTCAACCATTGTCTGCAAAACACGTCAGTTTACATTTCGTAGAGAAAGTGAATATAAAAAAGAAAATCACTCTGTCTTTCATAGCCTGAATTTTAACCATCTCGTCCGGTTCGTTCCTCCTGAGAAACGTCTGAATCCAATAGCCGATAATGCCGTCCAGTGATGTCAAAGTGGATTAAAATTTTAATTTATGCAAATAAAACTGCCACGCGACACAGGCTGTAAAGAGTTTGTTGGGTCACAAAAACAAAGCTCTCGCCTTGATAAATTATTTGAGATTATGGCAAAATTAAGACCCTTGTGTATTCTGTGAAAACCTTTTTGAAGCAACAAATCGTTCAGTAACATTTCGATGCATGTAAAAAATAATTAAAGGCAAATAAAGGAAAAAGAATTGAGAAAAACCCTTTTCTGTTTTCCATCGTCACTGTCGCCGTCATCCTGGTTTCTTCACAGGTAACCCAAGCTCTGTAAGTGGCAATATTTACTAACATTTGGGATTTTTTTAGTCTTGGATTTTCTAAACTAATATTGAATATATATATTAAGCAGCAATACTTACAGCACATGTTTACATTTGTCCATGGGCTGAGTGTGGTTGCAATTTCAGCATTTCTCAGTGAGTTTTGACACCAGCAGTTCTGTACACTGTATACCGGTTAGCTCAGTTGGTCACTGGTTAGCTCAGTTGATAGAGCACGGTCTAGAGTGTGGGAGATTGGGAGATTGGGGGTTCGAATCCCGACCGCGTCCTTGTGCAGGGAACGTTTATAAGCGGTTGGCCTTGTCTCCTACCACTTCTAATCAGTATTTGAAGGGGATGTGAAAGAACCTGTTGTACTACTTGAAAAAGAGAAGGGGATTGTCACCCGGTACAGCAGCCTGGCCATTGTACTAACCACATACTTAACATTGTAAACTACGTGGCAGCTATTAGCGCCGTAAGCAGTTCGTAAAACATCACTGACATGATGTCAGTAATATGTAAAGCACCATGAGACTGTGGTGATATGGCGCTATATAAATATGGCCATTATATTATTATTGTACCAACGAAAGGTACATGTAGAAGACAAAGAAGTTCACCGAGTCAAACTCTCACCACTTTTATCCCCTGAAAATCCCAAACAACCGCATCTTGCCTTGGCCACTGCATTGGCCAGTCAGTAGATCTGGTCAGGTGTCGGCACAAACAAAGTCCCCAGTGAGGGAGTGCAAGCTGGTGCCCAGGACTGACCACATGCCAACGGTTTCGATTTGGCCCACTTTCACTGCTCGCAAACCAAAAAGGAGTGATTTGGTGAAGTGTTCTTTGGCAGCTTACATGTACAATGTAGCTCCTCGAAAATTAAGGTTATCTCGTATCTACTGACTGAAAATGTTTATATATTTACTGGCCGATGCAGCGGTGAAGGCAAGATGCGATTGTTTGGGATTTTGGGGGTATAAAAGTGGCGAGAGTTCGACTCGTTGAAATCCTTCATCTCCTACCTTTCGTTGGTATACAGTGTACAGAACTGCTGGGGTCAAAACTCGCTGAAAAATGCTGAAATTCTAACCACACCCAGCCCATGGACAAATAAACACATGCTGTAAGTATTGTCGCTTTTTATTCAATATTAGTTTTGAAAATCCAAGACTAAAAATCCCATACAAATGTTAGTAAATATTGCCACTTACAGAGCTTGGGTAGTAATGGAATGTGTACAACGCGAGCGATGAACCTCGAAATTCCCATTAAAATTACACCCAATAACATCTAAATATGATAGAAAAGCACTTACCGACCAGTTACGAATTAAAGTCTTCCAAAATCCTGGTTATAGCTCCTCAACATCCACGTCCACGTGCAACAGGACGCCATCGTGCCATCCCAGAGAGCCTTGCGCGCTGGGAGTGGTCGGTTCCAGGCTTCCTGTGGTAGAAATGCACCATAGGAAGCCCGGCATTTTCGAGTGTGGCTAAGGGCATAATTGGGAGGGCAGGGGCGCGAGCTGATGCGTAGATCGGCTGGAATTTTACCGAAAACAGTATCCAGGAGGAAATGGTCTGAGTTATTGTTGTCTGAGTACATGTATTTGACAACAACAACAACTTTATGTATCAGTCAATTCAAAACCCGTGCATCCCCCATCCCCCCAGTGCAACCCCCGGGCATTTGATCAGAGGCTTGCTCCCGAGGGTGGGGAATATAATTTGACGAGTATCTAGGCGGTAGGGGGTGGGGCATTTGATTGGAGTTTAAAAACTACATTCTGTCTGTAACGAATAATAAAAAATAGCAAAAACCGTATACGACAATTCTGTCGGTGGTACGTTGGATCTTGCGGAGAGATCTGATCAGCCAAAAATACTAATAAGTAAACAAGTCCAAGGACTACAGAAAATAAAGCTGATCGAACAACGTATATATTGAGACTCTACGATATTTCGGCTGGCCAAACCAGCCTTCTTCAGGTAGATCTTACAAATGAATATTTCACAATGGCAAGTATAAATATCAAGGTAAGAGGAAAAAGGAAATGACGTAAGTAAAAATATGGATTTGAGATAACATAAAAACACGGGTCTACAAGATAACATATTAAGTTTCATCACGTTTGTTCATGCCGAGAGGTTCGAGAGTTTTAGCTATGTCGATAAGATATGACTCTCTGGCTTTACGAATAGAGTCTCGCGAAGAATAAATTATTTCTAAGGGGATAAGTTGCATGTCAGTATTAGAATGGTTAGAGCAGGAAAGGAAATGTTCAGAAACTGTGGTAGGTTTAGATTCAATATTAAATTTGTCAACTGCTCGTCTGTCTACAAATTCGCATAGCGAGTCGAAATGGCGAACGACGCCGTGTCCCCTGGGGGGAGGGGGGTACTCCTGTTTGTGACGTATTATGTATGTGCCGCCCGGGTGGGTCAGGGTTTTGAGCTCAGTTTGGGCAGGTAGGGTCAGGATTTTGACCCGATTTGGGCAGATCAGGGTCAGGATTTGAGTATAATTTGGGTGCTGTCAGGGTCGGGGTTCAGTATTTTTTAGGCAGTTAGGGTTCTGTGTTTTTTTTAGCTACTATGTCAAAAAAAATACATTCTGTTGCCGCATTTTGATCGCCTGTCCACATGCAAGCACTGAGGTTCCCTTACATTGTGACGCCGCTAATTCGTACTTCAGTACTTATCTATGTACTCCATCTGCTGATTTGTTTACCCAATACCACGTCCCGACTTGAAATGTTCCGTATTTTGCATGCAATCCCGGTACGCGGTATACCGGCCGGGATATATACCCGACCGAGTTTTGAAAATAATTTAAAGAAGGGGCAATAAGGTTTTTTCCCCCAAAAATGGGGGCAATCAGGGTTTTGGAGCTCGGATTGGGTCAAACAGGGTCAGGGTTTGAGTCTCTTGGCCTCACATACATACCCATTTTTCATGTAAAGTAACCCCCCCCCCCCCCCCCCCCTGGGGCGTGTCTTCGAGGCCTTCAGTCCAAAATAAGGATTGCGCATTCGTAGACGCCTGGCTTGAAAGAGTGAATCTGACAAATTTGAAGGCCAGAGGTAAATTGTTTATGTTTAAACCTATTAACTATGTTGTTTTCCTTTGCTTTGTGAACTTTTACCGACTGCGTGATATTATAAAAATTAATTGCGTGACAAGAGTTGTGATGAGTTGAATTTGCTGCGACCCTAGACAGCGCGTGAGTTAAAAACATAATTATTATGTCGGTAAATTTCAAACCATTGCGTTTATTATAAGGTATATAACGGAAACCAGGAACGATCGAGCCGGTAGATTGTCAATAAAATAATGATTTCATTTATTTGTCAATAGTCTTTGCCTTCTCTTTGTCGAAAATGTTTGGAAAATTTTCCAATCAGGACCCCGATGGTGGGGCATTTGAACAGCCTGGATGAAAAGCTGGTGGGGCATTTGAACAGTTTTGCTACCTTGGTAGTGGGGCATTCGATAGAATTTTTTTTCAAAGTGTTCAAATGCCCGGGGGTGGCCCTGGGGGGCCATGCACGGGTTTGGAATTGACTGATACATTATTACCATACAAAATAAAGGAAAGAGCAGATACATGTAATTATACCATGGTTTCTTTTATTCTCCGAAGCACATTTAAACCACTAATTTTCCCTGATGGCAGGGAAATTTAGAAATACGCATTACCTCGAAATTGGAAATTGGAAATTGGCACGACTGGCCCTGCGCAGAGGGCCGACCTGGCTTCATTATAACCGTCAATGTAATCCATGTGGGACTATTTCAATCTGCCCGTTATTCAAGCCCACTTCTTCCATGTGGGATACTTAAAACCATAAACGTGCATGTTCTTTGAATATTAGTAGTCAGCGATGAACAGGTTGCTGAGCAATAAGCGTAGTAGCGGACTTGCGTGTCTAGTTGACAAGACAAAAGAAGACTTACTGAAGAAGGCGAGGCTATATATATATGGAAAACGTCATCTGGTTGCGTATTCCCCGCTGGGAAATTGGCACGACTAGCCCTGCACAGAGGGCTGACCTGGCTTCATTATAACCGTCAACGTAATCCGTGTGGGACTATTTCAATCTGCGCGTTATTCAAGCCCGCTTTTTCCATGTGGGATACTTAAAACCATAAACGTGCATGCTCTTTGAATATTAGTAGTCAACCATATAATTACATTGTATTGTAGTGTTATTCTTCTCGAAAACAACACGCTTGTCCCCAGGGGAAGCCAGGATCGTTCAATCAATGGTGCTCAGTCAAGCATTAAACAAAAACGTTTTCGAAAGCAACTCAACTGCGACGTCTTTAGTTTCGGCAGAGAAAACTAAACTTCTCAGAGATTTGTTCGATCCTCGGCGATCATCATATGACAAGCTTATACCATGGCATTTCGGGGTATTAGTGATATGTAAAAGTCCCTCGGCCGAAATCTTCCCTCGGCTCTAGGGGCAATTTAAATCACTAATAGCCCTCATGCCATGGTATACATTGACAGAAATGAGGTAATAGTTACCCAGAATAACTAATTAGTGCATGTAATTTAATAATAGAATTGGTAATAATAAAATAATTTAAATGAAAAATTATATGACTAAAAATAGAATTGCTGGCTTTCACTCAATCCCCAGAGATTCCAATGACAAAGGGCATGGCGGCCATGTTGGTGTACCTAACAAAAGAAGCTAACGAGGAATCTATTGTTAAAGGTACACCAACATGGCGGCCATGACGTCACGTGAAAGCCAGCAATAGTCTCCCTCGCAGCCTCTTTTAGTGTCGGGCTCCCTGTGCTCCCTCTCCACAGGGAGCCCGACACTAAAAGAGGCTGCGAGGGAGACTAAAAATAGAACAGTAAACATAAATTTGAATATTATCCTTCCAGCAAAACTCTTATTATTCGCAGAAAACATGAATTGAAATTCCCGCCATTTTGCATACGTTCCAGTCGTTCCTAGTCTACGCGCGTCACATTATTCGGTAAATTGGGTCTGGGTACGAAATTGCCATTGGGAGAGGAGAGGGAAACTGGGGGGGATAGAGAAAAGGAGGGCCTGTCGGCCTGTCACGTGTGTGCGCTTTTGACGAGACGATCGCGCAAATCTCCCCAGTTTCTCGCCGAAACTAAAAGAAAACAGAGGCAACAACCCAGTATTTACGTGAAACGTTTCGCATAAAACTACTTAAAAGCTAAGCTTAAGACTTTAACAGGTTGAAGTTTTCTTAATTTGTAATTCACTGTGAGTTTACTAAGTTATAAATCCATTTACTAAAAAAGATTACGGCCTCGGAAACTTGCAGAGAAACTCCAGAGCTTTCGTTCTTTCGGCAAGCGGAGCTTACGTATCGCCGCGGTGTGGTAAGGGATGGACCATGAGAAATCCGGGGAGGGGGTCGTAATTTCCCCAAATCCTGCTAGGAAAAAATGGCCGGCAAAATAATTCGCTAGTTCCCATACAAGTCGTACAAGCACGCGTTTTTTTTTTGCCAACCACATTATATATGCAAATATATAAATGACGTTAGTATTTACAAACAATAAGTATCGCTATCGCAATGTAAGAACCATTCCCTAGAGATCATGTCCTCGCGCGCTCGCAAGGGTTTTATTGCAACTTCCCCACACATTACTACCAAGCATTACACGCAAACGGTTACGAGTTCGAGTCCGAGTAGGAGCTCGTTTACCTTCTGTTCTTGTTTACCTGTGAACCCCAGCTCTAGGTGAGTGAGAACCCGTCGTTTACCCGTGAACTTGTCCGATGGTTAGGGTTCGTTTTGTGGTTCGGGTTAGGATTTGTCTTAGAATTAATTAATGTTTAATTTGCGTTCTAGAATTAGCGATTATTGTTAATTGAAGAGCAAAAGCCAATTATTGATTATTGGTAATTGGTAATTCTAGAGCGAGGATACGTTGAACAATTACCAGTTTCTAGTGACCCCCATGAACTTGTCGATTTCACACTTAACTACTGTTGTGTACACAACTGAATTGTTCCAAGGGTCCAAGGGCCCAAAGTCTTCTAAAACGAAAAGAAAATGATGGAAAAACATGTTATCTTCCTTGAACTGGTTTTCTTTTTGTTCGCCCATTTTCTGTTAAGTTAAGCTACCTTCAGATTTATTTTGCACATGTTCAAAAAGAAAAATATTACAGTTTATGAGTATTAGAAAGGGAATATGAGAAGTAAATATAAGTGAGAAAATATATAATAAATCAATCGTGCTCATGCAGTGGTCAAAGTAGCATTAGGGCTTTCGAGATGACCACTGCCTGCGATGTTAATATTTGAACGTAAAGATTACTCAATGATACGCGAACCGGAACTTAACACAATAATAATAATGAAAATAAAGCCCCTGTAGTTTATGCTTGAGAAAGGAGAAGCGATTGTTTGTAAAATTTAGCAGCGAATCTGGTGTTATAAGTGTGACATGTTGCGGCTGTTTTTATGGTGTTTGAGAATATAGAAGGAACTGTATCTTTTTCATTTATAATTTTAAAGGTAAAAGACGCTATTTACTCGGGCTGCCTGTGGCAGCACCGAGTCTTAAAATGCAAGTCGTTATATATATATATTTTTTGTTGGGTGTCGCCAAATTTATGCGCATGCGTTAAAGGTCAAGTTCACCACCAATCAGATCGCACTGTGCTGGTCAGGTAACACTCGCCAGGTTAATATATTTACATAATTCAATACAGTAAATCAAAATGGTCGACCCGCGAGGGCGAAAGCCTTCCAACAGGCTCAGGATATTTCAACTGGCGCTCTTGTTCACCATAAAAATACATGAACAACCAGGAGCCGTAATACATTCGATCAGCGCTGTCTGGACAGATCCAATTTTACTCATCATAATTGGAGTAAAAAGGATAAAGAGAAATTATTTCTGTCAAGTAGTCAGTATTTTTTTTTCCATCGTTTTTAAATGAATAAAAAGATAAAGATTTTAGGGGTAAAGGTATGGTTTCCCAAATTTCTGAGGCAAAATATTTGAAAGTAAATTTACCATAGTTGGTTCTAACGTTTGGCCTATAAAAGTTGTCATTGGCTGCATATCTTGTATTGTAAGAATGTATATTAGATACAAGTACCAGGAATTCAGAAAAAAAATCAGGAGTATTTATAGAATGACTTCTTATTTGATGTATTAGTATAGCGATTTTCATTTTTACTATGTTCTCAATCTTCAGAATCCCGAGCAATTTGTAATACGGATTAAGATCCTCATGCCTACTTGCAAAAAAATGCATCTTATAGACCCATTCGAAAAATGGTGTCACCAAACTTGGGTTGTTAGAAAATGTTGGCACTAAAATAAGCACTGCCACTTCAGAGAGCATGCCAAAATGAGGACGTTTGTAAAATTTAAATAGCATAGCACCAAGTGTTGCGAAGTTACCGAGGTTTAAAATAAGAGAGTTTTGTATGAGATTCAGGACGTCAGCACTGACTAGCCTCGTTCTCATGTTTCTTGAGAGTTTCAAACGTTGATTGCTTTGTAAGGATATATTTTTCCATTATCAAAGAGCTACATGTGGCTAACACGAACTCTCTCTTTCACATAGGCTAGTTTATTCTTCAGAAAATATTGAATATCAAAATTATGCAAATTAACGGCAGCCATTTTTCGAATGGGTCTATACATTTATTAAGTTTCGACGCCAATTTGGTGAAATTAGTTTTGTATGTAATCCCCCAGCTCATAATTACTCGGGCTGCCTGTGGCAGCACCGAGTCTTAAAATGCAAGTCGTTATTTTATTTATTTATTTTGTTGGGTGTCGCAAAATTTCTGCGCATGCGTTAAAGGTCAAATTCACACCAATCAGATTGCACTGTGCTGGTCACGCAACAATCGCCAGGTTAATTTATTTACATAATTTAGTACAGTAAAGCAAGATGGCGGAGGACCCGCGAGCAACTTTCTCTCTAACTTGGAGTCTCATCTCTCAAATGTAAGCCAGTTTAATGTTTTATTTAACTTCACTCGTGCGAAAGCAACAGGCTCAGGATATTGAGCAACAGGCTCAGGATATTTCAACTGGCAAACACTCAGCACAGAATAATTTACGATGACCGAAGCAGTTATTCAACTATCAATGTAAACAAGACTCCTCTCACGGCCGAGGTTTTGGTTCGAGAAATTAAAGGCTTCCAACAGTTCCCTTTATAGTTCTGTAATATAATGAGCAGACTGCAGTTTTGGGAAGGAGGGTAAAAGCTTTTAAATAGAGATAAACAAAACGGGCATTTCAGTTAATAATCTTTAGTCCTACAAATACCGATAATTGCATGGACGCGATCAGCGAGCTGCGATAATAAAGAGCCGCAGGGTAGAAAGAACAGTAGAGAAATATAGTGATAGCTCCATCATAGGTGGACAGGATACAACTTATAATATGGGACAAATATAAACATACATTTGAGACAATCATCTATTAGTACTCTGAACCTGCAGAACAGCAGACTAAATCAGGACCGAATTCGTATTTTTTTCGATCAAAAAAAGAATCAATGCCTTCAGTAAGATTCCCAGTCATATCAGTAATGGTGACTACCAAGCACTGTTGCTGGGGGAGATGTAAGAGTGACTCTAGATGTGAAAAACCTTCATAAATCCGGCGCTCAAAGAGATATAATGTCTCGGAGAATGAAGCATCGATCGGTACACAAGAGACCTTATAAACGAGACTAGGTCTGGCAATGAAACGTAAGTGGCTATAAATTACTGAAACCCTGACTATACCCACCAGTAAACAATGAGAAGGAACTACTGTTCAACCATTAAGTTTACTTGAATTTATCAGTGGATTCTAAATAAATTTTGGAAGCAAAGCCTCGTCTACGCGTACAGTACATCTACAATGCTTTGATTTATTTTCTGAGCACAAATGAAGTTAATTTCTTTCGGAGCTGCAGGTATTAAATTTGAAAACTCGATAAATGCAAACAATAATATAATGGTAATTTGAAAGAGCACGCCAACATAAGCAAGATTGCCGAATTTTAGGATGCTATCAGTTCATAGTTTTAATGTATATGCTCTTCCAGCCATAACAGCTTTGGTCTCCGATGAGTTTTATTGAAGAATTTCCTATCTCCATTCGCCGATGAATGCACTCGGCACGCGGCTACATTCTTTTGTTTTTGCCTTAATACAGGAAAACCTGACCTTTGTAAATTTTCAATGTTTAGGTGAAGTCTTACAACGATATTGCATGGGAAAAGATGAGTTTGGGATACAGTTTAAATAGGACTTGACAGTCTATATAGTAAGCATGTCTCGTTGGTTGGCCAGCGAAGATGTAAAACTCGCTTGACAAGATAGACGTTTGTCGCTTTGTTTCAATCCTCTGTATTTCAGCCAAAGTTTAAGCTGTTCGACAGTATAATCATCAGGTTCTCTTTCAAAATATGGTCCAGGAAAGCAGTCATTTCTGGTAGAATAGACAGATGACGAACTGAAGTGCTAGTCAATTCTTGTAAGTTGATACAAGAAAAGCGGTTTGTTTGTCTGAGTCTTGTGACGTAATTACCGCACTCCGCTATTAGCATGCGTAACATGAATAAGTAGAGGTCAAACTTCTTTAATTTACATACACGAGAAAAACCAAAATATTAAATTACATATATATACTAGGGGAGCAGAGAATGAATGTCACCGCGCTACCGGCCACTCCTAAAGACTGCTAAATTCAGCTAATTCTTCCCTTCGGTTATTACTAGAGGATTTCAAATGAAAGTGTATTTCATCTTCAATCTCATGTGGCCCGAGTGAAAGCCCAGATGGGCTCTTGTTCCATAATTAAAATAAGGATAGATAAGGGTAAGTTCAGATATCTCCTTAATTTGTACAGAATACCTAAATTTTTAGCAACTTTATTGACGTGTGAAATTTGATTATGCCATTAGGAATATCGAGTGTTGCATTTTTTTTTGAGGCGATGTAATTAGCATATAATTAGTCTCATTAAAATTTATTGAGAGCTTATATTGATAGACGTTTTCTAATTCATCATTTATAACATTTTGAAGGTCGATAAGGTTTTTAGAAGAAGAATAAATGTTATTATCATCAGCAAAGATTCTGAAACTTAAAATGTTAGATGAATTTGGGAGATCGTTTATATATATATAAGAAAGAGAAGTGGGCCAAGTGTGGATCCTGTGGTATACCACATGTCATGGTCATCGTGCTTGATCTAAAGTTGCTAATTTGAACAAACTGGGTTCGGTTAGTCAAGAAACTTTGAAACCATTCTAAAGGTAGTCCTCTTATTCCATATTTTTCAAGTTTCTTTAATAGTATATTATGGTTCACAGTATCAAATGCTTTTGAAAAGTCAAGAAAAACACCACAAGTAAATAATTTCTTATCTATTGCAGTTTTGAGAAGATCAGTAGTTTCAAGGATTGCTTGTTCTGTAGAGTAGCCTTTTCTGAAACCAAACTGAAACTGATATAATATATTTTGTTTTTCAATAAATAGCAATAGCTGATCATGGACTAATCGCTCTAAAACTTTAGTAAATGGAGAACGAATTGAAATAGGTCTATAGTTGCCTGTATTAGTCATTACCCACTTTTATATATTGGCGTTACCTTTGCAACTTTCAAAATATCAATATATATATATACCTGCGCCACCTGCATTTGTTGTAGAATCATAGTGAAAATAATTGCAGTTTGTTATGTCAACATTATCTATAGATTTCAAGTTGTTTGGTTTCTGTTACAGCAATAATATCAATAGGTTTATTATAGAATTAAGCACCTATTTAGAATTAAGCACCTATTACCCCAGACCTCTCGTGAAGTAATCGTCAATACGCTTATTCTACCGCTGTTTGATTATGGAGACCTTGTTTGGGGGATAAAGCAAATGATACTTTAATGAGTTCCCTCCAAGTACTTCACAATAAAGCTGCTAAAGAGATCATTAACTTGCGGAGAGATGACTCGAGTTCAATGGCCTTAAAGCTTTTAAGCTGGAAGCCATTAGAGTTTAGAAGACATTTTCATCGATGTACCTTTGTCTTCAAGTCTTTAAAAGACTCTGTTGACTTTACGTTTAATAATAGGTTTGGCACTGATGTACATTGTTATAACACCAGAAATAGGAACATGTATAAACTTCCTGCATCACGTACTAAATGGAGACAACAGAGAACTGGCTACCATTTTATTAAAGATTGGAATAATTTACCTTCTATAATTACTCAAGCTAGCACATTAGCTCAATTTAAACTTGGTTTTTGGAATTTTTATGCATAGTTATATTTCATTAGTAAGTCTTTTTTTATGTTTTTTTAGCATTCTTAATGTAGTTTCTATTATAGTTTTTCAGTGTTTTTTAAAGTATACATGTTTTTAATATTATGTTTACTTAGCGTAGAGGGCCCTCATGAAAAACACCTTTGGGTGATTGTGACACCCTCTGTAAATATTTGTATTATTATTATTATTATTATTTAATGAATCTAAAAGATCATATAAGAGTGTAAGATTTTTCGTTAAGCTACGAACATTACAGTGTATAAGGCTTAAGCTTTGCGAGTTTGACTGATCAAGTATTTCATTGATTAGAGTACAGTAATCAGAAACTGGATTAATAAGCATAAGATCAGAGTCCGCATCATCAAATCTATCGGGATTCGGCAAGATGTCGTTGAGGTCTTTGTTAAATTCTAATAGGTTTGATTCCTGGAACATGTTGGATAATAAGTTGGATAATAGATGGCAGTGGAGCTAGGTAGTTTGTAATAATTAAAATAGAAATGAAAGCAAAACAAAAGAAGGTATAGGCATGCAACTCTTAAAGTCGTGTACTTTCCCAAATAGTCGTTTTCGGGAAGCGGTAAACTTATATAGTTATATAAGTTTAAGTAATCATTGAATACATTTGTATCTACTCTATAAATAAAGTATATTTCTTGTAGTTCGATAACTAGTTCAAATCTAGCGAAATGGCCTGACGATACGAATAGCTAAATAAATATAATATTAAAGTGAAATTAGATTAAGTATGTGTACTTATCTATTTGATATATCTTCCTGAAAGAGTTGGAACTGTTCGAGAGTTGTAAATGAGCAGACTCTTGAAGAGTCACTCTCGCGTAGCAAACTCTTGTCTCCATTAGTCCAGAGTACAATCCTGCAAGGCATGCTGGGTCCAGAAAATCCTGGACATGGCAGGTATTGCGAGGCCAACACAGGCAGACCGATCAGTTAAAAGGACATGAAAGGATTCAACACGATTCAAATGAGAACATTCCGGAGTCGGTTATCGATAGATTTTAAGCAAGGCAGTATAGGCCACTGAAATAAGTTGATTGAAGAATGCAGCAAAAGTAAAATACTGACCCCAAAACAGGCGGTAACGCGACCCCGAAACGGTGACTCGGCAACATAAATTTTATGAAACACGTTTCTGGTATCAGTCTAATAAAAAACGAACACTGAATCCACTAATAAGATTTATTATTCGAGCCGTTAACTTACGGTATAAATGTACATAAGCAAAGGAAATAGAATCGCTAAAAACGTTTGTGCCGTGTATACATAATAAAACCGGCTTACTAATCTACAGTTGGCTGCACTGCTTTGACTTCAGCCACTGTATCGTTCTTTGTCTGGTTTGTATTAGAAAGCGATAGCTTAAAGAAATACCGTATTTTCGAATGCTTCTTTCTCCGTTCTCCGTGAACTAGCTGGCAGTAAGAAAACAAGTGGCACATTCAGCAGAATATGCATCAACCAATAGCAGGATCGGTTACAAGGCGGATAGACTAGCCAATCAAAATCGGGATACCATTGTACTGTAACAGACCCTTTGCGTGGGGAAAGTGCAACGGCCAAGCGGGGTCTGTAGAGAGTCTAATCAATATACTTTTTGCAATGTTCCTGTTTCACACTCGTTTGTAGTTTTGTTTGATTATTTGACAGGCCGTTCTCGTACTTGATTGGATGTCTTGACGAAAGTATCGTCGCAAAACGCTGAAGTGATTTTTCACAGCCGACGAGTCCGGTTAAAACGAGATTAGTAAACCAGTTCAAAAGTCAACACATGCGCAAACACGTCGCTATTGTTCCCTTACGCTGACTTCGTCCAAACAAGATTTTTACTGGTGTCGTGACTGGTGTCGTGACTGACCCCATTTGTTTCTTACTGCGCATGTTTGACGAAAAAATAGGGCTCTGGAATATTCCGCTGCCGGAAGTCGACTCTGCGCATGCCGAGAAGTCGTTTCTTAGGATTCGATCTCGCTCAGCGCCTCACGCCTAGGTTTTGGTTTCGATTTGGAAGATGGCCCGGTATTTTGATAGTGATCTTTTGCTTGCTAGTGGCATCTTATCGTTTTTATTTCGAATTTTAAGGCATCAGGCTCGTGTTTCTTTATCGTGCGGTGGATTCATCAGTCATCACAGATTCCAGTACACAACAGGATTCATGGGGATCGAAAACTCGCTGAAATCGCATTACCTGAGCCCGATAACCACATAAATAGCAAACTGGATTCGCCGTAGAAGCAGGTCAAGACATTTTTACTTACGATTCTCTCGTATTTTGGCTCCTTAAAGGCTGAAGTTCGTTGTATTCCCACACAAACGCTTATATTTACGCGATCAGCGGCTGTTCACAAGTTACGAGATTGGAAAATGCCACTTCTGCCAATAGCGATACTTCGTGTTGATAGACAATTACAATTGTTTTGCCAATGTGCCAACTATGATTAAGTATCGCTATGTGTTACGATAAATCCCTCGGCTATATGAACTGTTACTGTTGGTTGGGATCGATTTTCGAATTCATGTACTGTGTGCAATTTGAGTTGGCTAGGATGCAAGCAAATATCTAAGAATCCCAGAAGACAGGCAACGGCAACGATTTAGGTAAAATCCAACGTTTTTTAGCGTTTTGATAACACCCAATTTTCAATGCCTTTGTCCAAATAAATGGCTTTATGTTTGACTTCCGATGAAATTCCATTGTTCAGAACAGCCAATTCAAGCCTTCTTTTTCGTCGAGTATACCCAGTAAGAAACATACGGCGTCTGGGTACGAGATTGTGATGTACAAGACTATATATATTCGAGAGGTTAACTCGTTGGCAATAAAGGATTAATCACTTGTGTTTTCAAACGTTTCGCTAAATTGCCCGCGTGGCTACATTAGACAATTTCGTGCAAAGTTTGGAAACGCGTGATTAATCCTTAATTGTTTCGGCATCGTACATATACAAATTTCATCAATGCTATTGTTGTCTTTGTTTTTACCCCAAACTCTTTCTAACTATCTTTTACTAAGCAATTGAACTCGTCATTAACAAACCAGCACATACTTCATTTCAATGTAGTATGTCCGCTCCAGAGTGTATTCGAACATGTATTGTTAGGCTATAAGACCGACTGAAGCACTTCCCACACTGCTTACAATTATATGGTTCCTCCCCAGAATGCATTCGAACATGTGTAGTTAGGTTAAAAGACCGACTGAAGCACTTCCCACATTGCTTACAATTATATGGCTTCTCTCCAGAGTGTATTCGAACATGTTGAGTTAGGTTACCAGGCTGCTTGAAGCACTTTCCACACTGCTTACAATTATATGGTTTCTCTTCAGAGTGTATTCGAACATGTCTGGCAAGGCTATAAGAAATTTCTGATTTTGATGACGTCACTTAATGACGTCATCAGACTAGTATTTACCCTAGGAGTCACCTTGACAATAATCATTGCCCACTCTTTAATTTTCCGGGTTTTACGAGGCTGCAAACTTTCCCTAGCAACGGTCGATTTAAATATGTCAATGGGCCCTCAAGCTCTGGTCTGACTAGCGGGAGGTCGCGGATTCAAACCCCGGCAGGACAAACACTCAGAGTCTTAAAATAACCGAGTCAGAAGGTGCTGCCTTTGTTAAACAATCTCTAACTCGATCTGCAAATGATTAGACCTTCACGTCTTCTTGGATAAGGACGTAAATCGTAGGTCCCACGTCGGCCTCAACTTCATTAGTCTCAACTGACTATCACGAGTTACCGACGTTAAATAAAGTTACTGTACTTTACTTCTGTCACGTGACTTAAACCACGAAAAACGTGGCTCCGAATTTAACACAAAGAGGAGGATTAAATGAGTGGACGTGGTTTAGGTTAAAGCCTATTACCTATTTCGGGTTAGAATAGATGACTACACTGTTCCGTTAAATGAACCACACTTTAACATGCTCGAGAATGACATCGTATTTGTTGCGATAGCTGAGCCGACAGTGCGCGCTCTCAAATTAAGGGTTCCCGGTTTGCACGGTCGTGGGTTCGAGACCATGACCGAAACAGTGTTTCCTCCTTTTTAACACTGGATATCATTATATTTTGCTCTTCTTTTATCATTCTCGTATTTTTTCTGACTCGGGCCACTTGCTTGTACCAGATGACGTTTCAATGTAACAATTGGAGCTCCTATGTATATATTATTATCATAATGTGGAGAGAATGTAATGTAATACAGAGTGAGGCGAGTCACCTGTAGACGTTTCAATGTAGCAATTGGAGCTCCACCCATAGGCTTACCTATGTATATATTATTATCATAATGTGGAGAGAATGTAATGTAATACAGAGTGAGGCGAGTCCCCTGTAGACGTTTCAATGTAACAATTGGAGCTCCACCCATAGGCTTGCTATGTATATATTATTATCATAATGTGGAGAGAATGTAATGTAATACAGAGTGAGGCGAGTCCCCTGTAGACATTTCAATGTAACAATTGGAGCTCCACCCAAAGGCTTGCCTATGTATATATTATTATCATAATGTGGAGACAATGTAATGTAATACAGAGTGAGGCGAGTCCCCTGTAGACATTTCAATGTAACAATTGGAGCTCCACCCATAGGCTTGCCTATGTATATATTATTATCATAATGTGGAGACAATGTAATGTAATACAGAGTGAGGCGAGTCCCCTGTAGACGTTTCAATGTAACAATTGGAGCTCCACCCATAGGCTTGCCTATGTATATATTATTATCATAATGTGGAGAGAATGTAATGTAATCAAGAGTGAGGCGAGTCCCCAGTACATTTTGTTTTCAATTACGCATACTCTCTCGGAACATATACCACTCTATATTATAAACGTAAACTAGAAATGGTAAAGTGGCAACGATAAATTATTTCAAATGATAGTACTTATACTATACTGTAAAATAGTACCTTTCATATCGCAAACATCATGTCAAAACACGCGACCATAGGAAAGGAGATTGGGGAGTGAGATGTGTGGCTATCTCGTTCTTTGGCCTTACATTTAGACTTGTTTTGATACGCAAGCTTTAAAGGACTGTTTTACAGTCAATATTTTTCATAAATATTATTGTACTCTTCACTTACGGCACTACCTGTTCAAGAGACAGTGTATTAACTACAACAACAATCCTAGATATTTAATTATTGTATAGTAATTATAAATGGGAAATAGGTTAATGATAGCTACCATTAGAGGCATGAGCTATTCTCCTGTGTAAGATCTTTCCGTTGTATTTGGAACGGATTTGTACCATGGAGAAACATAATAATCATAATTAAAATATATATAGTCCTCGTGATAAATTGTCAGGTCTTTGAAATTGTCAATCAAATCCCTTATCGTTCCTTATTTGAGAGTTATGGAATATGTGCTTGGGGTCAATCTGTGAAAACACACTTGCTAATTAAGTAATGGTCCGCAGAAGAGGTAGGCATTCGTAATCCATGGAATGTAAAAAGGTGCTAATTGTAGTACTGTTCCAATCGTCCACCTCATTGAGTTAAACATCAAAATCAGTTTCTCAGTTTAAAAAATATATATTTGAATTGCTTCTAGTGAAAACTCTCGTAATTCTAAATATGACGAAAATTCAACATGCGGTACATTTTAAAATTGAAAGCTTTATTGGTTATTGTTTTAGACTCTTCTGGTTGGAAGAAATGTTTTCACACAAAAGGACAGTAGTTTTAAAGTGCATATGAAGCGAAAATTAAGTTGATCTAATTTTAAAATGCTTTCGAAATGAGGAATAATTACATTTTCCGTTTGTAAATATCTCATCTCGTTTCAGAGATATTCAGGTTTTTTGTAATATGCAAATGAGATGACCTATGACGTCACGTTGGCACAGCCTGGAGACGAATCACAAAATGAAGAATATCTCTGCAAATATTGGATAAAAACTATTGAAACTTTGCACATATGTGGTACTATGGAAAATACACATCATTGTGCAAATTATGTTGCCATGGAAATAATCTTGGCCCAGGATCTACTACAAATAACACAAACTTCCCTAATTTCTCCTTTGTCCAAAGTCTTTTGGGTGTGGGTCCAAAATAAGATTTGGAACAATATAGGCATTGTATATGAGTAGTTTAAGCAACGTATTTTGTGTAACGAGGAGAGAAATTGGAATTTTATGTTCAAGGTGAAAGGTGTGTGGGGCCATGACAGTTTCCACGGCAGCACCATAATTTGCACAATGATGTGTACTTTGCAGTGTCATACATGTGCAAAGTTTCAGTAATTTATATCTAATATTTGCAGAGATATTCTTCATTTTGTGATTTGTCTCCATGCTGTGCAACCAACGTGACGTCATAGGTCATTTCATTTGCATATTACAAAAAAAATAATTTCTGACGTTTGCGCGACGCAGGAGCGATATCGTCAGAAATTGATATTCTGCCGGCACGGTAAAGAGGTTTGGGGAGGAGACTATAGCATTATGGGTAATGCTTCGAGCGGGAAAAGTAGTCATTCTAGACCAGTCAGCTCCACGTTTGTTTCGAATTTATTTTATTTATCTTATTGATTATAGTACGGTTACTTTGTATTGACTTAGTAAGTCGATTGTTAGTTCTCTAGCCCTCGGAGAATTCGGGTTGCTGCATTAGGTCGAGGAGTACGTTTCCGCATTTCCACACGTTTATTGGCCACAACCCCAGGATGGTTTTTTCGTGGTTTAAGCTGCTTTTCGTATCTGGCAGTTTCCCATTAGTTAGGAATACAATTTATATTAGTTAATTACAATTTATTACGTCGGGAAAGCAAGTTGTATCTTCACCATATAATTGTGCCTAATTCTAATGCGGAACATTACTTAAACGCCTTACTGGCTTAATAAACCAAATTGGAAATTGCAGTTCCTCTTTTTTATACAGCCAGGTACCTTACTTTTCTCACTACTACATTGCTGAATGTCTGCAAAATGATGCATGATATTTTAAACTTAAAGGGATACCCGAGTGAAAAACACATTTGGACTCGAAAGCATCTTTCAGATGTACTTTGTTCAGAAAATGTATTAAAATTTGATAAAACATTTTTAGAGTTGAGAACGAGCCCCTCAAAGTTGGCCCCGCGAAGACCTGGGCGCCGCCATTTTGTTGACATTAATTCCTGTGACGTTTTTTACGGCACTTCGTCCCACCGGAGTCTGACAATATCGTCTTAATCATATTTTTGTTCTAGTACGAAATTGCTCTGCCATATCGATGAAAATCTACTTTAATTCCGACGCTACAAGTTAGCCGCAAGATTCCGGTGGGACGAAGTGACGTAAAAAAACGTCACAGGAATTAATGTGAACAAAATGGCGGCGCCAACTTCGAGGGGCTCGTTCTCAACTCTGAAAATGTTTTATCAAATTTTAATACATTTTCTGAACAAAGTACATCTGAAAGATGCTTTTGAGCCCAAATGTGTTTTTCACTCGGGTATCCCTTTAAGTGCACCAATAAATCTCTTAAATATATTTAAGAATGTATAAATGAAGTCCAAAAATACACAACTCGATCCTCATAAAAATATAACTTTAATGTGCAGTTTTCCAGAACAGAGAAACAGCAGAAATCGTTTTCCAGGATGGCGGTACCAAATATGGTTTCCTCTCCTCCGATTCGGAAGAAACAATTTTAAGAAGGAATTAAAATATTTCATTCAGCAGAGGATGACTATGCTGAAGTTACTCAAATCTCAAAAATATTAAAGAGCCTCTGCTAACAATCATTTCATCTGCTACAAACCTATACATGTACATTATTATTGTTTGTATATGGTCTGCAATTTTGATCAATCTCTTATTTGTTATTTCAATATCTGATAAATAAAATCCCTACCATTTCCTTTTCTCTTAATATATTTGCACAACAGATAGATGTGTGCAAATATTGTGCTTTAGTTGTCCTTTCACCATATTGGAACTATAACTTTTGCCCCCACCTAAATAGTTCTACTAATTATAACTGCACGTTTACAAATTAATTTGTGAAGTTGGTTTATACATATACATTTAGGACTAAAGTACCAAATATTAGGAAAGTTTGCACCTTTATAACTATATCATTGCAATTAGCAACTTATTGGATGGAGGGTGGGGAGGGGAGGGGGAGAGAGGTGGGGAAGGGGGATTGGGCAAATACCCAAAAGGATTGGAAGAAAGAAACTCCTTCACAGAAACCGTAGGAAAAAAACAGTGACCGCGCAGTCTGACAAATAAGATATTACTGAGCTTTTAGTCGTAAAAATAAATTAGTTCAAGAAAAAAAAAAAATCGCTAATAAACAGAACGAAACTCAACTTTACAGTTCGCGTAAAACCAAAGATATTTTCCACATAGCCGAGTCGGCGAGTCCGGTTTATACAGCACGGAAAAGTGTGACCACTTCGAAAACGTGGCAAAAGTAGTTTTAGAAGAAGGAAATGTAAGTAAAATACGATATTGCCTTATTTGAACTACTGCTAAAGAGAAAATGCTACAACTATTATAGTCTATTTCACACTGAACTACTGCTGTGTACAGAACTCAAATGCTGAAAGGCATCCAAGGTCACAAACTCTTTTAAGGTGGCTCGCCTGGATTTTCCTGGGATGCACCATACCCACTTTGAACGGCTGATACTCCACTGTCAGAGTTCGGTACGGCTTGCAACTTCACCCATTTACTAGAAATAGAATAAACGTTCCAAAAATGTAGGTTTGTTTGACATCGGTGTTACCATAGCAACATAGCGTTGACGTCATGTATTTTACATATCATCAATTTTCTCCCAAATTTAGACCTAAACTTTAAAAACGACCTAGTGTCCCTTGTAGTCTAAATATAGGCCTTCAAGACTGCAAAGTTTAAAACGGTTGTATGAGAGCGTTTTCTAAAAAAAATGGGTTGAAATTTTCGTTAAAAAAAATAACAATTCGCCTTACTTTCTGTTTAGTCGTCGATAACTGCGTTTTCCGGACCGATTCACGCGATGCTTTTAGCATATTTCATACCTGTGGCATAGGACTACTTTCCATGAAAATTTCATTCCATTTGCTTTATTCCATTTCGGTTTATGGAATTATAAATAATGTCATAAATATGCTCATTTTGCTCAAAATAGTAACGTATTTGCAAAGGAAGCTGTAATCCGAAAACTAGACGATAATTTTTTTTTTAATCTTTTTACCTGAAATTCAACATGTACTACCCTGTCTCTGTAAATGTCAAGAGCATTGAATCATTTTAAAGGCGCGGAATAAAACCAAAAACCGGCATAGGGGACTCAACCACGAAAGCTTCATTGCTGTATCATTTTGTTGATTGCTTGTGTCTTTCGGAAATTTATCTTTTGTCTAGATTTTACATACTTGTATGCTTTTGAACTAACAAGTTTACCATGCACGCTTGCTATGCTTCGCTACTACCGGAACGCTCATGCAAAGTTTGTTCTTTATAGTATTATGATATGCAAATTAGTTAAACCATGAAGTTAGGCAGTGCGGGATGATAATGTTGAATAAGTATATTTTTAGTAAACAGATCGGGAAAAAATGCCTGTAACGTCTAGACCACACCTTTAGACAGAAGAATTACCCGAAAACACATTTTCTAAATATTAATTAAAAACGAGATTTTGTATTAGTGATATTATTAAACGTTTTGTAAATAAATATTATAAGTTATATTATAACAGCGTAACAACAGGCAGCGTGACTATAATTGCATGTCATTGTACTAAGAACAGAATTTGGACGAGCGTTCTGGTAGTAGCAAGGTGTAGCAAGCGTGTATGGTAAACTTCTTAGTTCAAAAGCACACAAGTATGTAGAATCTAGACAAAAGAGACATTTCGGAAAGACACAAGCTATCAACAAAATGATACAGCAATGAAGCTTGCGTGAATGAATGTAAAAGTTCCCTATGTTTTTGTTTTTATTCCGCGCCCTTAAAACGATTCAATGCTCTTTACATTTACAGGGACAGGGTAGTATATGTTGAATTTCAGGTAAAAAGATTAAAAAAACATTTTATCGACTAGTTTTCGAATTACAGCTTCCTTAGCAAATACGTTACTATTTTGAGCAAAATGAGCATATTTATGACATTACTTATGATTCCATAAACCGAAATCGAATAAAGCAAAGGGAATGAAATTTTCATGGGAAGTAGTCCTATGCCACAGGTATGAGAAATGCTAAAAACATCGCTTGAATCGGTCCGGAAAACAAAGTTCTCGACGACTAAACAGAAAGTAAGGCGAATTGTTAATTTTTAAACGAAAATATTCAACCCAATTTTTTTCGAAAACGCTCTCATACAACTGTTTTAAACTTTGCAGTCTTGAAGGCCTATATTTAGACTACAAGGGGCACTAGGTCGTTTTAAAAGTTTAGGTCTAGATTCGAGAAAATTGATATGTAAAATAAATGACGTCAATGCTGTTGCTATGGTAACACCGATGTCAAACAAACCAACATTTTTGGAACGTTTATTCTATTTCTAGTACATAGGTGAAGTGGCGAGCCCGACCGAGCTCTGACAGTGGAGTATCAGCCGTTCAAAATGGGTATGGTGCATCCCTGGAAAATCCAGGCGACCCACCTTAATACGAAAAAAAAAAGGTGAAAAATCATGTTATTTCCCTTGAACTGGTTTTCTTTTTGTTCACCAATTTTCTGGTACAGAAATTGCTAAAATTGCCAAAAAAATGAATTTGTGTTCAAACGAGTCCGTGTCGCATAGTCTCGACCAGCCGATTATCAACATACCCGTGAAAGAGACGTCTGAGCAACGAGCCTGAAAATTCCATACTGATGTTGCAGCAGATAAGATATTTCACTTTCATAAATGAGTTGCAATCTCGGAAACCGAAGAAGCTAGAGGCGAACTACTAGTTTGTTTTCAAGAGTTTGTTTTCAAGGGACACAACTACCGATGCTGCCTGTTTGCTTGACAGTGGATCACGTGCACAGTCAGGAACAACTATGAAATTCAAGCCTATTTAGCGTTTCTCGGTGCTGTCGGTGGCTCCTTTGCTACGTTCTTTCAGTGGCGAGAAAAGCGAAATGTCCTACGACTGTCAAAACATGCATGTATAAAGTGACCAAAAGTCAAGAATACTGTAATAGTTGCTTATAATTTCATAACCTTAAAGTGCCTATGAAGCTTATTTTTTTATTTTAGATATCAATTCTACATCAAGTGAATAGTAGAATGGTACAATATATCTTGCTTTGAATGCTGTGTCGCTGAGTTAAGGAGGTTTTAATATCCAAAATGCTAATTACGTGACGTCAGGGGAGGCATCAATTATTATACAATTTTTTTTGTTACAATTAAACAAATTTTAAAAATTGTCAGTGTTATACTCATGATTGAAATAACGTAATATTAGAAATTTGTTTTTTTATATCAGTAGAAACGCCCATTCACAACCACTAAGAAGTGATTGCAGATGCCTCCCCTGACGTCATGTAATTAGCATTTTGGATATTAAAACCTCCTTAACTCAGCGGCACAGCATTCAAAGCAAGATATATTGTACCATTCTACTATTCACTTGATGTAGAATTGATATCTAAAATAAAAAAATAAGCTTCATAGGCACTTTAACACACTGAGCTACCGCAGAACAGTGCCAATTTTCAAGCCGGCTCGGCTATAAATAAACACATATGTTAAGGTAAAGCGTATGTTTTGCACTGTGAAGCACGAACGTGATGTTGTTATTTCACCCAAGCAAACAGGCAGCTTCGGTAGTACACCTTGCAAATAACTGCGTTCTGTAGCTACTTACCTCTCGGGCTGCTGACCTGGCAAAAGAGCTGGCTTGAAAAGTGGCCCAGTGTGTTCTGTGGTAGCTGTGATGTGAGTAGGTTAAATTAATTATTAACAACTATAAAGTCGATCAAGCGTGTATTTTGGAAGTCGTATGACATACATATTCGCCGCTGAAAGAACGAAGCAAAGGAGTCACGGATAGCACCGACATACGCTAAATAGACTTGAATTTCATGGTTGTTCATGACTGTGATCAACTGCCAAGCAGACGAGCAGCATCGGTAATTATGTACCTTGAAACAAACTCGTAGTTCGCATCTAGCCTCTTCGGCTTCTGAGATTCCAACTAATTTATGCATCGTGAAAGGGCTATCTGCTACATCATCAGTGTGGAAATTTCCGACTCGTTGCTTAAACGTTTCTTTCGCGTGGAGAGCGATAAGAGTCGGTTGTCAGGCTAATTATCAACAATGTTCAAGGATGTCGGCTCCCTTTTGTAGAAAGCTTTAATACCACAAACCTGAAATAATTCGATTTTAAAGGGGCTGGGTCACCTGGTGCCCGTGCGCAGTAAGTATGCTCTTGAGGTAATTAGCATATCATAAATATTCAAAATTCTTCTGCGATCGCAATGGTTTCTTTCGCAAGCAACAGTAGCATCGTATCTGATTGGTCAGTTCAATGAGAGCTCATTTCTGATTGGTTGAGGGTAAGATTGAAACCCTTTCAATGTTAGCGGGTAGATTTTGTGTAAGAAAGTAAAATTCAGTTACGGAAGATCCGAAAATACAGCAATGAAAGTCCGGCTAAATGTGTACAAAAACTCTTCACCTCGTCAAATGTAATACTAGGGATTGTTTACTTGTCATCGCTTAGGAAAATCTGGCGCCATTTCTTGTGAAAATCGTCAACATTTTGCGAAACATGGTTTTGGTCCCGTGTTGACTTGAACGCTGAACGGACGGTTTTCAAATTTAGTCGTCGTTCCTTGCCTTGCTGAACGGAAAACTCCCATCGTTTGGAGTTCTAAAGACTTGTAAAGAGAGTTGGAATTCGCCTCCTTTCATGATAATTGTTGTGAAGCCTTGGTTCGTTCGTGAAGTGTTTATAAATGCTTCGCTGAAATAAAGTCAGTGAGATAGCTTGGCTCGAACTTCACCCGGCGTTTCCTAAATAATTATTTTTGAAGAGCCGACAAAGTAACAGGTTCAGCTAAATTTCAGGTATGTTTTATTACCTTGTTTTGATTCTGGAAAACGTTTTCAGGTGAGTTCGGGTTGTCCTTTGTCTTGGCTTTGGTGTGTTTTGGCTGGTGAGTTTGTCTTGGCTTTGGTGTGTTTTGGCTTGTGCTCAGAAAAGTCGCAAAATAAACTCTTTCTTTTCTTTCATTTTGTCCGTTTTATAAAACATTGCTTTTTAGCAAAAGGTTTTTGGCAATGTTATTTATCTTCTGGCGTTACTTTTTGTTATACCTTGAGTCAAACACTAAACGTTTCGTGTGGCAACAATCTCAATCAACTACTCTTGAAGTGACTCGGCCGCGAAGGCCGAGTCACTACCAAAAGTTCCTTGGCCTTTAGCTCCCGCCAGGTTTTGAATATTTGTTTGCTTAAGTATATAGCAGCATGTTGGCTTTTCCAGTGTTGGTCATTTTTTTTTTTCGTCAATTGCCTCAAGGCAGGCGTTTTCTTTCTTCCTGCCCCGACTCGTTTACCTCCCCTTCCTTCCTTCATTCATCAGAATTTCAAACAAAAAATGTAAAAATGAAATACTCTACATTTAGAATGAATGCTAAACAAAACGTTCCTGCAAAAAAAATGTTTTAGAGGTTCGAAATAAGAGCGATGGAAATGGATTCCTGAAAGGTTCCTTCGGAGGGAGGTTTGATTTCGTACTCCCAGAGTCGGAAATCAAATTTTGCCTTTGGCCGTGCGATAGACTGGTAACGAATGAGCGCTGACCCAGCCCCTTTAAACGAAAGTCTTCAATCAGATCAATATACTTTTTGCAATGTTCCTGTGTCACACTCGTTTGTAGTTTTGTTTGATTATTTGACAGGCCGTTCTCGTAGTTGATTGGATGTCTTGACGAAAGTACCGTTGTAAAACGCTGAAGTGATTTTTCACAGCCGGCGAGTCCGGTAAGAACCAGATTACCACATTAAAAGTTAACGCATGCGCAAACGCGTCGCTATTGTTCCCTTACGCTGACTTTCTACAAACGAGATTTTTACTGATATACAAGACTATGCTCTGCCTCCTCGTCATACTCGCGTTTTTTACGAGGTTGACTCGTTGGCAATAAAGCATTAATCACTTGTGTTTTAAAACCTTTTGCCAAATTGTCCGCGTGGCGACATAAAGCAATTTCGTGCAAACTTTGGAAACGCGTGGCTACTCCTTAATTTACTCGGACCATATAATTACATCGTACATATAC
Source organism: Actinernus sp. WN-2022 (assembly GCA_030867875.1). Taxonomy (NCBI): domain Eukaryota; kingdom Metazoa; phylum Cnidaria; class Anthozoa; order Actiniaria; family Actinernidae; genus Actinernus; species Actinernus sp. WN-2022. The sequence continues at coordinate 3,378,738 of JAOWCC010000064.1, forward strand.
AAAACAATGCTGATACAGGCTAAAGACAGACTATTATAATTCATGATATGGTAGTCTGTAATTTTATTAATGATTATTTTATTAATGATATATATGTATATATACTTAGACTTCAACTTTAAATTCGTAGATACATGTATATTTATATAACTAGTTTAGTTCCAAAAACAACCTATATTAATGTAAATTATAATTATATCAGCATTTCTATATAACATAATCACACAAGTACTGTATATATATATATATTTTTTTTAACTCTTAACAAATATATATTGTAAATATTTTAATTAGCTCTCAACAAATAAATTGTAATATATTTAACTCTAGACGGATGAAGAGCCATTCATGGAAATGTTGTCTAATAAACCTTTATTATTATTATTATTATTATTATTATTGTTGTCGTTTCGTACATATACAAAACAATGCTATTGTTGTCGTTAAGAGTTTTTTAAACTGTTTCCAACTATCTTTTACTAAGCTACTGAACTCGTCATTAACAAACCAGCATACTTCATTTAAATGTTGTCTCCGCCCCAGAGTGTATTCTTACATGTCGATTTAGGTTACAAGACCGACTGAAGCTCTTCCCACACTGCTCACAATTATATGGCTTCTCCCCTGAGTGCATTCGAACATGTTTAGTTAGATCACCAGACCGATTGAAGCACTTTCCGCACTGCTCACAAATATATGGCTTCTCTTCAGTGTGTATTCGAACATGTTGAGATAGGCTACCACGTTGCCTGAAGCACTTTCCACACTGCTTACAATTATATGGCTTCTCTCCAGTGTGTATTCGAACATGATCAGTGAGGTCACCAGACTTCTTGAAGCACTTCCCACACTGCTTACAATTATATGGCTTCTCTCCAGTGTGTATTCGAACATGTTCAGTTAGGTCACCAGACCGATTGAAGCACTTTCCGCACTGCTCACAACTATATGGTTTCTCTCCAGAGTGTATTCGAATATGTTGAGTTAGGTGACTAGACTGCTTGAAGCACTTTCCACACTGCTTACAATTATATGGCTTCTCTCCAGTGTGTATTCGAACATGTTCAGTTAGGTCACCAGAATGCTTGAAGCACTTCCCACACTGCTTACAACTATATGGCCTCTCCCCTGAGTGCATTCGAACATGTTTAGTTAGATCACTAGGCCAATTGAAGCACTTTCCACACTGCTTACAATTATATGGCTTCTCTCCAGAGTGTATCCGAGCAGGATCTGTAGGCTCAATATGGGTAGGAAAATGGTCTTTATGGTCAGGGAATGATGTCTTATTATCATCATGTTTCTCGGTAGCACAGGATGAACTTCTCTGAGCAGGACTATGGGCCATTGTTTCCTTATACATGTCCTACAGCAACGAACAGAAATTATGAATATGAAACTCATTAATAATTCATGACGGAAACACAAAGGCAATCAATATGCTGATACAGACTTCGATTTCCTCTGCGGAAATAGGTCGTATTGCAAACATAACTGAAAACACGACTCTAAACATCTCCACATTTGATTAGCCATATACAGAATTCGTGTCCGTGCTTTATAGAATTTACAAACTCTCGCCTCCGATAAAGCACGGCTACTCCTTCTGTATCTAGTACTTAAAGTGCCGCTACGACGAAATTTGACTTTGAATTTCTTTCACCACTTTTTTGTATTCCATAAGGACAAACAGTGGCAGAAATATCCAAATCAGTGAAAAAAGTTTGCAAAGGGGGAACCTAGACCACACATTTAAAGCGAGTTTATCGTCAAAATCTCGTCCGCTATTACGCGAAACCGGTTCCCGTGGGCGAGGAACGCCTAGTCATTTTTTAGCGTACGTGACGTCAAACTCTCAACACAACAACACGTGGGGCTACTTTTCTCATACAAACCTTCACGCGAACTAACATATGTAGCAAGAAAGTGTACCATTTTTCCGCAAAGAAAACGTTTTGAATAGAAATATGCCTTCCAGTTTGTGCATTGTACAGGACTGTAGCAATTTAACAAACCACAGAGCTGGCATTTCGCTACATTCAAGCCTTCAGTTCTAGTTGAGTACGTACCGTACGACTACGAGCAGCCGTTTGATAATCAGTGAATAAGGTTTGTAATTTTCTTCAAGCCTCCAGGATGGTTTGTGTATGTTTTGGTCGTCTTGAGGACAGAAGCTTCTCCAGAATTGTTTGTTTCACATGGAATAGCCGGTAAGATCGTACCAGAGTCCACTATAACAGTTCGAAAGAAGACCAAAACAGCCGAACCAACTGACAGAATGTCATAAATTAACCGAAAAATAAGCTGAGAACATATAGTTTGCTGAGAACATAGTTTGTCATATAGCTGTTTCCTATAAACAGAGAAACCTAGCGATGTTTAGTATGCCTTTCACTTTACTGCTAATTTTATTTTCAAGATACTAAACCACAGAAGAAATGATCAATATTATTTCATGCACAGTACTTTGTTTGTGTCTCAAACAGCGACGGGCGCGTGTGAAGTTTGGTTCTGTTATCGCCACTGTAAAGCTACAGATCAGTCAGTTTCAATACGCTTTTTCAGTCTCTAGTAAATTCTTATCACTCACGATTTGATGTTAGTCATTTCTAGGGTATTTTCCCTGGTTCGGCTTTCAGGTTGTGCTGTTATCTGGGCTACAGGAAGAATTCAGCGGAGAAATCACTATAAAGCTTAGGTAATCAGTTATGTAAATTCTAAGTTTTTTTATAGTGAAACACGAATGAGACTTATGTGTCCCGGCAATAGATTTTCCGGCGAATCTACATTCTAAAATACAATGTAATTGCTATAAAATTAAATCGCTCTGTTGTCTAACATGAAATCGTGAGTGAATTTACTAGAGACTGACTGATCTGCTGAGTGAGCTTTACAGTGCCGTGGCGATAAGGCCATCCTTATTTTTTTCTCCGTTTCTCATTGTCCGACCGACCCATTTTTGTGGCTTTTTGTAAAAATTAAAAATAAATTTGGGGGAGGGGTGGGAGTGAAGAAACCCTAGAGCAGCTCCTGGAAGCTCATGCTCGAGGGTAGGTTACACAATAGTTTCGGCGGTGCATCTGTAATTCCATGTTTGTAGCGTATACGGACGACGACATCGATGGTTTCGTCGTCCATGTTGGTTTGTAACCTCGCCTGTGCAACCGCGCCTTATTAGTTCCAGTCTCTCCGCGCATTTTTTATTATTAATTCTTTTTTTCTCACCCGACCGACCGACCCAATTTTTGAAAACCCCACCGATGAGAAACGGAAAAAAGAATTGGGATGGCCTAACGGAACCAAACTTCGCGCGCCCCCGTCGCTGTTTGAGACACAAACAACTTAACTGTGCATGAAATAATATTGGTCATTTCTTCTGTGGTTTAGTGTCTTGAAAATAAAATTAGCAGTAAAGTGAAAGGCATACTAAACATCGCTAGGTTTATCTGTTTATAGGAAACAGCAATATGACAAACTATGTTCTCAGCTTATTTTTCGGTTAATTTATGACATTCTGTCAGTTGGTTCGGTTGTTTTGGCCTTCTTCCGAACTGTTATAGTGGACTCTGGTACGATCTTACCGGCTATTGCATGTGACACAAACAATTCTGGAGAAGCTTCTGTCCTCAAAACGACCAAAACATACACAAACCATCCTTGAGGCTTGAAGATAATTACAAACCTTATTCACTGATTATCACACGGCTGCTCGTACGCCGGGTACTGACAACTAGAAGGCTTGAATGTAGCGAAATGCCAGCTTTGTGGTTCGTTAAATTGCTACAGTCCTGTACAATGCACAACCTGGAATGCATATTTCTATTCAAAACTTTTCTTTGCGGAAAAATGGTACACTTTCTTGCTACATATGTTAGTTCGCACGAAGGTTTGTATGAGTAATGCACCTATCAATGTTAAGCCCGGGCAGAGGTGGGGACTTTGATCAAAAATAGTTTTTAGGTGTCAAAATTCCCGACCCACAGGCCAAATTATACAGTCAAATGTCCCCACCCTGGGGTGGTCAGTTCCATTTGTCCCGAGTTTTTCTGTCAATCATCGTCCGCATTTGCAGCGCTTACTGATCCAGTTATCATTATTGAACTCTATTTGGACAAGTGTGAACGTTTTTTTAATATTGAATATTAACATTTGTCTACCTCTACCTCGAGTGTTTGCACATCATAAAACTACAAATCTACTTTACATACATGCAGACACACTCCGAAGATGTCTCTAAACACTTAACTATTATAACAAACGTTCTGGTAACAATTGAACAAATTAAATATTGCTTAGCGCATTAAACAATAACTGTTTCTCTGGTACCATGTATCAATTCCTAACCATTTTCATCAATAGAGGTAATTGGCTATCAAAAACCAGCAAAGACGTACGTGACCACAAATACTGAAATAGGCACGAGTACAAAATTCCCAGAAACTCGTACTCCTGTGAAAACTCAAAATCACGCTGTATCAAACATAAAAGAACCGCTAAATATGTGGTGAAAACAATCCTAAAAACTAAAAGGACTAAACACCGGATCAAACTTGGGAGACTTTATTTTATTTTATAGTGTCGATCTCGCGGATCAAACGTGACAAATGTTGTTTCATGATAGAAAAAGTAAAAAATATAAACACACTGAACGCGACAAAACATTAACATAATGTATATTTGCATACAGTAGAATAATGAGTCATTCAAAGGACTATAAAACAAGGAGAAATCACTCGGCAAAGACACCAAATAATCGCCTAGACTCTGCCGCCGTTCACTGCACGTGTGTCGAGAACTCGGTCCCAGGTTTTTTCGGCCTGTTCAAACTTACCCCACCCTCGGGCCGAGTCTTTCGCTCAAACTTGGTCGTAATCCCTACCCTCGGGCAAGCAAAGTGAGTCAAAGTCCCCACCTCTACCCGGGGTCCCCCCCCCCCCGGGCTTAACATTGATAGGTGCATAAAGTAGCCCCACGTGTTGTTGTGTTGAGAGTTTGACGTCACTTACGCTCAAAATTGACTAGGCGTTCCTCACCAACAGGAACACGTTCGAGTAATGGCGGACGTAAAATTCAAGATTCGGAGTCCAAAAAAATTAGACTTCCCGTCGTCGCATTGAAAAACGGTTTGAACTGGTAATAATATAGCAACTCTACTTTATGAATATGAGAAAACATTCATATGCCAAAATTTGATCATAGTGGCACTTTAAAATGTTTTCTAAATGACATCGTATAGTCTTCGGACTTTTCATTCTTAATCGTTTATCTTTTGGCTGCATAGGTCCTTACTTCGGATCCAACGTATTTTTGCAGGATTTTTGTTCACGGTATTTGCTTATGTATTTTCTATTGTGGATTTTTGTACCGTTGGTCTTTTATAGATCCGATTATTCCTGCTATTTGTCATCATTTTTATAAAGCTGGTCTGGCCAGCATCACTATATTTCTTGCAAAGCACTGACACGTTTAGTTCAGATTTGCTTGGTTTTTGGCTTTTCGCCACACGTAATGACGTGTGACCCGATAACCAAGCCTTTCTGTGAGCTCTTACTAGATGCTTTTTAGCGCAGTCCGGGTCGGTGGTGCGGTGGCGCCGAGGCCCGCGTGCTGTTTGCTATGCCATACTGACGAGTTCTAATAAGAACGAAACAGCTGTCTATGGCTGCAATCTAGTTCGAGCACTTTTCGTGTCAGGCCTAGCTAACCGTAGTGCTTTGTTTTAGAATTTTACGTTGTATATCAGCTTTGCTGTATAGTCTTCGGACTTTTCATTCTTAATCGTCTACTATACTCTATGTATTTTCGGGCTAACTACAATCTAGATTTATCAGCGAACATTCGAACATGAAAACTAATTTTCTCTTCAAAGACGCGCAACACAGAAAAATAAAATAGCAGAACATAATTATGTCTTTTGAATACATCTTTGTATAGACGTTGACATTGTTCGAAAGCTGAATCATTGTTTTTTATCTATTTGTACCGACGAACGTGACTAACGACAAAATGTGTGAATGCAAGGCGAGACCGACTTCCAGTTACCTTGCGTGACCTGGCAAATTAATAAGTTTTCTATTAGGCTTTCACTATGCGAGTGGATGACCTTTCACTAGTCTCGTTCCAGTCTATGGCGGTGCGACTAACCGTACTAAACAGCGTCGAACAAAGATAGCTTTTTAATAGTCCCCTTTAGGTCCCCTTTAGTTTATTTCTTCAACCAGAAAACGAGCACAGCATTTCAGTTGGTATACACTGTAAACATCTGCTTAACTAAGCTTTGTAAAAATCTTAGCCGATCATGTAAATATTCCGCTTGGCTCAATGAGGGTTTCTGCCGTCAAAGTCGATTGCCGACGATGGAATAGATTTCTGACAATGACTCATCGAAATCGATATCTCCTTGTCTCGCCTAGTTTGAGAGCTTTGAACTGTCTTATCTGAGCGCGCCTGACGAAATCTAACCTTTGATTATAATTCGATACCCGTTGATATCCAAACGTGTTTGAATATTGTATTTCGCTTACGTTTTTAAATTTGCATTGGATCTGTCCAGACAGCGCAGATCGAATGTATTAAGTCGTTCATGTATTTTTATGGTCAATAATAGTTCCTTTACAAAAATCATAAGGTTAGGAAGTAGTTAAAAATTACCGATGGCGCCTCGAAGTCTCACACGTTGCGCATTCCACATTCCCGTAGTGGTAATTATTCAGTGATGATTTTATGTAATGTGAACAGTGTCAAACAAATCTATAACGTTTAATGCGCATGCCTCCTGCTTTATCGTTCGATCACAAGCGTCTCCGACCCACATTGTTAGCGGCAAAGGTCTGAACTGATCAACTTCTGTCGCCGATATAACAAAAAAAGGAATAAAAAAAATGAAAAGGTGCACGCAGCTTGAACTCCGGCGACCTGCATGGTTTTTCCTATTACAACGTGCAATGAAATGCGAAAGTACGCACACACAGTTGATCTCATCTAACACTCCACATGATTCAGAACACGAGTGAACACAAGTAGAATACGACCGACTTAAAGTGAGCCAGGGTACCCTAGGATAACACAGGTAGGCCAAAAATACTAGGCTCCAAATACTATGATGATCTCATCTAAAACACCACAAGAGTCAGGACACGGGTGAACACAAGTGCACAGCGGTTTATAATTTAATTAACCAGAAAAATGTAATAATAATAAATTTATTTACAATTATAATTGTTTTATCGTCCTTGTTGTTTCGGGTTACCTGTGTTATCAGTGCGGTCCCTCTCATTGTATTTTCGGGCTACCTGTGTTCACATCGTTATTAGAATGTAAACAGCCAGTCACTGTTAGTACACACGCATAATAATAATAAGTCTGCACGCACAGTCGCATCACGTACCAGCGGCAGAGTAACAAGAAGCTGCTCGCACCTAAAATCAACCCAATGTCTATGCAAAGCTGTATTCGAAATAATGCAATTGTGCTATTTAATGTTTCAATCTTACGCATCTATGAAGTGAAAATCTGAAACCTTCCTCACAGCCTTCCTCCTTTTTACAGGGCTCCTATTGATAACAGTAACATTTTGTAACTGAAAGGATTACCCTGTTGAAATAAAGGTGTCTATCTATCTATCTATCTATCAGCCTCCGCTCAGACGGCTCAAGTCTTACATTCTGTGACGTCATTCCCCGACATTGAAAAGCTGGACTAACAGCTCCTAGTTGCGAACATTGTGTTTTCTCTGTGCTGGAGGGAATGGGCTGCTGTATGGGGAAATTTGTTTTGAATTGAGCCGCCGGCACAGAATCTAGATTTATCAGTGGAGAATCGAACTTGAGAAATAATTTTCTCTTTAAAGACGCGCAAAACAGAAAAATAAAATAGCAGAACTTATATATTTAGAATACATCTTTGTTTAGACGTTGTGAACACAAGTAGAACACGAGTGCACACAAGTAGAACACGAGTGCACGCAAGTAGAACACGAATAAACGCGAGCAACTTCACGTAAGCCAGGGTACTTGGGATAACACATGTAGCGCCCAAAAATACTATAATCCAAATAGTATTAAGATATGAAATATAACTCCACACGAGCCAGAACACGAGTGAACATGAGTGCACTGGCGCTTCATGCTTTAACTAACACAAAATCACAAGAATAATAAAGTAATAATTGTGTTATCGGCTTAGTTGTTCCGGGTTACCTGTGTTATCAGTGCATTCCGTCTTTGTATTTCCGGGCTACCTGTGTTATCCTAGGAGAACACCATTCAATCGGACGGCTGTACGATGTTACCGTAGAGTCCCGTAAGTAAGACCCCTCGAAAGTAGTGTATTTTTTGTACTTCAAATAAATTTCGAAAGTAGTAGCGATACCTACGATACGCGGCAAAGCAATTAAAATTATTTTTACACTTTATTAAAAGCTCAAAAGTTCGTAATGCGACTTGCGAGACCTCTATCTCTCTCAGAACCGTAGCAACATAACAGGAGTCTGAGTAGTTTGCGAGACCAGTTATCACATTGGACCTGATGTGATTAGCCGGCTTGTTTTCAGGAATTTTCAATCTAAATTTACCCCTCGAAAGTAACGTCTGGTCAGGGCTGCAAAAATCGAACTCTACGGTATAAATTCTCATAGCTCACTTCCGGTTGCCGTCCGCATGTTATGTCTCGTTCTAGTCTACGACCTAGCAAAACGTTGCCGGTAAACGCACTTGCCACTTGTATGTCTGGGTCTATATTTATGTCAGCTCAAGCAGACACGGAATACAAGTTAATAAAATAAAAATATTTCTTAAAATGAGGAGTGCATTGAACAGATAATGCATCAAAGTCCATATCATGGAGAGTGTTCACTTTCTTGGCCATTTTACAGTATGATGTAACGCTTTGTATTTTATCAACATTATAGTGCACTGAGAATGCATTCCAAGCTATTGCGCCTCCATGGGCAATAGAATGTTTCACAAAATAGCTATTAAATCTTGGAACATTAAGTGACTGTATTTGTTTTTCTAAAATTATATTTGTTAAGAGGCTTAGTTATTATGTGATCCATAGTAATGGTACTAATTCGTTGTATATCTTAGATATTAATTTAACTAGGCTTAATTTATACATGAAAAATAATTTATCCCATTTAGCGACTCTAATAACATCTTGAGAAGGCATATGTCTTGGGAGATTAAAAATAATTCTGGCTGCTCTGCAATGTAAAACCTCTAAAAACTAAAATTATCTTTACAATTAAAACACAATATTCTCCATGTCCGCTCTGCGCTGAGTACTACTATCGTATGTTTTGCAATTTGTTTTCCAACTTAATTCGTTCACAATTTCCACTAGAACACCTAAACTTCTAAATATACGATATAGTTAGATGACAAGTCTCAAACTATATGTCGGACCGAAGTAGTTTTACTGGCAAGTTTAGCTCGACGGAACTGTGTGCTGGTTTTGCACAAGTGAGTAGACTGTACACGGCACAAACTTCTCCATGTTCGCTCTGTTAACGCCGAGTACTATTTATCGTATGTTTTGCAATTTGTCTTCCAAGTTAATTCGCTCACAATTTCCACTAGAACACCTAAACTAAATATACGATATAGTCAGATGACAAGACTCAAAAACTGCATCTCAGACTCGGATAAGGGAAAACTTAGCTGATGCAGTACAATATAAAGCTAAATTTCCTGTTTGTTCGACGTAGTTCCGTTCATTACAATGTAAATCAATTATTACGAGTCGATAACCTTCTTTAAAGAGGTCCCCTTTAGTTTATTTCTTCAGCCAGAAAACGAGAACAGCATTCGGGTATACACTAAAAACATCTTACCGGCAGAATTGTTCTTGTACATGGTTATCAAGCTCAACAAGAGCCCATCTGGGCTTTCACTCGGGCCACATGAGATTGAAGATGTAATACACTTTCATTTGAAATCCTCTTAGTAATAACCAAAGGGAAGAATTATTAGCTGAATTTAGCAGTCTTTAGTGGCCGGTAGCGCGGTGACTTTCATTATCTGCTCCCCTAGTATATATGTAATTTAATAGTTTTGTTTTTCTCGTATGTTGACCTTTTAATTTAAACACTACTTATTCGTTTAACACACTGCATTTGAGCAGGCATATATTCATTGTTTGGAACCCGAGAATTAACCGTACTACCGTACTTCATGGTCCCTTTCTTTAGTAGTGGGTTGTCGGTCAGGTGATTGTAAACTCTCGTCATTTAGCACAGAAAATGTATTCTGATGAATCAGTAGGGATCGGGTTGTCATGTAAGAAAGATGGCTCTTCAACAAACTGATAAGCTTCAGTAGTTTGGGTAGTCTCGGAACACTGGAGACCTTGGTCTTTCATTGTCTTCTTTTTTGTATTCTTGTTTGTTTTTTTAAGTTTGAAAGTCTGAACTCAGCTTTATTATATCCGCTTTCAACTCGCCATTTTCAACTTCTAGGTCAATAATACGCGATGACAGCATCTTGATTTCGGTCTTGTATATATTATCTTGCTGCACTAATTTGTCTTCCAAATGACTGAGTTTCGTTTTGATGTGACGAGAGTAAGAATTTATTACGCATATCAGTTAGGTCAGCCTCCATGTTACAAATCAAGGTCATTAAAGCAGCGAGAGAGTTCTTATTGCGGGCTAACAACCTCGTGAAGAATCTCAAGAATTCCGTCTCTTCCGGTTTGAATTTGACTCATGTGTATGTTGCTTTTGGAGTTTCAAGGATATGTTGATCCAACACTACAGGCTGTTGGGGTTTTTCATTGACTTGTGAACTTGCAGGCTCTGTAATTTGTTTTGTTTTCTTAGCATAAGATAAAGTGTTGAACATGTTCATGTTCTCAAGCATGTCGCGCGTGACCTCGGTTTCTTCATTCATTAAGTTCTCTACTTTCATCTGTAATCTGGGAAACTCAATCTTTGCCCATGCCTTGGCACATAACTATTCCTGTTGTTAAGTAGACGTGGAGTGACCTACCGGATGATTCTAAATCCATGACGAATATAAATGCCTTTAAGGATACCTTGGACTTCAGATAAACAGCAGCTGTTGATTGTTGTATTGGATTACAGACTTTTTATTGAATTTATTAAAGTTATAGATTAGTTAGGGTGCTTTCCATAGTGTAGTAGTATGTAGTGGTTTTCCTTTGACGGCTCGCTGGAAGAGCATTGTAATTATTATAATGAATGCGATACTGTTATATTTAATAAAGCTTATGATGATGATGATGATGATGATGATTATAAGTAAAATCCTTCGACAGCTTGTACCGTTTCCGCTAGGTCAATATCCTCGCTGGAACGAAATAACTTGATCTCAATACTCTGATCCAACTTACGGTAAATTTAAATCAGTTTTTAAGAGACTCGTAATATTGGTCTTGAAGTGCCTTCACCCAAAATAAGATGTTCTCCTCGGATGTTTTAAATGCAGCACAGCGAGCCGATGGCTTATAGATTCCAATATCTATTTCTTCGAATTTTAGCTTTCCGGATCCTGGCCCCAGTCTACAGGTCGTCGTACGTGTCGTATATAAAATCACTGGCCATCTGGGTAAAAAACGCGGTCCTTTGGCTCCGACAATAGCGCCAGTTGAAATATCCTGAGACTGTTGGAAGTCTTTCGCACGAGTGAAGTTAAATAAAACATTAAACTGGCTTACATTTGAGAGATGAGACTCCAAATTAGAGAGAAAGTTCCTCGCGGGTCTTCCGCCATCTTGCTTTATTGTATTAAATTATGTAAATAAATTAACCTGGCGATTGTTGTGTGACCAGCACAGTGCAATCTGATTGGTGTGAATTTGACCTTTAACGCATGCGCAGAAATTTTGCGACACCCAAATTAAAAAAAAAAAAAAAAGGCCTTGCATTTTAAGACTCGGTGCTGCCACAGGCAGCCCGAGTAATGAGGGTTTCTTCAGTAACAGTATCTTAATCCAGTAGAGAGACTCTCTAGCTGTGTAGTTGACCTGATCCAAACTGTCAACAGTTTTACCATTGACAGATTGCCTAATTTTACGGCCGAAAATAGATTTATGAGAATGACTCATCGATCGATATCTCCTTGTCTCGTCTTGTCTGAGAGCTTTGACCTTTGTTATCTGAGCGCGCCTGACGGAATCTAACCTGAGATTATAATTCGATACCTTTATATCTAAACTGAGATTGTATTTCGCTCACGTTTTTAGATCTGTTCGGACAGCGCAGATGAATGTATTACGTTGTTCGTGTATTTTTGGGTCTATAACAGTTCCTTACAAGAATCAGAAGATTAAAAAGTAGTTAAAAAGAACTGTAGCGCCTCCAAGTCTCACGTGTTGCTCATTTCACATTCTCACAGTGGTAATTATACGGTAATGATATTATGTGATGTAAACAGTGTAAAAGAAATCTATAAATTTAATGCGCATGCCTCCTGTTTTATCGCTCCGATCACAGCGTCTCCGACCCACATTGTTAGCGACAAAGGTTAGAACTGATCAACTTCTGTCGTTGACAGAAAAAAAAAAAGAGACTGCATTTTAAGACTCCTGCCGCTGCCGGAGTAAATATGCCTCCAGGCGTTGTGTTCTGCAGGAGAGCGTTAAGTGTACGACATCACTTTCGCTGAATAAACCTTTGTTTAAAGCTGAACAACAGTAATGGCGGACGTTTAGATTCCATATTTGGAGTTCAAAAAATAAGACTTCCTGTCGTTGTATCAAAAATCAATTTGAACTGGTAATAATATATCAACTCTACTTTATGAGTATGCAAAAACATTGATATGTGTAAGAATTTCGTAGACTATAGGCTCTATAAACTCAACGTTTTATTTCTCTAAATTCTTACAACGAAGTGAGTGGCGATCAACAGCCGCTAAATGGTGAGAAGGGAAGAGAGAATAAAGCCTCTGGTAGCCTCTGGTTGACTGATCGTACCGCGCCAATAGATTTGAACAAGGGACAAGATCTGTGTCCCTTCCTCTTGATTGGAGGAATCTTTAATACCTTATAGCGTTCTCTGATTGGCTATTGTCTAGTGTGTTGTGATTGGTTCCTCGTTAATTGATCTAGTGATGTTGATTGGCACCTATCGTTAGCATGATAGTGAGAAACGGTCGCGGGCTACCAGAGGCTTTCTTCTCTCTTCCCTTCTCACCGCTTCGCGGCTCGCTGATCGCCGCTTGGATCGCGGCTCCGTTCTCGAAAGCCTCTGGGACCAGGGTATGTTTCTATATATTCTGCAATTAACTGTGTCACTAATGATCCCAAGCGCCTTTGGGAAACCGAACTCGCCCGATCCCCCTACACGTTTCTAAAGTGGCCAATATGATCTCACTTTTAAACATTCTTAGTAAGAAGTAAGTTTTTTTTAAACAAATTATGCTCTCAACATGCCGTAAGAAAAACTCTTTCGGATACCTTAAGGAAAAATTTAACTGATTTGCATTCAGAGATGATTAAATAAAACACTTCAAATCTCAGGTCAAGTGTGAATAAATTAATGAAGGAAGAATACGTCGGTGACGTTATTTCCAAATCATATATAATACTAACGTCAACTTTGTGCTCATGTAACTGTAAAACAGCATTGCTAAACATTACAGAGGATAAACACGGATATAATCAACTAAAAGTTGATTAACGTATGCTTAACTGCTGTGGGAAGTAGAAGCTGTCGTTTCGAGCACTATTTATTTATACATGGAAAATAATCAGTTACATACATAGATAAAAAACACTAAAATATGAAACTGTTTTACATGAAAGCCATGTTGCAGGGACGAATAAAAAAATTGGAATGTCATATATAAGAAATATTTACATAAGGTTAAAATAACTCGATTTCGTAAGATTAAAAATGAAGTTATTTAAACTAGTTGATTGCCTTACATCCTCAGGCAGTTCATTCCATAACTTAAAAGCCCCACTAAAGCGAAAAGCCTTTTTACCGAAATTGGTTCGTGGCCGTACGAGGGTTAGTTTTGTTGATGAGCCCCTAAGATTGTAATTTGTAGAAGCTGAATGTGGTATAAATTTTGAGGATAAATATTCAGGAGACAGGTTATTTAAAGCCTTATAAATCATTATTGCTTTTTGTTTGATTCGTCGAATATATAGTCTGTCCCAATTTAGAGTACTTTGGAGCTCATCAATCTTAGTATCAAAGGGTAAACCGGTTATTATTCTGGCAGCTCGGTTTTGCAACTTTTGCAGATTCTCGGCAAGTCCTTTGTTTAGATTTCCCCATACAAGACTGCAGTAATCAAAATGAGGGAGTATGAGAGTATCATAGATACTTAGCAGTGCTTTGGGGGGTATGAAGGCTTTATATGTCTGAGTGCACCTAGATCTGAGGAGATTTTCTGCATGAGTTTGTTAATGTGGGTTTTCCAAGACAAATTTCCATCTAGATGTACACTAAGATATGCCCTTCGATAGAGCGAAAGAAGGAATTGTGGGTGGGTTTATAAAGTGTTGAGTACATGATTACCGTAGCCTGCTTTCAGGCGGTAGATGGTGCTTTTTTCCGCGTAGCAAACAGATCGTCGAAGCGGCCGCCATACTGGCCGTGCGTGATTGAGACCTGGGATCGAATGACAAATGGAGGGGGAGGGGTTGCGGGAGAAGAAGCAGATCTGAAAGACTGTTTAGAGAGTTATTCGATCCTGTATTTGTCCTCTGAAATTTGTTTTTATGCGATGTATTTCGGAGGATTTGCAAACTCTTTGAGAGACTGATGGGGCCAACGCAACAAGCTAAAACCGAACTGTCTACATGTATATTCTAAAGTGGTACTGTCGCAGTCCTTTGATGGAGAACTTTGAACAAAAATAGCTGGTTTTATTGAAATTTCCGTATCTGAGAACCAATTGACAATTTTGCACCTACATTTTGCATTGCATTTGACAGCGAGCGAAGTTTGTTTTGAATTGCACGCTTCATTTCAATCAAACCAAAATTGACAGGCCGTCACACATCAACTCCTATTGGTCAATTAAGAATGCGTTACAAGTTAACGGAAGTCATGTGCGTGGTGGGCGGTTACTCAGAAAACACCGGTTTTCTAGCCTGCGTCGCATACGAACTGAACCCCGGTTAAGATTAACCGGGGTTCAGTTCGGATGCGATGCAGGCTAGAGTTCTCGGGCAGGCGGTTTCAGATCTGCTTATTCTCCCCCACCCCCTCCCCCTCCGTTTGTCATTCGATCCCAGGTCTCAATCACGCTCGGCCAATATGGCGGCCGCTTCGATGATCCGTTTGCTGCGCAAAAAAAAAACACCATCTACCGCCTGAGAGCAGGCTATGATTACCGCTGAGGACTGAACATGTACTCGGATCAATGATCAAAGGAAAATGCGTCATTGAAGTTAAATTTCACTGATTAGCCGTGTAACAGTAGTGACAAGTTGTGTAAGGTTCAAAGAACAAGCCCTTTTCAGAAGCGTATTTTATTGTAGGACGTATGTAAATAATCAATGTTGAAGTTACCATACTTAAAATGCAATGGAACGAGCATTGTTGGGGAGGGCTGTTTTATGTCGCTCTGCACTAGTCTGGTGCTCTCGGCATAGTTTTGCTCATGTTTAGTGACGTCGGTTTCAGTAGTTCTTGACGGAGGGCGATAGTACTCCATTCACACTGCCACTACAGCCACTCACTGCTTAAGGCTTACCTTAATTAATTTATGGGCGAACGGAATTTGTTGCCTGTACCTGGGCAGTTTCCTAACCAAGGCCTGTAAATGCCACGCAAGGTGTGGTACATCCGGTCAGCTGGGGAACGAAGTGCCGAAAAACTATATCAAGCCCAATCAAAGTACAGGAAATTTTGCGCCCTTTCTTTATCAGCCAATAAGAATTCAAGATTTCGAATACATAATTAGTCTGCAGACGTGTCCGCCACTCGAAAGTTTTGTTTTCGGGCGAAAAATGGTTCCTATGGAATACGGCCGAAAATGTCACTCGAAATTCATATTATTTTGGTATACAACTCGCCTAAAGGTTCGTTGTATACCAAATTTGTCATGAAATATTCGCACGCATTCCATAAAAAACAAAACAAGTCGTATCGATCTGTACGATATAAATGGGCAGACAAGTGCATCAAAATCGCTTTCCGTGATATCGGTTCTTCTTTTAACTCCTCGTCAGTTTTCCCCAGCGAAGACCAGTCACGAGGGGTAGACGAGCCATCTTAACGGAAGTCAGGTCATGAAACATGGAATTCATTAAAAAGGAAGTTTTAGATACATGGATGGATGGATGGATGGGAGTCTCCTGGTCAGGCCCTTGGGATATCTAGAATAACACTAAAGTTATTTTTAGAAATCGGATGTGCGGACGTAAAAGGAACTAGGGTCATTTCCAGTCATTTGTATGGCGAATCGGTTGTGCCGAAAATTAGATTTGAATTAAGTTTATAGTTGACCGGCCTTCAGAATGAATACAAAATCGATAGAAAATATGTTGTGACCGCAACAACAAGATAGTCTAATGGACCTAAGCTATTTAAAATCTGTAACAGTTCTTAGCAATGATCTATCAGACCTGAGTCGCATTTGTAATAATGAAATTTAAAGTGGTCTCTAATCTTTACCAAGCTTTGCCGTTTGCTATAAGTTTTCGGAGTTTAGTTTTCGGAACAACTTACCCTGCTTAGACAGAGATTCCTTGGGGATTCCTTCCCCCTCACTTTGAACAAGAAGCGCCGCCATGTTTAATGTTTGTGGGTAACTTATCAGTGCCTTCAAAATAATAACTTCAATCTACACCGATTATTGCCAAATAAAAGCTGGCATTAACCTTCCTAGGGCCTTTTCTCAGAGTTTCGCCTAATCGTTTTGCTTATGCAGTGAAACATATCAATGAAATAAAATTCAAAAACTACTTAATATTTCATGAAGTAGCCAACCACTTTGTACCATGTGCAGTACTTTGAAACCCTGTCAAAGTACTCTCTACGGTACTTTGGAATTCTTTTCTAAGTCCTTTCTAATATTCATAGTTCAAAGTCCTTGGACTTAGAAAATAATTTCAATGTACAAAGGTCTCACAATTCATCACTGACTTCCCCAAGCGGTAAAAAATGCAAAGGTACAATACCTGTCTTGAAGCATACATACCGTCTCTCCAATGTGGGACCTGATTTCTATTTAGCACTTCCCTAACACTGCGCATGTCAGTGATGCCAACTATAGTGCCAAATTATAATGTTTTCATCAAATTTCACGCCAGGTTGTAAACACTTACTCCCACAAGAACAAGCGCATAATTGTTAACATTCCGTCTTTTCATTAACAATGGATATTTGATTACTTAAGTCAAACAAAACAACTATATGTAAATATGCAAGTCAAACCTACAAGCCTGAACCATCGAAACTCCAGGGCTCCAACCCTGGCAACAGCAGTGACAGACAAACTGTTTGCCACTCGCGATGTAAAACAAGGCTATCAAAAAAGTATTACTCTCTAATAGGTGGTTTCACTATTACGTCAGTTGAATACAACTAACAGACTGCTTTGTGCTGATTCTTTCATTCTTCTAATTTGGACCATTGTCTTGGTCATTCTCAGATGAGTTAAAAATCTGAATAAGAAAAACAATTCTAAAAGGTTGCTGGTAGTTCAACTGGCATAATAGTGCAAATCGGGAATTGTACCTTGAAAGAGGAATCTGGCCATCTAACTTCATGAGTGGCTGTACTGTAATGGAACAGAACTTCACCAGATTTATAAAAAGTAACATTCCAGTAAGACTCCATCCTTAATTAATCTGCAAGGAAAAGAGAAATTATATAATTATTGACTTTAGACTATTTGAATTTTGATTTATATGCACTTTTCTTACAATTAATTGGTACCAGGTATTACAGAAAACAAATTTAATTATTGACTTTAGACTTTTTGAATTTTGTTTTATATGCACTTTTCTTAAAATTAATGGGTATTACAATTAGATGAACATGGAAAAAATAAGAACAAGAGACAATACTAATTAGTATAAATACATTGGATGAAAATAAGATGAAAACTAGTGTGCAGAGGCAGAAATAGCCTGTTGGCTTTTGTGTCAATCTCTATGAAAAACATTAAAGTACACACCAGGAGCCCATTACCAGGAGCGTCCATCTTCCCCATTGGGTCTATTCCCAGCACAGGAGTAGATGTGGCTATTTTTAGAATTGTATTTCGTGCGAAATGAACAAAGGCCATGTTGTCTTAGCCAATCAGATAGCTAACGTCACTTCTCATTATTATTCATTATCATTCTTTCAACACGGGAATTCGAATTGTTGGTTTTCACGCAATCCCCAGAGATTCAAATGACAAAGGGCATGGCGGCCATGTTGGTGCCCCAACAAAAGAAGCTAACAAGGAATCTATTGTTTAAGGGCACCAACATGGCAGCTACATGTACATGTATGACGTCAAGCGAAAGCCAGCAATTCTAAATATATAACATCTACTCCTGTGCTGGGGTCCCAGCTCATGATATAGGAATGCTCCTGGTAATGAGCTCCTGTACACACTTAATAAAGTGCCACTACGATGAAATTGTGACATAAATTCAATATTTTTGCATATTCATAAAGTAGGAGTTGATATATTATTACCACTTCAAATTGTTTTTCGACACAACGACAGGAAGTGTTATTTTTTTAGCTCCGAATATTGAATCTAAACGTCCCAAACTGAGCTTGAATATTTGACGGTACATTTTCCATCATGATAATAGCTAGGCCTTGTGTGTGATGGTGTTATACATGCTTTTGTCATCACTGCCAAGCCTGATTCACTTTTGTGTTAATTGAGAGGAAATGTTGTGTCACATTGGGGCTTGTTGGTAATCACAGAAGCATGACATCATGATGCATTATAAAGGCCTATTAGTTTGTATACAACTCCTAAAATGTTTTTATTAGAAACATATCTGGTGTTGTACATGTGAACAGTAGAGGCTGAATCGTCTGAGGATGTTAGGAAAAATAAGAAGACTGTGTCTCACTGGTGTAGATTCTGTTTTTGAATTCATTTTATAAGGATGTTAGGAAAAATAAGGAAACTGTGTCTCACTGGTGTAGATTCTGTTTTTGAATTCATTTTATAAATGTTTTTCAAAGTTAAGATATCTAATAATTTAAAGTAGGATGAGGCAATTTTGCCCTGGCATGTGCAAAAATGATACTTCTGAGATGTTTATTCTCTTTACACAAGCAATTACTTAAAGCAAAACATAAATGAAAAAGAAAAGTTAAACTGGACGATTATTAATATGTTGTAATTAATTGACGGAATCAATCACAATATGTCAAATGCCCTCAAATCCTTTATGAATCATTTTTAGGTATGGGAGAAATATGAAATGTTTTATAAAAAGAATTGGGGCAAAATATTTCACATCAGATTCTCATACCACAGGCTTACCATCCTCCAGGTTAATACCTCTAAATTGGTTTTAGGTTTCCTGTGGCTATGAATTCAAACATCCCTTTTCCTTCCTAGAATGAACCTTTAGTGGTACTGCATGTGTTCTAAATATATTCAAGAAATGAAGAGTAGGAGTTATTTGAATGTTATGGTGTAATTATTCAGGTTGTTCCATATTTTGCAAGTTTAGCAAATTTTTTGGTTGCTGCTGAACATTTCACCTTTCCCCAAATCGCTCACTCAAGAGCTCTTGGTATGTAATAGAATGATAATGTAGCCCTGTTGTGAGACAACTTTACTACAAAAAAGGCCCAGATTTTGGAGTACCTGACTTGGCTTTCTCCCTATGATCTGTTAAATGGAACTCTAAATATGTGTTTTGCGAGTCCGACTAACTTTCCTTTCCTGACCCTCCCTGCACGGAGTCCACAAATATAATCCTATCTGGATTTTCTGGATTGTTTGAATTCATAGCAATTATTGAATTCGTAGCCACAGGGAACCCAAAACTAAATTTTTAGCTATTTCTAGACCGAAAAGAACCCTCCCCCCTAAGTAAACTACAGTCATTGTTTCCATGGAATTTTCAACTGACCTACAATACTGGGGGCTCAAAGTTTTTAGAAAGCCATTTTGAAAGCAGTTGTGGATTACATAGCGGAGCTGGCGGGAGGAATCAGCACTTTCTCAAAGAACCGAGTCTGTGCCAGTTTATGGTGATGGCGAAAGAGCCTCATTTCCCACTTGTGAATGGGCCAGGACATCTTCTGTCACGTTAGCGCGGGCTTTATAAATGGGGGTCTGGAGCCACCTATCATAGCTTTTTTGGAATATTGGACAAGATTTACTTGCCATTGATTCCAATATGAAGGTATTACGTCCAAATGGCTTTAGACTTATTTTGAAGAATGAAGATGGGGAAGTGCCATGTCGCTGTTTGGTAGGGTTTTCCGGCATGCTTTGTGGTCATTATGGATGAATTTAGCTTGCTGTGATTAGTGCTTGTGGACAGAATGGCTTGGTTCTGGGCAAGTTTAGGTGTTGGGAGACAGAAAGTGAGGTTAGTGCAAACATGAAACTCTAAATGTTATGTGAAATATGCATTTTTGAGAGAAAATGTAGAATCTGAGGAGAAATAATTATTTTTGGAAGTGCTATTTTAGTCTTTTTTTCTGAAATGAAATAATGTAACCTGAAGTTAACTTATGCAAAGAAAGGAGGATTTAGATGAAATTATTCTTTGTTAACATGCCCAATGCAGTTCACTAGGATCACTTGTCTATACATTATGGTTTGTGGGAATCTCAGGGCCTAGCTAGCTCTTTAAACTTTGTCAGACTGAAACTCCCAAATCAAGTAACCAGCAAAATACGGAAAATTCGATCTGTATGTGGGCATGAAAGGGTTAAACAAAAAAATACACTTAAGGAAACTATACTTATAGGTAATAGTTTGCAACTAATGTTAATTAATAAACTGCTGGGCCAGCTCATTTCAATGTATAATGAGTATGAACTTTAAACAAAAAAATCCACTTAAATTGAATAGAGATACTGGCTGCCACGTCATCCATTGTTGGCAATGTGCCAACCAGATCTTTTGAAATCATAGTTGTACATTACCATAACAACTGTAATGTTTATCAACACAAAGTATCGCAATAGACACAATTTAAATCTAAATATGTAAATGAATTGCCAGTAAATAAGTTCCAGTCAGATACAGTTCTAGTTTAATAGGAAACTATACTTATACATGTAGGTAATAGTTTTGCTACTAATGTTAATAAACTGCTGGGAATGATATTGTCTTGTTAGTCTCTGTTTAAGCTTTAGTACATAGGGTGGGAGGTAGAACTATTTGATTTATTAATGGTCCATATTTGCAGCTCCACCTCGGTGTAGCAATTACCTCACAGACTGCATCACAAGACTCCCTTTGTTTATAAGGTCTATGAATAATTTGGGACTTGGGTTAGGTTTCCGAGCACCCGAAGCAGCACTTATAAATTTTACAAGGAATTAGGGAGCCTCTAGCTACTTGAAAAAATAATTTCACTGTAATCAGCATAGAAGTTACCCTGGGTTCAAGAGGTTAAATGTTTTGCCTTTTGTTGGTATTAATAGCGTTGGCGAGCGGAAAAGGCACGAGGATCGTAGAGTGTAGGTCTGTTTGAACTTAATTTATTCATCTAAAATATGGAGACCAATTATAGCCATTTGCTAATGCTCACAACAACCTGTCCAAATACCCGTCACCTGTCCAAAACCACCCATGTTGAGCACATGCTCGATGTTCGAAATGGTGTGCAATGATGATTGCATCACCAGCGTGCGAAACTAAAATTGAAAACTTTTCACCCAAATCTTCCCCTTTCTCTGCAGTTTTCTTTTATGCAAAAAATATGTGTCTATGTGTCATAATAGGTTACATTTAACGTTAAGGATCTTTGGTTTCAAGACTTTGTGAAAAGGTAGTGTAATTTGAATTGGTGTTTCAACAAATGTTTCACTGCATGGTCTTTCAATTTTCAAATATTACTTGTACTGCAGCCAATCAAAATCTACATGTAGGTTTTTTTTTGCTGACACATTATTCTGCATGAAAACGAGATTCAAACAGACCTGGCCCAGAGGTTGAATTTGTTTTACCTTCCGGCCGCGTGCTCACCGAATTTACAAACAAAAGGCAAAGCATTTAACCTCTGGAACCCAGGGTACGTAGGAGTCGAAACCTGACAAAGATACGATTTATAGAACGACTGATACTACCATAATCCTAGCCGATATAGAGCACGAATGAATTCGCTTGGTGGCAATTGTTTTTTTCTTCACATATATAGTATTATAGTGTTCAATAGTCTAGCCTCTAGCAGTCTAGGACTAGGGAATGGTCAGGTTCCTTTACGGCTTTAGTATTTGAATCACTAACCCTGGGATCTGGTCTAATTCTAAAGTTTCCTCTCATTCTAGAGACCGTTTTGCGAAGCACGCTATAAAATAAGGACAAAACACTTACCTAAATAGAGAAGAAACAGCTCACACTCAACTTGGCAAAACAAAATGGCGGAGGGATATGAAGAAATGGGCTCCCTATGGTAAAATGCATACCACAGGAATCCCGATATGTTCTTGTATTCTCTGCCAAATCCTAATGTGCGGTCTTCCTGTGGTAAATGCATAATACTCTTCAGAGATATGCTTAAAATACATATGTACATATTATAATAGCAAACAAATGATTTGGATATGCACGCGCACACTCCCTTTAATGCCCAGTCACGCGTATTTAATGCCCAGTTACGCGTATCGTGCACGAGGATTCGGCGAACTCCATGAGTTTCCACTTAATAATAATAATGTTTATTCAGGGTGCACCATTCACCGAAGTGTTTTACAAGGTGGCCCTGTAATGGCAACAATAAAATTACATATATATTTATAACTAAGTAATATAGAATAAAATAGATAATTTCTAAGATTAATAATTTAAAATAATAAAAATATATTGATAATCTAAGAGCTAGTGAGCTTGACTTAATTTGAGTTTAAAAAGCAGTAATGAATTTACATTATTAAGATCGGAACCTAGGTCATTGAAATCTTTAGCAGCATGGTAAGTTAATGTATGTTTCCCCCAATTTGTCTTGACTGAGGGTAAGTGAATCTTAGACTTATTTCTAGTATTATATTGGTGGACATTACTATTAATTACTAAGTTGAAATTAAAGTCAATAAAATTGTTCAAACATTTAAAAATAAAAATACATCTATGTGCATGACGTCGTTTACATAACTGGTTCCAATTTAAAGACTCTAGAGCTTGTGTGGCAGATGAACGTAGTGGTTGGTTTAAGATAATTTTTGCTGCTTTATTTTGCTGGACTTGGAGAGCGTTCATTAGTGTTACATCGTTCTTATCCCCCCAGATTATGTCAGCATAATCAAATAATGGAAGGATAAGAGAGTTGTATAATGTTATGCGAGCATCGGTTGGGAGAAGGTGCTTGACTCTCCTTAGAAGACCTAGACGTTGGTTTATATTGGACATGAGGTTCTCGATATGATCATTCCAAGACATGTCTTCGTTAAATGTCACACCCAGATATTTGAATGAGTTTTCACGTTCAAGAGGACATCCGTCAATGGAGATTGATATGCCATTGAATGATTTAAGACGACGACTGCTGCCAAACAATAAACATTTCGATTTAAGGCAATTGAGAGTGAGTAGATTTTGGCCAAGCCAGTTTGACACACATTTTAGGTTACTGTTTAGATTATTTTCAATATCGAGGGATGATTTGGCGGAGTAATACAGAAGGGTATCGTCAGCATATAATATCGATTTACAGTTTTTCAGGCAGCGTGGTAAATCATTGACATATACAAGAAAAAGTAAAGGACCCAGGATGCTACTGAGGCACCCCAATTGTGATATCCCTGGGGCTGGAGAGACAGTTTCCGATTGATGTCACTTCTACGCGGTTTGATAGGTAGCAATTAAACCAAGCAATAGCTTCACTATCCAAGCCAACATCTTTTAATTTGTTTAGTAGTAGTTGATGATAGACTGTGTCGAAAGCCTTGCTCAGGTCTAGAAAGACAGCTCCAGTGATATAGCCATTGTCGAGTTTACCTAGGATGTTTTCAGTTAAGTGTGCGAGAGCAACACCCGTTGAAAGATTAGGTCGGAAACCAAACTGTTCAGTTGCAAGAAGTTTATGTTCCTGTATGTAGTCGTACAGCTGTTGATGTAACGCCTTTTCGATGATCTTGGTTATGGTAGGTAAAATGGTGATTGGTCTGTAATTGTTTGCACTTGAACGATCACCAGATTTAAATATAGGTACTACTTTGCCTTTTTTCCAGACAGATGGAAAAGTTGAGGTTTGCAGAGACTTGTTGAAAATGAAGGTTAGACATGGAGTAATGATATCGGCAGAATCTTTAAGTAGGCGAGCGCTGATCCGGTCGAGGCCAATTGCTTTATTAGTTTTCAGTGTTCGCAGCTAAAACTGTTCAGGTGCAAGAAGTTTATGTTCCTGTATGTAGTCGTACAGCTGTTGATGTACCGCCTTTTCGATGATCTTGGTTATGGTAGGTAAAATGGTGATTGGTCTGTAATTGTTTGCACTTGAACGATCACCAGATTTAAATATAGGTACTACTTTGCCTTTTTTCCAGACAGATGGAAAAGTTGAGGTTTGCAGAGACTTGTTGAAAATGAAGGTTAGACATGGAGTAATGATATCGGCAGAATCTTTAAGTAGGCGAGCGCTGATCCGGTCGAGGCCAATTGCTTTATTAGTTTTCAGTGTTCGCAGCTGTTTATAAACAAAGGCTTCTTTAATGATTTTAAATCTGGAAACAGTAGAGCATGTCGATGTAGAGGGTATTTGAGAGGCCAATGAGTTGATTTTTTTCCTTAATAGTGTTTGCAAGTTTAGTTCCAATCGATGTGAAGTAATCATTAAGGATAGGTGCAATTGATTTAGGATTACTGTGAAAGACATCATCAGATAAGATACATGACGGCGTATTACAGGACACTTAACAAATCATCACGAGATTAAAGCGGTGCTTGAGAAAATAAAGCCAAATAAAGCTACAGGCCATGCTTTAATTCCACCGCAGGCCGTCGAAGCATCTGCCTCGTCTATCACAAAGCCGCTAAGCGACCTCATTAACACTATCATCGTACGATCAGAGGTTCCAGATACATGGAAGCATGGAGAGATCGCGCCGCACCACAAGAAAGACTCTTTGCTGGTCAAAGCGAATTTTCGACCGGTTACTGTTCTCCCTGTCTTTTCAAAGGTATTTGAACGTATCTTATACACACAAATGACTGCGCGTTTTGAGACAATCTTTCAGGAATTCATGTTTGCATATCGCAAGTTTCACGGGTGTCCAGCGGCATTACTCACGCTTACTGAACAGTGGAAGGAGCAATTGGATAAGCACAAAGTAATCGGAGCGGCGGCAATTGATTATGATCTCAGTAAGGCGTTTGATTGCCTGTCTCAAGAACTGATTTTGAAAATCTAAAGTTTTATGGCATGGATGATACATCATTGACACTCTTGCGCAGTTATCTATCATTGCGATTTCAGAGGGTCAAACTAAGCGGTACTTACTCAACCTGGAAAGAGGTGTTAAGAGGCGTGCCAAAAGGGTCCAAAGGCCGATGCTGTTCAATATATTTATGAATGACTTGATATATGCGATAAAGGAGTGCAAGTTCATAAGTTATGCCGATGACACCAAGATCTAGCCCTTCTGCTGTCGAGTCAGCTGTAAATCGACACCTAGACAATGCGGCCATGTGGTTTAAAGAAAATGGTATGAAAGCAAACCCGGAAAAGTATCAAGCCATAGTATTAGGCAATAAGACTCAAGAATTGTACTTTAAATCCGGTCAAGTAAATATTCCATCTATTAAGGAGCAGATTAACTTATTAGGCGTGACACTAGATAGCAAATTAAAGTTTGACGCCCATGTCGCAAGCATATGTCGGAAAGTTAGTAGTCAAATAGGCGCCTTAAATATACTGAAGAACATTTTACCGTTGAAGACGAAAGAATCGTTGTATCGTTCTTTTATTTTGCCATATTTCTATTATTGTTCTCAGGTTTGGCACCATTGTGGTAAGCGTAATTCTGCAGAATTAGAATACGTTATTAACGAGAGGGCCCTGCGATATGTTTACAAAGACAAACAATCATTATACCAAGAATTGTTCAAACGAATGGGCACTCAAGACACTAGGAAATCGACGTATGCAAGACATGTTGATTACAATAAATAACTGTCTAAGCAACAAAGCTCCATTATGTATTAAGGACTTAGTACCATCAAGCATTTCTAGATATAATCTTAGGGGCGATAATATTTTGACTCTGCCATTGTATTTTGGCGTAGGATAAAGTTCCCTGCTAGCAGAGGCATTTTACCAAGACAGAGAGAGACCTCTACTAGCAGGGAAAGGATAAAGTTAAATACGGGAAGAAAACCAAGGCCACCATGCCGCCACAAAATCTTCCACCTCCTCGCTTATTTTTATCTTTCTATGAAACTTTGTCGCTGGTGTCAGCTATGTTTGTAACGACGAGTCCTCACAGCGACGTCGCGCATCTCATTTGGCCGCGCGGTAAACCGGACAGTTTTAAGCATAAAGTAGTCAATTTGAATGGCGAAAAAGAGACCTTTCCGAAGACAGAACTGAAAAATATATATGCTCTTGATACATATCCAAGGGAGGGGTGGGTGGGTAGTTTCCCAGAGACCGGGATTGAGCCCACAAGGGCTGATATCATGTTTACAATCGATCATTTGACTTTTACATTTACCTTCTTCTTCTAGCCTCAGTTAAACTTTTGTTTAATTTTGTTTAGTAAATCCTAGGTAGTATTGTAAACTTTGTACGTTAAGTGCGCCAAGTTTCTCACGATAATATATATTAAATATTCCTAAAGTAGTGTGTGTGCAGTAAAACGTGTACGTCACCAGTCACGAGTGGGGTGTCGCGGGTTCAAACCCCGCGGCCGGACAAACACTCAGGGTCTTAAAATAACTGAGTCAGAAGGTGCTGCCTCGTTCTCGATCTGCAAATGGTTAGACGAGTCTTCTCGGATAAGGACGCAAATATGCAAATATGGACCATTAATAAATCAAATAGTTCTACCTCCCACCCTATGTACTAAAGCTTAAACAGAGACTAACAAGACAGTATCATTCCCAGCAGTTTATTAACATTAGTAGCAAAACTATTACCTATAAGTATAGTTTCCTATTGACTATCACGAGTTACCGACGTTAAATAAAGTAGCTGTACTTTACTTTACTTCTGTAACGCGACTCGGTAAATCGACACGAACTCGGTAAATCAAAAACGCGGCTCCGATTTTAACACACAGAGGAGAATAATGAGGGGATGTGGTGTAGGTTAAAGCCTTTTACCTATTTCGGGTTAGAATAGATGACTACACTGTTCCGTTAAATAATCACACTTTAACATGCACGAGAATGACATCGTGTTTGTTGCGATAGCTGAGCCCACAGCGCGCGCTCTCCAATTAAGGGTTCCCAAGGCATGCAAGGTGACCGAAACAGTGTTCCCCCTTTTTCATCCCGGATATCATTTTATTTATAATGTAGCTCTCCTTTTATCATTCTCGTATTTTTTCGAAAAAATATATAAATTACATCTGATCTCGGACTCGTTTCATGTACCAGTCTGCCCATATGCATAGGCTTGCTATGTATATATTATTATTATTATGTGGAGAATGTAATGTAATACAGAGTGAGGCGAGTCCCCTGTAGACGTTTCAATGTAACAATTGGAGCTCCACCCATAGGCTTGCTATGTATATATTATTATTATTATGTGGAGAATGTAATGTGATACAGAGTGAGGCGAGTCCCCTGTATACGTTTCAATGTAACAATTGGAGCTCCACCCATAGGCTTGCCTATGTATATATTATTATCATAATGTGGAGAGAATGTAATACAGAGTGAGGCGAGTACCCAACCAATATATTTTGTTTTCAATTACGTATACTCTCTCGGATCATACATGTATATTATAAACGTAAACTAGAAATACATTTCGGTAAAGTGCCAACGATAAATTATTTCAAATGACAGAAATGGTTGTTAGAAATGCCCAAGTATGTTATCTGTTGGTGATAGTACTCGTGTTACTACTGTAAAATAATACCTTTTATATCGCAAAAATTAGTCTAAATACGCGACCAAAGGAAAGGGGGTTGGGGAGTGAGATGTGTGGCTATCTCGTTCTTTGGCCCTACATTTAGACTTGTTTTGATACGCAAGCTTTAAGTGACTGTTTCACAGTCAATATTCGCATAAATATTATTGTACTCTCCATTTACAGCACTACATGTTCAAAAGAGACAATGTATTAACTACAACAACAATGCTAGACATTTCATTTGTATATAGTAATTATAAATGGGAAATGGATTAATGATAGCTACATTAGAGGCATGAGCTATTCGCCTGTGTAAGATATTTCCGGTGTATTTTGAAATTTGCACGATGGACGAACATAATAACCATGATTACAATTTATACAGTCCTCGTGAGCAATTGTCAGGAATCTCAATAAAATCCCTTATCCTTCCATATTTGAGAAAATGTACTTGGGGTCAACCTGTGAAACATACTTGCCTATTAAGTAATGGTCGGCGTAAGAGGTAGGCATTCGTAATCCATGGAATGTAAAAAGGTGCTAATTGTAGTATTGTTTCAATTGTCCACCTCATTGCCTTAAAAAATCAAAACCTGAAGAAGAACATCATTTTCTCAGTTAAAAAAAACACGGATTTGAATTGTATTTAGTGAGAACTGTCAGAAGTAAAAATAACGAAAATTAAACAACGGGGACATTTTAAACTTCAAAGCTTTAGTGGATTTTACTGGATTTTATGTATGAAAAACAGAAAATTCTAATGTGGTGAAAGCAAATTGTATCTTCACCATATAGAATTGTGCCTACCGGCTCCAGTAAACGGCAAATTGGAAATTGCAGTTGCTTTTTTCATTCAGCCAGGTACTTTACCTTTCTCACTACGATACATTTCTGAATGTCTGCAAAATGATGCATGATATTTGAAATTTTAATGCACCAACAAATTTCTTAAATCCATTTAAGAAAGTATAAATGAAGTCCACAAATACACAACTCGATCCTCATGAAAAGATGACTTTAATGTGCAGTTTTCCAGAACAGTGAAACAGGGGAATCTATTTCCAGGATGCCGCTACCCAAATATGGAATACTCTCCTCGGATTCAGAAGAAATGTAATTTTAAGAATGAATTAAAATATGTGTATTCCTGAATACACTTTCACCTGTGGATGACTATACTGAAGTTACTCAAATCTCAAAAATATTAGATCCTCTGCTAACAATAATTTAATCTGCTACAAACCTATATACATATCATTATTATTGTAATGTATATTGTGTGCTATGTTGATCAATGTCTTATTTGTTATTTCAATATCTATTAAATAAAATCCCTGCCATTTCCTTTTTTCTTAATATACTTGTACACCAGATAGATGTGTGTGCGTAAATGTTGTGCTTTTAAATTAGTTTGACTCTCACCATATTGTAACTCCACCTAGAATAGTTCTACTAATTATAACTGCACGTTTACAAATAAATTTGAAGTTGGTTCAAACCTATACATTAAGGACTAAAGCAGCAAATATTAGGAGGGGGAGTTGGGGAAATACCCAAAAGGATTGGTGAAAAAATATTTCACAACAAACCGTAGGAAAAAAAGCAAACAGTCACCGGTCAGTGTGATAAAAAAACATTACTGAGCTTTTAGTCGTAAAATAAAAAAAATCCAGAAAAAATGCCCAACTTAACAAACCGCTAATAAACAGAACGAAACTCACCTTTACAGTTCGCGTAAAACTAAAGTTATTTTCCACATAGCCGAGCCGGCGAGTCCTCTTTTAACAGCACGACGCGGAAACGTGTGACCACTTCGTAAACTTGGCAAAAGTAGTTCTAGAAGAAGGAAGTGCAAGTAAAATACGATATTGCCTTATTTGAACTATACTGCAAAGGAGAAAATAGTACAACTGAGTCTCAAACTAAATTAAAACAATTACCAGTGTGCAGTGAACCCCGTAAACTTGTCTATTTCACACTGAACTAATGTTCTGTACAGAACTAAAATGCTCAAAGGCATCTAAACTCTTCTAAAACGAAAAGAAAATGTGAAAAAGTCGTTGTTTTCCTTGAACTGGTTTTCTTTTTGTTCACCCATTTTCTGGTTGAGAAATCGTTAAAATTGACCCCCAAAATGAAATTGTGTTCAAACGAGTCCCTGTCACATTAGGGAGCTTTTAGAAAAGTGTTTTCTCCTGAGATTTGATGTTTACTATTTCCTTTAGTTGCCTTCAAGTGCCTTTTATAACCATATTTTCGAAAAATGTGATCAGGACAGAGTTCCGCCGTTCAAGTCGAACGATAAACGGTGTGGTTTACTTTTTTACCTTCGCGTTCTCCTTTGAACGTAAAATTTGTTGTTTTCACGTTCTCTTTTTGCAGAGAACGGTCGAAATGTAGGTGACTGCGTGCATTTTCACGTACAGTTATTGCGTTCGACGAAGGACAACGCATACTAATCTTGCAGTTGACTCCCTGTGGCCTGTGTGGGCTATCTGTGCTTGCCAAGACGAAAGAAATCGAGATTCGTATATGTCCGTCCTCATGTATGTTTGTACTTTTCAGAATAAATTATCTCGGCCGGCGAACTGGTAACTACACGATGCTCAGCCGCCATGTGAACAAGTGTCTTATTTTCCCAATCCAATGCAATAATGTTTAAAAAGTTAGCAAGTACGATATATCAAAGCCTGAGGGAAGTGTGTGCCATCTCTGTAGCATTCGACAAAGTCTGATGTCCAAACTATATCAAGTCAAACATGGTCTGTTTTGTCGGCGCGGTGACGACACTAGCGAAGTTGGACAGAGAACTGAGTCAAATCAACTCGCCATAATTTGTAAACTGGCAACCGAGTGAATTCTGTTGGCTTGCTCGCTGTACTGGATTCTGCTTTTCGCTGTACATACAGATACCGAAACTACAAACAGTAAGATGACCTGGCTGAAGAGAAATCTATGTCTGAGTTTTCTAGATACCCGTTATCGCCGTATCTTGTGTACATCTTGGTTATACAAATTTGGTTATACAAATTGGGCCATTCCATTTTCTATGCACACCCCCCCCCCCCCCTATTGAGGAACTTGGATATCCTTGGAGGGGGGAGGGGGTAAAACTGACAAACATCCAGCCGGGGATGAGTAAAATATCCAAAGGGTATAGGAAGGTGAATAGATATCCACACCAGGGATATCCAGGATATAATATCCAGCAGACCCCCCCCCCCCCCCCCTCCCCCCACCCCCCTATTGAGGAACTTGGATATCCAGAGGGGGTGAGAGGGTATCCAAGGGAGTAAAAAAGCAATTCCCTCAATAGGGCAAGACATAATGCAAGGGGGTGGGGTGGGGGGTGAATCCTAGAGGGCTGGAAAGGCGGCTATCCAAGAGGGTTTGGAGAAACAGCGAAAAAATAATAATAAAAACACCAAGAGGGGGTATACCCCTTTGGATATAATTTTGGGCATAGAAGTGACTTCCTCAATAGGGGGGTGTGCATATAAAATGGAATGGCCCATTAACGGATTCAAATTAACACTACATTCAGGCAGAGAGTTAATCTATACCGACACTTTGATATGCCAAGGAACTGGAATATCAACACAGTACAAGGTGAGGGAAATTTAAAGTACTGAGTTCATTGTTGTGTTCCCTAAATCCTAATCAATTAATCTACACTGAATTTCTAACGGCCTGAAACAAGGCTGATCAAAGCGATCAAAGCCAGGACCCGGCCATAAAATATTCTGGAACTAACAATGGCGCTCAATATTCTGCAGCCAACCTTGGTCTCACTTGAAAAATACCCGGGGAAAATAATGTGAATGATCTGAATCGAAGGAACTGCATGGGGTGTACTTTATACACATGCATATATAGTTTATGTTCTAGTGCAGTTTATACACATCTGAATAGCCGTAGCTATAGCTAGCTTGTAATATTTATTTATACGTACTTTATATATACTGTAATATAGTGTCCCCAATTAGCTTTACAGCTAAATACTATTGACACTCAAATAAAGTTCATGTATGCATGTGTGTATGTAAATGTATGTAGCTATAGCCTGGGTTGATTTGTGTTCTACACTGACTTCAATTATTGCTTTACACTGTAAACCACACAGCAAAATGAAATGTGCTACGAATTCTCAAATCAATGCCATAACCATATAAAACACACATGTATACATATAGCCACATAAGCATCGCATCCAATGATTTAATGTTACACATGGATAATTACAGTTTTATACCCAGATGCATCCCCTTGTATATTAACATATAAGTCAATACATCAATTGATCAGGATTACGTACACCGTCCACATCATTGCAGCAATTTTGCAGCTTTTCAGACTGTTACCACAGTCCTTTCTCTTTCAAAAAATATGTCGAACGCACTTTGATAATCTATGATTACTTCTAGTTGTATTTTGTAATTATGGCTATCGTTTTATGGCGTCGTCCTAGACCGTGTCGTCGTGGTTGCTTAAGGTCCCTTTTCTCTCGACCAGCCAATTACCAACACAGCCCATTCTTATCGCTCTTCCCGCGAAAGAGATGTCTGAGCAACGAGCCGAAAATTCCATACTGATGACGTAGCAGACAAGCCATTTCACTATGTATAAATTAGTTGCAATCTCGGAATCCTAAGAGGCAAGAGGCGTACTACGGGTACACAACTACCGATGCATTTTCACCATGTCGCCTGGAAAAATCGAATATTCTATAAATTGCGCAAAGAAAAGATATAGTTTTATGAAACCGTGATCTCAGTTTTGCCGTTTGTCGCATTTTGATCGAGCCAGATCTCAACGAGAAAATCGACTTTTTAGCTTTGCCTCATACTAATAATCACTAAAATACTGAAATTTCGCTTGCTGTAGTTTGTCACACTCTAAATACGCTTGAATTTCGTGGTTGTTCATGACTGTCACCACTGCCAAGCAAACGAGCAGCATCGCTAATTATGTACCTTGAAAACAAACTCGTAGTTCGCCTCTAGCCTCTTCGGCTTCTGAGATTGCAACTAATTTATGCATCGTGAAAGGGCTATCTGCTACGTCATCAGTATGGAAATTTCCGACTCGTTCCTCAGACGTTTCTTTCGCGCGGAGAGCGATAAGAGTCGGTTGTCAGGCTAATTATCAGCAATGTTCCAGGATCTCGGCTCCCTTTTGTAGAAAGCTTTAATACCACAAACCTGGAATAATTCGCTTTTGGACGAAAGTCTTCAATCAGATCAATATACTTTTAGCAATGTTCCTGTGTCACACTCGTTTGTAGTTTTGTTTGATTATTTGACAGGCCGTTCTCGCGTACTTGATTGGATGTCTTGACGAAAGTACCGTTGTAAAACGCTGAAGTGATTTTTCACAGCCGGCGAGTCCGGTAAGAACCAGATTACCACTTTAAAGGTTACCGTATCCGCAAACGCGTCGCTATTGTTCGCTTACGCTGACTTTGTACAACGATATTTTTTTCTGATGTACAAGACTATACTCTGCCTCCTCGTCAACCTCGCGTTTTTTGCGATGTTGACTCGTTGGCAATAAACCACTAATCACTTCGGTGTTTTAAAACGTTTCGCCAAATTGTCCGCGTGGCGACATAAAGCAATTTCGTGCAAACTTTGGAAACGCGTAACTAATCCTTAATTTTCTCCGACCATATAATTACATCGTAGATATACGAATTAATGCTATTGTTGTCGTTAAGAGTTTTTTTTCAAACTGTTTCCAACTATCTTTTACTAAGCTGCTCAACTCGTCATTAACAAACCAGCATACTTCATTTAAATGTTGTCTCCGCCCCAGAGTATACTCTTACATGTCTAGTTAAGTTACCAGGAAACTTGAAGCACTTTCCACACTGCTTACAATTATATGGCTTCTCTCCAGAGTGTATACGAACATGTCGAGTTAGGTCACTAGACGTCTTGAAGTACTTCCCACACTGCTTACACTTATATGGCTTCTCTCCAGTGTGTATTCGGACATGTTCAGTTAGGTTAGCAGGACGCTTGAAGCACTTTCCACACTGCTTACAATTATATGGCCTCTCTCCAGAGTGTATACGAACATGTCGAGTTAGGTGACTGGACGTCTTGAAGCACTTCCCACACTGCTTACAATTATATGGCTTCTCCCCTGAGTGCATTCGAACATGTTTAGTTAGATCACCATACCGATTGAAGCACTTTCCGCACTGATCACAATTATATGGCTTCTCTCCAGAGTGTATTCGAATATGTTGAGTTAGGTGACTAGACTGTTTGAAGCACTTTCCACACTGCTTACAATTATGTGGCTTCTCTCCAGTGTGTATTCGAACATGTTCAGTTAGGTTACCAGACGTCTTGAAGTACTTCCCACACTGCTTACACTTATATGGCTTCTCTCCAGTGTGTATTCGGACATGTTCAGTTAGGGTAGCAGGACGCTTGAAGCACTTTCCACACTGCTTACAATTATATGGCCTCTCTCCAGAGTGTATCTGAGCAGGATCTGTAGGCTCAATATGGGTAGGAAAATGGTCTTTATGGTCAGGGAATGATGTCTTATTATCATCATGTTTCTCGGTAGCACAGGATGAACTTATCTGAGTAGGACCATGGGCCATTGTTTCCTTATACATGTCCTACAGCAACGAACACAAATTATGAATATGAAACTGATTAATAATTCATGACGAAAACACAAAGGCAATCAATGTGCGGTAAGTAATCTGATAGACTTCGATTTCCTCTGCCGAAATAGGTCGTATTGCAAACATAACTGAACACACGACTCTAAACATCTCCACGTTTGATGAGCCATATACAGAATTCGTGTGCGTGCTTTATCGGATTTACAAACTCTCGCCTCCGATAAAGCACGGCTACTCCTTCTGTATCTAGTACTTATCAAACTCATTAATAATTCATGAAGCAAAAACAAAGGAAATCACCGACCAATAAGTGATCTTTAAATCTGATACAGATTTCATCCTGATTTCATTAAACTTTGACTTCGATTTTCTTGGCCAAAATAAGTCGTATCGCCGAAATAACTGAAAACATGACTCTCTACATCTAGACGTTAGATAAGTAACATAAAGAATTCCGAGAAATCGGCCACTCATGCTTTATCTATTACTTAAAATGTTTTCCAAATGACATTCTAAAACTTGGAACTATTCTACAGGTATAATAAAATGTTAACTACTATTTCTAACAATCTCAAGATGTATTCCCCTGGAACACAGGGATACATGTCGTAGAACCGTAAGACAATCTGTTGTGAAAGATGTGGTGAAAACTATAGGCAGCATGGAGTTACAGTGTAATGTGTGACAAACAGCATAGTTACTATGAATGCTCTAGCACAATCCATTATTTCACTTATGGTCTGAGATCCCCGGTCTACATCACTGATACATAAATAGATACATAAATAAAGTGCCACTACGACGAAAATTTACCGTTTCGATTTGCCACTTTTTCAGTGTCAATAGGTCAATCAGTATTAGAAATATCCGAAATAGTAAAAAATATTCCAAAATGGGCAAGTTAAACAACAACATTCTAGGAGAGGTTACCGGTAAAATCATGTCCGCCATTATTGGAAGCCGTTCTCAGTATTTAGCGGAAGTGATGTCATACACTTAACACGACAACCTCGTGGTGCGAAATAGTGTGCATAAAAAAGGAGCCAATCTCGCAAAGATAAATATAACTTTCTTCTTATGTACGTGAACCATTTTTAGTAGAACAAGAAGCTGCACGCAGCTTGAACTCCGGCGTATTTTTTGTAACGCTATCTCAG
Organism: Actinernus sp. WN-2022; assembly: GCA_030867875.1. Taxonomy (NCBI): domain Eukaryota; kingdom Metazoa; phylum Cnidaria; class Anthozoa; order Actiniaria; family Actinernidae; genus Actinernus; species Actinernus sp. WN-2022. The sequence continues at coordinate 3,414,693 of JAOWCC010000064.1, forward strand.
GTACTGCGTGTTTGCAAATTACAACGCACAATCAGATGAAAAAGTACGCACACACAGTTGATCTCATCTAAAACGAGTCAGAGCACGAGGGAACAAAAGTAGAATTACTCGTGTATAAATTAGCTTTATCATGTATATATTAATATAAATAACATTTGTTTATTTAGTTATTTTCTCGAAGATATTAGCTTATTTCAGCTACTCTGTAAATTCCAGGATAAATAAAGTGTATGTATGTGTATGTATGTACGAGCGACTTAAAGTAAGCCAGGGTACCCTAGGATAACACAGGCAGCCCAAAAATACTAGGATCCGAATACTAAGATGATCTGTTTTAAAACTCCACATGAGTCAGAACATGAGTGAACACGAGTGCACAGCAGTAAATTAACAAAAAAATATAATAAACAAATATCATTATAATTTGTTTATCGTCTTAGTTGTCTCAGGTTGCCTGTGTTATCAGTGCGATACCCTATTTTTGTATTACCTGGCTACCTGTGTTATTCTAGCTTGGCTTAGTTGTGTCGGGTTACTTGTGTTTTAAGTAAGGTACCCTCTCTTTGTATTTTCGGGCTACTCGTGTTCACATCGTTATTAGAATGCACACAGCCAGATCACTGTTAGTACACACGCATAATCAGTCTGCACGCACAGTCGCATCACGTACCAGCGCCAGAGTAAAAAGAAGCTGCTCGCACCTAAAATCAACCCAATGTCTATGCAAAGCTGTATTCGAAATAAAGCAATTGTGCTATTTAAAGTTTCAATCTTACGCGTCTATGAAGTGAAAATCTGAAACCTTCCTCACAGCCTTTCTCCTTTTTACAGGGCTCCTATTGATAACAGTAACATTTTGTAACTGAAAGGATTACCCTGTTGAAATAAAGGTGTCTATCTACCTATCAGCCTCCGCTCAGACGGCTCAAGTCTTACATTCTGTGACGTCAATCCCCGACATTGAAAAGCTGGACTAACAGCTCCTAGTTGCGAACCATTGTGTTTTCTCTGTGCTGGAGGGAATGGGCTGTTGTATGGGGAAATTTGCTTTGAATTGAGCCGCCGGCACACAATCTAGATTTATCAGTGGAGAATCGAACTTGAGAAATAATTTTCTCTTCAAAGACGGGCAAAACAGAAAATTAAAATAGCAGAACTTATATATTTAGAATACATCTTTGTTTAGACGTTGTGAACACAAGCAGAACACGAGTGCACGCAAGTAGAACACGAATAAACACGAGCAACTTCACGTAAGCCAGGGTACCTAGGAAAACACATGTAGTGCCCAAAAATACTATGATCCAAATAGTATTAAGATATGAAATATAATTCCACACGAGCCAGAACACGAGTGAACATGAGTTCAGTAGCGCTTCATAATTTAACTAACACAAAATCACAATAATAATAAAATAATAATTGTGTTATCGGCTTAGTTGTTCCGGGTTACCTGTGTTATCAGTGCATTCCGTCTTTGTATTTCCGGGCTACATGTATTATCCTAGGAGAACGCCATTCAATCGGACGGCTGTACGATGTCACCGTAGAGTCCCGAAAGTAGCGACCACCCGAAAGTAACGACCCCTCGAAAGTAGCGTATTTTTTGTCCTTCAAATAAATTTCGAAAGTAGTAGCGATCCCTCCAAAATTAGCGACTCCTTTACCTAAGTTGGTGTCGCTTTCATTTTAGTCCCATTATATACGCAGCCAAGCAATTAAAATTATTTTCAAAGTTTATTAAAAGCTCAAAAGTTCGTAATGCGACTTGCGAGACCTCTCTCTCTCTCAGAACCGTAGCAACATAACAGGAGTCTGAGTAGTTTGCGAGACCAGTTATCACATTGGACCTGATGTGATTAGCCGGCTTGTTTTCAGGAATTTTTAATCTAAATTTACCCCTCGAAAGTAACGACCCCTCGAAAGTAACGTCTGGTCAGGGCTGCAACAATCGAACTCTACGGTATAAATTCTCATAGCTCACTTCCGGTTGCCGTCCGCATGTTATGTCTCGTTCTAGTCTACGACCTAGCAAAACGTTGCCGGTAAACGCACTTGCCACTTGTATGTCTGGGTCTATATTTATGTCAGCTCAAGCAGACACGGAATACAAGCTAATAAAATAAAAATATTTCTTAAAATGAGGAGTGCATTGAACAGATAATGCATCAAAGTCCATATCATGGAGAGTGTTCACTTTCTTGGCCATTTTACAGTATGATGTAACGCTTTGTATTTTATCAACATTATAGTGCACTGAGAATGCATTCCAAGCTATTGCGCCTCCATGGGCAATGGAATGTTTCACAAAATAGCTATTAAATCTTGGAACATTAAGTGACTGTATTTGTTTTTCTAAAATTATATTTGTTAAGAGGCTTAGTTATTATGTGATCCATATTAATGGTACTAATTCGTTGTATATCTTAGATATTAATTTAACTAGGCTTAATTTATACATGAAAAATAATTTATCCCATTTAGCGAATCTAATAACATCTTGAGAAGGCATATGTCTTGGGAGATTAAAAATAATTCTGGCTGCTCTGCAATGTAAAACCTCTAAAAACTAAAATTATCTTTACAATTAAAACACAGTATTCTCCATGTCCGCTCTGCGCTGAGTACTACTATCGTATGTTTTGCAATTTGTCTTCAAACTTAATTCGTTCACAATTTACACTAGAACACCTAAACTTCTAAATATACGATATAGTTAGATGACAAGTCTCAAACTATATGTCGGACCGAAGTAGTTTTACTGGCAAGTTTAGCTCGACGGAACTGTGTGCTGGTTTTGCACAAGTGAGTAGACTGTACACGGCACAAACTTCTCCATGTTCGCTCTGTTAACGCCGAGTACTATTTATCGTATGTTTTGCAATTTGTCTTCCAAGTTAATTCGCTCACAATTTCCACTAGAACACCTAAACTAAATATACGATATAGTCAGATGACAAGACTCAAAAACTGCATCTCAGACTCGGATAAGGGAAATCTTAGCTGATGCAGTACAATATAAAGCTAAATTTCCTGTTTGTTCGACGCAGTTCCGTTCATTACAATGTAAATCAATTATTACGAGTCGATAACCTTCTTTAGTAACAGTATCTTAATCCAGTAGAGAGACTCTCTAGCTGTGTAGTTGACCTGATCCAAACTGTCAACAGTTTTACCATTGACAGATTGCGTAATTTTACGGCCGAAAATAGATTTATGAGAATGACTCATCGATCGATATCTCCTTGTCTCGTCTTGTCTGAGAGCTTTGACCTTTGTTATCTGAGCACGCCTGACGGAATATAACCTGAGATTATAATTCGATACCTTTATATCTAAACTGAGATTGTATTTCGCTCACGTTTTTAGATCTGTTCGGACAGCGCAGATGAATGTATTACATGTACGTTGTTCGTGTATTTTTGGGTCTATAACAGTTCCTTACAAGAATCAGAAGATTAAAAAGTAGTTAAAAAGAACTGTAGCGCCTCCAAGTCTCACGTGTTGCTCATTTCACATTCTCACAGTGGTAATTATACGGTAATGATATTATGTGATGTAAACAGTGTAAAAAAAATCTATAAATTTAATGCGCATGCCTCCTGTTTTATCGCTCCGATCACAGCGTCTCCGACCCACATTGTTAGCGACAAAGGTTAAAACTGATCAACTTCTGTCGTTGACAGAAAAAAAAAGAGACTGCATTTTAAGACTCCTGTCGCTGCCGTAGCAGCGCCGGAGTAAATATGCCTCCAGGCGTTGTGTTCTGCAGGAGAGCGTTAAGTGTACGACATCACTTTCGCTGAATAAACCTTTGTTTAAAGCTGAACAACAGTAATGGCGGACGTTTAGATTCCATATTTGGAGTTCAAAAAATAAGACTTCCTGTCGTTGTATCAAAAATCAATTTGAACTGGTAATAATATATCAACTCTACTTTATGAGTATGCAAAAACATTGATATGTGTAAGAATTTCGTAGACTATAGGCTCTATAAACTCAACGTTCTATTTCTCTAAATTCTTACAACGAAGTGAGCGGCGATCAACGAGCCGCGAAATGGTGAGAAGGGAAGAGAGAATAAAGCGTCTGGTAGCCTCTGGTTGACTGATCGTTCCACGCCAATAGATTTGAACAAGGGACAAGATCTGTCCCTTCCTCTTGATTGGAGGAATCTTTAATACCTTATAGCGTTCTCTGATTGGCTATTGTCTAGTGTGTTGTGATTGGTTTCTCGTTAATTGATCTAGTGATGTTGATTGGCACCTATCGTTAGCATGCTAGTGAGAAACGGTCGCGGGCTACCGGAGGCTTTCTTCTCTCTTCCCTTCTCACGGCTTCGCGGCTCGCTGATCGCCGCTTGGATCGCGGCTCCGTTCTCGAAAGCCTCTGGGACCAGGGTATGTTTCTATATATTCTGCAATTAACTGTGTCACTAATGATCCCAAGCGCCTTTGGGAAACCGAACTCGCCCGATCCCCCTACACGTTTCTAAAGTGGCCAATATGATCTCACTTTTAAACACTCTTAGTAAGACTCTGTTTTTTTTTACAAATTATGCTCTCAACATGCCGTAAGAAAAACTCTTTCGGATACCTTAAGGAAAAATTAAACTGATTTGCATTCAGAGATGATGAAATAAAACACTTCAAATCTCAGGTCAATTGTGAATAGATTAATGAAGGAAGAATACGTCGGTGACGTTATATCCAAATCATATATAATACTAACGTCAACTTTGTGCTCATGTAACTGTAAAACAGCATTGCTAAACATCTAAAAGTTGATTAACGTATGCTTTAACTGCTGTGGGAAGTAGAAGCTGTCGTTTCGAGCACTATTTATTTATACATGGAAAATCATCAGTTACATACATAGATAAAAAACACTAAAATATAAAACTGTTTTACATGAAAGCCATGTTGCAGGGACGAATAAGAAAATAGGAATGTCATATATAAGAAATATTTACATAAGGTTAAAATAACTCGATTTCGTAAGATTAAAAATGAAATTATTTAAACTAGTTGATTGCCTTACATCCTCAGGTAGTTAATTCCATAACTTAGCCCCACTAAAGCGAAAAGCCTTTTTACCGAAATTGGTTCGTGGCCGTACGAGTGTTAGTTTTGTTGACGAGCCCCTAAGATTGTAATTTGTAGAGGCTGAATGTGGTATAAATTTTGAGGATAAATATTCAGGAGACAGGTTATTTAAAGCCTTATAAATCATTATTGCTTTTTGTTTGATTCGTCGAATATATAGTCTGTCCCAATTTAGAGTACTTTGGAGCTCATCAATCTTAGTATCAAAGGGTAAACCGGTTATTATTCTGGCAGCTCGGTTTTGCAACTTTTGCAGATTCTCGGCAAGTCCTTTGTTTAGATTTCCCCATACAAGACTGCAGTAATCAAAATGAGGGAGTACGAGAGTATCATAGACATTTAGCAGTGCTTTGGGGGGTATGAAGGCTTTATATGTCTGAGTGCACCTAGATCTGAGGAGATTTTCTGCATGAGTTTGTTAATGTGGGTTTTCCAAGACAAATTTCCATCTAGATGTACACTAAGATATGCCCTTCGATAGAGCGAAAGAAGGAATTGTGGGTGGGTTTATAAAGTGTTGAGTACATGATTACCGTAGCCTGCTTTCAGGCGGTAGATGGTGCTTTTTTTCCGCGTAGCAAACAGATCGTCGAAGCGGCCGCCATACTGGCCGTGCGTGATTGAGACCTGGGATCGAATGACAAATGGAGGGGGAGGGGTTGCGGACTGTTTAGAGAGTTATTCGATCCTGTATTTGTCCTCTGAAATTTGTTTTTATGCGAGCTTAATTCTTTTAATAAGGAAGGAAGCAGCCGCTTGTATCGCACCTCTTCTGGTTCGCCAGACTGTTCTGCTGCGTGCTGGACTGCTCTTTGAAGCAGCTTGTAATGTTGGTATGTAATCGGAGGATTTGCAAACTCTTTGAGAGACTGATGGGGCGAACGCAACAAGCTAAAACCGAACTGTCTACATATATATTCTAAAGTGGTACTGTCGCAGTCCTTTCCATGGAGAACTTTCTAGCCTGCGTCGCATCCGAACTGAACCCTGGTTAAGACTTAACCGTTCGGATGCGACGCAGGCTAGAGTTTTTGGGCAGGCGGTCTTTCAGATCTGCTTATTCTCTCCCACACCCTCCCCACTCCATTTGCCATTCGATCCCAGGTCTCAGTCACGCTCGGCCAATGTGGCGGCCGCTTCAATGATCCGTTTGCTGCGCGAAAAAAAATCACCATCTACCGCCTGAGAGCAGGCTATGATTAACGCTGAGGACTGAACATGTACTCGGATCAATGATCAAAGGAAAATGCGTCATTGAAATTAAATTTCACTGATTAGCTGTGTAACACTAGTGACAAGTTGTGTAAGGTTCAAAGAACAAGCCCTTTTCAGAAGCGTATTTTATTGTAGGACGTATGTAAATAATCAATGTTGAAGTTACCATACTTAAAATGCAGTGGAACGAGCATTGTTGGGGAGGGCTGTTTTATGTCGCTCTGCACTAGGCTGGTGCTCTCGGCATAGTTTTGCTCATGTTTAGTGACGTCGGTTTCAGTAGTTCTTGACGGAGGGCGATAGTACTGCCACTACAGCCACTCACTGCTTAAGGCTTAGCTTAATTAAATTATGGGCTAACGGAATTTGTTGCCTGTACCTGGGCGGTTTCCTAACCAAGGCCTGTAAATGCCACGCAAGGTCTGGTACATCCGGTCAGCTGGGGAACGAAGTGCCGAACAACTATATCAAGTCCAATCAAAGTGCAGGAAATTTCGCGCCCTTTCTTTATCAGCCAATAAGAATTCAAGATTTTGAATACATAATTAGTCTGCAGACGTGTTCGCCACTCGAAAGTTTTGTTTTCGGGCGAAAAATGGTTTCTATGGAATACTGCCGAAAATGTCACTCGAAATTCATATTATTTTGGTATACACCTCGCCTAAAGGTTCGTTGTATACCAAATAATAAAAAATTGTCATGAAATATTCGCACGTTTTCCATAAAAAAAAACATAAAATAACAAGTAGTATCGATCTGTACGATTTAAATGGGCAGAGAAGTGCATCAAAATCGCTGTCCGTGATATCGGTTCTTCTTTTAACTCCTCGTCAGTTTTCCCCAGCGGAGACCAGTCACGAGGGGTAGACGAGCCATCTTAACGGAAGTCAGGTCATGAAACATGGAATTCATTTAAAAAGGAAGTTTTAGATACATGGATGGATGGATGGATGGGAGTCTCCTGGTCAGGTCCTTGGGATATCTTAATAACACTAAAGTTATTTTTAGAAATCGGATGTGCGGACGTAAAAGGAACTAGGGTCGTTTCCAGTCATTTCTATGGCGAATCGGTTGTGCCGAAAATTAGATTTGAATTAAGTTTATCGTTGACCGGCCTTCAGAATGAATACAAAAATCGATAGAAAATATGTTGTGATCGTAACAACAAGATTGTCTAATGGACCTAAGCTATTTAAAATCTGTAACAGTTCTTATCAATGATCTAGTAGACCTGAGTCGCATTTGTAATAATGAAATTTAAAGTGCTCTCTAATCTTTACCAAGCTTTGCCGTTTGCTATAAGTTTTCGGAGTTTAGTTTTCGGAACAACTTACCCTGCTAGACAGAGACTCCTTGGGGATTCCTTCCCCTCTCTTTGAACAAGAAGCACCGCCATGTTTAATGTTTGTGGGTAACTTATCAGTGCATTCAAAATAATAACTTCAATCTACACCGATTATTGCCAAATAAAAGCTGGCATTAACCTTCCTAGGGCCTTTTCTAAGAGTTTTGCCAAATGGTTTTGCTTATGCCGTGAAACATATCAATGAAACAAATTTCAAAAACTACTTAATATTTCATGAAGTATAGTTGCCAACCACTTTGTACCATGTGCAGTACTTTGAAACCCTGTCAAAGTACTCTCTACGGTACTTTCAAATTCTTTTCTAAGTCCTTTCTAATATTCATAGTTCAAAGTCCTTGGACTTAGAAAATAATTTCCAAGTACTGTTGGCAAATAGATTGAACAAAGGTCTCACGATTGATCACTGACATTCCCAACTGGTAAAAAATGCAAAGGTACAATACCTGTCTTGAAGCATACTCTCTCCAATGTGGGACCTGATTTCTATTTAGCACTTCCCTAACAATGCGCATGTCAGTGATGCCAACTATAGTGCCAAACTATAATGTTTTCATCAAATTTCACGCCAGGTTGTAAACACTTACTCCCACGAGAACAAGCGCATAATTGTTAACATTCCGTCTTTTCATTAACAATGGATATTTGATTACTTAAGTCAAACAAAACAACTATATGTAAATACGCAAGTCAAACCTACAAGCCTGAGTTAAAAATCTGAATAAGAAAAATAATTCTAAAAGGTTGCTGGTAGTTCAACTGGCATAATAGTGCAAATCGGGAATTGTACCTTGAAAGAGGAATCTGGCCATCTAACTTCATGAGTGGCTGTACTGTAATGGAACAGAACTTCACCAGATTTATAAAAAGTAACATTCCAGTAAGACTCCATCCTTAATTAATCTGCAAGGAAAAGAGAAATTATATAATTATTGACTTTAGACTATTTGAATTTTGATTTATATGCACTTTTCTTACAATTAATTGGTACCAGGTATTACAGAAAACAAATTTAATTATTGACTTTAGACTTTTTGAATTTTGTTTTATATGCACTTTTCTTAAAATTAATGGGTATTACAATTAGATGAACATGGAAAAAATAAGAACAAGAGACAATACTAATTAGTATAAATACATTGGATAAAAATAAGATGAAAACTAGTGTGCAGAGGCAGAAATAGCCTGTTGGCTTTTGTGTCAATCTCTATGAAAAACATTAAAGTACACACCAGGAGCCCATTACCAGGAGCGTCCATCTTCCCCATTGGGTCTGTTCCCAACACAGGAGTAGATGTGGCTATTTTTAGAATTGCATTTCGTGCGAAATGAACAAAGGCCATGTTGTCTTAGCCAATCAGATAACTAACGTCACTTCTCATTATTATTCATTATCATTCTTTCAACGCGGGAATTCGAATTGTTGGTTTTCATGCAATCCCCAGATATTCAAATGACAAAGGGCATGGCGGCCATGTTGGTGCCCCAACAAAAGAAGCTAACAAGGAATCTATTGTTTAAGGGCACCAACATGGCAGCTATGACGTCAAGTGAAAGCCAGCAATTCTAAATATATAACATCTACTCCTGTGCTGGGGTCCCAGCTCATAATGAGCTCCTGTACACACTTAATAAAGTGCCACTACGATGAAATTGTGACATAAATTCAATATTTTTGCATATTCATAAAGTAGGAGTTGATATATTATTACCACTTTAAATTGTTTTACGACACAACGACAGGAAGTGTTATTTTTTTAGCTCCGAATATTGAATCTAAACGTCCCAAACTGAGCTTGAATATTTGACGGTACATTTTCCATCATGATAATAGCTAGGCCTTGTGTGTGATAGTGTTATACATGCTTTTGTCATCACTGCCAAGCCTGATTCACTTTTGTGTTAATTGAGAGGAAATGTTGTGTCACATTGGGGCTTGTTGGTAATCACAGAAGCATGGCATCATGATGCATATCAAGGCCTATTAGTTAGTATACAACTCCTAAAATGTTTTTATTAGAAACATATCTGGTGTTGTACATGTGAACAGTAGAGGCTGAATGGTTTGAGGATGTTAGGAAAAATAAGAAGACTGTGTCTCACTGGTGTAGATTCTGTTTTTGAATTCATTTTATAAGGATGTTAGGAAAAATAAGGAGATTGTGTCTCACTGGTGTAGATTCTGTTTTTGAATTCATTTTATAAATGTTTTTCAAAGTTAAGATATCTAATAATTTAAAGTAGGATGAGGCAATTTTGCCCTGGCATGTGCAAAAATGATACTTCTGAGATGTTTATTCTGTTTACACAAGCAATTATTTAAAGCAAAACATAAATGAAAAAGAAAAGTTAAACTGGACGATTATTAATATGTTGTAATTAATTGACGGAATCAATCACAATATGTCAAATGCCCTCAAATCCTTTATGAATCATCTTTAGGTATGGGAGAAATATGAAATGTTTTATAAAAAGAATTGGGGCAAAATATTTCACATCAGATTCTCATACCACAGGCTTACCATCCTCCAGGTTAATACCTCTAAATTGGTTTTAGGTTTCCTGTGGCTATGAATTCAAACATCCCTTTTCCTTCCTAGAATGAACCTTTAGTGGTACTGCATGTGTTCTAAATATATTCAAGAAATGAAGAGTAGGAGTTATTTGAATGTTATGGTGTAATTATTCAGGGTGTTCCATATTTTGCAAGTTTAGCAATTTTTTTGGTTGCTGCTGAAAATTTCACCTTTCCTCAAATCGCTCACTCAAGAGCTCTTGGTATGTAATAGAATGATAATGTAGCCCTGTTGTGAGACAACTTTACTACAAAAAAGGCCCAGAAAAGTGATTTTGGAGTACCTGACTTGGCTTTATCCCTATGATCTGTTCAATGGAACTCTAAATATGTGTTTTGCGAGCCCGACTAACTTTCCTTTCCTGACCCTCCCTGCATGGAGTGCACAAATATAATCCTATCTGGATTTTCTGGATTGTTTGAATTCATAGCAATGATTGAATTCGTAGCCACAGGGAACCCAAAACTAAATTTGAGGTACAAACCTGGAGGATGGTAAATCTGTGCTTGTACATGTACCAACACTATGTCTGCCCAAGTTTGTCCTGATTATAACAGCATGCCCTTTTGAGCATGAACTCGCAATGAAATAAGATTATTTTCAATTCTTCTTACCAGACTTGTAATATATACTTCTAAGAATATTTGATTGCAATTTGTATGCTAAATATCAATACATAAATGTGCATGCAAAGAATTTGATTGATTGAAGAATCTAACAAAATCGCAATTCTTCTTTTAATGTCTCCAGAGAAGCCATAATAAAATAAATATAAAATTAATGTATAATGAGTATGAAGCTAATAACCCTTTCAGGCCCAAGTTTTTGGAACCAATTTTTAGCTATTTCTAGACCGAAAAGAACCCTCCCCCCTAAGTAAACTACAGTCATTGTTTCCATGGAATTTTCAACTGACCTACAATACTTGGGGCTCAAAGTTTTTAGAAAGCCATTTTGAAAGCAGTTGTGGATTACATAGCGGAGCTGGCGGGAGGAATCAGCACTTTCTCAAAGAACCGAGTCTGTGCCAGTTTATGGTGATGGAGAAATAATTATTTTTGGAAGTGCTATTTTAGTCTTTTTTTCTGAAATGAAATAATGTAACCTGAAGTTAACTTATGCAAAGAAAGGAGGATTTAGATGAAATTATTCTTTGTTAACATGCCCAATGCAGTTCAATAGGATCACTTGTCTATACATTATGGTTTGTGGGAATCTCAGGGCCTAGCTCTTTAAACTTTGTCAGACTGAAACTCCCAAATCAAGTAACCAGCAAAATACGGAAAATTCGATCTGTATGTGGGCATGAAAGGGTTAAACAAAAAAATACACTTAAGGAAACTATACTTATAGGTAATTAAGTTTGCAACTAATGTTAATTAATAAACTGCTGGGCCAGCTCATTTCAATGTATAATGAGTATGAACTTTAAACAAAAAAATACACTTAAATTGAATAGAGATACTGGCTGCCACGTCATCCATTGTTGGCAATGTGCCAACCAGATCTTTTGAAATCATAGTTGTACATTACCATAACAACTGTAATGTTTATCAACACAAAGTATCGCAATAGACACAATTTAAATCTAAATATGTAAATTAATTGCCAGTAAATAAGTTCCAGTCAGATACAGTTCTAGTTTAATAGGAAACTATACTTATACATGTAGGTAATAGTTTTGCTACTAATGTTAATAAACTGCTGGGAATGATATTGTCTTGTTAGTCTCTGTTTAAGCTTTAGTACATAGGGTGGGAGGTAGAACTATTTGATTTATTAATGGTCCATATTTGCGGCTCCACCTCGGTGTAGCAATTACCTCACAGACTGCATCACAAGACTCCCTTTGTTTATAAGGTCTATGAATAATTTGGGACTTAGAATAGTTCCCGAGCACCCGAAGCAGCACTTATAAATTTTACAAGGAATTAGGGAGCCTCTAGCTACTTGAAAAAATAATTTCACTGTGCTCAGCATAGTAGTTACCCTGGGTTCAAGAGGTTAAATGTTTTGCCTTTTGTTGGTATTAATAGCGTTGGCGAGCGGAAAAGGCATGAGGATCGTCGAGTGTAGGTCTGTTTGAACTTAATTTATTCATCTAAAATATGGAGACCAATTATAGCCATTTGCTAATGCTCACAACAACCTGTCCAAATACCCATCACCTGTCCAAAACCACCCACGTTGAGCGCACGCTCGATGTTCGAAATGGTGTGCAATGATGATTGCATCACCAGCGTGCGAAACTAAAATTGAAAACTTTTCACCCAAATCTTCCCCTTTCTCTGCAGTTTTCTTTTATGCAAAAAATATGTGTCTATGTGTCATAATAGGTTACATTTAACGTTAAGGATCTTTGGTTTCAAGACTTTGTGAAAAGATAGTGTAATTTGAATTGGTGTTTCAACTTGTTTCACTGCATGGTATTTCAATTTTCAAATATTACTTGTACTGCAGCCAATCAAAATCTACATGTAGGTTTTTTTTTGCTGACACATTATTCTGCATGAAAACGAGATTCAAACAGACCTGGCCCAGAGGTTGAATTTGTTTTGCCTTCCGGCCGCGTGCTCACCGAATTTACCAACAAAAGGCAAAGCATTTAACCTCTGGAACCCAGGGTACGTAGGAGTCGAAACCTGACAAAGATACGATTTATAGAACGACTGATACTACCATAATCCTAGCCGATATAGAGCACGAATGAATTCGCTTGGTGGCAATTGTTTTTTTCTTCACATATATAGTATTATAGTGTTCAATACACTATAGTTGTAATACGACAACTTAACTCTTAAGCAGTCTAGCCTCTAGGACTAGGGAATGGTCCACGTTCCTTTACGGCTTTAGTATTTGAATCACTAACCCTGGGGTCTGGTCTAATTCTAAAGTTTCCTCTCATTCTAGAGACCGTTTTGGGAAGCACGCTATAAAATAAGGACAAAACACTTACCTAAATAGAGAAGAAACAGCTCACAACACTCAACTTGGCAAAACAAAATGGCGGAGGGATATGAAGAAATGGGCTCCCTATGGTAAAATGCATACCACAGGAATCCCGATATGTTCTTGTATTCTCTGCCAAATCCTAATGTGCGGTCTTCCTGTGGTAAATGCTTAATACTCTTCAGAGATATGCTTAAAATACATATGTACATATTATAATAGCAAACAAATGATTTGGATATGCACGCGCACACTCCCTTTAATGCCCAGTCACGCGTATTTAATGCCCAGTTACGCGTATCGTGCACGAGGATTCGGCGAACTCCATGAGTTTCCACTTAATAATAATAATAATAATAATGTTTATTCAGGGTGCACCATTCACCGAAGTGTTTTACAAGGTGGCCCTGTAATGGCAACAATAAAATTACATATATATTTATAACTAAGTAATATAGAATAAAACAGATAATTTCTAAGATTAATAATTTAAAATAATAAAAATATATTGATAATCTAAGAGCTAGTGAGCTTGACTTAATTTGAGTTTAAAAAGCAGTAATGAATTTACATTATTAAGATCGGAACCTAGGTCATTGAAATCTTTAGCAGCATGGTAAGTTAATGTATGTTTCCCCCAATTTGTCTTGACTGAGGGTAAGTGAATCTTAGACTTATTTCTAGTATTATATTGGTGGACATTACTATTAATTACTAAGTTGAAATTAAAGTCAATAAAATTGTTCAAACATTTAAAAATAAAAATACATCGATGTGCATGACGTCGTTTACATAACTGGTTCCAATTTAAAGACTCTAGAGCTTGTGTGGCAGATGAACGTCGTGGTTGGTTTAAGAAAAATTTTGCTGCTTTATTTTGCTGGACTTGGAGAGCGTTCATTAGTGTTACATCGTTCTTATCCCCCCAGATTATGTCAGCATAATCAAATAATGGAAGGATAAGAGAGTTGTATAATGTTATGCGAGCATCGGTTGAGAGAAGGTGCTTGACTCTCCTTAGAAGACCTAGACGTTGGTTTATCTTGGACATGAGGTTCTCGATATGATCATTCCAAGACATGTCTTCGTTAATTCGTTAATGCCATTGAATGATTTAAGACGACGACTGCTGCCAAACAATAAACATTTCGATTTAAGGCAATTGAGAGTGAGTAGATTTTGGCCAAGCCAGTTTGACACACATTTTAGGTCACTGTTTAGATTATTTTCAATATCGAGGGATGATTTGGCGGAGTAATACAGAAGGGTATCGTCAGCATATAATATCGATTTACAGTTTTTCAGGCAGCGTGGTAAATCATTGACATATACAAGAAAAAATAAAGGACCCAGGATGCTTCCCTGAGGCACCCCAATTGTGATATCCCTGGGGCTGGAGAGACAGTTTCCGATTGATGTCACTTGTACGCGGTTTGATAGGTAGCAATTAAACCAAGCAATAGCTTCACTATCCAAGCCAACATCTTTTAATTTGTTTAGTAGTAGTTGATGATCGACTGTGTCGAATGCCTTGCTCAGGTCTAGAAAGACAGCTCCAGTGATATAGCCATTGTCGAGTTTACCTAGGATGTTTTCAGTTAAGTGTGCGAGAGCAACACCCGTTGAAAGATTAGGTCGGAAACCAAACTGTTCAGGTGCAAGAAGTTTATGTTCCTGTATGTAGTCGTACAGCTGTTGATATACCGCCTTTTCGATGATCTTGGTTATGGTAGGTAAAATGGTGATTGGTCTGTAATTGTTTGCACTTGAACGATCACCAGATTTAAAACGTATGCAAGACATACGTTGATTACAATAAATAACTGTCTAAGCAACAAAGCTCCATTATGTATTAAGGACTTAGTACCATCAATAATTTCTAGATATAATCTTAGGGGCGATAATATTTTGACTCTGCCATTGTATTTTGGGATAGGATAAAGTTCCCTGCTAGCAGAGGTCTCTCTCTGTCTTGGTAAAATGGAAGGCGAGGGAGAGACCTCTGCCGACATCCGACGCTTTCTCTGTCGCGCATGCGTGAAGTTTCCTTGGCAACAAGTGACGCGTATCACGTGTACTAATGAGCGTACGAAACAACTGAAACAAACAACTGACGCGTACAGCCATTTCCGGTAAAACGTGTTTTCGAAATTGGTTTGACTCGTCCATGAATGTGGACGGCAAGCGTCGGATGTCGGCAGAGGTCTCTTCCTCGCCTTCCATTTTACCAAGACAGAGAGAGACCTCTACTAGCAGGGAAAGGATAAAGTTAAATACGGGAAGAAAACCAAGGCCACCATGCCGCCACAATATCTTCCACCTCCTCGCTTATTTTTAGCTTTCTATGAAACTTTGTCGCTAGTGTCAGCTATGTTTGTAACGACGAGTCCTCACAGCGACGTCACGCATCTCATTTTGCCGCGCGGTAAACCGGACAGTTTTAAGCATAAAGTAGTCAATTTGAATGGCGAAAAAGAGACCTTTCCGGAGGCAGAACTGAAAAATATATATGCTCTTGATACATATCCAAGGGAGGGGTGGGTGGGTAGTTTCCCAGAGACCGGGATTGAGCCCACAAGGGCTGATATCATGTTTACAATCGATCATTTGACTTTTACATTTACCTTCTTCTTCTAGCCTCTGTTAAACTTTTGTTTAATTTTGTTTAGCAAATCCTAGGTAGTATTGTAAACTTTGTACGTTAAGTGCGCCAAGTTTCTCACGATAATATATATTAAAGGCCCAGTACGGACCTTGGTGCTTTGCGCGCCTCTGTTGTTGTTTTGATTTTCATGAAACTGAGGCTTCTATTGTTTTCGCCTCGCGTGCGAATTCTCTGTGCCGACTTTGTCATTTGTTTGCATGTTTATAGCAAAACACGGAAGCTGGCATAAATCAACTGTTCGTTATCAATCGTGTGGTGTTGGTAGAAGATTAACAACGTAGTTAGAGTGCTTACGGCTCCATAATTTTGTTGCAGGCGACGTAAACATTTGTGAGAATCAGGCCGGAGAAAACTAAAGTTTAATTTACTCATTCTCTTGATTCGTAATGGTCGCTGTCGGTGTTTACCTTTTCCTTTTACTACCCAAGAACCATAATAACAAAGCCAAGTGCAGTACCAAAGTCAATGTGCCACGAATGGAGGAAGAGGTACTTACATGTATACACCTGTTTCAAAAAAGGTTGATCAGAACGAAGAACTAACTACAAGCATTGAACAATGGAGCTCTATTGTCTTTGAATCACTGAACCATAGAGCCCTTTGTTCAATGTTTGTAGTTTGTTCTTCGTAATGATCAACCTTTTTTGAAATAGGTGTATAACGTTAACGCGAGAACAAGGCCAAATGTATCAAAACCTTTGAACTTTATATGACAGAAGCAAAACTAAAAAATAAGGTAAGCTAAAATAAGGCAACTAGTTTTAGCACAATCTGTCCATTTTTACGTTGTTCCTAATAGAAAATTCGTTTATGGGGAATTGGCGGTTCGAACATGACGTACAAGTTGTCCAGAATCGCATAAAGTGTTCAGGTTGCTGTTGTTGGGACAATGAGCACATATTTTCTCTATCGTTCATTACATCATTATTCCAGTACAGTTTACCCAAGAGGATTGCTGCAATATTATTTATTTTCATTAGCTGCATGGCAAAAGAAGTACATCCTTTGAATGTTTTTTTTATGGCAAATTATGAGTGCAAGCTGTTCATTATATAGGAAATGGCTAGGGGGATATTTATCTTGCACAAATTGTCATTTGTAGTCACTCGGGAGTATGCAGAATTGTTTTTAATGTGCATGCACTTCCTCTTTTCAGCATTTTTCCCTTTCCCACAGGACTTTTTAATAGCCACCCCCTTCCCCTACAAGGTAAAAGGTGCACAATTGGACAGTGGTAGTTTAATTAAATTGAACACTATACCTCCCAGTGTCATATTTTAGGTTGCTTTCCTTTTTTTGTACCTTTGATAAGAAATATTCTTCTATTTGTTTCAGGAAAAGGGTGTACATTGTTTTCTTCAAGTGGTTATTAAAGTGTGGGAAGAGGAAATATGGACTTTGCCAAGAAATGGACAATAAATAATCACCACTGTGGTATATTTGCAGATAACTGGGAATTGTCTGCTTTAGAGAGGGTGACATTCATCACCTCCTTCACATTTTCAAAGATTATTTTGTGTAGATCGGGAAATTTTGGAGGTTGATCTGCATCAAAATCCAATGCCATAACTCTGTGTGTTTGAAAGATAAAGTTATGATACCCCAATGACAGCACAGTATATGCAGCTATATGGGTTTCTGGACAAATCAAGACTAAGAAATTAGTTATCAATATCATCTATATTGTTGTTTCCACTTTTAGTTTTACTAAACCTGCATTTGTTCGCAAATTCTATGAGTGTCTACATGAATGCAAATACAAATAATACAAAGTGACTACCAACTTTGTATTGAATATTTTTTAGCTTGTTACAGACACACAAAGATTATTAAAGTCCCCTGTTAATTGCATACTAATCCTTAAATGTTAGTAACTTGATTTTTCAGTATACACACAAGCTCTTAGCGACCGTACATTATTTAGCAGTTGGGGGGGGATATTCATGGCATACCACAAGAAAACATTGCATAACTATTTTATCCCAAGTAGTATGAACACTGGGCGTTCTGGCGCACCTTCGTCTGAACTACGCGGTTCGGGCCCAGAGGCCACTCGCCTCGTAGTTCAGACTCGCTTCGCCATAACGCCCAGTGTTCATACTACTATATACGGGGTTGCATCATATTTCGAGCTTCGGCTGTTCTGGCCCACCGCCACCGGTTTCAACCGCTTTCGACCGGATCCCTTTCCAACCGACCAATAATGATTTTTACTCAACATGATATACCATTTAGACAATAGCCCCACTAAGATATATGACCCATCCGAGATGGAGTGTGAAAAGTGTGGAAGAGTATTTCAGAGGAGTTGGAATCTGAAACGCCATCGAGAGAATCGCAAGACCCCGTGTGTTAGGACCCCAAAGCGCTTTTTATGTGAGAATTGTGGCGGAGAGCTAAGCAGCTACTTTGCTTTGTGGAGACATAAGAAGAACAACTGCCCTACCTACCACCCTAAACCCATCGTTAACGAAAACTAGGCACACACACGCATTTACTCAATATTATATACCCATTTAAACAAATAGCTCCACTATAATATACACCCCAATATGGAACATCAACCACATCTTACATTGAAGCGAACCCCCCGGGCCATCAGTGGGTATCTACGTGGGTGGCAGATGGACGTTCCCGAGGGCCACGAACTAGGTGTCGATCCAAAGGCCTTTCTAGAAGACTCGCGCCACGAGATTCATCAGAAATTGGTGGAAGAAATCAACGACCTGCATGGCATGAAGTTTCTACTTGCTCTAAAGGTGATGCTCAGGAAGGACCATCCAGACGGTAGCAACGAGTCTACTGACCCTACGATGCGTCATAAACAGGAGGTTGTCATGCAGGCGCACGAGATTAGTGAGGCTTTAGATGGGGCTATACCAATGATTCTAGAGGCCCTCGAGAAGTGGACGAATAGAGGCTCTGGATGGGTTGTTGACCACATCATCCTGCTCTGGCTAAACATTGCTCGCTATCAACCCCTGAGAGCTGGATCCTACATCGAACTACCCCCGAAAGTTGCGAGTAAGAAAGCCGTGATCAATGTAAGAAACAACGATGATAACTGTTTTCGTTGGACATTTCGCGCAGCAATGTTTCCAGCCGCGAAAGACCCACAAAGAACATCGAAGTATCGAGAAGACGATGGGTTGAACTTAGATTGGCTTAGCCTACCAACACCAATCTCACAAATAACACGTGTGGAGAAGCAAATCAACCTTGCAATAAATGTTTTTGGATGGGAGAAAGGGGTTGTAGTGGTCTACAGGATTAGCAAGCAATGTGAGGACGTCAGCCGCATCAATATGTTGCTCATAGAGGAGTCCGGAAAGTATCACTACACTTGGATCAAGGACTTGAACCGCCTTCTCTACAGCCATAGCAAACACCACGGGAGGAAACACTTTTGTGAGCGATGCCTACATGGGTACTCCCGAGAAGACCTCCTGGAAGCCCACAAACCTGAGTGTCAAGGTTTAGGACAAAATGCGATTCGGGTGGAAATGCCTAAAGAGGGTGAAAACAAGCTCTCCTTCCAAAATCACCACAGACAGCTACCAGCTCCGTATGTTATCTATGCTGACTTTGAGGCTTTGACCACAAAGATCGCAGGACCAGAGTTGGATCCCACAAAGAGCAACACTCAGAACACACAACATCATGTGGCTTGTGGCTTTGGCTACGTCGTGGTGCAATGCGACGGTCATACAGAGCCTCCAGTCGTTTACAGAGGTCTGGATGCCGCAGAAAGGTTCCTGGAGGCAATGCAACGAGAAGAATCGAAAATCAAGGTAGTTTTGGCCACCCCCAAAGCAATATGGATGACTCCCCAGGATGAGTTGACCCACAATATGGCCACCATCTGCCATGTGTGTGAGAAGCCACTCTATGAGGACTCAGTCCGCGACCATTGCCATATCACAGGCAAGTACAGAGGCGCAGCCCACAATTCCTGCAACCTCAAGCTGCGGTTGAGCCCCAAAACCACAATCATTCCAGTTGTATTCCACAACTTGCGGGGTTACGACTCGCATCTCATAATGCAGGCTATTTCGAAGATGGAGGGGCAGATCACATGTATCCCCAATAACACAGAGAAGTACATATCGTTCTCCTTAGACCAGTTGCGATTCATTGACAGCGCTCAATTCCTCTTAGCATCCCTAGACAAGCTGGTGTCAGCCAACCAGCCAGAAGCCTTCCAGATTACTGTTCAGTATGAGCCTAGTGTAGAGCGTCAACGCCTACTTTTGCGAAAAGGCATCTACCCGTATGAGTATATGGATAGCTGGAATCGGTTTGCAGCTATGCTACCACCACAAGCCGACTTCTACAGCAAGCTATCGGATGAAGGCATTTCCGAGGAGGACTATGCCCATGTTCAAAAGGTCTGGAGCACTTTCGGCTGTAAAAATATGGGAGACTACCACGACCTGTATCTCCGAACTGATGTGCTTCTTCTGGCAGACGTCTTTGAGACCTTTCGGAAGACATGCCTACATCAGTACGGCTTAGATCCTGCACACTACTACACCGGTCCCGGACTCTCTTGGGATGCGCTATTGAAGACTACAGGTGTGGAGCTCGAGCTGCTTGTGGACTACGACCAACATATTTTCATAGAGAAAGGTCTTCGCGGAGGTATATCTATGGTATCGAAGAGACATGCCAAAGCCAACAATCCTCTAGTCGAGGGCTACGACCAATCCAAGCCTACAACATACATACAGTATTTGGATGCCAACAACCTATATGGATGGGCAATGAGCCAGCCACTGCCCACGGGCGGCTTCGAATGGGTAGAGGACCCCCAAGAACTCACCAATACTATAGCCGACCACCCATCTGACGACCCTAAAGGCTACATATTGGAAGTGGATCTCGAATACCCCAAGGAACTTCACAACTCACACAATGCCTATCCTCTAGCACCAGAGCGCATGAAGATCCCAAAGGAGTGGATGTCAGAGTATCAATGCAACCTCAAAGGGACATCAATAGAGGTCGAAAAGTTGGTGCCAAATCTCCGCGATAAAGAGCGATATGTACTCCACTACCGCAATCTACAGCTCTACCTATCGCTAGGCATGCATCTCAAGAAGATTCACAGAGCACTACTATTCGACCAAAGTCCATGAATGGAGCCTTATATCCGAAAAAACACTGAGCTCCGGAAAAATGCAACTAGTGACTTCGAAAAGGACCTGTACAAGTTGATGAACAACAGCGTTTTTGGCAAAACCAAGGAGAACTTGCGCAAGCGTGTGAATGTCAATCTAGTGCGTGCCAGTGAAGAGGATAAACTCAGACGCCTGATTGCCAGCCCAGCCTTCGCACAGGCAAATATCTTGGACGACGATCTGGCAGCCATACAAATGCACAAAAGTCGGCTGACATTGAACCGCCCAGTCTACGTGGGGATGAGCATTCTTGACCTCTCAAAGTATCTGATGTACGACTTCTACTACAACCAGCTGCTTGGACAGTATGGAGACCGCTGTCAGCTGATCTATACAGACACGGACAGTCTACTCCTTGAGATCCAGACAGCCAATGTGTATGACGACATGGCCACCAACAAAGATCTCTACGACACATCTGACTACCCTAAGGAGCATCCACTACGTAGCGTGGTGAACAAGAAAGTCCTTGGAAAGATGAAGGACGAATGTGCGGGGCGCCCAATCGCCGAGTACGTAGGCCTTCGACCCAAGATGTATTCCATCCTAGAGGCCTGCAGTAAAAACATTAAGAAGGCTAAAGGCATCCGCAAGGTAGTTGTGAAGAAGCATATCCGCCACGAGCAGTACAAGGAGTCGCTATTTGCTAAGAAAACCTTCAGACATGGGATGGATGTACTACGCTCGGAAGGCCACCACATCTATGGGCAGCACCTTAATAAGGTATCACTATCGCCATTTGATAGTAAGCGCCGGATCTCCGAAAATGGAATCGACACCCTAGCCTATATGGACATAAAGACATCCTACCTTGACGATTTCATTTGCGAGCTGCTATCCTAGGTCGGTTGGGCACGAACAGAATGCCCTTTGGTGGTAGTTCCGTATCTGGCGGAACGACTTGTAGTTCTTCACGCACAAATCCACGCTGCGGTTGTTTCTTCGAAACGGTTTCCCCTTCTTGCGAAGCAAGGTAGTACAGAACTGGTTGGTTCGAAGATATCGCACTACGCGAAATAACATATGTCTGTAAACTCCATACGGGATCGGTTGCTCGCTTAGCTCCACCTTCCAACTCCCCAGGTGCATATAGATATCGAACTAGAACGTCGAATGGCAACCGCTTTTCTTTCAATCCAACAGTTCTAGAATATGTAGGAGTTTTGATATTGACTTGCTGTGCCACTACAGAATTCGAAGGCTCCTTTCCAGTAAGTCTAGTCACCTCACTATTCATTGCTTTGATGACTGCTGGTAAACGCTGGACCCATTCTCTACTACGCGCATCCGACCCTTCAGATGTGAGTACCATTTCCTGCGCATATTTATATCCAAACAACCTCTCGGCTAGTGTTGTATTTGCTCTCTCAACGAAGCTTTGTGCCCTATGATTACCAGCATCACTTCGTTGGACTTTTGTACCATGTAGTTCTAGAGTTTCAGACATACGCCCCATGAATTCTCTACCAGGATCTACTTGCAGCGTTTTTGGCCATTCTAGTGGACTACGCTTGTAGATTCGTTCAAAGGCTGTAGACACCTCGCTACTATCTTTCGAGGCCAGAGGCTCAGCTTCTTTATATCGAGAAGCAACATCGATCACCACCAAAGCATATTTATATAGCTTTCGCCCACGCCCACGCCTATCATGAGGTAGAAATATCAAATCAGCTTGGTGTACCTCATTTGGTTTCGATACAGTCCAATGTGGTCGCGGGATATATCGTGGTGGCGGTAGGTATATCTGCCATAAAGACTGTTTCTCCAACCAACTCTTAGCTGCATCCTCAGATACCTTTGCTGCAACTGCTAGTTTGCCAATTGCAGCGTAACCCTTCCAGTATCCCTCAGGACCGTAGAAGATAGCATCCATTATATATGTAGTACAACAATGGGGCTCCAAAACGAACACCTTTTTTGTGCCCCAAAACCATTTTTAAAGCAACCGACTAGCAATGTATCCTATAGCGAGCGTCCCACCACCTACGATCGCCAATTCAGTAGTTTTCTGTGAATTCGAAGGCCTGTAGTAGTCGGGAAAGTGAGGCTTCTTCATGTCCTGTGTACGTATGCGGTGTAGCCCCACGTGCACTGTATTGTATAGCACAAGAGCACGGTCCGTATTGGTTAGATCCTTAGCAGCATAGTATTTTTTGCGTTCCTGGTCTTGGACCCAGTCAGATAGTTTTTCTCGTTGTTCTTCATATGCAGCCACATCAGCCTTATATTTCTCAATGGCTCTATCGTGCCTTTCGATCTCTATATTAGTCTCCTCTGGGTCTATTCCAGAAATATATTGGGCGAGGGATTTAGCACCAAGGCTTGCTAAAGCGAAGGCACCCGCTGCGATAATCGTTACCATCGTTTACAAATCGGTGGATATGATCTTTTGGTCTTTGAGATATTTTTTGGCGGCAATGCTACCAGCCAATACGGCTGTCCACTTCACGTAATTCAAGATGCCTAATGAAGGATCGCCAAGCATGGACTCCTTTGTTGCCTTTTTTACGACCCAACCAATACCAGTTGCTATTCCAGCCAATGTAGCAGCATCAAATATTGCTTCTACCGCTTTGTTTTTCGTTGCCATCGAACATATATCTGTAATGTCGACAGCTTCAAATGCTATTCCATGACAGGCAACTCTTTGCTTCTAGCTTTGCTTTCAGCTTTGCTGCTTATTTCGCGTATTTCTTCGGAATGGGTAGCGTGGGGTGTCGTATTGTTGCTGCCCTTATACTGATAGTAAAGCCCAACCAACGCGATGCCTACACCAATAGCTGAGAGCGTAGTGTTGGCAGACACGTTATCGTACCAGCTTCCGTCGTCCCGACTATTACTACCTTCGGAATGAATAGTGTGTTCCTTTTCGCGCTCGTTTTCTCGACCCAATGCCTCTCTAGCGCGGCGATTGCTTTCTGCCAGTGCTTTCCCAGCAGCAACGCGCTTTGGATCTTTGGCCTTTTTTTCAGGCGCAGTCTTCGGCGGATCTGCAGTTATCCGATCTTGTTGGTTCTCCATCAGGTATATCAGTAGACTTCGAGTCTTCAAAAGGTTGATTGCTAGACGTGCTAGGTGGAACTACATGGTCAGCTACGTGGAACAAGGCACTAGCTAGAGCCACAAAGCGACCTGCTTTAAGAGACAACAAGCCGGCCACAGCAGATATCTCGTTGCGAACTAGGTGGTCTTCTTGTAGATCTAGGAGAAGTGCTTGTTCGCTGTCTAGTCGAACTACGTACCCAACTGCACGAGTTGCTAGGCGCAGTGCTCCGTCTACTAGACAACCTGTTATTTGCTTTGCTACTACGGCCTGGTACCTACTATGTAAACGTATAACGTCCTTCTCAGGCAGTTTAGATATATCTCCTATAGAAAAGTCCCGCCCTAGGTATTCTTTTGTTGTACCCATTGCTGCTAGAATTGCAAGCGCCTCCCTACGATCTTCAACCCCCTCTGATTGGGCAGGATGGTCCAGTACGATCGGTGGACAAACGATAGAATAATCATCCATCAGTTCTTTGACATAATCATCCATAATAATATGATATAGGTCCGGGTATCTCTAATACTATTGCATAAGGATGGCGCAAACAAA
The DNA here is from genome assembly GCA_030867875.1 of Actinernus sp. WN-2022. Lineage (NCBI taxonomy): Eukaryota > Metazoa > Cnidaria > Anthozoa > Actiniaria > Actinernidae > Actinernus > Actinernus sp. WN-2022. The sequence continues at coordinate 3,439,344 of JAOWCC010000064.1, forward strand.
AACATATGCGAGCATACTTATGAGATCGAAGTACCGATCGTAACTCATTACATTCATGCGAGCCTCCGTAATCTTCAAATATCCTTTTACCATCTATGGCCGATGCAGTATGAAATGCAACTACGATAGCTACGTTCTCACGGAAAGGCTTGCATATGCTTGTCAACTGTTGGGATAGCACCCAAATAGATAGTCCTATATGTCGAGCAGAAAAGGCCAAATCTACTAGCTTGTCAGTTCGTTTCTTGACATCCTTCGATGCAGCGCAATCATCGAGTATCAAAAGAGTATTGGTTCCTGCCCAAAAGGTGGCACAATTATCTAACGCAGCATTGATGGCATCTTGTGGAGGGCACATGATAAAGAAGTGAGGATCTAGGTGAGCGAATCCACGATAGGTAGTGTTGTGGGCATACGTGGGGCAAATGAGTACTACATAGTCAAACTTACCACGAAATGCTCCACGAAGCTGCTCTACGAGAAAGGCCGTTTTACCACAATTCGTTGGTCCCACTACGAGAGCGTTGAATGGGATTGCCCATACTAATGGTTACATTAATGTCAAAGCAAGCTAGTATGATATATTTTGCAGCGCTCCGTTCAATACCGTGAGCTGAGCATCGGCAAGTATAAAGATGTGCATGTTCACAATTCCACTGCCTCCAGTCCTATGGATGCGGATCTGGATGTCCTTTCCACTGCCTGTTTGACCCAAGCCATCACCATGGACAACTGGATCCTTTGCAGTGCGGCAGTCAACCAGGATAGCGAATTTATTATTGTAGAACTTGGTCGGGGTCATAGACGTTTGTCCAGCGCCAAACCATCCCTTGGCAGCCTCCCAGAAGTCTGGTGGTAGCATGCCTCCAGGAAAGAGACTGTTTGGAATTCCATTGATATCGATCTCGACCTTCGTGATTCCTGGATTGTCAAACGCCTCGCTGTCTCGCGTGCCGTGGGTGTGTGGTGCCATGAAGAGGAGGAGCAGTCCAGCAAAGGACAGCCTTGGAACATTAACGTTCTGAGATATCAGAGTGTCGGATGCTTTGTTGATAGGTACGGTTTTGAAGTGAACGGCGTGACTGAACAGGAAGACAGCACCACTGGCATATTCATCTTTCGCTTGATTGGCGATAGTTTCACTCTCGATAACTTCGTACTCTAGCTGGATGTTGCTTAGCTTGTATGTGCCTATCTTGGAAGTGTCCGATCCTACCACCACGTCGATAGCAGGTGATAGAGTCAACTCGAGCGAAATAGTGTCGTGAAGGGCATAGGGATAGAGAGCTCCATGTTGTGTCAGAATGTCTACATCTAGTGGGATTCGATATTTCGAGCCATAGGAGGCTAGGAGCGAATTTTCTCCAGCATCTGAAGTGCCTTTGTCACCAGCATTCGAGCGTAGCTTGTTAGTGTTCTCTGTTTGAATACCTTGTCCCACACACGCATCTCGCTCTATAGTGGGCAGATAGAGGTCTGAATATGTCTGTAGGAGATCTGGTCGGGCAATGTCTTCTATTGTTTCAGCTCCTATTTTGAAAGCTCTACGCGAGACCAGACAACGCCCGACATTAGCCACCACTCTGTTATTGGCATGTCCACCAGACAACGTAAGGTCGGCCAAGAGCGCGAGACTACCCGGGACGAGGACAATGTTTTCCCCTAGTGTTGGTACTTCCACATAGAGAGTCTCTCCTGGATTGGCTGACGATGGTGTGAAGGTACGTCTATATACGATGCGTCGAGCTTTCAACCCCCGAGGCTCTCTTAGCGATTTTGCAGGAACTAACTTCGACGATATCATGTTGAATATGTGGATATATAGTTATTGTTCAATATGGCCGAGGATGCGGACTTCGATCCTTTGACTGAGGAAGGTCAAGCTGATATAAATAATGCGCTTATCCAAGATAAAAATGAAGACCGAAGTGCTTGGTGGGATAAATTAAAGGCCAAAATAGGAGATAGATCCCAAAACTTTCAGGATAGGCTTTGGAAAACACGGGCTAAATGGGGGAGCAACTCACCTGAGTACATCGAATTGGAGAATCTAGGTGATGAGGGTGCAGGACCAAGCGGCAATACCGCGGAAACATCGTTCACTGACGATAAAACTCAGGAACAGATATTAGCTGAAAAAGCCAATCGGCGCGATGAGGCCTGGGATAGGCTTAGTAGAAAGTTTCCAAATGTAGACACTACCAAGTTCACTACTACCTTGAATGAGTACGACGAGGTCGTGGTGCGACTAAACAAATCTAATTCCAAATACCACAATCTGTATGACGCCAAAGGTAATATCAATGGAAAATTACCTAAAACGATTACAGACGCTCTAGGGGCCCCTGTAGAGGTGGTGGTTAGCGAAGAAGAAGCGGAGGTCGACCATCTTAAGAAAGAAAGAGCTAAGGAAATAGAAACCGTGATGTCATCCAAACAGGGGTCGACAGAACATACAGCAGCAAAGGAAGAAGTGGCGAAAATAGACGACCAAATACAGGAGATTGAGTCAAATATTGAAAACATCGAAGAGCGTATGTCCATGCGAGACCGCGTAAAGGCTATCTTCAAAAAGTATGGTGTTGGAGTGCTTGGAATTTCGATTGCTGCAGGCACCGTGATTGGTGTCGTGGCTTCCATGCTATCTAGGGGCCTTGCTAACGTTGCCGGAGGGGTCGGCAATGCGTTGAAAAGTCTAGGAAAGAAGCTAGGGCAGATTCTGCCTGGAATGGTTGGGGCAATTGCTAGCTTTTTGTTTCGCACGGCTGGCGAGGTATTAGGATTCTTAGCAAAGAACGTCTGGATGTTGATTGTAGCTGTAGTTATAATCGTAATAGAGCAATTTAAGTCGGGGCGGCGGCGTTAGCGAAATAACATCCATGCGGCTCCAGCTGCGGTGGCAACCATCAGCCCCAAATTGATCTCGTGTTGTGATACGACGGCATCGGTACTATGGGGCTGCGTTACTGGTGAGACAACGGCGTCGGTACTATGGGGTTGCGTTACTTGTGGGGTAGGCTGCTTCACAGCAACAACATCGGGAACCGATTTCTTTGCATCTTGATGCGGTAGATCTTTCTTTTGTGAACTACCTTTCATATGTGGTGGTTTCGGGGGCTTTTCTTTGTGGTTGATATGGTCGTTTATTCCAAAGTGGATGCTGGATGTGGATGCCAATTGTAGTTCGTTGTTATAACCTAATATGCTCTCATTGTTAATAATCATGCGGCTGGGTATTAACAAACAGTCCTTGGCAACTGCCAGGTCGAGACGAACGCGTGTTAGCTGTAAAGCCTTTTGATACCGTACTAGGCTATTAACCTTTGTTTCCTCAATGACATCTTCCAATAACTTACCACAATCAGCCTGAACATTGAGAGCTAAGGTTGATGTCCCTATGATTGAATTGCGTGAAGAAGCCTGGGGACCTAGAATACAATATACGTAGACCATTGCAGATAAGTTGATTCGTGCTAGCCCACCTCTCGTCAATCCGTGACTAGTTTGTAGAACAAACCAAATGTGTTGATTCTTTACCACATGGTTGCGAAAGAACTGTAATGGAAGGTCGTGGTTCGTATCAGAAAACTGAACTGAGCCGGATGGCCACTTTGCGGTGAATGTGGTGTCGCGTCCCCACGTATCTTCAGCATTCACCAGCTTTCCATTGTTGTATCTGTAGGCGTCCCCTAAGCCTCCATTGGCCCCTCGACGAAAGTTAAAATCGACTTTATCGACTCCAAACTCTATCCTCAGCCTGTCGTATACGACGGAACTCCATGGAACGTTGTTGTTCTTATCGAAAGCCGAATCTCTAGGAAGTGGGGCGCCTAATTCGAAAAGTAATCGCCTGATCGTATAGTACACATGGAAGCGGTAAAAGCTCCTGACGTTGTCAATGATGGGTGCATCATCTGAAAGATGGTCGTCGAATGACACTCCACACCCTGCTGTCGCGCACCAAAGGACAAAGCATAGCTGTTGTTGCCAATGCCTCATTGGTTGAGCATCGAACCATACCTGCGCCTGTTTCGCGGTATAGAAACCTCGTACCAGCTCTTGAAAGATATCTCGTGGCGTCAGCGTGAAGAACCGATCCTTTGCTACGTAGATCTTGAGCGTTCGTAGGATAGGAACTATGTCTTTTGGATCGCCCCCCCATGGAACAGCTGGAACTGGATACTTTACCTTTGTCTTTCTGAATGGAGATGGGAAACCCCCCTGCAGTGCATCATTGATACGTTTTTGGGTGACTGCAGATAGTTTGTAGACATCGTCACCGTAAACGTTGTAGCTAGTATCTCCATCTCGAAATACGATGTTCGTTGAGTATTTTCCTGGACCATCTATATCGGTGGACGCATAGAACCGGTGAAGATTCGCATGTGGGTATTTTCTCTCGAACCTCACCAACAAATCTGCATTCAATGCTGCAACCTTCGCGTTTTCCTCAGCTGTTGTCGCCATGCCTATTGAAGCTAATAATATATGTTAGTACATCGAAGTAAGCTTCAGGCTTTAATATATCGATATGGTAATCTTAAATGTCACCACCACATCGTCTGACCACACTGTGTACCTTCCAGAGCCTATGAAGATACGGAGTATAGCTCTCCTCGAGGCTACTATTCCAAATAGCTGGCACAATTTGAAGGCCGAAGGTGTCTTTAGCTGGTGGTCAGACAATGGCACGCGATCCCAAAAATACCGTATACCTATTGGAAATTACGATCTTAGCGAAGTGATAAGGTTCTTCAAGCCTGCAATCGACAATAGCGCTTTAAAGTTCGTCGAAAAACCCGAACTTGGGGAGAAATCGCTGCAGATCTTGAAGAGGTTCCAAATGTCCGACTCACTATGCAATCTTTTAAGAATTTGTAGAGAAATATCTGATGTGGATCGAGTTGGGTTCCAGCCAAGTACACATGCCTATACAATGAAAACCTACCAAGAGATGTATGTCTGTTGCGATCTGGTGGATCCCCACAGCTCCCTCAATGTTATGAGAAAAGAAACTGAGGCCAAACCCTCGCAAACTCTTGCATGTATCCAGGTTCGTGGTAATAGATTCCAACGAGTTACGTACTCAATACTGAATCCCATAGAAATAGATGCACGACCTTCGAATAGCATTCGTTTATCCGTACGTAAGAGGACAGGGCGTTTGATCGACTTTCATGATCAGCCTCGGCACTACGTATTAAAGCTAGGTATTGCTTAAGTATAACACATATGATGGCAAGCGATTCGATTTGAACAATTCCAACAGCACCAAATATCTATCCATCGTTTGCAAGCGACACTGGAAAGAATTTTCGGTTGCAAACAGTCCGAGATACGCTTTCAGATATCGAAACTCAAGAAAAACACTACGAAGGTGTGCGTAAAATATATGCCCGTGCGCAGGGAATAGTTCACGGTGTCGCTGTGGCAACAGGTAGTCTATCTGTGCTTCTATCGAGTTCCGGTTTAGCAGTCGCTCTAACGGGGTTAGGAATAGTGATCGGTCTACCACTTGGTATTATCGGTGGACTCTGTGGATTAATTTCAGCCTCTACAACTATGGGAACTAAAAGGCTCGGAATAAAAGTTTCTAAACATGAGAAAACCGCTATGTTGGCTAAAGCGAAAATTAATACGATTCGTGATCTAGTATCAAAGGCCCTACGCGACGAAAATATATCCGACTCTGAATACGGTCTCATCCTCGCTGAAGCAGATAAATACGAGATTATGAGGTCTGAAATTCGCCGAGAGACTTCAGTAGTGGGAGAGGCACCGAATTAGCCTCCCTTTTAAGGCGTATGCTAATTTTTAAGGCGTATGCATTAATTAGGGTGACGTCACAGTCTTATTGTCTTAGGTCATGCATAAATTAATTAGGGCGTACGGCCCTTTTTTAAGGCGCTATGCTAATTTTTAAGGTGTTCTATTGTCTTAGACTCATGAATAAAGTGGTGAGCTCATGAATAAAGTGGTGAGCTCATGAATAAAATACGGCGCACTCATGAATAACGATTGTTCCTTTGGATGAGGTCATCGATCTATTCGGGCCTGTTTGGGCAAAGCCTATTGTTTGAGGTCGTCTCTAAAACCACGAGCCAGCGGCCCTGGATCCATTCAAGAAATTGAGTAGCAACAAGATCGATCGATTCTACACCTATTCGAAATTGTATGTCGCCGAGTCAGTACAACCCAAAGTATAAAACCAGAAGACTCCAACTACAAGATGGCAAGGAAACCTATATCAGAAGATACTATTTGCATCGATGAAGTTGAAGTTGTCGAAAGAAACAGAGCATTTCACAGGATATCAAGTACAATACATTTGGTGTATGCTGCACTCTGTGAAAAAACAATCTATACCGAGAAAGAAAGACAATGTGAAACAAATCACCCAAGCCAAAGACAGCACGATTGCTTGATGTTATCCGAAGAGGAAGCGTGGAATTTGTTCTACAACAATGCAAAAGACGAAGTCAAACCAGAGAGAGTGTGGGAGATTGTGAACGCTGTTTGCTACATGTTGAACATTGAAATTCATCGCTCATGGAAAGTTTATCTATCTGAACTTTACAAGTTACCCTGGACCACAGTGTATCTCTTACATCTTCAGTTCAGTAACAACGGATCTTCTATCATTGATCGAGTGCTTGAAGTAGCGAGACGTGAAATACATCCACTGAATGACATTGAACAACACGGCTTTGCCTCAAGATATTCTGTGTCCCAGAACAATTTTTTAGAAAAGATGAAGAGTTTATAGAGATTGATTGACTTTGTAATTACTTTAACTTTTAAATCAATAAAGTTCACTTGTTTAGTTGAATAGGTTTGGGCAAGTCTTTGTTATGAATAACAATACACTATTGTTTCGGTAATCTGCTCTGTAGTAACCAACGATACTGATTTTTTATATCATTCACAACTCACTCGTAACGTAATTCTGAGATCAGATTATTTGTAAACCTTTACAGTAAATCCACTGTGACTCATTAGATCAACTCTGCTATTGTTCTTAGGGATTAGCGATAACTGAAGAGCCTATTGTTTTGAGGAAAACTCTTGTGATGCAAATTCTTCTCTAAAACTAAACTAGAATTACCATACGAATAAAAACAAACTACTCGGAACAGGATTTTATTGATCCAAAACACCAATTTACAGTTCGTGTTCCTTATCGTCGCGGAGTTGATAACTTTCTTATTTCTCAGTTCTTGGGTTGATATAATGTACCGTGTTACAAGATTACACTGATTTATGTTTCATTGATTTTTTTTCTTGTTGACAAATGCTGCTTAACTTGGATAAAACTTATTTCTAAAAGGTACATATGTATTGTTCATTACGGGAACACTCTGTTCCGGAATAGGTTGTTTTTGGAATTGTTTATTCAACAAGAATTTTCGGTGGTGAATTGCAGCCTCGGTTGCTTCTTGCCATCCATAATCTTCCGTGTTCATCAAGTTTTGCTTCGTTTCCAAGATTTTTCGGAAATCAGGATCTTTTCTTAAGCTGTGAATCCATTTGATATCTTCGAACAACACTTCTCTTAGGTCTTTTCTATAGGTAGGAACCAAAGCGTTACTGGCTTTGATTTCAGCAACTTCATGACTATCCCCATCGTGTTCATACTTTTGAACCAACGCTTCCCATTCTTCCTGGTGCCGTTCTTTAGCTTCGTTTCGAATTCTTTCCCAAACAGCCGCTTCTCCGTCATAACTATCATCAGTGGAGTCCGTGCTCTCCTGAGATTCAGAGCTTTGATAAGAATCTTCAGTCATTTCATCATCTGAGTTGGAATGATTAGCAGCCATCGTTTATATCTTTACTCTTCAAGGATCGGGAGTATAATGTCAGACCCTTAAAAGTTTCCAACTTTATAGAAAACAAATTGGTGTGGTCACTAAGTTTAACAAATGTCGATTAGCTGATTTAGCTACGGTCTCTCAGTTAGACCAACATTGTAAGCAGGATTCCTAACCAACATATTTTCCATTATCAACAACTGGATTTACAGTCCTCGACAAAAACTTTCTTTTTTGAAGTTTCGCTTCTTGTAAATATGGTTTACGTTCTTGAGTTGATAACCTATGGACTTGTGCCAAGTGGTTGGATAATTTAACAAGATACTTTGATCCACAATTAGGTACAGGGCAGTTTTTCAAAGTCCGATTTTCCATGTTCACTCGCTGAAAGTTAGTATCAAATAGCACAAATCTACTTGATCGTCCCTTTCATCTCCTTTCATCCCTTTTGTCGCCTTTCGTCCCGCCTTTTTCCGTTTTGAAATAAAAAAAGAGGGATAATAAACGGAAAAAAGCGGGACAAGAGGCGACAAACGGGATGAAAAGGACGAACGGAGATAGCTATATCCGAATGTGAACACGTCTCTTGTCAGTAAACCCTTTCGTCCCTTTTGTCGCCTCTTGTCCCGCTTTTTTTTTTTTTTCGTTTTATGCCTCTTTTTTTTATTTTGAAATAAAAAAAGAGGGATAATAAACGGAAAAAGCGGGACAAGAGGCGACAAACGGGATGAAAAGGTCTACTGACAAGAGACGTGTTCACATTCGGATATAGCTATCTCCGTTCGTCCTTTTCATCCCGTTTGTCGCCTCTTGTCCCGCTTTTTTCCGTTTATTATCCCTCTTTTTTTTATTTCAAAACGGAAAAAAGCGGGACAAGAGGCGACAAAAGGGATGAAAGGAGATAAAAGGGACGATCAAGTAGATTTGTGCTATTTGATACTAACTTTCAACGAGTGAACATGGAAAATCGGACTTTGAAAAACTGCCCTGTATCTAATTGTGGATCAAAGTATCTTGTTAAATTATCCAACCACTTGGCACAAGTCCATAGGTTATCAACTCAAGAACGTAAACCATATTTACAAGAAGCGAAACTTCAAAAAAGAACGTTTTTGTCGAGGACTGTAAATCCAGTTGTTGATAATGGAAAATATGTTGGTTAGGAATCCTGCTTACAATGTTGGTCTAACTGAGAGACCGTAGCTAAATCAGCTAATCGACATTTGTTAAACTTAGTGACCACACCAATTTGTTTTCTATAAAGTTGGAAACTTTTAAGGGTCTGACATTATACTCCCGATCCTTGAAGAGTAAAGATATAAACGATGGCTGCTAATCATTCCAACTCAGATGATGAAATGACTGAAGATTCTTATCAAAGCTCTGAATCTCAGGAGAGCACGGACTCCACTGATGATAGTTATGACGGAGAAGCGGCTGTTTGGGAAAGAATTCGAAACGAAGCTAAAGAACGGCACCAGGAAGAATGGGAAGCGTTGGTTCAAAAGTATGAACACGATGGGGATAGTCATGAAGTTGCTGAAATCAAAGCCAGTAACGCTTTGGTTCCTACCTATAGAAAAGACCTAAGAGAAGTGTTGTTCGAAGATATCAAATGGATTCACAGCTTAAGAAAAGATCCTGATTTCCGAAAAATCTTGGAAACGAAGCAAAACTTGATGAACACGGAAGATTATGGATGGCAAGAAGCAACCGAGGCTGCAATTCACCACCGAAAATTCTTGTTGAATAAACAATTCCAAAAACAACCTATTCCGGAACAGAGTGTTCCCGTAATGAACAATACATATGTACCTTTTAGAAATAAGTTTTATCCAAGTTAAGCAGCATTTGTCAACAAGAAAAAAATCAATGAAACATAAATCAGTGTAATCTTGTAACACGGTACATTATATCAACCCAAGAACTGAGAAATAAGAAAGTTATCAACTCCGCGACGATAAGGAACACGAACTGTAAATTGGTGTTTTGGATCAATAAAATCCTGTTCCGAGTAGTTTGTTTTTATTCGTATGGTAATTCTAGTTTAGTTTTAGAGAAGAATTTGCATCACAAGAGTTTTCCTCAAAACAATAGGCTCTTCAGTTATCGCTAATCCCTAAGAACAATAGCAGAGTTGATCTAATGAGTCACAGTGGATTTACTGTAAAGGTTTACAAATAATCTGATCTCAGAATTACGTTACGAGTGAGTTGTGAATGATATAAAAAATCAGTATCGTTGGTTACTACAGAGCAGATTACCGAAACAATAGTGTATTGTTATTCATAACAAAGACTTGCCCAAACCTATTCAACTAAACAAGTGAACTTTATTGATTTAAAAGTTAAAGTAATTACAAAGTCAATCAATCTCTATAAACTCTTCATCTTTTCTAAAAAATTGTTCTGGGACACAGAATATCTTGAGGCAAAGCCGTGTTGTTCAATGTCATTCAGTGGATGTATTTCACGTCTCGCTACTTCAAGCACTCGATCAATGATAGAAGATCCGTTGTTACTGAACTGAAGATGTAAGAGATACACTGTGGTCCAGGGTAACTTGTAAAGTTCAGATAGATAAACTTCCCATGAGCGATGAATTTCAATGTTCAACATGTAGCAAACAGCGTTCACAATCTCCCACACTCTCTCTGGTTTGACTTCGTCTTTTGCATTGTTGTAGAACAAATTCCACGCTTCCTCTTCGGATAACATCAAGCAATCGTGCTGTCTTTGGCTTGGGTGATTTGTTTCACATTGTCTTTCTTTCTCGGTATAGATTGTTTTTTCACAGAGTGCAGCATACACCAAATGTATTGTACTTGATATCCTGTGAAATGCTCTGTTTCTTTCGACAACTTCAACTTCATCGATGCAAATAGTATCTTCTGATATAGGTTTCCTTGCCATCTTGTAGTTGGAGTCTTCTGGTTTTATACTTTGGGTTGTACTGACTCGGCGACATACAATTTCGAATAGGTGTAGAATCGATCGATCTTGTTGCTACTCAATTTCTTGAATGGATCCAGGGCCGCTGGCTCGTGGTTTTAGAGACGACCTCAAACAATAGGCTTTGCCCAAACAGGCCCGAATAGATCGATGACCTCATCCAAAGGAACAATCGTTATTCATGAGTGCGCCGTATTTTATTCATGAGCTCACCACTTTATTCATGAGCTCACCACTTTATTCATGAGTCTAAGACAATAGAACACCTTAAAAATTAGCATAGCGCCTTAAAAAAGGGCCGTACGCCCTAATTAATTTATGCATGACCTAAGACAATAAGACTGTGACGTCACCCTAATTAATGCATACGCCTTAAAAATTAGCATACGCCTTAAAAAGGAGGCTAATTCGGTGCCTCTCCCACTACTGACTTCGATGCCCACTGGTGGTGAAACAAATATGGAACAAATTCGAACCGAGCTGCGAAAGGAAATGCGAGAAAAACTTGGCAGTCTAATGGGGTAAAAATCAATATCTCCTATGAAAAAAACCAGCATGGATTTTATTTTAACTTCACTAAAAGCAAAATCGTATGAATTACCGTGTTGTTTTGGTTCATATGTAAATTTCTATCGGCAGGTGTTTAACGAAAAGATTCATACAAATTAATTCTGACGTACCGGTGTGCCGGTGTTTAAAACATAAGTAGTATATTTTACCACCAAATATCTCGTCTAGCACTTATAGCCTCACGGTTCTACGCTGGGCTGGAAGGAAAATGGAGGCCCTTTCAGCTCAGGGTTCGAATCCCACGGGCTATACGTGGTAGATCGGTTTGTGGGGTAAAAAGCCTCCAGCCCCTCACAAATCGTAGCGCGTCTGCCGATGTGGTAGAAAATCAGCGACCAGAGTACAAGATACCTGTGTGAGAACCCAATGGGGTCAGAAGCTGAACAACTACAGTAGAATGAATACAGTAGAACAAATACAGTGAAAAAGCCGGGCCCGGCAAATAAATAAAAACCTCTCTAGGAACAAAAAGGAGAAAGAAGGAAAAAGGTGAAAGTGGTTCCTAGAGAGGTTCTGGTGGCACCAGTTTTTGTTTTGTTTTTTTTCATTATTAATTTTTTTTCTTCTTATGGTCTTAAACTAAATTCTTAAATTAGTACATATTGACGGATGTCATTCCCACGAATTAGCCGTTTTGGCTGGTAAGGAAACGAGATGCGTAAGGAAGCGTTCTAAGATACCAGAGTACTGTGCTCAACATATCTAGTATAGCATAAAGATCGTCTTCGTTCTCTATGGTGAGATGGGGGTACTCAACGAGAGACTCAACGAACCACTTAACGGTATCGAAACGACCATTTATACGGGCCAATAGTAGAGCACCAACAACGTATCCATCCTCTATGGTAAGCCGGAAGCGTCGAACGAGCCACTTAATGGTATTAAGATGACCATTTTTACCGGCATCTAGTATAGCAAACCCAACGGCTTTATCCTCTTTGATGAACTGGAAGTGCTTAGTGAGCCACTTAGCGATATCAAGACGGCCATCCTTACAGGCAGCGCATAGAGCATAATCAGCATGTCCATCCTCTTTGACAAACCGTAAGTGCTTAACGAGCCACTTAATGACATTAAGATTACCATCTTCACTGGCGTAGACTAGCGCAAAACTATTGTTGTTGTCGTTTGCGAAAATACCGAAAGTCCTTCTCCAAATTGTCTCGATCGTTGTCGTTACGAGTAGACCTAAAACCAAGAGTTGAGTACTCGTTTACGAAACTCTTGGTCTACGTTTTTGTATCGTGCTAGAGATGCTGCATCGTTTAAATACTTTGAAGTTGAAGCAATGCTTGCAAACGACGTAGGGCCTGCATACTCTACGATCTTAGTCAAGATTTCTATAGGAAGGTATAATATATTAGCCATTTTTGTGTCTACTGCTTCTTGAAGAAGCTGTAGGCACTATGTTATCGTGTCGATTTTCCGATGTAAGGATGTTAACATTGTCGATAATTATTCGGGACAAATTAAACGTGGCGATAGCTTTCGTGCATTACTCGGATCTTCATTTAGTAGCGATATCCAATCAGAAAATGGGGACGAAAAAGGACGACTATTCGCCGATGATGCATGACGTATAAAGGATTGAGCTGAAGTCTGCCGCCAGCTTCTGCAAGATATCGGTGAGTTTAAGTCCAAATTTTACCATGAATTTCCTAAGATTTACAAACTTGATTAGCTACAGCTTTCGCAGAGTGTGTGTAACTGGTCAAATGAAAGGTTTCCAAAGGTACTTTCAAGGTCTAGGTCGATGTACTTCCCACCAATTGAATACCAAAGTGTTAATTTTCCTGCTCTAAAGCTAAATCTCTAAATATAAAGGCTGGAACAGAAATATTAAAGGTTTGCAACAACTTGTCTTTAGGTTGGAAGAATGGCGAGTCTCAGCACCCGGGTTTTGGGGAAAAGTTTGATTTTCCTTGTTCGTATGCTCCTTGTTCGTATGAAGGAAACTGATGACGATCAAGCCGTTGTTTCACCTCTAAAATGGAATTGAAGGCTATATTTACAATACAAATTACAGACAGGCAATCCAAATTGCTTGACATTATACAGAAGTTATGTTTATGATTTTTATATTAGCCCGACTGATTTTGGAGAAAACATTCATTTTCCCGGACATTTTCTGGGCAAACGTGGAGGAAGCCTAAAAGTTAACGACCATATTCAAGCGGATAAATAAAATTATTTCAGGCACTTCTATTAAAACTATGAACTTCCTATTACATATGTAAGAACTACGATGGTGCCTGATTCTAGTTTTAAATTTGTTTCGAAAGTAAAGTGCTGTTTTCAGATTCTTTCGAGTTATATTCCCATCTCATGATGTGCAAACAATGATGTTAATGAAACCCAATACTACGGTTAACATCGCATCAAATTGTTTACTAAATTGAAATCTTGGTGGCGGCCAAATTGCTATAGAAAACTTGCTACAAAAACACTAATTAAAATCGCTTGATATCACAGAAGTTACGTTGATGATTTAGAGGTTGATAACCCCATTAATTTTAGAGGAAATGTACATTTTCTGAGGCCTACAATCTGGTAATTTTTGACAGATAAGACATGCATAACTAATTAGGAGGCGTTTTTCAAAATCACAGGCGTTGCGGGCAGGCGTTCCCTTCCCTTCTCCTCTCCTCCCCTCCCCCCTACTTCCTTTTTGTCCGCCATTAATATATTGCGGTTTCCCAAATGAAACGCCTGCATTGCAGGCTAATGCTCACTTTGCTTCAGCTGCTTCAGGTTACTAAAAATAGATTTGATTCAACATTATCATTGCACGCCACACACACTGTAGCCTGCTAGGAAGATGTATTTTTCACTCTCATAAATTCGAAGAAAAAAGTAACGTCTGCTTACCCGAGCGCTTAATTAGTTTCCAATATGCAAGCATGATGTCAGCAAGTTTGTTATATTTCTCTGCCCAATCAAAGCCATTGTTAGAATTTTTCAACGATTTTTTCAGGGAAATACGAAGGCATACATTTCCATTTATTTAGCTTGTAATGACAGAGATCAGTACAGGTCCGAAAAACGGTATGGAAAATCTTATATTTTGGTCTGAAATAGGGTCACCACTTGGAGACCCAGGTGACACACCCCCACCCAAAATCTCAGAGGGGCCCTCAGCTTTACAATTGTACTACAAAAGCAGTAGACACATGTACCCACTGGGTACCTATTTTTATAATTCGGTATCTCGGATGGGTCATATATCTTAGTGGGGCTATTGTCTAAATGGTATATCATGTTGAGTAAAAATCATTATTGGTCGGTTGGAAAGGGATCCGGTCGAAAGCGGTTGAAACCGGTGGCGGTGGGCCAGAACAGCCGAAGCTCGAAATATGATGCAACCCCGTATATAGTAGTATGAACACTGGGCGTTATGGCGAAGCGAGTCTGAACTACGAGGCGAGTGGCCTCTGCGCCAGAACGCCCAGTGTTCATACTACTTCCCATGCCAAACTAAATAAAGAACACACCTCACTTGGCACATGTGCTGCATCACAATATTTTGGTGGCAAAACTGGAATCTGTTCAGAGTGCGTATACAGCACATGGCAGTGGAAAAAAAATGTGATACAACCTGTGGGATACTGCCTATCTATATCCCTTCTGTCAGGTAAATCAGAAATATATATATTAATGAATTACTGATTTATTAAATGTAACAAAGGCCTCCTTTCACTTAGAGAATAACCTCAGGCCTCGGTCAGGTTGGGTACAATGCTTGGATCCAATATATTATGTCAAATAAATTGGTCCTAAGATAGCTGATTGGCTCCAGCGAAATGTTGGATCACGAAAAACACTTATGGTTTTTTTTTATTCTGGGGGAAGATAACACTGACCCTCAAAATCAATAGTATTTTTTGAACCAGGCAATATTAATTTGCTATATTCTACTGGAGTTACCTTAGTTACAGTGTACATGTAATAATATTGTTCTGATTTATTTTCTGATTAGAACTTCTGAAATACCAAAGCAAATCGCATACACCATTCTTGCTGCGCATCCCCACCACTCTAAATACTAAGGTAAATGTACTGGTAGCTGGGATCATGCATTATGACTACAAGGCCAGAAATGAATAGGGTAGGATAAAATTTATAGGACTGTGAAGTTTTATGGATATTAAAAAGGTCAATATGTCATATTATTTTAATCTCAAGTATTTTATCCCTTTTTTCTAAAACTTGAAAACTATAGCAGAACCCTAGTCTGATTAGCATCTAATCCGGGGGGTTCTGGTTCTTTTGGTAAAACATGTCATTCTGCACTCTAATATTACAACTAGTTAGAAATGTACCAACAAACCCTTCAAACCCTTAATCCTGGTTAGCTCAATCAGGCTCCAGGACTGTATATTAGACTTCTGTGAGAGCTGCGTGGTGCGGCGTGTATTAGTGCTCGCCTCTCACTATTGTGACTTGGGTTCGAATCCCGGATACACCATTATGTGGGAGTTCAGTTTGTTGATTCTCATCCACTCTTTGAATGTTGTTCTCCGGTTTTCCTCCCTCTGTAATTATCAACATGCGAGTTGTAAATATTGAATGTAGTGAAAGTGTGTGGATTTTTTTCAATGTGCGTAAAATCTCGTGACAACCTACACCTGTTGCTAGTAATTCTGTCACGAGATTGCTTATTTGTGGACATTGTTTAGCTTTTGCTACAATGATTTCCTGTCCTCAATGTACTCTATATTACATGTATTTCTTTGTCTAGATATGCATATAATCTTAAATGTTTTATCTTAACAAAAAGGGCATAAGTGGCTCTTGTTCAAATTCTCCTTCAATTTCTTTGTTTTCTAAGGGAGAATTTAGAATGTGATTGAGAATCACTTACACCCTTTTTACACACATCCATTCATTTACAGTACATGTACATTGAGTCAAATACACTAACCTTGAAACTTACATGTAGATTAGACAGTGTTGCTAGTAAATATCAGTGACAATGAATGAGCAACAGCCTGTACAGTACCCTTGATTTTATTAAAACCACTATACTTCCAACTTTAATGAAATGTTTCTCTTACCAATTAGATGCTGGGACTTAGAATCACTTGTCCTGCTTTGTTTATAAAAAAAACCTAATTTATAGGTTTTTGTTTTAGCATTATAAACACTCAAATTGTTCCAATTTGCACCCTACAATATTTTTACTATATATGTATATATATATTTTTTGCACAGCAGTACCTGTATGGTTCAACTTAATAATTAATTTAGTTTTGAATTCAGAAAAAGTCTATGGTAAATTGCTTTAATGAACGTAACAGTATTCCCTCATTTTACCTTTATAGTTGTTCAGACTGTTTGTTGTGGGTTCACATAAATTTTCACAAACTCCCAAATCATGCCCATCGGCTCATCAAAAACTACGGCTTATAAAATCCATTGCACTTCTATAGCATCGACTTGAAACTTGGGCGCTTTCTCAGTGTAAGCATATTAATAATTCATTTTGTCGAATTTTCATACAAACCTTCTAAAACCTAACCCCCAAATTTGAAAAAACCCTAACAATTTAAAATCCCAAATCATTAATAGAACGAGTCTAAATACACCTGAACTTAATGGAGAATTTAGCGAAGTTTTCAAGTGCACTTTTGCTTTAACAATTTCAGGACATGCTTACACTGAGAAACCCCCGAAACTTGTCATGATAGTAAAATGATTCCTTTCCTCTTTGCCCACTCTAGCCATGCCAGTGGAATCGATATCTCTTGCGGTGAATAACTCGCCAATTTATTATTAATATCACTGAAGACTGCTTACCGTTGATGACAGTAGCATTACACAACGCAAAAACACTGATTCTTTTTCCTGCAAAACCCATAGGTGGCTTCCTCTCATTCCGGCCGTAAAATACAGAAGAACAAAGTCTTATTTTCCGAACAGAACCAGGCTAACGTGGTCTTCCTACCGACGGTTCCGCCATGGGCCTTCCCCATAAACATACATCGCATTGCTCGTAACAAAAAAAATAGCCTACATTACGACCTAAATGTCTTTCAAATGCTATAGAAATGATGCCTTACAATTTGGCAACATGTGAAAATAAATATACTGAAAGTGAGATTAGAAAAACGGCCGATGGAAGTGGATTGCATAGAGCGGTTGAAAAGAGAGCAATTTTCGACTGTGACAAAAGATGGCGGCCAGCGTCTAAGCGCGCAAAGCATCAAGGTCCGTACTGGGTCTTTAAATATTCCTAAAGTAGTGTGTGTGCAGTAAAACGTGTACGTCACCAGTCACGAGGGGGGTGTCGCGGGTTCAAACCCCGCGGCCGGACAAACACTCAGGGTCTTAAAATAACTGAGTCAGAAGGTGCTGCCTCGTTCTCGATCTGCAAATGGTTAGACGAGTCTTCTCGGATAAGGACGCAAATATGCAAATATGGACCATTAATAAATCAAATAGTTCTACCTCCCACCCTATGTACTAAAGCTTAAACAGAGACTAACAAGACAGTATCATTCCCAGCAGTTTATTAACATTAGTAGCAAAACTATTACCTATAAGTAGTTTCCTATTGACTATCACGAGTTACCGACGTTAAATAAAGTAGCTGTACTTTACTTTACTTCTGTAACGCGACTCGGTAAATCGACACGAAATCGGTAAATCAAAAACGCGGCTCCGATTTTAACACACAGAGGAGAATAATTAGGGGATGTGGTGTAGGTTAAAGCCTATTACCTATTTCGGGTTAGAATAGATGACTACACTGTTCCGTTAAATAATCACACTTTAACATGCACGAGAATGACATCGTGTTTGTTGCGATAGCTGAGCCCACAGCGCGCGCTCTCCAATTAAGGGTTCCCAATGCATGCTAGGTGAACGAAACAGTGTTTCCCCCTTTTTCATCCCGAATATCATTTTATTTACAATGTAGCTCTCCTTTTATCATTCTCGTATTTTTTCTAAAAAATATATAAATTACATCTGATCTCGGACTCGTTTCATGTACCAGTCTGCCCATAGGCTTGCTATGTATATATTATTATTATTATGTGGAGAATGTAATGTAATACAGAGTAAGGCGAGTCCCCTGTAGACGTTTCAATGTAACAATTGGGGCTCCACCCATAGGCTTGCCTATGTATATATTATTATCATAATGTGGAGAGAATGTAATGTAATACAGAGTGAGGCGAGTCCCCTGTAGACGTTTCAATGTAACAATTGGAGCTCCATCCATAGGCTTGGCTATGTATATATTATTATCATAATGTAGAGAGAATGTAATGTAATACAGAGTGAGGCGAGTCCCCTGTAGACGTTTCAATGTAACAATTGGGGCTCCACCCATAGGCTTGCCTATGTATATATTATTATCATAATGTGGAGAGAATGTAATGTAATACAGAGTGAGGCGAGTCCCCTGTAGACGTTTCAATGTAACAATTGGAGCTCCACCCATAGGCTTGGCTATGTATATATTATTATCATAATGTAGAGAGAATGTAATGGGATACAGAGTGAGGCGAGGCGAGTCCCCTGTAGACGTTTCAATGTAACAATTGGAGCTCCACCCATAGGCTTGTCTATGTATATGTTATCATCATAATGTGGAGAGAATGTAATGCAATACAGAGTGAGGCGAGTCCCCTGTAGACGTTTCAATGTAACAATTGGAGCTCCACCCATAGGCTTGCCTATGTATATATTATTATCATGTGGAGAGAATGTAATGCAATACAGAGTGAGGCGAGTCCCCTGTAGACGTTTCAATGTAACAATTGTAGCTCCACCCATAGGCTTGGCTATGTATATATTATTATCATAATGTGGAGAGAATGTAATGTAATACAGAGTGAGGCGAGTATCCAACCAATATATTTTGTTTTCAATTACGTATACTCTCTCGCAACATACATGTGTATTATAAACGTAAACTAGAAATACCTTTCGGTAAAGTGCCAACGATAAATTATTTCAAATGACAGAAATGGTTGTTAGAAATGCCCAAGTATGTTATCTGTTGGTGATAGTACTCGTGTTACTACTGTAAAATAATA
This sequence comes from Actinernus sp. WN-2022, assembly GCA_030867875.1. NCBI lineage: Eukaryota > Metazoa > Cnidaria > Anthozoa > Actiniaria > Actinernidae > Actinernus > Actinernus sp. WN-2022. Next base: position 3,458,718 of record JAOWCC010000064.1, read on the forward strand.
CCTTTTATATCGCAAAAATTAGTCTAAATACGCGACCAAAGGAAAGGGGGTTGGGGAGTGAGATGTGTGGCTATCTCGTTCTTTGGCCCTACATTTAGACTTGTTTTGATACGCAAGCTTTAAGTGACTGTTTCACAGTCAATATTGGCATAAATATTATTGTACTCTCCATTTACAGCACTACATGTTCAAAAGAGACAATGTATTAACTACAACAACAATGCTAGACCTTTCATTTGTATATAGTAATTATAAATGGGAAATGGATTAATGATAGCTACATTAGAGGCATGAGCTATTCTCCTGTGTAAGATATTTCCGGTGTATTTTGAAATTTGCACGATGGACGAACATAATAACCATGATTAAAATTTATACAGTCCTCGTGATCAATTGTCAGGACTGTCAATCAAATCCCTTATCCTTCCATATTTGAGAAGATGTACTTGGGGTCAACCTGTAAGTGGTAGGCATTCGTAATCCATGGAATGTAAAAAGGTGCTAATTGTAGTATTGTTTCAATTGTCCACCTGATTGCCTTAAAAAATCAAAACCTGAAGAAGAATACATTTTCTCAGTTTAAAAAAAAAACAAATTTGAATTGCATTTAGTGAGAACTGTCAGAAGTAAAAATAACGAAAATTAAACAACGGGGACATTTTAAACTTGAAAGCTTTAGTGGATTTTACTGGATTTTATGTACGAAAAACAGAAAATTCTAATGTGGTGAAAGCAAATTGTATCTTCACCATATAGAATTGTGCCTACCGGCTCCAGTAAACGGCAAATTGGAAATTGCAGTTGCTTTTTTCATTCAGCCAGGTACTTTACCTTTCTCACTACGATACATTTCTGAATGTCTGCGAAATGATGCATGATATTTGAAACTCCATTTTAATGCACCGACAAATTTCTTAAATCCATTTAAGAAAGTATAAATGAAGTCCACAAATACACAACTCGATCCTCATGAAAAGATGACTTTAATGTGCAGTTTTCCAGAACAGAGAAACAGGGGAATCTATTTCCAGGATGCCGCTACCCAAATATGGAATACTCTCCTCGGATTCAGAAGAAATGTAATTTTAAGAATGAATTAAAATATGTGTATTCCTGAATACACTTTCACCTGTGGATGACTATACTGAAGTTACTCAAATCTCAAAAATATTAGATCCTCTGCTAACAATAATTTAATCTGCTACAAACCTATATATATATCATTATTATTGTAATGTATATTGTGTGCTATGTTGATCAATGTCTTATTTGTTATTTCAATATCTATTAAATAAAATTCCTGCCATTTCCTTTTTTCTTAATATACTTGTACACCAGATAGATGTGTGTGCGTAAATGTTGTGCTTTTAAATTAGTTTGACTCTCACCATATTGTAACTCCACCTAGAATAGTTCTACTAATTATAACTGCACGTTTACAAATAAATTTGAAGTTGGTTCAAACCTATACATTAAGGACTAAAGCAGCAAATATTAGGAGGGGGAGTTGGGGAAATACCCAAAAGGATTGGTGAAAAAATATTTCACAACAAACCGTAGGAAAAAAGCAAACAGTCACCGGTCAGTGTGACAAAAAAAACATTACTGAGCTTTTAGTCGTAAAATAAAAAAATTCCAGAAAAAATGCCCAACTTAACAAATCGCTAATAAACAGAACGAAACTAACCTTTACAGTTCGCGTAAAACTAAAGTTATTTTCCACATAGCCGAGCCGGCGAGTCCTCTTTTAACAGCACGACGCGGAAACGTGTGACCACTTCGTAAACTTGGCAAAAGTAGTTTTAGAAGAAGGAAGTGCAAGTAAAATACGATATTGCCTTATTTGAACTATACTGCTAAGGAGAAAATAGTACAACTGAGTCTCAAACTAAATTAAAACAATTACCAGTGTGCAGTGAACCCCGTAAACTTGTCTATTTCACACTGAACTAATGTTCTGTACAGAACTAAAATGCTCAAAGGCATCTAAACTCTTCTAAACTCTTCTAAAACGAAAAGAAAATGTGAAAAAGTCGTTGTTTTCCTTGAACTGGTTTTCTTTTTGTTCACCCATTTTCTGGTTGAGAAATCGTTAAAATTGACCCCCAAAATGAAATTGTGTTCAAACGAGTCCCTGTCACATTAGGGAGCTTTTAGAAAAGTGTTTTCTCCTGAGATTTGATGTTTACTATTTCCTTTAGTTGCCTTCAAGTGCCTTTTATAACCATATTTTCGAAAAATGTGATCAGGACAGAGTTCCGCCGTTCAAGTCGAACGATAAACGGTGTGGTTTACTTTTTTACCTTCGCGTTCTCCTTTGAACGTAAAATTTGTTGTTTTCACGTTCTCTTTTTGCAGAGAACGGTCGAAATGTAGGTGACTGCGTGCATTTTCACGTACAGTTATTGCGTTCGACGAAGGACAACGCATACTAATCTTGCAGTTGACTCCCTGTGGCCTGTGTGGGCTATCTGTGCTTGCCAAGACGAAAGAAATCGAGATTCGTGTCCGTCCTCATGTATGTTTGTACTTTTCAGAATAAATTATCTCGGCCTGGGAACTGGTAACTACACGATGCTCAGCCGCCATGTGAACAAGTGTCTTATTTTCCCAATCCAATGCAATAACGTTTAAAAAGTTAGCAAGTACGATATATCAAAGCCTGAGGGAAGTGTGTGCCATCTCTGTAGCATTCGACAAAGTCTGATGTCCAAACTATATCAAATCAAACATGGTCTGTTTTGTCGGCGCGGTGACGACACTAGCGAAGTTGGACAGAGAACTGAGTCAAATCAACTCGCCATAATTTGTAAACTGGCAACCGAGTGAATTCTGTTGGCTTGCTCGCTGTACTGGATTCTGCTTTTCGCTGTACATACAGATACCGAAACTACAAACAGTAAGATGACCTGGCTGAAGAGAAATCTATGTCTGAGTTTTCTAGATACCCGTTATCGCCGTATCTTGTGTACATCGTGGTTATACAAATTTGGTTATACAAATTGGGCCATTCCATTTTCTATGCACACCCCCCCCCCCTATTGAGGAACTTGGATATCCTTGGAGGGGGGAGGGGGTAAAACTGACAAACATCCAGCCGGGGATGAGTAAAATACCCAAAGGTGAATAGATATCCACACCAGGGATATCCAGGATGGTAGCCAGGATATAATATCCAGCAGACCCCCTCTCCCCCCACCCCCCTATTGAGGAACTTGGATATCCAGAGGGGGTGAGAGGGCAAGACATAATGCAAGGGGGGGGGGGGGGGGGGGGGGGATCCTAGAGGGCTGGAAAGGCTATCCAAGAGGGTTTGGAGAAACAGCGAAAAAAAAAAAAAACATCCAGAGGGGGTATACCCTTTTGGATATAATTTTGGGCATAGAAGTGACTTCCTCAATAGGGGGGTGTGCATATAAAATGGAATGGCCCATTAACGGATTCAAATTAACACTACATTCAGGAAGAGAGTTAATCTATACCGACACTTTGATATGCCAAGGAACTGGAATATCAACACAGTACAAGGTGAGGGAAATTTAAAGTACTGAGTTCATTGTTGTGTTCCCTAAATCCTAATCAATTAATCTACACTGAATTTCTAACGGCCTGAAACAAGGCTGATCAAAGCGATCAAAGCCAGGACCCGGCCATAAATTATTCTGGAACTAACAATGGCGCTCAATATTCTGCAGCCAACCTTGGTCTCACTTGAAAAATACCCGGGGAAAATAATGTGAACAAGAGGCCCTGAGTGGCCTTAACTCGGGCCACCTAGAAATAGGTTAATTTATAATACATGGAGTTCTAGCATATTTTTGTGCCATAACATGGTTTGTGCTAGGGGAACTGGATAATTGATTCACTACTCATGCTCGTGATAATTTACATATAATGAAATGGACCTTTTACAGGAATGCAATCACATGGTTGTACTAGATGGCAAACAAATCTTAATTCATATATTTAAAGGCACTTGTATGAGATTGGTAGTGTTATTAAAAAAACATGTTTGTAAATGCTATTTTCTACCTTCTTCCAATTCTCAACCCCCAAAGGTGGTCATGGTCCCTTACGGGAGCTTCTAATTACAAAGTTTTACTGATAATAGGCCCTTTGCAGGACAAGAGCAAGCCAAAATTATTAAAAAGCCCAAGTTTTAGGTTCATATTTTTAAAACTGAAGGAATGGCAATTTTTTGAGAACTCTATAATTTAGCTTACTTTAACAGAGTTTGTGAGGCTGTTTTTTTGCTGACTGGAAAGACCCCCCCCCCCCCCCTGCTAGTTTTTGACTAGTCCCTAATGTTTAATAAAATATTGTGTGTTGATTTCATGCATGTAAACCACTTGGAAAATAACTATTTAAAGAGGGTAACACTAGGCTGTTTTCTATTGTTGGGTAGACCAATACTATCGCTCGTTTCGAGAAGTTCAACCCGACTCCCGAAACGATTACAGCGCCACGGTATCTCGATTTCCATTGGCCGAGAAAAACGAGACGGTAAACATTTTGGGTCCATTGTAGATTTCAGATTGTAGATTTCAAATTGTCCATTTCCTATTGTTAACGGAAAGAGAAGGCGAAGTGAAGAAAGTAAAATAAATTCCTTCTTCGAGGGTATATAAAATCAAAAGTTTCTTTTGGATAAATAAGGTAGATTTATTGAACGGTAATTTCAAGGTCTTCTGTGCGGTCCAGAAAAATAAGAATATGTCAAAGCCGGAGTTTGAAGCCCGTTCGTATCAATCGTCGGCAAACAAAAAACTGCGTGACGCGAAGCGTCGCTTCGCTCCTCGGTGGAAAAGCTTCGTGCCTAAGCTTTGCGAAGTGAGAACCTCTGGTACCCAGGGTAGAGTTCACGCCATATCCTGCTAGATTTTCGTTCCCGAATTTATAAAAACATGTGCATATAATATTTTAAAAGGACCCTGTCAGATCGAGAACTGAGAAATCGGGTCATTTCTACTATACTTTCCGAGAGGTTAATAACAATGAATAACAACACAACCACAGTCAATTGGGATAAAAGTTATCATGTTCAGTTTAGCTACTTACATTTACAAACTGTTCTCTCAGTCCTATTTATAGTATTGATCAGATCTTAGCCATCTATGTCACGAGTGGATCCTTGAGTGGATCTGGATATGTGATAAATTCCCGTCCAAAGCCCGTGAAACACCTCTCAGCTTTAGAAAAGACAAAAATATTGGTTTTGCACTTGAAGGAACCTTTGGTTTACACAAAAAACAGCTGATATTAAAGGTTTTGCTAAGTCAAAACTCCCAATCATCGCCATCTTGAAAAACCTGAAACACTGTTCACGTCACATGGCTGGCGCAACGTACGTGTCACGTGACCAGTCGAAATCTGATTGGTTGACGGCGCAAAATCTCGACACAAAAAAATAAAAAACTTGCGATTTCTGACTCGGGCCAGGCCTTTCTGACTCGAGCCGGCCAAAGGCCTGGCCCGAGTAATGATCTGAATCGAAGGAACTGCATGGGGTGTACTTTATACACATGCATATATAGTTTATGTTCTAGTGCAGTTTATACACATCTGAATAGCCGTAGCTATAGCTAGCTTGTAATATTTATTTATACGTACTTTATATATCCTGTAATATAGTGTCCCCAATTAGCTTTACAGCTAAATACTATTGACACTCAAATCAAGTTCATGTATGCATGTGTGTATGTAAATGTATGTAGCTATAGCCTGGGTTGATGTGTGTTCTACACTGACTTCAATTATTGCTTTACACTGTAAACCACACAGCAAAATTAAATGTGCTACGAATTCTCAAATCAATGCCATAACCATATAAAACACACATGTATACATATAGCCACATAAGCATCGCATCCAATGATTTAATGTTACACATGGATAATTACAGTTTTATACCCAGATGCATCCCCTTGTATATTAACATATAAGTCAATACATCAATTGATCAGGATTACGTACACCGTCCACATCATTGCAGCAATTTTGCAGCTTTTCAGACTGTTACCACAGTCCTTTCTCTTTCAAAAAATATGTCGAACGCACTTTGATAATCTATGATTACTTCTAGTTGTATTTTGTAATTATGGCTATCGTTTTATGGCGTCGTCCTAGACCGTGTCGTCGTGGTTGCTTAAGGTCCCTTTTCTCTCGACCAGCCAATTACCAACACAGCCCATTCTTATCGCTCTTCCCGCGAAAGAGACGTCTGAGCAACGAGCCGAAAATTCCATACTGATGACGTAGCAGACAAGACATTTCACTATGCATAAATTAGTTGCAATCTCGGAATCCTAAGAGGCTAGAGGCGTACTACGGGTACACAACTACCGATGCATTTTCACCATGTCGCCTGGAAAAATCGAATATTCAATAAATTGCGCAAAGAAAAGATATAGTTTTATGAAACCGTGATCTCACTTTTGCGGTTTGTCGCATTTTGATCGAGCCAGATCTCGCCTAGCCTGATTATCAGACGGTACGAGGTCGTCCGCTCACTTCCTCCCCCTCCCCGTCTGATGGACTTCATAGACTTTCGTGTTCCTGACGTCATAATGTCAACCAATCAGAGCGAACTTTACACTTTTGGCAAAGTCTGGAATTTAAGGAATGTGCTCGCATATTTTTCTGAATGGCGTTGAAGAAGAACTTGATCATTGTGTCGACCGAAGTTGTAAAGTTTTCAGGATTTCGAAGCTATATCCAGAGCAGAAGAAAGCATTGGAATCGTTCATTTATCGAAACGATGTGTTTGTGAATCTACGTACGGACTTTGGTAAATTACTAATCTTCCTCCGCTTATAGATCTCATGCATTTAATAGATCTCAAACATTCTCCTAGGTTTTTGGCTTTTAGAAGACCAAATCTTTCATGGAATATTATGATTTTTCTGCAGGAGTGAACACACATACTGAGTATGTTATGGAAAAAGTTTCATGCCACTTGGGAGAATATTTTTGTTTTCAGAATTATGAACACACTTCCGTAATTTCATGTACGGCGGGCATCTAAACTTTGCACAAAAAGTCCGGTTAAAACAATCTCTGATACCAAAAAAAACCTACACTAGGACAACTTTAGGGTCTTGTGTGACTAATCGGCATACATATCAAGCTTCAAAACGTTTTAAAAATAAAAGTAAAAGCGTAAAAGTTCTAAGTTTACAGTAACAAACTTTACGAGGAGGAAGTGAGCGGACGACCTCGTACCGTCTGATAATCAGGCTAGATCTCGCCAAGAAAATCGACTGTTTAGCTTTGCCCCATACTAATAATCACTAAAATACTGAAATTTCGCTTGCTGTAGTTTGTCACACTCTAAATACGCTTGAATTTCGTGGTTGTTCATGACTGTCATCACTGCCAAGCAAACGAGCAGCATCGGTAATTATGTACCTTGAAAACAAACTCGTAGTTCGCCTCTAGCCTCTTCGGCTTCTGAGATTGCAACTAATTTATGCATCGTGAAAGGGCTATCTGCTACGTCATCAGTATGGAAATTTCCGACTCGTTCCTCAGACGTTTCTTTCGCGCGGAGAGCGATAAGAGTCGGTTGTCAGGCTAATTATCAACAATGTTCCAGGATCTCGGCTCCCTTTTGTAGAAAGCTTTAATACCACAAACCTGGAATAATTCGCTTTTGGACGAAAGTCTTCAATCAGATCAATATACTTTTTGCAATGTTCCTGTGTCACACTCGTTTGTAGTTTTGTTTGATTATTTGACAGGCCGTTCTCGCGTACTTGATTGGATGTCTTGACGAAAGTACCGTTGTAAAACGCTGAAGTGATTTTTCACAGCCGGCGAGTCCGGTAAGAACCAGATTACCACTTTAAAGGTTACCGTATCCGCAAACGCGTCGCTATTGTTCGCTTACGCTGACTTTGTACAACGATATTTTTTTCTGATGTACAAGACTATACTCTGCCTCCTCGTCAAACTCGCGTTTTTTGCGAGGTTGACTCGTTGGCAATAAACCACTAATCACTTCGGTGTTTTAAAACGTTTCGCCAAATTGTCCGCGTGGCGACATAAAGCAATTTCGTGCAAACTTTGGAAACGCGTAACTAATCCTTAATTTTCTCCGACCATATAATTACATCGTAGATATACGAATTAATGCTATTGTTGTCGTTAAGAGTTTTTTTCAAACTGTTTCCAACTATCTTTTACTAAGCTGCTCAACTCGTCATTAACAAACCAGCATACTTCATTTAAATGTTGTCTCCGCCCCAGAGTATACTCTTACATGTCTAGTTAAGTTACCAGGAAACTTGAAGCACTTTCCACACTGCTTACAATTATATGGCTTCTCTCCAGAGTGTATTCGAATACGTTGAGTTGCGTAACTAGACTCCTTGAAGCACTTTCAACATTGCTTACAATTATATGGCCTCTCTCCAGAGTGTATACGAACATGTCGAGTTAGGTCACTAGACGTCTTGAAGTACTTCCCACACTGCTTACACTTGTATGGCTTCTCTCCAGTGTGTATTCGGACATGTTCAGTTAGGTTAGCAGGACGCTTGAAGCACTTTCCACACTGCTTACAATTATATGGCCTCTCTCCAGAGTGTATACGAACATGTCGAGTTAGGTGACTGGACGTCTTGAAGCACTTCCCACACTGCTTACAATTATATGGCTTCTCCCCTGAGTGCATTCGAACATGTTTAGTTAGATCACCATACCGATTGAAGCACTTTCCGCACTGATCACAATTATATGGCTTCTCTCCAGAGTGTATTCGAATATGTTGAGTTAGGTGACTAGACCTCTTGAAGCACTTTCCACACTGCTTACAATTATGTGGCTTCTCTCCAGTGTGTATTCGAACATGTTCAGTTAGGTTACCAGACGTCTTGAAGTACTTCCCACACTGCTTACACTTATATGGCTTCTCTCCAGTGTGTATTCGGACATGTTCAGTTAGGTTAGCAGGACGCTTGAAGCACTTTCCACACTGCTTACAATTATATGGCCTCTCTCCAGAGTGTATACGAACATGTCGAGTTAGGTGACTGGACGTCTTGAAGCACTTTCCACACTGCTTACAATTGTGTGGCTTCTCTCCAGTGTGTATTCGATTATGTTGAGTTAGATTACCAGAATCATTGAAGCACTTTCCACACTGTTTACAGGTATATGGCTTCTCTCCAGAGTGTATTCGAACATGTCGAGTTAGGCTACAAGACCGACTGAAGCTCTTCCCACACTGCTTACAGTTATATGGTTTCTTCCCAGAGTGTATCCGAACATGATCTGTAGGCTCAATCTGGGTAGGAAAATGGTCTTTATGGTCAGGGAATGGTGTCTTATTATCATCATGTTTCTCGGTAGCACAGGATGAACTTATCTGAGGAGGACCATGGGCCATTGTTTCCTTATACATGTCCTACAGCAACGAACACAAATTATGAATATGAAACTGATTAATAATTCATGACGAAAACACAAAGGCAATCAATGTGCGGTAAGTAATCTGATACAGACTTCGATTTCCTCTTCCGAAATAGGTCGTATTGCAAACATAACTGAACACACGACTCTAAACATCTCCACGTTTGATGAGCCATATACAGAATTCGTGTGCGTGCTTTATCGGATTTACAAACTCTCGCCTCCGATAAAGCACGGCTACTCCTTCTGTATCTAGTACTTATCAAACTCATTAATAATTCATGAAGCAAAAACAAAGGAAATCACCGACCAATAAGTGACCTTTAAATCTTATACAGATTTCATCCTGATTTCATTAAACTTTGGCTTCGATTTTCTTGGCCAAAATAAGTCGTATCGCCGAAATAACTGAAAACATGACTCTCTACATCTAGACGTTTGATAAGTAACATAAAGAATTCCGAGAAATCGGCCACTCATGCTTTATCTATTACTTAAAATGTTTTCCAAATGACATTCTAAAACTTGGAACTATTCTACAGGTATAATAAAATGTTAACTACTATTTCTAACAATCTCAAGATGTATTCCCCTGGAACACAGGGATACATGTCGTAGAACCGTAAGACAATCTGTTGTGAAAGATGTGGTGAAAACTATAGGCAGTATGGAGTTACAGTGTAATGTGTGACAAACAGCATAGTTACTATGAATGTTACTACTCGAGCTCTAGCACAATCCATTATTTCACTTATGGTCTGAGATCCCCGGTCTACATCACTGATACATAAATAGATACATAAATAAAGTGCCACTACGACGAAAATTTACCGTTTCGATTTGCCACTTTTTCAGTGTCAATAGGTCAATCAGTATTAGAAATATCCGAAATAGTAAAAAATATTCCAAAATGGGCAAGTTAAACAACAACATTCTAGGAGAGGTTACCGGTAAAATCATGTCCGCCATTATTGGAAGCCGTTCTCAGTATTCAGCGGAAGTGATGTCATACACTTAACACGACAGCCTCGTGGTGCGAAATAGTGTGCATAAAAAAGTAGCCAACATCGCAAAGATAAACATAACTTTCTTCTTATGTACGTGAACCATTTTTAGTAGAACAAGAAGCTGCACGCAGCTTGAACTCCGGCGTATTTTTTGTAACGCTATCTCAGGTACTGCGTGTTTGCAAATTACAACGCACAATCAGATGCAAAAGTACGCACACACAGTTGATCTCATCTAAAACGAGTCAGAGCACGAGGGAACAAAAGTAGAATTACTCGTGTATAAATTAGCTTTATCATGTATATATTAATATAAATAACATTTGTTTATTTAGTTATTTTCTCGAAGATATTAGCTTATTTCAGCTACTCTGTAAATTCCAGGATAAATAAAGTGTATGTATGTGTATGTATGTACGAGCGACTTAAAGTAAGCCAGGGTACCCTAGGATAACACAGGCAGCCCAAAAATACTAGGATCCGAATACTAAGATGATCTGTTCTAAAACTCCACATGAGTCAGAACATGAGTGAACACGAGTGCACAGCAGTAAATTAACAAAAAATTATAATAAACAAATATCATTATAATTTGTTTATCGTCTTAGTTGTCTCAGGTTGCCTGTGTTATCAGTGCGATACCCTATTTTTGTATTTCCTGGCTACCTTTGTTATTCTAGCTTGGCTTAGTTGTGTCTGGTTACTTGTGTTTTAAGTAAGGTACCCCTCTCTTTGTATTTTCGGGCTACTCGTGTTCACATCGTTATTAGAATGCACACAGCCAGATCACTGTTAGTACACACGCATAATCAGTCTGCACGCACAGTCGCATCACGTACCAGCGCCAGAGTAAAAAGAAGCTGCTCGCACCTAAAATCAACCCAATGTCTATGCAAAGCTGTATTCGAAATAACGCAATTGTGCTATTTAAAGTTTCAATCTTACGCGTCTATGAAGTGAAAATCTGAAACCTTCCTCACAGCCTTTCTCCTTTTTACAGGGCTCCTATTGATAACAGTAACATTTTGTAACTGAAAGGATTACCCTGTTGAAATAAAGGTGTCTATCTACCTATCAGCCTCCGCTCAGACGGCTCAAGTCTTACATTCTGTGACGTCAATCCCCGACATTGAAAAGCTGGACTAACAGCTCCTAGTTGCGAACCATTGTGTTTTCTCTGTGCTGGAGGGAATGGGCTGTTGTATGGGGAAATTTGCTTTGAATTGAGCCGCCGGCACACAATCTAGATTTATCAGTGGAGAATCGAACTTCAGAAATAATATTCTCTTCAAAGACGCGCAAAACAGAAAATTAAAATAGCAGAACTTATATATTTAGAATACATCTTTGTTTAGACGTTGTGAACACAAGTAGAACACGAGTGCACGCAAGTAGAACACGAATAAACACGAGCAACTTCACGTAAGCCAGGGTACCTAGGAAAACACATGTAGTGCCCAAAAATACTATGATCCAAATAGTATTTTACCACAATTGCCGGTAATCTCGCGATCTGATTGGTCGATGTGCGGTGGTAAATGAGAGTCCAGACAACGGTGCTGACGCGAGAAAGTTATAGACAACGCTGGCTCTTTCAATGCTGTCACGCTTTGTAACGAAACTTCCTTGCACGTTTTCTAATATCGTTGTAAAAAACAAATTTCCTCTGGTTTTCCGTGGTGTGGACTCTTATTTACCACGATTTACGTCATCACATGGTCAAAATTTGTTGTGGACTCACTCGGCTGCGCCTTGTGAGTCCACAACAAATTTTTACCATGTGATGACGTAAATCGTGGTAAATAAGAGTCCACACCACGGAAAACCAGAGGAAATTTGCTAATTAAGATATGAAATATAATTCCACACGAGCCAGAACACGAGTGAACATGAGTGCAGTAGCGCTTCATGATTTAACTAACACAAAATCACAATAATAATAAAATAATAATAGTGTTATCGGCTTAGTTGTTCCGGGTTGCCTGTGTTATCAGTGCATTCCGTCTTTGTATTTCCGGGCTACCTGTATTATCCTAGGAGAACGCCATTCAATCGGACGGCTGTACGATGTTACCGTAGAGTCCCGTAAGTAAGACCCCTCGAAAGTAGCGTATTTTTTGTACTTCAAATACATTTCGAAAGTAGTAGCGATCCCTCCGAAATTAGCGACTCCTTCGGTTGCATTTTAGTCCCATTATATACGCGGCCAAGCAATTAAAATTATTTTTACACTTTATTAAAAGCTCAAAAGTTCGTAATGAGACTTGCAAGACCTCTATCTCTCTCAGAACCGTAGCAACATAACAGGAGTCTGAGTAGTTTGCGAGACCAGTTATCACATTGGACCTGATGTGATTAGCCGGCTTGTTTTCAGGAATTTTCAATCTAAATTTACCCCTCGAAAGTAACGTCTGGTCAGGGCTGCAACAATCGTACTCTACGGTATAAATTCTCATAGCTCACTTCCGGTTGCCGTCCGCATGTTATGTCTCGTTCTAGTCTACGACCTAGCAAAACGTTGCCGGTAAACGCACTTGCCACTTGTATGTCTGGGTTTATATTTATGTCAGCTCAAGCAGACACGGAATACAAGCTAATAAAATAAAAATATTTCTTAAAATGACGAGTGCATTGAACAGATAATGCATCAAAGTCCATATCATGGAGAGTGTTCACTTTCTTGGCCATTTTACAGTATGATGTAACGCTTTGTATTTTATCAACATTATAGTGCACTGAGAATGCAATGGAATGTTTCACAAAATAGCTATTAAATCTTGGAACATTAAGTGACTGTATTTGTTTTTCTAAAATTATATTTCTTAAGAGGCTTAGTTATTATGTGATCCATAGTAATGGTACTAATTCGTTGTATATCTTAGATATTAATTTAACTAGGCTTAAGTTATACATGAAAAATAATTTATCCCATTTAGCGACTCTAATAACATCTTGAGAAGGCATATGTCTTGGGAGATTAAAAAGAATTCTGGCTGCTCTGCAATGTAAAACCTCTAAAAACTAAAATTATCTTTACAATTAAAACACAATATTCTCCATGTCCGCTCTGTGCTGAGTACTACTATCGTATGTTTTGCAATTTGTCTTCCAACTTAATTCGTTCACAATTTCCACTAGAACACCTAAACTTTTAAATATACGATATAGTTAGATGACAAGTCTCAAACTATATGTCGGACCGAAGTAGTTTTACTGGCAAGTTTAGCTCGACGGAACTGTGTGCTGGTTTTGCTCAAGTGAGTAGACTGTACACGGCACAAACTTCTCCATGTTCGCTCTGTTAACGCCGAGTACTATTTATCGTATGTTTTGCAATTTGTCTTCCAAGTTAATTCGCTCACAATTTCCACTAGAACACCTAAACTAAATATACGATATAGTCAGATGACAAGACTCAAAAACTGCATCTCAGACTCGGATAAGGGAAATCTTAGCTGACGCAGTACAATATAAAACTAAATTTCCTGTTTGTTCGACGCAGTTCCGTTCATTACAATGTAAATCAATTATTACGAGTCGATAACCTTCTTTAGTAACAGTATCTTAATCCAGTAGAGAGACTCTCTAGCTGTGTAGTTGACCTGATCCAAACTGTCAACAGTTTTACCATTGACAGATTGCGTAATTTTACGGCCGAAAATAGATTTTTGAGAATGACTCATCGATCGATATCTCCTTGTCTCGTCTTGTCTGAGAGCTTTGACCTTTGTTATCTGAGCGCGCCTGACGGAATCTAACCTGAGATTATAATTCGATACCTTTATATCTAAACTGAGATTGTATTTCGCTCACGTTTTTAGATCTGTTCGGACAGCGCAGATGAATGTATTACATGTACGTTGTTCGTGTATTTTTGGGTCTATAACAGTTCCTTACAAGAATCAGAAGATTAAAAAGTAGTTAAAAAGAACTGTAGCGCCTCCAAGTCTCACGTGTTGCTCATTTCACATTCTCACAGTGGTAATTATACGGTAATGATATTATGTGATGTAAACAGTGTAAAAGAAATCTATAAATTTTATGCGCATGCCTCCTGTTTTATCGCTGCGATCACAGCGTCTCCGACCCACATTGTTAGCGACAAAGGTTAGAACTGATCAACTTTTGTCGTTGACAGAAAAAAAAAAGAGACTGCATTTTAAGACTCCAGCCGCTGCCGTAGCAGCGCCGGAGTAAATATGCCTCCAGGCGTTGTGTTCTGCAGGAGAGCGTTAAGTGTACGACATCACTTTCGCTTAATAAACCTTTGTTTAAAGCTGAACAACAGTAATGGCGGACGTTTAGATTCCATATTTGGAGTTAAAAAAATACGACTTCCTGTCGTTGTATCAAAAATCAATTTGAAGTGGAGTAGTATAGTAAGTAGCGGTTCTGGTGCAGTTCCAACAAATACAACGAACCGATGCAACAAAAAAGCAACAAAGAGCAGCAAACGGCTGGGACACGTACAACAAATTTCAACGAACCGATACAACAAAAAACAACAACATATGACACAAGAAAAAACAACATATAATAAGACCCTCATTTTTTCGTTGTATTTTTACATTTCAACGTCCTATTAGAGAAACGTGTTCATAAGGTATTATTTACTACTATAGTTTATTTATCGTATTTATACATCATATTAATAGACCGGTTTCTACCGCTTTTTTCCGGATTAAAGCAGTTTTGTTATACTATTTATCGTATTCTTACGATATCGGTTTCTACCGCTTTTTCCGGATTAAAGCAGTTTTGTTATACTATTTATCGTATTTTTACGATATCGGTTTCTACCGCTTTTTTCCGGATTGGAGCAGTTTTGTTGTACTATTTTTTTCGTTGTATTTTTACATTTTAACACCCTATTAGATAAGTGATTACTATGCAGTATATCGATCTCTTCCACTATGGATAGCATATCGTGCCTTCCCATAGAAATCTTAGTCAAGATAGTAGAGCATGCAGGCCCAGAATCATTCGCAAGCATCGCAAGGACATCTAAACACCTAAACGGCGCCGCATCTCTCATGTGCTACAAAAATGTAGACCAAGAGTTCCGTAAACGAGTACTCACTTTCGGTCTTAGGTCTACTCGTAACGACAACGATCGAGACAATTTGGCTAGGACTTTCGGTATTTCCGCAAACTACACCGATGATAGCTTTCCTCTTGTCTACGCCAGTGAATATGGTAATCTTAACGTTATTAAGTGGCTCATTAAGCACTTATGGTTCGATAAAATGGATGGACACACCGATTACGTTCTATGCGCTGCCTGTAAGGATGGCCGTCTTGATATCGTTAAGTGGCTCACTAAGCACTTCCAGTTCACCAAAGAGGATAAAGCCGTCGGGTTTGCTATACTAGATGCCTGTAGGAATGGCCATCTCAATACCGTTAAGTGGCTCATTCGACACTTTCAGATAACTATAGAGTATAAATACGTTCATCATGCTCTACTATGCGCCCGTAGCAAAGATCATCTTAATACCGCTAAATGGATCATTGAGTGGCTCATTAAGCGCTCCCAGCTCACCATAGAGGACGAAAACGCTCTACTAGATTACTACATAAATGCTTATGCTACCACATAGGATCTCTCGCAACGTTCAAATTGTCCCTAGGCATTCTTACACCTAAAGATCCAAACTTGAGCACAGCTCCGGTTTCTACTGCTTTTTTCCAGATTGGCGCAGTTTTGTCGTACTATTTTTTTCATCGTATTTTTACATTTTAACACCTATTAAAGGAATGATTAGTTTACAGTATATCCATCCATGGTACTAACATACATTCTATACTTCACGATATTAACGTATGCTGTTATCTTAGTACGTATTAATGCCATACAGATTAGACAACCGCGCGTGATTGAAGAACCTAAACGTAGACGTCACAACTAAGATACCAATTAGACATATAACATATATAGGTATATTGCACGATGATTGAGACAAGAACTTGTGATTGGTTGATGCGAGGAAAGACCACGAAATGTATAAGGAAGTGTTCAAAGACGTCAGAGTATTGCTCTCAACATCACTTCCAGATAGGAATAGGATGTGCCATATTCGTTCCATGTTTGACGTGTGGTCGAGGCTGTCGTACTATTCATGAACTTTGTTCAAAATGTGGTGCACCTCAACGCCGTACCATTCGCAATAAGAAGAACCTTGATAAGAAACGAGCTAACGAGTCGGCGAATATCACGTGTTCGAATGTAGTAGAATCGGAGAAAGATCTAAATGTAGTGGACATTAACGATCTCGATAATGCATTGGATGACCTCTCCATCGGCGAGAAAGATCTAAATGCGGTAGAATCGGAGGATAAGTAGAAATCACAACACGAAAAAAAAAAAAAAAAGAATGAAGAGAAATTGTTATGCGACCTCTCTTCATTTTTTTTTTTTGTTGGGTGATTCTATTCTGACGAATATCTTACGACCCCAATGCTATCATGGTTCTGCGTTAGTCCGGTGACTTCCTCTACGATCATACTCGAGGTAACGTAACTATTCCACGGAGCATTTTGATTATTGAATATCTTATTGAGCGTAACGGTTCCTGTGTCTTTCACTTTTATCTGTAATTTATATGTATGTGGTGTCTTATTGAATGGAACATGGAAACCTTTATGGGACACACAGGCAAGAGTTTCTGGATTGATTGCTAATTGTGCGCCGAAGCTAGCTTTGTTACGGGTTTGAACGACATTATTTGGTAACGAATTCACGCTGATGTAAGATATTAATCCCTGACCTGTGGTTACGACCCATCGAAACCAGACGTTAGCTCCTCCCGTGTCGCATCCAAGGTAAAGCGTACATGACAACCGAATTAAATTCGTTGTGCTCTTGGGATATATTACGATGAAGAAGTGTGGTAGGTCTCCCCACTCCATATCGTTGTGGCGCCATACGTTTGAAATTTCCTTTGCTATATAAGTGACTGTCTTGATAGGAACCAAGTTACGCACTCTTTGCTTAATAATGTACTCGTTATCATCAAAGACAGTAGGATTCACGAAAGTGTTTCCGTTTAATGCTCCAGCAATAATGGCAATGTACATAGACACTATTTGATTAGATGATTGATCATGTGCGACTGTGAAGGATAGTCTACCTGTATGGGTACTCGTGGTTATGCTAAGCTCTTTAAAAGCCGCATATGAGGATCCTCCTATTCTACCACTTTTTTCTGTGTTTGATACGAACCCCAAGTTTTGCTCAATTGATAAAGGACCCAATGTTAGGATTCCAAGATTTGCATAAATTTCAAGCCTAATCGTGTATGTGCTATTGCTTTTTAATCCGTGGTTTGAGTCGTCGTGGATTGGTAGAGTCATGGTTAACTTTTCTACCGATTTAGGTGAGAAGGTTTCAAGGATCTTAAAACCCTGGTGCTCCGAAGGAACTATACCCACTACTGAGGCCGTATCCTTAATGATTAGGAATGTGGTTACGCTGCTTGATGACGCCCAATTATTAGAATCCATAAGGAATTTACCACAATTGAAGGTCAGATTACTATACATAACACCAGACCCGTGGATGCCTCTATCTCCTTTCGGACCTGTGTCGCCTTTGCCCCCTTGGATACCAGCATCTCCTTTTGGACCTGTATCTCCTCTTACCCCTTGAATGCCAACATCTCCTTTCGGACCTCCATCTCCTTTTAGCCCTTGGATGCCTCTATCTCCTTTTGGACCTTGGAGACCTGGATCACCTCTAACACCTTTTAACCCATCCTTCGGATCTTGTTCTTTGTCATCCAAATCATTGAAAATGCCCATCTTATATTAATATCCCCACAAAAATTCCTATTAGAGGAGTGCTAATACAAGTATATGTGAAGGGTCTGACGGTATGGATCAAAAATCATTCGAGGACCTCTACAGGATTGTCGTGACTGAGTGCGATCTTCTTAAGTCAGAGCCAGAGCCAGAGCCAGATCCAGAGCAGCCCATGCCTCCCATAGATCGAAAATTATTGGATGACATCTACAGGATTGTCAATGGGCCGACTGCGTACGATCACATTAAGGCGCTAAACGAGTCAAGGGCACCCAACACGGCGGACACGATAGACGAGTCAGAGGAGCACGACGTGGCGGACACGATAGACGAACCACCTCCCACATACCATCGTTGTGAGGATAGGAGCCACCCCACAAAATTCTTGAGTCATAGCCGATTCGGATGGATTGACCAACTCGAGCGGGAGTCGATTCTTAACCTATTTAGTCAGGTCGTACGCGCCTTTACTTTATCTCATGACGAAGAACAGCGACTCCCAAAGCTTTCGTTCATATTCAGAAAAATGTTTGAGCTCCGCGGAGATCGTGAGCGGGCGGCCCTATGTGGTGGAATAGAACTCGGCGTTAAGACACAAAAGAAATACGATAAGATCTGGCACCGCATTAGCAATTGGATAGAACAGGATAGGTTTCATAATGTAAACGAAACCGACCTCCTCCCCGCTCAATAATTAAGCGAGTTTGTTTCGCATTTCTTCCGTTACTTCCTTGCGAATGCGGGCTTCCAAGTCGGTCAGGGTCGATTTTGTACCACGCGTTTTTTGACGAATCTCCTGCCTCATCGCCTCGTATTTCTCGTACTCTGAGAGGATGAGTGTGAACTCTTTATCATCAATCTTATTGTCCTGGAGGGCCTTAGAGACCAAACCACGCACCGTGTTTAACGTAGCCTTACCACAAGCCAGCGTCTGCTCGTGCTTGATCAATTTCTGAGCGAGTCGTTTGGAAGCAGCAGTCGAAGAGACCGATATGAGCCCAAAGAGTCCACCACCACCCCCCAAAGGAACTCCAACCAGGATCCCGAGACCAGAAAGGCTGGTGGCTAGACCGGAAACACCGAGCACAACGCTCAGACTCCCAGTGATCACAGCAAGCCCTCGAACAAGAGCACAGGCGCGTGAGTATTTCTTACGAATACCTGCGGACGTCTTCATGGCGTTCTCGAGGGAGGTCTGTACGTCACAGATTTTTCGAAGGCGAAATGTTTGCCCCTCATCATTAGAGGTGAGTGTGGGGTAAATACTAGATTCCATAGCGCTATATAATATGTTAGAATAATTTTGATGTCTTTGTGGGTCTTCAGCGTTAAAGAGGCCCATGAAAGTTTCGCGTCACCCGTTTCTTGGGCTTATCAACGCAAAGGAAGGAGAATGGTTGGCAGGTCGCTTTCTCGTATTGTTCAGGTGTTACTCCAAGCTCGCTTCCAATACAGTTCTTCTCACGTTTGGTTGGGAAGTCTGCTATATAGTAATGTGAACAATTTAACCGAATCGTCTTTGGGGTGGCAAAGAAGGTCTGTGATAAGTATATCGGGCTACAGTTCTTATGGCGACCACCTGTGAAGTATTCCACAATAGGCTTCTGGTTCTTTTCCGTGATGAAGTCGTCGAAGATAACAACCTTCTGGGATACTTGATCGAGGGTCTGCAGAGGTTTGATATCGTCGATGTCGCTGCTACCCTCCAGAATGGGGTACCCAACCTTCTCACTTAACTCACCGAAAAGGGCATAAAGATCGCGATACTTCTCTTGATCGAGATTGCGGGCATATAGATATATCTTATCGTAGTACAAAAGCGGGGCGCGGAGCATGTGAATGAGCAAGTTTGTCTTCCCACCCCCCGAGGGGGCAGCGATAAGCATTCGGAAAGGCTCGCTAGGCATGAAAGGGTAGAGCTGCTTAAACTTCGTGATTGCGTCCTTCCCACCATCATAGTTCGGAATCTCCATAGCTATATATTTATTCCAACTAAGTTGATTTTTATTTCAACTAAGTTGATTCTTATTTCAACTAAGTTGATTTTTATTTCAACTAAGTTATAGATATGGACCTCGAAGCTTTTCAGCTACATGCTCTTCCTCAGATAGAGGCGGGATGGATGGTCAATCTCGTTCATAGCACCTTAAAGAAGGAGGAACACGCCAGGCAAGATACTTATGAAAAACAGAAGAAAGCCTTTGAGCCCCTCATCGAGGAACTTGAAGAGCTACGGGAAGAGGTCATCGAAGCCGCTGCGCCACCGGTCGTGCCGGCACTTCCCGCGCCTCCAGAACAACAAGCCTTACCTGCCCCTGCGGCACCAGCACCTGTAGAACTCGTTGTGGAACCCAACCAAGGCTTCACCCCCGAAGAGCTGCAGATGCTAACCGAGTCAGGGCTACCAACACCAAACGAAGCCTTTCAACGAGGTACTGAGAAGGAAGCTCGAATCGCTGCGGCAAACCTGAATAAAAAACTCGGTGGGAAGAAGAGCAAGACAAAGGTCGGGTCGCCGCAAAGAGCGGAAATTGATAAAAAAATCGCACTTAATAAGAAGTTTGTGAAGAGGGCGGAAACTATTTTTGATGGTCGAGCGACCATACATCCGCAGCAAGGTCAAGGCGTACGACGTAAGCGAGGCGGAACCATATACTATACCGGTCCGGGCGACCTGCTTGATCGGTTGGAGATCCTCGGAGGTTCCATAAAGGGTGGAAATACGAGTCGGCAAGTGAAGCAAGAGGTTTCTGACATAGCACACAAGCTGCGCGACCTCGGGGAGGTTACCAACGACCAACTCATAGCCCTCTTGCACGATTATGTGACCTAGAATATAGGCACTATGGATCGAGCACTCTACATCTCATCTGTGGATCGAGTGAAAGTCGGGGTCTCTCGTCCTAATAGCTTTACAATCAAGTACGTTCCTACCTTACAACTTTCACCTAACATGAGGCACTCGTTAGCACTCGATAAACTTTCTATGACATACTCCTGGCACAACATCACCCCTGCGTATCAAAACAACAATGTGAAATACAGCTCCGATGGCAATAACTGGACGACGGTGAACTTTCCGAATGGTATGTATTCATACGATGACTTGAACGACTACCTACATCAGACTATGAAGCGCAATAGCCACGATCCGAAGAAAATTTCCATTATCTTTGTCCTAACGAGTTACAAAGTGGTGATCGAGCTCGTTGGTAGTTATCAAATAGATCTTCGAGGAACGAAATTCTGCGAACTCCTAGGATTCGAGCCAAAGATCATAACCAAAACCGAGTACGGAACGAAACTACCCAACATCACCAACTCAATCGATTCTCTCCACATAAGAACCACTGCCATTTCAGATTCTCTGGTGAGCGGTGTGTCCGGCAATACGATCGCCGTCATCCCAACGGACAATCTTCAACGCTCTTACCCATTCTCGGTCGAGCCTAAGCGGGCACTCTTTACACCTCTGACGTCGAATAGCATCAGTCACATGAGCTTTTTCGTAACCGACGCCCTTAATAGACCCGTAGACCTCAACGACATTGACTGGCATATGACGCTAATCTTACGAAGCGAAAAATTATCTCAGCCTTAATATAGAGATGCCTTACTATAACGAATACAAGAGGCGCTACGACCCTGAAGCGGGAAAGTTCATCTATAGACACGTTCACGGCGAAGGTCTGTTTGATTCACTGAAAAGTTTTGGTCGGCGCCCTTTGGGTAAAGCAGCTAAGTCCACAGTCAAGTCCGCAACCCAAGCGCTTATAACCCGAACACCCGTGACCCAAGCGCCTTCGCAGACACCCGATGGTGGAGCTAAGATCGTTGAGCTTCTACGAGGCCCTGCAACATCACAGTTGACTACGGCGGATCGGATCAATCGCTTGCTGGAGGGTGGAAGAGTTTTTTAGTTCGTACATATATATAGCGATAGCATAAGCATGGAATCGTATAGAAATCCAAAGTACGTTGAGAGATATGAGGATGTGGTCTTCGATTTGGAAACCCCACTCGTTTCAGTCGTCGCTAACAACGCGCATCAGAAAAAAGAGGGCTATCGGTTCGTTGCCGATAATAGCGGAGAGATAAGCCCTTTCGATTGGTACAATGCCCGCTTCGCAATTGATTTCAAAGTGGTGAAGCTGGCTGATGGTAGCGACATAGCCGTCGATGACCATAACGGGATAGTAAACGGCTCACACAGTTTTGTCAACGAGTTATCTGTCAAAGGAAACGGAATGCAGCTGTACGACTGTCAATCGGCCAACCACGCCGTGAACGTGAAGAACCTTCTCGAGTATAGTCGGGAGTACGTAGAGACAACTGGCACAAACGCATTCTTTTACTTGGATACCAGTCGCCACGCCGAAGAACGAGGGGCACAAGCTAACTATAATAAAGGGTTTGCCATGCGGAAGGGTGTGTTGGGCGTATCAGCCACAGTGAACACTGAAATCCCACTCAACCGTTATGCCTTCTTTGATGCGCTCGAGGATCAGCTGCTCCCCAACATGAAGATGGAGCTTGGTGTGGTGCTTGAGAGCGATGCCAACTTGATATGGAAGGCTGCGGACAACTGCCGCGTAGTCGTCACGAAGTTCCAACTGTGGGTCCCACGACTAGTCTTCAACGCGGCTGGCATCAGCATTTACACGAGTCAGTTTCTGAAACCGCATAAGTGGTCCTACCTTCGGGAAATGATTGAGCGCTCGAACTCTTCTCGTCAACAAACTGGAGCGTTCAAGATCACGTCTGGTATTAGTCGCCCGCGACACGTGTTCGTATGGATTGCTAACGATGCCACTCAGGACAGTCAAACAGCTAACCCCTTCTTGTACAACACATTTTCCGTGGCGGATGCCAAGACTCTCTCTAGTTGTCACCTCGAGGTTGGAAATGGAAATCAGTACCCCGAATACGAGTACACCCCATCAACCGATATGTCGAGAGTGTTCCGCGACGTCCTGAAGTACAGTTACGACATAAACAATTACGCTGGTGGAACGCTACTGACGCGGACAAATTTCGGGACCATCTTTCCCGTATTATATTTCGACCTCCGCCACCAGAAGCCAGATCTGAAAGACGGCACAACCAAGTTGACGTTCAAGTACAAGCTTTCAACGGGAACCAACGCAGACTACAGCGTATACGCCCTCGTCCTTTATAGTCAGGACGTCGAACTCCTGCAATCTAGTGGCAAGTTGCTAGTTCGGACATAAATTGTTTTTCTATAAGTATAGTCATGGCATACATTGGGTACAACATCAGTTTATCTCCTGGCCAGAAGGAAAGAATTGCTAAGGCCTATCAGAACCGAGCCCCGGTCACGATTCGTTTGGCACACGAGCAGCTCTCGGGTTCTGATACGGTCCTGTTGACGCAACGACAAGTGACTCGGCTTGAGAAAGCCAAGCGATTGGGCAAGGGGGCTCAGATCGATATTAGCACGACTCAGATCCGCCAACAGACGGGAGGTTTCCTGGGAGCCCTACTCCCAATCTTGGCTCGTGCTCTTCCGTGGCTCACCAAAGCGGCTGTCCCACTAGCTACCGGCGCTCTTTCTGGATTGGCTAGTTGGGGAGTCAATAAAGCACTTCCAAAGGGGGGTGGGCTATTCTCGGTCCCCAACGCAAAGGTGGACAAACTCATCGAGTACCAACATTACCTCACCACGAAGCAGAAGGAAAAAATCCTCCAAGCGCTGCAGGCCGGTTCTGGAGTACAGGTTCAGCTCACCAAGAAACAACAGGGTGGGTTCCTAGGCACATTGCTGGCAAGTATCGGCATCCCCTTGGTCCTCAAAGCGCTAACGGGGCGAGGTCTTCAGGTGGATCCCGCATCTCTGGCTAGCGCTCGACCTACTTACTTATCTCCACCGCAGAAGGGCGGTAAAAAAAGTGGGCGTGGATTGATCCTAGGCAAAAACAGTCCGTTCAACAGCATTCCGATCTTGGGAGATATCCTCTAACCAATCTTGATTTATATAGGCTCGTAGACGCGTACAAAATTAAAAACTTTCGGGGCGTGTTCAGCAGGGATAACTTACCCGACAAAAGACATGCGCGAGAATGTGGGATCGTGAATCTTGATGCGGCAAGTGGTCCTGGGACACACTGGGTATGTTATCGTATCGTTAAAGGAAGCCCCGCCGAGTATTTCGACTCGTTTGGGCTCGACATGCCAGAGGAGGTAAGTGAGTACCTTGGGCCTTCAGTGCTCTATAGTGGCGACGAGCTCCAAGAGCGCTCTTCCGTGTTGTGTGGGTGGTGGTGTTTGTACTATCTCATAGAGCGGCAGAAAGGTACGCACCTGCTTGAGGTGATTCACAAAGACAACCATGCCTTCATCAAAAACTACTTTGGATTTAAAAAAAAATTTTTTTTTTCATATATAATGTAGGATGGCTTCGTACTGTGTGAAGGAAAGGAAACGAACTCGATCCGTTCCGGGGTCCGAGACCTTGGTGACCACTAAAACTGGTCGGACAAGAATGCAATCTGTTTGTGCAAGCTGTGGAGCGGCGAAGTCTAGGTTTGTCTCCACGAAAGCCGGTGGCGACCTTGGAGCGGAACTTTTCGAGGCTGGTACGAAAGCTCTCTGGCAAATGGGGAAAGCGGGGATCAGGAGTGACGCGGCAAAGAATATGGCTTCAAAGTACATCAAAGGAATGGCAGGCCAGTTGATTGATCAGGGCGTCTCCCAGACCTTGGACAAGCTGGGCAGCGGGGTCGACATCCACAAACAGATTCTTAAAATAGCGCCAAAGAAGGGATTCGTGCTCCCGGGGCACAACTACACCGGGCCTGGCAATCCTCTGGAGAAGCAAGTTCGGTGGGCGCCCGACGGTACCATCTTCGAGGTTTTTCAACCACCTACGGGTAAGACTGATGCGGTCGCTATGCAACACGATGTTGATTACAGTGTTTGTGATAACGGCGCCAACAAGCTCGCTTGCAAACACGCGGCCGATCGCAAAATGGTCAAGGCCTTAGATGCCATCCCTTGGAAAGAGCGACAATGGGGACATGCCCTTGCCCGAAACACGATTCAATCCAAACAGAAGTTGGGGTTGGGGTTTTTAAAAAAAAGGTTATAGATCTGGGTGCGACATATTACGGTCCAAGAGGTTATTGGAAAGGGGTGACCGCAATTGGTAAGCTCGCCGATGCTGCTAAGGTACCAAAAGATGCAGCTAAGAGTTGGTTGGAGAAACAAGCACTATGGCAAATATACTTACCACCGCCACGACATATCCCAAGACCTCATTGGACCGTATCGAAACCTAACGAGGTCCATCAAGCTGATTTGATCTTCTTACCTCACGATCGACCTGGCCGTGGACGAAAGCTATATAAGTATGCTTTAGTGGTAATCGATGTGGCTTCTAGATATAAAGAGGCCGAGCCTTTGTCCTCGAAAGATAGCGGTGAGGTGGCTGCAGCCTTTGAGCGAATCTACAAACGGAGTCCACTAGAATGGCCAAAGTTATTGCAGGTCGATCCTGGTAGAGAATTCATGGGGCATATGTCTGAAACCTTAAAACTACATGGTACGAAAGTTCAACGAGGCGAGGCCGGTAATCATAGGGCACAAAGTTTTGTCGAACGAGCAAATAGAACTCTAGCCGAGAGATTGTTTGGGTATCAGTATGCACAAGAGATGGTACTTACTTCGGAAGGATCAGATGAGCGTAGTAGAGAATGGGTAGTTCGTTTACCAATGGTTATCAAAGCCATGAACAGCGAGGTGACTCGACTGACAGGAAAAGAGCCTTCGAATTCCGTAGTGACGCAACAAGTAGATCTGAAGACTCCTACGTATTCGCGCACCGTTGGATTGAGAGAAGAGCGCCTACCATTCGACGTTCTAGTTCGATATCTCTATGCACCAGGAGAATTGGAAGGTGGAACTAAACGAGCGACTGATCCTGTATGGAGTTTACAGACATATTATATTTCTCGAAGTGTGGTATCATCGAATCAACCTGTTCTATACTATTTAGGAAAAGATGCACCAAAGCGAGGGTTCGTTCGTGAAGAGATACAAGTGATACCACCAGATACAGAACTACCACCAAAAGGTATTCTAAGATAGAAGCAAGTCACGAATAAAGTCGTCCATATCTTCATCCTCTGTAATGACGTTTTTACGATTGTAGGATAGTGTATCGATTGCGTTCGATATTATATTGCTAATAAAATCGGCTACTTCTTCATTATCTGGAAAAAAGTCTCCATGACCGTAGGCTATCGTATCTATTCCGTTTGCTAAAATACATCTCTTACTATCGAATGGTGATAGAGATACTTTATTCATATGTATGCCATACATTCTATGACCTTCACTTCGAAGCATATCCATACCATAGCGGAACGCTTTCTTGTCTAGTAAGCACTCCTTGTATTGTTCATGTCGAATACGATGTTTCACAACTGCCTTCTTCGTACCTTTAGCTTTCCGAATCTCCCCACCATCTACTTTCAAGATCGAGTAGAGCTTTGATCGTAGTCCAACGTAATCAACAATGGGAATACCTCCACATTCGTCTTTCATTTTACCAAGTACTTTCTTGTTGGATACGTCGTATGATGGATGGTCTTTACTGTAGTTGCTCGTATCGTAGAAACGTTTATTGGCTTTCATGTCTGCATAGATATCCTCAGTTTCGATGTGTAGCAATAGGCTATCGGTATCTGTATATAGTAGATTACAACGTTGTCCATACTGCCGATTGAGCTCGTTGTAGTAGAAGTCATACATTAAATGTTTTGAGAGATCTAGAATCGACATTCCAACATATACTGGACGGTTCAGTAGTAACTTGCTTTTGTAATTATGTACGGCGGCTAGATCATTGTCAAAGATCGTAGAGCGAGCATAACTAGGTTTATTCAAGAGACGTTGTAGTCTGATTCCTTCTGAGGAGCGAATTAGTTTGATATCTACACGCTTTCGTAGATTCTCCATTGTCTTACCAAATACACTATTGTTCATTAATTTGTAGAGTTCCTGCTCGAATGGGCTCTTCGCTTGTTTTCGTAATTCTGTATTCATTCGTATGTATGGCTCCATCCATGGTGATTGATCGAATCGTAGTACTCTATGGATCTTTTTCAAACGTATGCCAAGAGATAGATATAGTTGTAGATTGCGGTAGTGGAGCACGTATCGTTCTTTGTTATACAAGTTAGGTACAAGCTTTTCCACTTTCAAGGATCCATTTCCTTCGTATAGCTCCTCGAATAGATTTGTCTGATACTCTGAGAACCAAGCTTTATTCACTTGCATTCTTTCAGGAGCTAACGGATAGCTGTTATGCATATCGTGAAGTTCTCGAGGGTATTCAAGGTCAACTTCGAGGATGTAACCTACATCGGAATCGGTTGCAAGAATGGTGATTTGCTCTTCCGTTGGTGTACACCATTCAAAGCCCCCCGTTGGTAGTGGCTGACTCATCGCCCATCCATATAGGTTGTTGGCATCAAGATAGAGTATATAGCTATTTGGCTTATCGGGGTCGAAATCGGGCACGTTTGGATTGTTTGCCTTGGCCTTGCGTTGAGACACCATGGATATACCGCCACGTAAACCTTTCTCGATGAATAGATGCATGTCGTAGTCGGTTAATAGTTCAAGCTCCGCTCCGGTCTTCTTTAACAACGCATCCCACGATAGACCAGGACTCGTATAGTAGTGAGCTGGATCTAATCCGTAGTTTTGCATACATGTTGCACGAAAGGTCTCAAATACATCTGCTAGAAGAAGTACGTCAGTTTGGAGGTAAAGATCGTGGTAGTCACCTAATGTCTTACAATCAAATAC
Organism: Actinernus sp. WN-2022; assembly: GCA_030867875.1. Classification (NCBI taxonomy): domain Eukaryota; kingdom Metazoa; phylum Cnidaria; class Anthozoa; order Actiniaria; family Actinernidae; genus Actinernus; species Actinernus sp. WN-2022. The sequence continues at coordinate 3,486,770 of JAOWCC010000064.1, forward strand.
GTTCCAAACTTCTAATGCATGTTCATAATCTTCATCGGATATATCCTCTAGGCTTAGCTTGCTATAGAATGATTCTTTCGGTGGAAGAGAAGTCTCAGTGAATCTATCCCAAGAGTCCATGTACTCATATGGATAAACGCCTTTGCGTAGTAGCAACTTGTTTTTCTCTGTGTCTGGTGTATGCTTCGAAGTTTGTTGAAAGGTGTCTGGGGTAGAACTTGCTACCAACTTGTCAAGAGAGGATGGTAGAAATTGTATGCTATCGATGAACCGTAGGTTGCCAAGTGAGAATGAAATGTATTTCTCCATATTATTTGGAATGCAAGAGATATCGCCCTCTGTCTTGGAAATAGATTGCATCAGTAGGTGAGAATCGTATCCACGTAGATTGTGGAATACAACTGGGATGATAGGTGAGATACGTAATTTGAGATTACATACCTTATGTGCTGCGCCTCGGAACTCACCTGAGATATGACAGTGGTCGCGTACTCTATCGTTGTCCAATAAAGGCTTCTCACAAATATGACAAATCGTTGCTTGATCGAAAGACCTCTTATCCTTCCACGACATACGTAATGGTTTGGCTACTATGGCTTTGATCTTTCTTTCTTCATCTTGTAAACATAATAGAAATCGTTCGATCGTATCTATACCTCGATATAACACTGGTGGTTCGCTATAGCCATCGGAACGTACGACGATGTAGGAAAATCCGCAAGGGATATGTTCTTCTGTTTTCAACGTATTACTTTTCGTTGGGTCTTGGGCACATCCTTCGATCTTGGTGGTCAAAGCCTCAAGGTCTGCATAGATGACGTAGGGAACTTTGAGCTGCTTGTGTACGTTCTGAAATGATAGTTTGTTGTTTTCCTCGGTAGGCATTTCAATTCGAATGGCTCTGTCATCAACACTATTGCACTCTGGAATGTGCTTTTCGAGGAGAGCTTCAGTGGTGTATCCATGTAAGCAACGCTCACAGAAGTGTTTCCTATGTTCGTACTTCGTTTGATCGAATAGAAGTTTGTTGAAATCCTTGATCCAACAGTAGTGTTGCCGACCACTCTTTGGGCACTCTATTAGCAGTAGGTTAGCGTGCTCTAAGAAGGTCTCCTTCGAGATGTGGTGTACGATCAGACACTTTTCCTTATTGTCCCAACCAAAAACATTGATGGAGATTTCGTTCTGCTTCTCGAAGCGGGGAATTTGCGAGATTGGTGTTGACGAGTCATCTACCTTATCGAAGTTAAACCCATCATCCTCTTGATACTTTGATGTCCTTTCGGGATTTTGTTTGATCTTACACTTCCAAGCGCGCATTGACCAACGAAAGCAACGGTTGTCATAGTTCTTTACATTGATCACAGCTTTCTTATTTGCAATTTCTTTGGGTAGTGGTAAGTGTGAATTTCCACGTAGTGGCTGGTATCGGGCAATGTTCAACCATAGAATGTTGACTTTATCTACGACCCAGTTTGATCCTCGACTGATCCACTTCTCAATGTAGTTATAGATCTGAGCATGTGCTTCTACTATTACTCCACGGATTCCAGCATCGTTGGTCAAAACGGCTTGCAAACTACGAAAGGTGACTATCTCGTATACTGGACCCTCAGGTTTGTCAAGCCGGAGCGTGATGTTAAAAGCTAGCTGAACCTTAAGGCTATGGAGGTCTTGGAGCTCTTCCTCTATCTTTTCAGTAGTCTGCTTTCGTACGCCGGTTAGGAAGGCGGCTGGATCTGCTCCTAGGGGGTGGTCATCCGGAATGTCGATCTTCCATCCCCGTAAATATCCCTTGATGGTCATGGGTGTTCGTCTGAACGTTAGTATATGTTCAGCCATGGTATGATATAATAAACTCGTAGCCACACTCCTCTAATAGGGCTGTGAAATGTAATACCTTGATCTAATATGGTATAGAAGTATGAGTAGTAAATAACGATTACGATAATATATGTTATAATACCTAGTAATCACACTCCTCTAATAGGGTGTTGAAATGTAAAAAATACAACGAAAAAAATAGTACAACAAAACTGCTTTAATCCGGAAAAAAGCGGTAGAAACCGATATCGTAAGAATACGATAAATAGTATAACAAAACTGCTTTAATCCGGAAAAAGCGGTAGAAACCGGTCTATTAATATGATGTATAAATACGATAAATAAACTATAGTAGTAAATAATACCTTATGAACACGTTTCTCTAATAGGACGTTGAAATGTAAAAATACAACGAAAAAATGAGGGTCTTATTATATGTTGTTTTTTCTTGTGTCATATGTTGTTGTTTTTTGTTGTATCGGTTCGTTGAAATTTGTTGTACGTGTCCCAGCCGTTTGCTGCTCTTTGTTGCTTTTTTGTTGCATCGGTTCGTTGTATTTGTTGGAACTGCACCAGAACCGCTACTTACTATACTACTAGTGGTAATAATATAACTCTACTTTATGAGTATGCAAAAAAACATTGATATGTGTAAGAATTTCGTAGACTATAGGCCCTATAAACTCAACCTTTTATTTCTCTAAACTCTTACAACAAAGTGAGCGGCGATCAACGAGCCGCGAAATGGTGAGAAGGGAAGAGAGAATAAAGCCTCTGGTTGACTGATCGTTCCACGCCAATAGATTTGAACAAGGGACAAGATGTGTCCGTTCCTCTTGATTGGAGGAATCTTTAATACCTTATAGCGTTCTCTGATTGGCTATTGTCTAGTGTGTTGTGATTGGTTCCTCGTTAATTGATCTAGTGATGTTGATTGGCACCTATCGTTAGCATGATAGTGAGAAACGGTCGCGGGCTACCAGAGGCTTTCTTCTCTCTTCCCCTCTCTTCCCTTCTCACTGATCGCCGCTTCGATCGCGGCTCCGTTCTCGAAAGCCTCTGGGACCAGGGTATGTTTCTATATATTCTGCAATTAACTGTGTCACTAATGATCCCAAGCGCCTTTGGGAAACTGAACTCGCCCGATCCCCCTACACGTTTCTAAAGTGGCCAATATGATCTCACTTTTAAACAGTACTTAGTAAGAAGTAAGTTTTTTTTAAACAAATTATGCTCTCAACATGCCGTAAGAAAAACTCTTTCGGATACCTTAAAGTGCCAATGAAATGAAAAATTCGATCCCGTTTTTATTTTATTTTATTAAATTCTAGCCTTCTCTTAGTCATTTTGTGCAATTAAAAATCAATTTGGAGAGCGCGAACATATTTTTTTTCGTATCGAAGTCAGGCAAAATTGCCAAAATCAGGCGACACTTTTTCTGCCGTTAAAGATATGGTAATCACATGCGTGACGTCACTAGGTCTGTGCATTTATATTCGTCTCCATAAATACTACAAAATAAGTGCATTTTTGGCCAGTTTTCAATTTAAATATGTAATACTTTTAGAAACCTTTGACGATGGCCATAATTTTTCCAATAGAATCCTTGCAGTCAGCCATATTTACTTTTGTGAATATAAATGTAGGACCTAGTGACATCACGCATGTGATTAGCATATCTTTAACGGCAGAAAAAATGTCGCCTAATTTTGGCAATTATGCCTGACTTCGATAAGAAATAAAATTAGGTTCGCGCTCTCCAAATTGATTTTTAATTGCACAAAATGACTAAGAGAAGGCTAGAATTTAATAAAATAAAATAAAAACGGGATCGAATTTTTCATTTCATTGGCACTTTAAGGAAAAATTAAACTAATTTGCATTCAGAGATGATGAAATAAAACACTTCAAATCTCAGGTCAATTGTGAATAAATTAATGAAGGAAGAATACGTCGGTGACGTTATTTCCAAATCATATATAATACTAACGTCAACTTTGTGCTCATGTAACGGTAAAACAGCATTGCTAAACATTACAGAGGATAAACACGGAGATAATCAACTAAAAGTTGATTGACGTATGCTCAACTGCTGTGGGAAGTAGAAGCTGTTGTTTCGAGCACTATTTATTTATACATGGGAAATCATCAGTTACATACATAGATAAAAAACACTAAAATATGAAACTGTTTTACATGAAAGCCATGTTGCAGGGACGAATAAAAAAATAGGAATGTCATATATAAGAAATATTTACATAAGGTTAAAATAACTCGATTTCGTAAGATTAAAAATGAAGTTATTTAAACTAGTTGATTGCCTTACATCCTCAGGCAGTTCATTCCATAACTTAAAAGCCCCACTAAAGCGAAAAGCCTTTTTACCGAAATTGGTTCGTGGCCGTACGAGGGTTAGTTTTGTTGATGAGCCCCTAAGATTGTAATTTGTAGAAGCTGAATGTGGTATAAATTTTGAGGATAAATATTCAGGAGACAGGTTATTTAAAGCCTTATAAATCATTATTGCTTTTTGTTTGATTCGTCGAATATATAGTCTGTCCCAATTTAGAGTACTTTGGAGCTCATAAATCTTCGTATCAAAGGGTAAACCGGTTATTATTCTGGCAGCTCGGTTTTGCAACTTTTGCAGATTCTCGGCAAGTCCTTTGTTTAGATTTCCCCATACAAGACTGCAGTAATCAAAATGAGGGAGTATGAGAGTATCATAGACACTTATCAGTGCTTTGGGGGGTATGAAGGCTTTATATGTCTGAGTGCACCTAGATCTAAGGAGATTTTCTGCATGAGTTTGTTAATGTGGGTTTTCCAAGACAAATTTCCATCTAGATGTACACTAAGATATGCCCTTCGATAGAGCGAAAGAAGGAATTGTGGGTGGGTTTATAAAGTGTTGAGTACATGATTACCGTAGCGGTAGATGGTGCTTTTTTCCGCGTAGCAAACAGATCGTCGAAGCGGCCGCCATACTGGCTGTGCGTGATTGAGACCTGGGATCGAATGACAAATGGAGGGGGAGGGGTTGCGGGAGAAGAAGCAGATCTGAAAGACTGTTTAGAGAGTTATTCGATCCTATATTTGTCCTCTGAAATTTGTTTTTATGCGATGTATTTCGGAGGATTTGCAAACTCTTTGAGAGACTGATGGGGCCAACGCAACAAGCTAAAACCGAACTGTCTACATGTATATTCTAAAGTGGTACTGTCGCAGTCCTTTGATGGAGAACTTTGAACAAAAATAGCTGGTTTTATTGAAATTTCTGTATCTGAGAACCAATTGACAATTTTGCACCTACATTTTGCATTGCATTTGACAGCGAGCGAAGTTTGTTTTGAATTGCACGCTTCATTTCAATCAAACCAAAATTGACAGGCCGTCACACATCAACTCCCTATTGGTCAATTAAGAATGCGTTACAAGTTAACGGAAGTCATGTGCGTGGTGGGCGGTTACTCAGAAAACACCGGTTTTCTAGCCTGCGTCGCATACGAACTGAACCCCGGTTAAGATTAACCGGGGTTCAGTTCGGATGCGATGCAGGCTAGAGTTCTCGGGCAGGCGGTTTCAGATCTGCTTATTCTCCCCCACCCCCTCCCCCTCCGTTTGTCATTCGATCCCAGGTCGCAATCACGCTCGGCCAATATGGCGGCCGCTTCGATGATCAGTTTGCTGCGCAAAAAAAAACACCATCTACCGCCTGAGAGCAGGCTATGATTACCGCTGAGGACTGAACATGTACTCGGAACAATGATCAAAGGAAAATGCGTCATTGAAGTTAAATTTCACTGATTAGCCGTGTAACAGTAGTGACAAGTTGTGTAAGGTTCAAAGAACAAGCCCTTTTCAGAAGCGTATTTTATTGTAGGACGTATGTAAATAATCAATGTTGAAGTTACCATACTTAAAATGCAATGGAACGAGCATTGTTGGGGAGGGCTGTTTTATGTCGCTCTGCACTAGGCTGGTGCTCTCGGCATAGTTTTGCTCATGTTTAGTGACGTCGGTTTCAGTAATTCTTGACGGAGGGCGATAGTACTCCATTCACACTGCCACTACAGCCACTCACTGCCTAAGGCTTACCTTAATTAATTTATGGGCGAACGGAATTTGTTGCCTGTACCTGGGCAGTTTCCTAACCAAGGCCTGTAAATGCCACGCAAGGTGTGGTACATCCGGTCAGCTGGGGAACGACCCGAACAACCGGCTATATCAAGCCCAATCAAAGTGCAGGAAATTTCGCGCCCTTTCTTTATCAGCCAATAAGAATTCAAGATTTCGAATACATAATTAGTCTGCAGACGTGTCCGCCACTCAAAAGTTTTGTTTTCGGGCGAAAAATGGTTTCTATGGAATACTGCCGAAAATATCACTCGAAATTCATATTATTTTGGTATACACCTCGCCTAAAGGTTCATTGTATACCAAATAATACAAATTTGTCATGAAATATTCGCACGTATTCCATAAAAAAACATAAAATAACAAGTAGTATCGATCTGTACGATTTAAATGGGCAGAGAAGTGCATCAAAATCGCTGTCCGTGATATCGGTTCTTCTTTTAACTCCTCGTCAGTTTTCCCCAGCAGAGACCAGTCACGAGGGGTAGACGAGCCATCTTAACGGAAGTCAGGTCATGAAACATGGAATTCATTTAAAAAGGAAGTTTTAGATACATGGATGGATGGATGGATGGGAGTCTCCTGGTCAGGCCCTTGGGATATCTTAATAACACTAAAGTTATTTTTAGAAATCGGATGTGCGGACGTAAAAGGAACTAGGGTCGTTTCCAGTCATTTCTATGGCGAATTAGATTTGAATTAAGTTTATCGTTGACAGGCCTTCAGAACGAATACAAAAATCGATAGAAAATATGTTGTGATCGTAACAACAAGATAGTCTAATGGACCTAAGCTATTTAAAATCTGTAACAGTTCTTAGCAATGATCTATCAGACCTGAGTCGCATTTGTAATAATGAAATTTAAAGTGGTCTCTAATCTTTACCTAGCCTGATTATCAGACGGTACGAGGTCGTCCGCTCACTCCCTCTTCCTCCCCCTCCCCGTCTGATGGACTTCATAGACTTTCATGTTCCTGACGTCATCAACCTTTGTTTTTACAATGAGCCAATACGAACACGCATAAGAATTGAAGCGTGAAGTGTAGAACAGTGGTGCAGTAGCGGCTTTTACTAGTTGGATCTATCAGCTTTCATGCACTGGAAAAAACATTCTACAGCTTCAAACTTCTGTCGATTTCTCATAATGGTATCCTGTTTGAGCTGCTGTGGTTCTTTAGAGAGCAGGAACTTTTTAAACGGAAGTTTTCGTTCAGTATTTGCACGACAGTGTATGAGAATGCATACAAGAAATACCAGACTCGATTCCACGCCGTAAAGTTAATTACTGTGACTTAGAACTTTTACGCTTTTACTTTTATTTTTAAAACGTTTTGAGGCTTGATATGTATGGCGATTAGTCACACAAGACCCTGAAGTTGTCCTATTGTAGTTTTTTGGTACCAGAGATTGTTTTAACCGGACTTTTTGTGCAAAGTTTATATGCCATTGCCGTACATGAACTTACGGAAGTGTGTTCATAATTCTGAAAACAAAAATATTCACCAAAGTGCCATGAAACTTTTTCCATAACATACACAGTATGTGTGTTCACTCCTGCAGAAAAATCATAATATTCCATGAAAGATTTGGTCTTCTAAAAGCCAAAAACCTAGGAGAATGTGTCAGATCTATAAATTCATGAGATTTATATAAGCAGAGGAAGATTAGTGAATTACCAAATCCCGTACGTAGATTCACAAACACATCGTTTCGACGAATGAACGATTCCAATGCTTCCTTCTGCTCTGGATATAGCTTCGAAATCCTGAAAACTTTACAACTTCGGTCGACACACTGCTCAAGTTCCTCTTCCCCAACGCCATTAGAAAAATATGCGGGCACATTCCTTAAGTCCAGACTTTGCCAAAAGTGTAAAGTTCGCTCTGATTGGTTGAACTTATGACGTCAGGAACATGAAAGTCTATGAAGTCCATCAGACGGGGAGGGGGAGGAAGTGAGCGGACGACCTCGTACCGTCTGATAATCAGGCTAATCTTTACCAAGCTTTGCCGTTTGCTATAAGTTTTCGGAGTTTAGTTTTCGGAACAACTTACCCTGCTAGACAGAGACTCCTTGGGGATTCCTTCCCCCTCTCTTTGAACAAGAAGCACCGCCATGTTTAATGTTTGTGGGTAACTTATCAGTGCCTTCAAAATAATAACTTCAATCTACACCGATTATTGTCAAATAAAAGCTGGCATTAACCTTCCTAGAGCCTTTTCTCAGAGTTTCGCCTAATCGTTTTGCTTATGCAGTGAAACATATCAATGAAATAAAATTCAAAAACTACTTAATATTTCATGAAGTAGCCAACCACTTTGTACCATGTGCAGTACTTTGAAACCCTGTCAAAGTACTCTCTACGGTACTTTCAAATTCTTTTCTAAGTCCTTTCTAATATTCATAGTTCAAAGTCCTTGGACTTAGAAAATAATTTCAATGTACAAAGGTCTCACAATTCATCACTGACTTCCCCAAGCGGTAAAAAATGCAAAGGTACAATACCTGTCTTGAAGCATACATACCGTCTCTCCAATGTGGGACCTGATTTCTATTTAGCACTTCCCTGACACTGCGCATGTCAGTGATGCCAACTATAGTGCCAAATTATAATGTTTTCATCAAATTTCACGCCAGGTTGTAAACACTTACTCCCACGAGAACAAGCGCATAATTGTTAACATTCCGTCTTTTCATTAACAATGGCTATTTGTTTCTTAAGTCAAACAAAACAACTATATGTAAATACGGCAATCCCTTTATGTAGGACGACACGAATTTTTACCAAAAATACAATATATTTAGAATACAACACAATACAATTCAAAACAACAATAGAACACAATACAATACAATAGAATACAATTTGGTAGCAATTTGTGTCGTCCTACATTAAGGGATGGCCGTAAATACGCAAGTAAAACCTACAAGCCTGAACCATCGAAACTCCAGGGCTCCAACCCTGGCAACAGTGGTGACAGACAAAGTGCTTGCCACTCGCAATGTAAAACAAGGCTATCAAAAAAGTATTACTCTCTAATAGGTGGTTTCACTATTACGTCAGTTGAATACAACTAACAGACTGCTTTGTGCTGATTCTTTTGTTCTTCTAATTTGGACCATTGTCTTGGTCATTCTCAGATGAGTTAAAAATCTGAATAAGAAAAATAATTCTAAAAGGTTGCTGGTAGTTCAACTGGCATAATAGTGCAAATCGGGAATTGTACCTTGAAAGAGGAATCTGGCCATCTAACTTCATGAGTGGCTGTACTGTAATGGAACAGAACTTCACCAGATTTATAAAAAGTAACATTCCAGTAAGACTCCATCCTTAATTAATCTGCAAGGAAAAGAGAAATTATATAATTATTGACTTTAGACTATTTGAATTTTGATTTATATGCACTTTTCTTACAATTAATTGGTACCAAGTATTACAGAAAAAATATTTAATTATTGACTGTAGACTTTTTGAATTTTGTTTTATATGCACTTTTCTTAAAATTAATGGGTATTACAATTAGATGAACATGGAAAAAATAAGAACAAGAGACAATACTAATTAGTATAAATACATTGGATGAAAATAAGATGAAAACTAGTGTGCAGAGGCAGAAATAGCCTGTTGGCTTTTGTGTCAATCTCTATGAAAAACATTAAAGTACACACCAGGAGCCCATTACCAGGATCGTCCATCTTCCCCATTGGGTCTGTTCCCAGCACAGGAGTAGATGTGGCTATTTTTAGAATTGCATTTCGCGCGAAATGAACAAAGGCCATGTTGTCTTAGCCAATCAGATGGCTAACGTCACTTCTCATTATTATTCATTATCATTCTTCTCTCTTTCAATGCGGGAATTCGAATTGTTGGTTTTCACTCAATCCCCAGAGATTCAAATGACAAAGGGCATGGCGGCCATGTTGGTGCCCCAACAAAAGAAGCTAACGAGGAATCTATTGTTTAAGGGCACCAACATGGCGGCTATGATGTCAAGTGAAAGCCAGCAATTCTAAATATATCACATCTACTCCTGTGCTGGGGTCCCAGCCCATGATATAGGAACGCTCCTGGTAATGAGCTCCTGTACACACTTAATAAAGTGCCACTACGATGAAATTGTGACATAAGTTCAATATTTTTGCATATTCATAAAGTAGAAGTTGATATATTATTACCACTTCAAATTGTTTTTCGACACAACGACAGTAAGTGTTATTTTTTTAGCTCCGAATATTGAATCTAAACGTCCCAAACTGAGCTTGAATATTTGACGGTACATTTTCCATCATGATAATACATGTAGCTAGGCCTTGTGTGTGATGGTGTTATACATGCTTTTGTCATCACTGCCAAGCCTGATTCACTTTTGTGTTAATCGAGAGGAAATGTTGTGTCACATTGGGGCTTGTTGGTAATCACAGAAGCATGACATCATGATGCATATCAAGGCCTATTAGTTAGTATACAACTCCTAAAATGTTTTTATTAGAAACATATCTGGTGTTGTACATTGTACATGTGAACAGTAGAGGCTGCATGGTCTGAGGATGTTAGGAAAAATAAGGAGACTGTCTCACTGGTGTAGATTCTGTTTTTGAATTCATTTTATAAGGATGTTAGGAAAAATAAGGAGACTGTGTCTCACTGGTGTAGATTCTGTTTTTGAATTCATTTTATAAATGTTTTTCAAAGTTAAGATATCTAATAATTTAAAGTAGGTTGAGGCAATTTTGCCCTGGCATGTGCAAAAATGATACTTCTGAGATGTTTATTCTGTTTACACAAGCAATTATTTAAAGTAAACATAAATGAAAAAGAAAAGTTAAACTGGACGATTATTACTATGTTGTAATTGACGGAATCAATCACAATATGTCAAATGCCCTCAAATCCTTTATGAATCATCTTTAGGTATGGGAGAAATATGAAATGTCTTATAAAAAGAATTGGGGCAAACTATTTCACATCAGATTCTCACCTCTAAATTGGTTTTAGGTTTCCTGTGGCTATGAATTCAAACATCCCTTTTCCTTCCTAGAATGAAGCTTTAGCCATGGTACTGCATGTGTTCTAAATGTATTCAAGAAATGAAGAGTAGGAGTTATTTGAATGCTATGGTGTTTATTAAGGGTGTTCCATTTTGCAAGTTTAGCAAAATTTCTGGTTGCTGCTGAAAATTTCACCTTTCCTCAAATCGCTCACTCAAGAGCTCTTGGTATGTAATAGAATGATAATGCAGCCCTGTTGTGAGACAACTTTACTACAAAAAAGGCACAGAAAAGTGATTTTGGAGTACCTGACTTGGCTTTCTCCCTATGATCTGTTAAAAATGCTTGCCAAATGGAACTCTAAATATGTGTTTCGCGAGTCCGACTAACTTTCCTTTCCTGACCCTCCCTGCATGGAGTGCACAAATATAATCCTATCTGGATTTTCTGGATTGTTTGAATTCATAGCAATGATTGAATTCGTAGTCACAGGGAACCCAAAACTAAATTTGAGGTACAAACCTGGAGGATGGTAAATCTGTGCTTGTACATGTACCAACACTATTTCTGCCCAAGTTTGTTCTGATTATAACAGCATGCGCTTTTGAGCATGAACTCACACTGAAATAAGATTCTTTTCAATTTTTCTTAGTACAAGACTTGTAATATACTTCTAAGAATATTTGATTGCAATTTGTATGCTAAATATCAATACATAAATGTGCATGCATAGAATTTGATTGATTGAAGAAATATTATCTAACAAAATCGTAATTCTTCTTTTAATGTCCCCAGAGAAGCCATATAAAATAAATATAAAATTAATGTATAATGAGTATGAAGCTAATAACCCTTTCAGGCCCAAGTTTTGGAACCAATTTTTAGCTATTTCTAGACCGAAAAGAACCCTCCCCCTAAGTAAACTACAGTCATTGTTTCCATGGAATTTTCAACTGACCTACAATACTGGGGGCTCAAAGTTTTTAGACAGCCATTTTGAAAGCAGTTGTGGATTACATAGCGGAGCTGGCGGGAGGTTTGTTTGGAGGAATACAGAGAATTTCAGGCTTTTTTAAGCCTTTTTCACCATTTATAGAGTGCTGGAGGACATCATTAAGTCTGATGAGAGCTTCAATGAGCACTTTCTCAAAGAACCGAGTCTGTGCCAGTTTATGGTGATGGAGAAAGAGCCTCATTTCCCACTTGTGAATGGGCCAGGACGTCTTCTGTCACGTTGGCGCGGGCTTTATAAATGGGGGTCTGGAGCCACCTATCATAGCTTTTTTGGAATATTGGACAATATTTACTTGCCATTGATTCCAATATAAAGGTATTACGTCCAAATGGCTTTAGACTTATTTTGAAGAATGAAGATGGGGAAGTGCCATGTCGCTGTTTGGTAGGGTTTCCCGGCATGCTTTGTGGTCATTATGGATGAATTTAGCTTGCTGTGATTAGTGCTTGTGGACAGAATGGCTTGGTTCTGGGCAAGTTTAGGTGTTGGGAGACAGAAAGTGAGGTTAGTGCAAACATGAAACTCTAAATGTTATGTGAAATATGCATTTTTGAGAGAAAATGTAGAATCTGAGAAGAAATAATTATTTTTGGAAGTGCTATTTTAGTCTTTTTTTCTGAAATGAAATAATGTAACCTGTAGTTAACTTATGCAAAGAAAGGAGGATTTAGATGAAATTATTCTTTGTTAACATGCCCAATCCAGTTCACTAGGATCACTTGTCTATACATTATGGTTTGTGGGAATCTCAGGGCCTAGCTCTTTAAACTTTGTCAGACTGAAACTCCCAAATCAAGTAACCAGCAAAATACAGAAAATTCGATCTGTATGTGGGCATGAAAGGGTTAAACAAAAAAATACACTTAAGGAAACTATACTTATAGGTAATACTATATCTTGTTAGTCTCTGTTTAAGCTTTAGAATATAGGGTGGGAGGTAGAACTATTTGATTTATTAATGGTCCATATTTGCGTCTCCACCTCGGTGTAGCAACCTCACAGACTGCATCACAAAACTCCCTTTGTTTATAAGGTCTATGAATAATTTGGGACTTAGAATAGTTCCCGAGTACCCGAAGCAGCACTTATAAACTTTACAAGGAATTAGGGAGCCTCTAGCTACTTGAAAAAATATTTTCACTGTGCTCAGCATAGAAGTTACCCTGGGTTCAAGAGGTTAAATGTTTTGCCTTTTGTTGGTATTAATAGCATTGGAGAGCGGAAAAGGCACGAGGATCGTCGAGTGTGTGGACGGCAAAAAATTAACCTCTGGGCCAGGTCTGTTTGAACTTAATTTATTCATCTAAAATATAGAGACCAATTATAGCCATTTGCTAATGCTCACAACAACCTGTCCAAATACCCATCACCTGTCCAAAACCACCCACGTTGAGCGCACGCTCGATGTTCGAAATGGTGTGCAATGATGATTGCATCACCAGCGTGCGAAACTAAAATTGAAAACTTTTCACCCAAATCTTCCCCTTTCTCTGCAGTTTTCTTTATGCAAAAAATATGTGTCTATGTGTCATAATAGGTTACATTTAACGTTAAGGATCTTTGGGGCACTTTCTCAGTGTAAGCATGTGCTGAAATTGTTAAAGCAAAATACACTTGAAAACACTTGAAAACTTCGCTAAATTATCCATTAAGTTCAGGTGTATTTAGACTCGTTCTATTAATGATTTGGGATTTAAAATGGTTAGGTTTTTTCAAATTTGGGGGTTAGGTTTTAGAAGGTTTGTATGAAAATTCGACAAAATGAATTATTAATATGCTTTCAAGACTTTGTGAAAGGGTAGTGTAATTTGAATTGGTATTTCAACTAATGTTTCACTGCATGGTCTTTCAATTTTCAAATATTACTTGTACTGCAGCCAATCAAAATCTACATGTAGGTTTTATTTTGCTTTTATGGGGACTCCCCATAAAAATAGACGGGGGTGCTCGACGTGAGAAATGAAATTAACCCTAAAAGATATCAATATGGGCGTGGCTCACAAAAAAATTACCCCTAAAAGATAGCACTCCAAAAGACAAATTTGTGCAAACTAAAGGAAATAAGAGACAAAGCTCTGCCCCATAACCTCGTCTTTAATATTCGGATGGATCAAACTCTATATCGAAGCCGTAAATACCGATTCAACTTGTGGGGTCTCATGCTCGAGGATCCAGCGCTATTTTTTCTCGGCCACAAAAATGTTGGGTCTCGGAGACCCCTAAAAGATAGCAGACCTTTGGAAGACCCCTAAGAGATAGCACTGCTAACGATTTTAACCCCTAAAAGATAGGTCGAGCACCCCCGTCTATTTTTATGGGGAGTCCCCCCCCCCCCCCCCGGGGGAGAGATCGCGCCGCACCACAAGAAAGACTCTTTGCTGGACAAAGCGAATTTTCGACCGGTTACTGTTCTCCCTGTCTTTTCAAAGGTATTTGAACGTATCTTATACACACAAATGACTGCGCGTTTTGAGACAATCTTTCAGGAATTCATGTTTGCATATCGCAAGTTTCACGGGTGTCCAGCGGCATTACTCACGCTTACTGAACAGTGGAAGGAGCAATTCGATAAGCACAAAGTAATCGGAGCGGCGGCAATTGATTATGATCTCAGTAAGGCGTTTGATTGCCTGTCTCATGACCTGATTTTGAAAAACTAAAGTTTTATGGCATGGATGATACATCATTGACACTCTTGCGCAGTTATCTATCATTGCGATTTCAGAGGGTCAAACTAAGCGGTACTTACTCAACCTGGAAAGAGGTGTTAAGAGGCGTGCGAAAAGGATCCAAAGGCCGACGCTGTTCAATATATTTATGAATGACTTGATATATGCGATAAAGGAGTGCAAGTTGATAAGTTATGCCGATGACACCCAAGATCTAGCCCTTCTGCTGTCGAGTCAGCTGTAAATCGACACCTAGACAATGCGGCCACGTGGTTTAAAGAAAATGGTATGAAAGCAAACCCGGACAAGTATCAAGCCATAGTATTAGGCGATAAGACTCAAGAATTGTACTTTAAATCCGATCAAGTAAATATTCCATCTATTAAGGAGCAGATTAACTTATTAGGCGTGACACTAGATAGCAAATTAAAGTTTGACGCCCATGTCGCAAGCATATGTCGGAAAGTTAGTAGTCAAATAGGCACCTTAAATAGACTGAAGGACATTTTACCGTTAAAGACGAAAGAATCGTTGTATCGTTCTTTTATTTTGCCAAATTTCTATTATTGTTCTCAGGTTTGGCACCATTGCGGTAAGCGTAATTCTGCAGAATTAGAAAAGGTTAACGAGAGCGCCCTGCGATATGTTTACAAAGACAAACAATCATTATACCAAGAATTGCTCAAACGAATGGGCACTCAGACACTAGGAAATCGACGTATGCAAGACATGTTTATTACCATAAATAACTGTCTAAGCACAGGCTTCCCAGACTCGACGTATATTTCCCGCTTATTAGTCTGTTGGGTTGCCTGTGGTTTATCGATTAGTTTCATAACGATCTCAGAAGAGTTTAAATAATTGCTTCGTGTGAATTCTCTTTTCCGATTTCTACGAAATGAATCTTCAATAATAAAAGATTGATACTTAATGAAGTTGTGTGAGTGTTTTTTTGGCGATTTGGGGCCTTCTAAAGCAGTTTATTAGGATTCGAGATTTTGACCGTTGGCCGAGGCTCTAAGACTAAGTTAACTTTCTTAGAGCCTCGGCCAACGGTCAAAATCTCGAATCCTAATAAACTGCTTTAGAAGGCCCCAAATCGCCAAAAAAACACTCACACAACTTCATTAAGTATCAATCTTTTATTATTGAAGATTCATTTCGTAGAAATCGGAAAAGAGAATTCACACGAAGCAATTATTTAAACTCTTCTGAGATCGTTATGAAACTAATCGATAAACCACAGGTAACCCAACAGACTAATAAGCGGGAAATATACGTCGAGTCTGGGAAGCCTGTGGTATCATCAAGAATTTCTAGATATAATCTTAGGGGCGATAATAGTTTGACTCTGCCATTGTATTTTGGCGTAGGATAAAGTTAAATACGGGAAGAAAACCAAGGCCACCATGCCGCCACAATATCTTCCACCTCCTCGCTTATTTTTAGCTTTCTCTAAAACTTTATCGCTGGTGTCCGCCATGTTTGTAACTAGAATGAAGAATAACCAATACGACGTAGAATTATACGGATTTAATGTAGCACAATATTTCGACTAGCCATACTAGTCTTCATCAGGTGCTTAGGAGCTTTTACAATGTGACTTGACAATATATTATGGTAAAACGGAAATGACGTAAAAAACATAATATGATAACGAAAGATAACTAACGGTGTGACTGATTAGTAAGTCTCATCGCGTTTGTTAAGGCCATTAGGTTCAAGAGTGTTAGCACGTGTTATGAGATAAGCTTCTCTAGCTTTGCGAATAGCATCACGAGAAGAGAAAATATGTTCTAAAGGAATTAAAAGGATATTAGATGCAGAGTGGTCAGGGTTAGATAGAAAATGTTCAGATGCAGTGGTGGGTTTGGATTTACTGGAAGGTTTGTCAACTGTCCTACGATGTTCGTTGAAGCGGTCTTTAAGTCTACGTTTGGTTTCACCAATGTACTGTTTGTTACATTTAGTACATTGAATCATGTAGATGACGTTTTTAGTGTTGCAGTCCATGTGTGTGGTAATGGTTCTGGTTTCACCCGTAGAAGTAAAAGTATATTGGGTGCAGTTATCAGAAATGTAAGGGCAAGTTAAACAGTTTTGTCCACAACGAAAAGAACCTGGATTGTTGTTGGAAGCAGTGTTGGAGTTATCTGAATGTAGTTTGGATTTGACTAGCAAATCACGTAGATTGGACGAACGTCGGAAGGCTACGAAAGGGCGTTGGGGGAAAATAGTTTTGCAACGCACGGAGGAATGTAGAAGATCAAAATGTTTCTCAAAGATAGGAAAGATAGATGGAAGTGACGGATTATAGGTGACTATAAAGGGAATACGTTGAGAGGAATTAGATTTCTGTTTAGGTTGTAGAGCAAGATTACGACGGATATCGGCAGCGCGTTTAGTTTGTTTAGTGAGTAAATCACGGCTGTAACCTCGTTTAAGGAGATAGGAGATGAGTTCAGAGGTACGGTTTTTAAAAGCTTCATTAGTGGAACAAATACGTCTGAGACGGAGAGCTAAGCTGAAAGGAATGGCTTTTTTAGTATGACTAGGATGACAAGATGAAAAAAGCAGATGCTGATGTTTATCGGTGGGTTTACAATAAAGGTCAGTTTCAATGACTCCATTATTAAGGGATACATTGACATCAAGAAACGGGACATTACTAGAAGAGTGAAAACTGGTAAATTTGATAGTAGGATGAATATTATTAAGATAATCGATGAAAGTTTTGAGGTTATCCGGACCTTCCGTCCAGACCATAAAAATATCATCGATATATCTAAGCCAAGAATAGGGAGTGAAAGGGGCTTTGTTCAAAGCATTGGCTTCAAAGTAACCAAGAAAGAGATTAGCAAAGGAAGGTGCCATTTTGGTTCCCATAGCAGTACCATGAATTTGTAGGTAGTTATGTTTGTAACGACGACTCCTCACAGTGACGTCACGCATCTCATTTGGCCGCGCGGTAAACCGGACAGTTTTAAGCATAAAGTAGTCAATTTGAATGGCGAAAAAGAGACCTTTCCGAAGGCAGAACTGAAAAATATATATGCTCTTGATAATCAGAAAAGAATGAACTTTATTATTCTGCAATAAAATAAAGATGCAAAATTTGGTTTCATAAACACTTTAATAGAACGATACATATCCAAGGGAGGGGTGGGTGGGTAGTTTCCCAGAGCCCACAAGGGCTGATACCATGTTTACAATCGATCATTTGACTTTTACATTTACCTTCTTCTTCTAGCCTCAGTTAAACTTTTGTTTAATTTTGTTTAGTAAATCCTAGGTAGTATTGTAAACTTTGTACGTTAAGTGCGCCAAGTTTCTCACGATAATATATATTAAATATTCCTAAAGTAGTGTGTGTGCAGTAAAACGTGTACGTAACCAGTAACGAGCGGGGTGTCGCGGGTTCAAACCCCGCGGCCGGACAAACACTCAGGGTCTTAAAATAACTGAGTCAGAAGGTGCTGCCTCGTTCTCGATCTGCAAATGGTTAGACGAGTCTTCTCGGATAAGGACGCAAATATGCGAGTCCCCTGTAGACGTTTCAATGTAACAATTGGAGCTCCACCCATAGGCTTGCTATGTATATATTATTATCATAATGTGGAGAGAATGTAATGGGATACAGAGTGAGGCGAGTCCCCTGTAGACGTTTCAATGTAACAATTGGAGCTCCACCCATAGGCTTGCCTATGTATATATTATTATCATAATGTGGAGAGAATGTAATGTAATACAGAGTGAGGCGAGTACCCAACCAATATATTTTGTTTTCAATTACGTATACTCTCTCGCAACATACATGTATATTATAAACGTAAACTAGAAATACCTTTCGGTAAAGTGCCAACGATAAATGATTTCAAATGACAGAAATGGTTGTTAGAAATGCCCAAGTATGTTATCTGTTGGTGATAGTACTCGTGTTACTACTGTAAAATAATACCTTTTATATCGCAAAAATTAGTCTAAATACGCGACCAAAGGAAAGGGGGTTGGGGAGTGAGATGTGTGGCTATCTCGTTCTTTGGCCCTACATTTAGACTTGTTTTGATACGAAAGCTTTAAGTGACTGTTTCACAGTCAATATTGGCATAAATATTATTGTACTCTCCATTTACAGCACTACATGTTCAAAAGAGACAATGTATTAACTACAACAACAATGCTAGACATTTCATTTGTATATAGTAATTATAAATGGGAAATGGATTAATGATAGCTACATTAGAGGCATGAGCTATTCTCCTGTGTAAGATATTTCCGGTGTATTTTGAAATTTGCACGATGGACGAAGATAATAACCATGATTAAAATTTATACAGTCCTCGTGATCAATTGTCAGGACTGTCAATCAAATCCCTTATCCTTCCATATTTGAGAAGATGTACTTGGGGTCAACCTGTGAAACATACTTGCCTATTAAGTAATGGTCGGCGTAAGAGGTAGGCATTCGTAATCCATGGAATGTAAAAAGGTGCTAATTGTAGTATTGTTTCAATTGTCCACCTTATTGCCTTAAAAAATCAAAACCTGAAGAAGAATATCATTTTCTCAGTTAAAAAAAAAACGGATTTGAATTGTATTTAGTGAGAACTGTCAGAAGTAAAAATAACGAAAATTAAACAACGGGGACATTTTAAACTTGAAAGCTTTAGTGGATTTTACTGGATTTTATGTATGAAAAACAGAAAATTCTAATGTGGTGAAAGCAAATTGTATCTTCACCATATAGAATTGTGCCTACCGGCTCCAGTAAACGGCAAATTGGAAATTGCAGTTGCTTTTCTCATTCAGCCAGGTACTTTACCTTTCTCACTACGATACATTTCTGAATGTCTGCAAAATGATGCATGATATTTGAAATTTTAATGCACCAACAAACTTCTTAAATCCATTTAAGAAAGTATAAATGAAGTCCACAAATACACAACTCGATCCTCATGAAAAGATGACTTTAATGTGCAGTTTTCCAGAACAGAGAAACAGGGGAATCTATTTCCAGGATGCCGCTACCCAAATATGGAATACTCTCCTCGGATTCCGAAGAAATGTAATTTTAAGAATGAATTAAAATATGTGTATTCCTGAATACACTTTCACCTGTGGATGACTATACTGAAGTTACTCAAATCTCAAAAATATTAGATCCTCTGCTAACAATAATTTAATCTGCTACAAACCTATATAAAAAATATTATTATCGTAATGTATATTGTGTGCTATGTTGATCAATGTCTTATTTGTTATTTCAATATCTATTAAATAAAATCCCTGCCATTTCCTTTTTTCTTAATATATTTGTACACCAGATAGATGTGTGTGCGTAAATGTTGTGCTTTTAAATTAGTTTTACTCTCACCATATTGTAACTCCACCTAGAATAGTTCTACTAATTATAACTGCACGTTTACAAATAAATTTGAAGTTGGTTCAAACATATACATTAAGGACTAAAGCAGCAAATATTAGGAGGGGGAGTTGGGGAAATACCCAAAAGGATTGGTGAAAAAATATTTCACAACAAACCGTAGGAAAAAAAGCAAACAGTCACCGGTCAGTGTGATAAAAAAACATTACTGAGCTTTTAGTCGTAAAATAAAACATTTCCAGAAAAAATGCCCAACTTAACAAATCGCTAATAAACAGAACGAAACTCACCTTTACAGTTCGCGTAAAACTAAAGTTATTTTCCACATAGCCGAGCCGGCGAGTCCTCTTTTAACAGCACGACGCGGAAACGTGTGACCACTTCGTAAACTTGGCAAAAGTAGTTTTAGAAGAAGGAAGTGCAAGTAAAATACGATATTGCCTTATTTGAACTATACTGCTAAGGAGAAAATAGTACAACTGAGTCTCAAACTAAATTAAAACAATTACCAGTGTGCAGTGAACCCCGTAAACTTGTCTATTTCACACTGAACTAATGTTCTGTACAGAACTAAAATGCTCAAAGGCATCTAAACTCTTCTAAACTCTTCTAAAACGAAAAGAAAATGTGAAAAAGTCGTTGTTTTCCTTGAACTGGTTTTCTTTTTGTTCACCCATTTTCTGGTTGAGAAATCGTTAAAATTGACCCCCAAAATGAAATTGTGTTCAAACGAGTCCCTGTCACATTAGGGAGCTTTTAGAAAAGTGTTTTCTCCTGAGATTTGATGTTTACTATTTCCTTTAGTTGCCTTCAAGTGCCTTTTATAACCATATTTTCGAAAAATGTGATCAGGACAGAGTTCCGCCGTTCAAGTCGAACGATAAACGGTGTGGTTTACTTTTTTACCTTCGCGTTCTCCTTTGAACGTAAAATTTGTTGTTTTCACGTTCTCTTTTTGCAGAGAACAGTCGAAATGTAGGTGACTGCGTGCATTTTCACGTACAGTTATTGCGTTCGACGAAGGACAACGCATACTAATCTTGCAGTTGACTCCCTGTGGCCTGTGTGGGCTATCTGTGCTTGCCAAGACGAAAGAAATCGAGATTCGTATATGTCCGTCCTCATGTATGTTTGTACTTTTCAGAATAAATTATCTCGGCCGGGGAACTGGTAGCTACACGATGCTCAGCCGCCATGTGAACAAGTGTCTTATTTTCCCAATCCAATGCAATAATGTTTAAAAAGTTAGCAAGTACGATATATCAAAGCCTGAGGGAAGTGTGTGCCATCTCTGTAGCATTCGACAAAGTCTGATGTCCAAACTATATCAAGTCAAACATGGTCTGTTTTGTCGGCGCGGTGACGACACTAGCGAAGTTGGACAGAGAACTGAGTCAAATCAACTCGCCATAATTTGTGAACTGGCAACCGAGTGAATTCTGTTGGCTTGCTCGCTGTACTGGATTCTGCTTTTCGCTGTACATACAGATACCGAAACTACAAACAGTAAGATGACCTGGCTGAAGAGAAATCTATGTCTGAGTTTTCTAGATACCGTTACAGACAGACAGACATATTTTATTTGGAGTCTTATACAATAAAGTACATAGACTAAAGTCCAAATAACTATAAATAGTGATTACTTCACAGAACTTCATATCTGTATTCAATATATATTTATGACAGATAGGACTGTAGGGTAACTAGTGGATAAAATGTAATAATTACAGCCCCATACTAGAAAGTTCAAGAACGCTCGCATCGACGCCTTTTTTCAAGGCATTCGTAAATAAACTTGGCACTTAATGCTTGGAGAGATTTGGGTGGGTCGATAATGAGACGAAATTTCACGTTCTCATTTATGTGAGTTAAATTCTTATTGAGAGTTGAGCTAATTGATGAGAAAAGTTCAATTCTTAGATCGTCATAGTTTCTACATCTGACTAGAAAGTGAATCTCGTCTTCGACTTCGGTCCCACACTGTGAACAAATTCGTTCTTCAGGTTTTTTGTAAGGTCTCGCATGCCTTCCTCTTTCAATTTCTAGACTGTGGTTGCTGATTCTCAATTTCGTCATGGCTGTTCTGTGTTTCAGCACAGTGACAGTTTTTAGATAATTTTCACAATTATAACTTGTTTTAAATAGTCGGAATGTTCTCAGTTTGTTACGTTGATCAGGCGAGCCTTTGCGTTCATCGTTATGAATTTCACTTGTCCATGTCTGTATTTCATTATCAATTATTCTTTGTTTGATTAAAGGGAGCCATAATTTATGAGAATCTAAATCTTGCTGTTCAATCCAATTGCTGGCTTTCACTCAATCCCAAGAGATTCCAATGACAAAGGGCATGGCGGCCATGTTGGTGTACCTAACAAAAGAAGCTAACGAGGAATCTATTGTTAAAGGTACACCAACATGGCGGCCATGACGTCACGTGAAAGCCAGCAATAGCTACCAAAACCTAGACGATATAAGAATGTTGTGATTGTTTTGCTCCAGAAAGCTACGCTCGTCTCGTTTTTAATGTCTACGTAAACCAAACTGGACAACCCAGGAATTTCCTTCTGAGAACCACTGATTAATTTCAGCCAAACTTTTATACTTTTATATTTTGAGTCTACTCTCATAGGGAGTCGACCTAATTCTGCTCTGCAGGCATTATTGCTAGAATATTTACCGACTCCAAGTAACATTTTGCAGAATCTAATTTGTACATATTCAATAGAATCCTTATCTAGATTATCGGGATTGTCGACACCGTATACTTCACTACCGTATAGCAATATAGGTTTGATGAGGGAGTCGAAAAGTTTCATTGTTAATCTAACGTTAGTTCTGAAATGATCCCCCATTTCTTTTCTTAGTTTGTATAAAGCCTTAAGGGCGATTTTCTTTAGCTCTTGTTTTGCTAGGTTGAAATTACCATATGCGCTGAGCATCAGCCCCAGATATTTGTAACATTTAACATTTTCTAGTTCCATTTGGTTAAGGAAAAAAGCATAATTATTCATTTTTTTCCCGGTGTTATTAAAGACCATGATTTTAGTTTTAGTAAGGTTGACTTCAATCCCATTAATTAAGCTGTATTCTTCTAGTTTGTCGAGACGTTTTTGTAGCCCAACGTGGATACTGGACATTAAGACTAAATCGTCAGCATACAGTAGACAGCTTGCAGGTTTACTTGCAATTTGAATGTCATCTGTGAAGGCTTCGTTTATTGTTTCAGGTAGGTCACTGGTTCCCTTTACTGGTTCCCTTTATTTATAACTCAACACTCGCGAAAAGCCTCTAAAGTCAGCACAACTAGTGGACTTTTACAACTCTATAAATGCCCTACACGCTCGATCAGACTAGACTCATTCGCCAGACACGAGTTCTCTCCTACCTCTTAGCAACGCACGTAACTTGTCAATCAAAATTACATTGCTTCTTAGTAACGGAAGTCAGTTCTTCTAACCGGAAATAAATGTCCTGGAAGCGGGATGGGCATCCCCGCCCCCAGTCGAGACAATGTGCCGAGACGCTATCAGTCCTCCGCTTCCTCCAGCAGACAAAGCTTTGTCACGGGCCTCTTGTACTCTCCGTACTGAGTACGCACGGTAACCGCTCTAACCATCCCGTCCTGGCCTGGGTAGGTCCGCACGATCCTTCCAACCGGCCACACACCTCGTGGTTGGGCTGATTCAGCAACCAGCACTATGTCCCCCTCTCTCAAGTTCCGTCTTTTATCCCTCCATTTACTTCTCTCTGTCAAACTTGGGATGTACTCTCTAATGAAGCGCCTCCAAAAGAAATTCACTAGTGCTTGCGCTTGTCGCCAAACTTTCTTCGAATTTATTTCTCTGTCGCTAACAACAGCGTCTTCGGAGATTGGGTTAGCACGCAGGAGTAGTAAATGGTTTGGCGTCAGAGCTTCGATGTCATCCGCATCGCCCGACACATGAGTAATCGGTCTACTGTTGAGGATCCCCTCTGCTTCTGTTAGAGCAGTTCGTAGTGCTTCTTTAGGGACGACTCTGTCTTTCAACACCGCCTTCAGCGTCTTCTTCGTACACTGCACCAAACGCTCCCACGCACCTCCAAAAGTAGCATAGTAAATGCCGGTTCTGGCCCACGTTGTATTTTTTTGTTGTTTTTTCATCTAATGGACATCCTCACTTCGTTCAGCCCTCACTTCGTTCGGGGTCCATTAGATGAAAAAACAAAACAAAAATACAACGTGGGCCAAAACACGGCATTTAATATTCTACTATAGTTTATTTATTGTATTTATAAATTATATTAAGTAATCGGTTTCTACCGCTTTTTTCCGGATTAAAGCAGTTTTGTTGTACTATTTTTTAATCATATTTTTACATTTCAACGTCATATTAGAGAAACGTGTTTATAAGGTATTATTTACTACTATAGTTCATTTATCGTATTTATGCATTACATTAAAGGATTGTAGTTATAGGTATTATATCAGGGCTAAGCATATATTAACATTTGTTCGAACACTTGGTTTATAGTGAATTTATTATATTCTAACACCCTATTAGAGGAGTGTTGCTATTAGGTATTATAACATATATTGTCATAATCATTATTTACTATAATAGTCCATCCATCATATTTCTACACCATATTAGATCAAGGTATTACATTTCACCGTCCTATTAGAGGAGTGTGGCTACAAGTTTATTACATCATACCATGGCTGAGCATACACCAACATTTGTTCGAGTACGTCCTTTAAAGAACTATTTACGTGGATGGAAGATGGATATTCCTGATGATAATCCTATGGGAGCGGATCCAGCCGTTTTCCTTGCCGGTGTACGTAAACGAACTACCGAAAAGTTTAAGGAAGAACTACGAAACCACAACACCTTTAAGGCCCAATTAGCTTTAAACATAACTTTCGTACTTGATAAACCTGATGGTTACGTATACGAGACAGCTACATTTTATAGCAAACAATCTGTTTTGATCGATGATGCTGGTATCCGTGAGGTAATAGTAGAAGCACATGCTCAGATATATGACCAAATTGAGAAGTGGATCAGTCGTGGATCAAATTGGGTCGTAGATAGAGTCAATATTCTATGGTTAAACATCGCTAGATACCAACCACTACGTGGAGGTTCGTATTTACCACTACCTGAAGAAATAGCGAATAAGAAAGCTGTGATCAATGTAAACAACAAAGACGATCGCTGTGTACTTTGGTCGATATGTGCAGCAATATTTCCAGTTAATAAGCATCCTCAAAGGACATCAAAGTATCGAATAGATATGGTGAAATCCAATGGGGTGGACTCACCAACACCAATCTCACAAATACCACTTCTAGAGAAGCAAAACAACATTTCTATTAATGTATATGGATGGGATCCAAAGGAAAAGTGCTTAATCATATATCATATCTCAAAGAAGACTTTTTCGAAGTACATCCATCTACTACTTATAGAAGACCCAAAGAGTGGTAAACAACACTATTGCTGGATAAAGGACTTCAACAAACTCCTATTCGATCAGACAAAGCACGAACATAGGCAACACTTCTGCGAACGATGTCTGCATGGATATTCCAATGAAGCTCTTCTTGAAAAGCATATTACAGAGTGTAATGGTATCAATGACAAAGCCATACGCATTGAAATGCCTACCAATAAGAACAACGAAGTCTCATTCCAGAATATACACAAGCAGCTCAAAGTAACCTATATTATCTATGCAGATTTCGAGGCATTAACCACTAAGATCGAAGGACTTGCTCAAGACTCAAAGAAGAGCAACACGCTTAAAACGGAAGAACATATTCCATGTGGATTTTGCTATATAGTTGTACGTTCTGATGGTTATAGTGAACCACCAGTACTATATAGAGGTAGGGATACTATCGAACGTTTTCTACAACGTATGCAAGAGGAAGAGGCGAAGATCAAAGCCCAAAAAGCTAAACCACTATGCATGTCATGGGAAAACTATAAGGCTTATAATAGCGCAACAATTTGTCATATCTGTCAGAAGCCATTGGTTGGTGATAAAGTACGTGATCATTGCCACACCACAGGTGAGTTTAGAGGTGCCGCACACAATACCTGTAATCTAAAATTACGTGCTTTTCCTACCATCCCAGTCGTATTCCATAATCTTCGTGGATATGATGCTCACCTAATAATGCAATCCATATCCATAACATTAGGTAAGATATCTTGTATTCCAAACAATATGGAGAAATATATTTCATTCTCACTTGGTAACCTACGATTCATTGATAGCTTTCAATTTCTACCATCATCTCTTAGTACATTGGTATCGAGTTCAGAATCAGACACATTTCAACAAATTGTAAAATATACATCTAATCAAGAGAAAGCCAATCTATTAACTCGTAAAGGAGTATATCCATATGAGTACATGGATGCGTGGGATAGATTTGCAGAGACTTCTCTACCACCTAAAGATGCGTTCTATAGTAAACTAACTCTAGAGGACATATCCGATGAAGATTACGAACATGCAAAAAAAAAGGAATGTATTTGATTGTAAGACATTAGGTGATTATCATGATCTTTATCTACAAACTGATGTACTTCTTCTAGCAGATGTGTTCGAGGACTTTCGTACAACATGTATGCAAAACTATGGATTAGATCCTGCACATTATTATACGAGTCCAGGACTTTCATGGGACGCTTTATTAAAGATAACTGGAGTGAAACTCGAACTATTAACTGACTATGACATGTATCTATTCATCGAGAGAGGTCTACGTGGTGGTATATCCATGGTATCACAACGTTATACCAAAGCGAATAATAAAAACGTACAGGATTTCGATCCAGAAAAACCAAATAGCCACATATTATATCTAGACGCGAATAACTTATATGGATGGGCCATGAGCCAATATTTACCAACAGGAGGATTTGAGTGGTATACACCAACAGAAGAACAAATAACCAATCACGCAATAGATTCAGATAAGGGTTATATCCTTGAAGTTGATCTCGAATATCCTCGAGAACTTCACGATACGCACAACGACTATCCGCTAGCTCCCGAGAGAATTCAGGTGAATAAAGATTCGTTCTCAGAGCATCAGACCGATCTATTTGAGGAACTATATAAAGGTAATGGATCTTTGAAAGTAGAAAAACTTGTACCTAATCTATATAACAAAGAACGATATGTGCTCCACTACCGTAACCTACAATTGTATCTATCTCTTGGTATGCGTTTGATAAAGATCCATAAGGCACTACGGTTTGACCAATCACCATGGATGGAACCATATATACAAATGAATACTGAGTTACGAAAACAAGCGAAGAGCACCTTCAAGCAGGATCTATACAAATTGATGAACAATAGCGTATTTGGAAAAACGATGGAGAATCTACGTAAGCGTGTAGATATCCAATTAGTGCGTGCATCAGAAGGAAACAAACTACAACGTCTATTGAATAAACCTAGTTATGCTCGATCCACAATTTTTGATGATGATCTTGCCGCGGTACATAACTACAAAAGTAAGCTATTGCTGAACCGCCCCATATATGTTGGAATGTCAATTCTAGATCTATCAAAGCATCTGATGTATGACTTCTACTACAACGAGATCAAGAAGCAATATGGGCAACGATGTAATCTACTTTATACCGATACCGACAGTCTATTACTACACTTTAAAACTGAAGATATCTATGCAGATATGGCAATTCATAAACATCTATATGATACTAGTAACTACAGCAAAGACCATCCGCTGTATAGTATCAACAACAAGAAAGTACTTGGTAAAATGAAAGATGAATGTGGAGGTATTCCTATAGTCGAATATGTTGGACTACGATCTAAGCTCTATTCTATATTGAGAGTAGATGGCGATGAGATTCGTAAAGCTAAAGGTACCAAGAAGGCAGTAGTGAAACATCGTATTCGTCATGAACAATATAAAGAGTGCTTGATGGATAAGAAAGTATTCAAACATGGAATGAATATGCTTCGAAGTGAAGGTCATAAGATGTATGGTATACATATGAACAAAGTATCTCTATCACCATTCGATAGTAAGAGATGTATTTTAGCAAACGGAATAGATACAATAGCCTACGGTCATGGAGACTTTTTTCCAGATAATGAAGAAGTAGCCGATTTTATTAGCAATATAATATCGAACGCAATCGATACACTATCCTACAATCGTAAAAACGTCATTACGGAGGATGAAGATATGGCGGACTTTATTCGTGACTTGCTTCTATCTTAGAATACCTTTTGGTGGTAGTTCTGTATCTGGTGGTATCACTTGTATCTCTTCACGAACGAACCCTCGCTTTGGTGCATCTTTTCCTAAATAGTATAGAACAGGTTGATTTGATGATACCACACTTCGAGAAATATAATATGTCTGTAAACTCCATACAGGATCAGTTGCTCGTTTTACTCCACCTTCCAATTCTCCCGGTGAGTATAGATATCGAACTAAAACATCGAATGGTAGTCGCTTTTCTTTCAATCCAATAATTCGAGAATATGTAGGAGTCTTTATGTTTACTTGTTGTGCCTCTATAGAATTTGAAGGTTCCTTACCTGTTAGTCGAGTAACTTCATTGTTCATAGCCTTGATAACATCAGGAAGCCTCAATACCCATTCTCTACTACGCGCATCCGATCCTTCAGATGTAAGTACCATCTCTTTTGCATATTGATATCCAAATAATCTTTCGGCTATCGTTCTATTTGCTCGTTCGACAAAACTTTGTGCCCTATGATGACCGGCTTCACCCCGTTGAACTTTTGTACCACGTAGTTCTAATGTTTCAGACATACGTCCCATGAATTCTCTACCAGGATCGACTTGCAATGTTTTTGGCCATTCTAGTGGACTACGTTTGTAGATCCGATCAAATGCTGCAGACACTTCACCACTATCTTTCGATGCTAAGGGTTCAGCCTCTTTATATCTAGAAGCTACATCGATTACCACCAAAGCATACTTATATAGTTTCCTTCCACGTCCAGGTCGATCGTGAGGTAGAAAGATCAAATCAGCTTGATGAACTTCATTAGGTTTCGATACAGTCCAATGTGGTCGTGGAATATAGTGTGGTGGTGATAGATATATTTGCCACATGGCTTGTTTCTCTAACCAACCCTTAGCTACATCTTCCGATACCTTTGCAGCCACCGATAACTTACCAATTGCAGCATAACCTTTCCAATAGCCCATAGGACCATAGAAGATATTCGCAAGTTTAGCATCCATTATATATCTATGTATTCTAACCTTCAACAAGAAGAAAAAAAAGAAAAAAAAAAGGAATAAGAACTTATCTAACCAACTAGTTCTTATTCTTTTTTTTCTTTTTTAGTATCTCGTCGATCGTAAAAATTCTCGTTTTTTAAAAGGCATATCGACTAATAGCGTATCCAGTGACTAGCATTCCACCACCAACATAGATCAACTCACCAGTTTTCTGTGCGTTAGATGGTCGATAGTAGTCAGAGAAACGAGGTTCTTTCATTGCTTCGAGTCGTTTCAGTGCCTGACGTAACTTATCGGATTGTATGAAAGCTCGGTTACTATCGAGTTGATTATTATGAGAATCACGTTCAACAACTTCCTGTTTATGCGCCCAATCAGACAATGTTTGACGTTCTTCGATATATGCCTCCCTATCAGCATCGAATTTTTCCATTTCCCTATCATGTCTCTCTCGTTCTACATTAGCAGTTTCATCTTTCCCGCCAAACATCTTAGCAAGCACTCCACCACCAGTAAATGCCGTTGCATTCAAAACTGCTCCGAAAATGGACATTCCAATAGCTGCTAACGTCGCCATTATGGTACGATCTTTTGTTTCTCGAGATATTGTTTTGCATATATGCTACCAGCTATTACTGCAGTCCACTTCACGTAATTTATAATAGAAGTAGAAGGATCGTTAAGCATAGATTCCTTGGCAACCTTTTTTACGATCCAACCAATACCAGCAGCTATTCCAGTTATCATAGCAGCATCAGTCGCTGTTTTCATCAATTCTTTATCCATCTTAATATATCGTATATCTCTAGTCTTTAATTGTTACTCCATATCTGGTACCGTAGTCTTTACAGGACTCGAGGGTCGTATAGGACTAATGTTCTTAGAAGTGTCGTCTCTGTATCTTTTGTATTGATAGTATGCGCCAAACAATGCAGCACCCGTACCAATAACTGCGATAGTAGTATTAGTAGATATGTTTCTAGTCCAACTTTCATCTACGTCGGTTTCTTTAGATAATTCACTTTCACGCGAAATCTCTCTCTTTTGAGCCTCTCTAGCAAGTTTATTACTTAGTGCTAATGCTTTCCCAGCAGCAACCCTCTTTGGATCTTTTACTTTAGTTGGTGTTGTTTTTGGTGGATTCGCAGTTATCTGATCCGTCTGTTCCTCCATCTCGATTCGATATAGTAGTTACTTGCGAATGTTTAATAGGAGTACTAGGAACGACTATATGATTAGCTACATGGAACGAAGCACTAGCTAGAGCCACTAATCGAACTGCTTTAAGTATTAATAGACCAGCCGCAGTATATATCTCATTGCGGACTAGTCGGTCTTCTAGTAGATCCTTAACCAGTGTTTGTTGGTCATCTAGTGGAACTACGTATGCAACTGCGCGAGTAGCTAGACGTAGTGCACCATTTACTAAGCATCCTCTTATTTGGTGGCATACGCCAAACAATACAGCGCCCATACCAATAACTGCTATAGTAGATACATTTTTAGTCCAACTTTTATCTACGTCGATTTCTTTAGATAATTCACTTTCACGTGTAATCTCTCTCTTTTGAGTCTCCGCAGTTATCTGATCCGTCTGTTCCTCCATCTTGATTCGATATAGTAGTTACTTGCGAATGTCTAATAGGTGTACCAGGAATGACTATGTGATCAGCTACATTGAACAAGACACTAGCTAGAGCTACAAATCGACCGTGTTTAAGTGCTAATCGACCAGCCGCCATAGATATCTGATGACGGGCTAATTGGTTTTCTTGTAGATCCTTAAACAGTGCTTGTTGGTTGTCTAGTGTAGCTACGTGTGAGAGCGTAGCTACGTATGAGACTGCGCGAGTAACTTGACGTAGTACACCATCTACTAAGTGTACTGTTATTTGATTTGCTACTACAGCCTGGTATCTACTATATAAACGTTTTACGTCCTTCTCAGATAGTTTAGTTATATCTGTTAGGGAGAAATTCTGTCCTAGACATTCTTTCGTTTTACCTAATACAGCTAAGGTCTTAAATACTTCCCGATATTCTTCGATATCCTCCAATTCGGTTGAAAATTCCAATTTGGGTGGTGGACCTGTTAAATCCTCACCTTCCAGTTCTTTAACGTATTCATCCATGATAATATGTTATAGGTGCGGGTATCTCTAACACTACTGCAAAAGGATGTCGCAAACAGAAACATATGCGAACAAACTTATGAGATCGAAGTATCGTTCGTAACTCATTACATTCTCGTGAGCCTCCGTAATCTTCAAATATCCTCTTTCCATCTATAACCGATGCAGTATGAATTGCTACTACGATAGCTACGTTCTCACGAAATGGTTTACATATACTCGTTAATTGTTGGGATAGTACCCAAATAGATAGTCCTATATGTCGAGCAGAGAATGCTAAATCTACTAGTTTGTCAGTTCTTCGTTTTACATCTTTTGATGCGGCACAATCATCTAGAATCAATAATGTATTGGTACCTGACCAAAAGGTTGCACAAATATTTAATGTGGTATCGATAGCATCCTGAGATGGTGATATGACATAAAAATGCGTATCTCGATTAGCAAATCCATGATATGTCTTGTTGTGGGCATACGTAGGACAAATTAATACTATATAATCGAACTTACCACGAAATGGTCCACGAAGTTGTTCTATGAGAAATGCAGTCTTTCCACAATTCGTTGGACCTACTATGAGTGAGTTGAATGGAATGTGTTCTACGAGGGAATCCATCAGTATGTTATACTATCTAAAGATCTGTTCAATATCTTGAGCTGAGCATCAGCAAGGACATAGATATGCATGTTTACGTTTCCACTTCCTTTTAAAGTTCTATGTATACGAATATCGATATCTTTTCCACCACCAGTTTGTGCCATTCCATCGCCATGAGCAGAGGAATCTTTTGCTGTACGACAATCGACTAGGATGGCAAATCTGTTATTGTAAAATTTGGTAGGAGTCATGGAAGTATTGGATGTACCAAACCATCCTTTTGTGGACTCCCAAAAATCTGGTGTTAACATACCTCCTGGAAAGAATCTATTTGGAACTCCATTTACGTCTATCTCTATCTTTGAAATATCAGGATTTACGAATGCTTCGCTATCTCGTGAACCGGCGGTGTGAGGATCTACGAATAGAAGAAGTAATCCAGCAAATGATCGTCGTGGAACATTGACGTTCTGAGATATCAAAGTTTCTACTGCCTTGGCGATAGTTACCGTCTTAAAGTGAACTGCGTGATCGTATAGGAATGCAGTACCATTTTCATATGTGCGAAATGCTTTCCTAGCTAGCGTTTCATTCTTGATTGCTTCGTATTCTAACTGGATGTTGGTAAGCTTGTACGTACCTATCTTTGTCGAATCTGATCCAACGATTATATCGATAGAGTGGGCTAGAGTTAATTCGAATGAAATAGTGTCTTCTAATGCATGTGGATATAGAACTCCATGTTGTGTAAGAATATCAACGTCCAACGGAATTCTATATTTTGAACCATATGCAGCTAACAATGCATTCTCACCAACATCTGAAGTACCTGCATCACCAGCCTTAGATCGTAGCTTATTTGTGTTATCTGATTGGATACCTTGTTGTACTCTCGATTCTCTCTCTTGTGTAGATAGATAGATATCGGAATATGTTTGTAATAGATCCGATCGAGCAATGTCTTCTACTATTTCAGCTCATATCTTACAAACTCGATGTATAACTAAGCAACGTCCAACATTTGCAACGACTCGATTATTAGCATGTCCACCAGACAATACGATATCGCCCAATAATGCTAAACTACCAGGTACTAATACGATATCTTCTCCCATCGTTGGAACTTCCACATAGAGCGTCTCACCTGGATTAGCAGATGATGGAGTGAAAGTTTTTCTATATAAGGTTCGTTGAGCTTTGAGTGCGAGTTGCACTCTTAGTGCTTCCTTAGGAATTAACTTCGACGATATCATGTTGAATATACCATGATATATAGTTATGTTCAATATGGAAGATAGGGTCGACGTCGATGTGAGACATGAGGATAGTACCGACAGATACGAAGAACGAGATGAAGAACGACAACGACAACGAGATGAAGAAGACCGACAACGAGAAGCAAATGAGAGATACGTGGCTTACTTATTGAGTGACAATCAAGATGAAGCTGGAGGTAGTGAGACAATTACCATGGATGTTTTGCATGGTGATGACCCACTTCGAGGATTCACATTCGAACAAACCTTTTCAGATTCGGTAAAGGAAAGGCTGGTTGATGATGTAAAAGAGCATTATCCGGATGCGGGTATTCGGCATAGCATCGAAATCTACTTAAATAATGGACAACTCAACGTTCGCGAACTTGGAAGACGCGTCTATTCGCCGGTAATGAGAAAAATAAGAAATTACGTGTGAAGATGAGGAAAGATCTCAAAGATGCTTTAGGTCCAAATAATGAAGAAGCTACCAATGAAGTATTATTTGCAGAACGACAACTCGCCGAGCGGGAAGTAAATAACGAATCTATTCTTGGAGACTCCGAATCTACCGACGCTCAGAAAGAAATAGCTAATAAAGAGTTAATGTCTATCCGTAGGGCAAGAGAATTACTTGAACGTCAAGAAGAAGCTATACTAGAACGTATATCGCTACGTGAAAGGGTTAAATACATTTTCAGAAAGTATGGAATGACCGTTCTTGCGGTGGTAACTGCTATTGGTGCTATCGTTAGTGTAATAGTTTCCCAGCTATCGAAAGCCGTACCGAAACCAGTAAAAGATGGTATCGACAAAGTGGCAGATACAGTAAAGAAGGGATTAAAAACGACAGGTGATTTGTTAAAGGAAATGGGAAAGAAACTTGGACAGATACTACCTGGAATGATTGGATCAATTGCGAATTTCATATTTACTATGGCCGGTAAAGCTCTAGGAGTATTAGCAGAGAACGTTTGGTTATTCATCGTAGCTATAGTGGTGATCGCAATAGAGCAATACAAACGACGTTAACGAAATAACGCCCACGCAATTCCAGCTCCTGCAATAGATACTATCGCTAGATTGATCTCATGTTGTGGAGTAGGATTCGGTAAGATACTATGTGAAACTCGTTGTGGTAATTGTTGTGGAACTTGGTGTGGTAATTGTTTCTTTTGTTTCTTCCCTCTCATATCTGGTGGGGCCTTGGTTTCGAGAATATCTGCATTAATATCGTTTACGCCTAACGCCATACCTTCTGTGGCACGCGGGATTGGATTTTTATAACCATCCTTCTTACCGAGGTAGTACTCGAGCTTGCTTGGTAGTAATCGTACCCCTATAGCTATTGCTAGGTTTAATCTCTTATGTGTGTGTAGTATAGCTGTAAGATAGTTTTTATAGCTTACCACTAAACCATTTTCGAGAATAGCGTCTTCGACTAATCTCTTAAATTTTTCTTTGACATTGAAACTATCTATGATGGAATGGTTAAGATCATTTTGAGCAGCTAGAACGCAATATCCAAAAGCTTCAACGGATCGATTCAATCTACCTAATCCAGCATCCGTTAATCCCTTACCGATTGGTGGCGTAAACCAATTATATTGTTTTCCTTCATGTTCATCGTTCCGAATGAATGCCACAAGATCGCCCTGATCCTCCTTACCTCCTTGGTCTGCAAATAAATTATTGTGATTTGGCCAATTATCTGCTTCTTTATCGTAACCTCTGATTACGTGGACGTTTTTGAAACCGTCATCGTACAAAAGGAATACATCTCCTAATCCGTTATTCCTACCTCCGTGCCATCGGAAATCTGGTGTTCGAGATATACCAAATTCGATGCATAATTTCTCAAGAGCTGATTTGCTATAGAGGTTATCCATTTGCTTGAAAGCAGAGTCACCAGGTAGAGGAACCCCATGAGCACCACCAAGTTCATGTAGAATTCTTCGTATTGTGAAATAAACGTGAAATCGTAGTAGTCCTTGAACAATAGGAGGATACGTTTTGAAAATAGGATCAAACAATGACACTCCACATCCAGAAGTCGCACACCACGTTGCGAAATTCAATTGTTGAGGCCAATATTTGAAATCCGGACCATGTAACCAATGGTAGGACTCATTTGCTGTCATATGCTTTATAACGGTCTCCTTGAATATGTTCGGAACACCTGCTTTGAACTTTTTCGTAGGTGTGACGTATATCCATAGATTAATGAGATCGATATCTTGTGCTTTTTCAGTAGGTGGGACCGCCGTAATAGGGTATTTCACACTTTTATCTAGTGCTAACGTATGTGGAAAACCATCATGCACACCCCACAATGCGTTATCGATGCGTTTTTGAATAGTAGCAGGTAGTTTGGAGAAATCGTCGCCATAAACCACATAACCATGATCCCCATCTCGAAACCAAATACTAGTTGAATATTTGCCAGGGCCGTCTATATCCGTTGATACATAGAACTGGTGAAAATCTGCATGTGGATATTGTTTCTTAAACTTCGCTAATAGATCAGCATTCAACGTTGCGACCTTTTTATTTTCATCGGCAAGGAGCGCTATCTGCTCAGATTTCGACAGTCTTGGGCCACCCCTAGCAATCTCTGCTATGTCCTCTGCAGATAGACCATCATCTTCGTCTGACACAACAAAAGGCATCGTAACTATTGAAGCTATACATACATACAGTTATACCTTTAATATATAATGGTTATCTTAAATGTCACATGTCCTACGGCTGACCATACTGTCTACTTCGATAACCCTATTCTTATCAATAATATTTCGCTAGTTGAGGTCACTCTTAGTCACAATTGGTGGAACCTAACAGAGAAAGGGAGCTTTAAGTGGGGTGTCGATGGTGTGATGTTTCCACACGAAATGAAGGCGGGGCATTATAGTATAGGAAGCTTGATGACCCAATTCGATCCCGCGGTTGATGCTGGTTTATTGGAATTCATAAACAACGCATTTAGGAAATACTATATTTTCGATGTTAAAAAACCAATCCAGTTAACTAAGAATATCTGCGATTTGCTTGGTATCAAAGTAGGTGGGAGTCCAACAGGCTATGTGACTATCAATGTGGGAAAATACCCCCTGATGCCAAAAGATATTAATCACATATATATCTACTGTGATGTGGTGGATTCAGATTTCTCACTTCTTGATGGGAAGCCATCTAAAATCCTACATACTTTTAAAACGACATCACACGTTTTTGGTGAAACAACTTACTTTCCACCAACCCTCATACCCATTCGAGCCTTAGGAACGATACGGAACTACATTCGCCTCACAGTTTGCGATGAGCAAGGCAATCTCATAGACTTCAACAAGCAGCCTCTACGTTTCGTATTGAAGCTTGAGTAAATCATACGTATATACAATGGATGGCGATTCGATTCAACCGTTTCCAACAGCACCAGGTATCTATCCATCGGGAGCTATAAAGGAACTTAGCGATATAAATGGATCGAGTTTTAGACTGCAAAAAGTCTGTGATACGCTTGCTGAGCTAGAACAACAAGCAAAGCACTACGAAGTTGTTCGCAAAAAATATGCTCGAGCGCGTGGTATCGTTCATGGGATTGCTGTGGCCACAGGTAGCCTGAGTGGCGTTTTATCAGCTTCTGCGTTAGGTTCATCATTTACGGGGATTGGGATACCTGTGGGTATTTCCTTAGGATCAGCGGGGTTCCTGTGTGCCGTCATATCGGCTTCGATGGCTATTGTTAGTAAGAAACTTGGCGTTCGCGTCTCGAAGCATGAAAAGACTGTTATGTTAGCAAAAGCTAAGGCGAATTCCGTGGAAGTCAAAGTCTCAAAAGCTCTAGCCGATTGTAACATTTCAGAAGCCGAGTTCGGAAGCGTTATTGATGAGAAGAGGAAATATGAGACGCTTAAACTAGAAATACGGCAAAAAAACAGGCAAGAAGGTGGATTAAAAAACGTAGAACAACTTCGATCCGAAATCCGAAAGGAGATGATAGCAAAACTTGGCAGTCTAGTGGGGTAAGAATAAATATCTCCTTCGAAAGAAACCAGCATGGATTTCATTTTAACTTTGATAAAAACAACTGCTCTTAATTCGTATAAATTACCGTGTTGTTTTGGTTCATATGCTAATTTCGAGACAATTTCGAGACAACAAGAAAGAGGATCAAAAAAACGTAGAACAACTTCGATCCGAGATCCGAAAGGAGATGAGAGCAAAACTTTGCAGTCTAGTGGGGTAAGAATAAATATCTCCTTCGAAAGAAACCAGCATGGATTTCATTTTAACTTTGATAAAAACAACTGCTCTTAATTCGTATAAATTACCGTGTTGTTTTGGTTCATATGCTAATTTCGAGACAACGCGTGGGTGACGCTAATTAACATACGTCAACTGCTTAAAACATAAGTATGATATTTTATCACTGAATACTTCGTCTAGCACACATGGCCCCACGGGTTTGTCGCTGGGACTTGTGATCGAGATGGGAGCCGTTCACGAGTTCTGGTGTTCAAACCTTGGCGGACTATGTGTGGTAGATCGGCTTGTGTTGGGTAAGAAGCTCCCAGCCCAACACAAGTCGTAGCGCGTCTGCCGATGTGGCAGAAGTTAAAGTAAGTTAAAGTAATACAGTAGAAATCAGCGGCCAGAGTACAAGATACCTGTGTGAGAACCAAATGTGGTCAGAAGCTGAACTACAGTAGAACGAATACAGTGAAAGGCCGGGCCCGGCAAGAATAAAAACCTCTCTAGGAACAAAAAGGAGAAAGAAGGAAAAAGGTGAAAGTGGGTTCCTAGAGAGGTTCTGGTGACACCAGTTTTGGTACTTTGGTTTTTG
The DNA here is from genome assembly GCA_030867875.1 of Actinernus sp. WN-2022. Lineage (NCBI taxonomy): Eukaryota > Metazoa > Cnidaria > Anthozoa > Actiniaria > Actinernidae > Actinernus > Actinernus sp. WN-2022. The sequence continues at coordinate 3,524,879 of JAOWCC010000064.1, forward strand.
GTTTTTTTCATTATTAAATTTTTTTCTTCTTACTGTCTTAGACTAAATTCTTGAATGAGTACATATCAACGGATGTCGTTCTCACGAATTAGCCGTTTTGGTTAAATAGGAAATGAGTCGTTAAACTTTTGGTTAAGTAATCGCACATATGTTAATTAAACTTTATCACTATTTAGACCGTGTCTCGTATAGATGGGCTCAAAGTGGGAATTGTAAGCAATCAACTCATTGATAAAACGCACGACCGAACCCTTATATATACCACACCGTTTAACAACATCAATAAGAGACATACGAGATCCCGAACGATGTAGTACCTCGTAACTCGCTCCAACGACTTTAGTTCTAAGTATGGAGCTGGTACCTATATTGTTTTCTATTGCCTTATGAACAATCTCATAGACTATGTGTTGGACATTCTTAGGTGCTCCTTGGAGGTCGAGTTTAGCAAAAGTCGTTGTAATGTGAGGAGCTATTCGATCGGTATTCAAATCTATATCGATCTTATCGTCATCGTGTAGAGAACGTATAAAGACATTTCCACGACATATGCTTTTATCGTTTAGTTGCATAAAACGAGCGACCTCTCCTTTAGATCTAATGAACCCACATTGTATACATGCTTGATAAAGTATAGCAGCTAAAATAGTTCGTTTCGCATTGCTACGTTTGATACAAACTTTCTGTACTTGAATGAATGCATCGGCTACGATTACTAATACATTTGTGGGAAACGAGAGGTCGTAATTTTGTTTATAAATGGTGTTGTATGCCTTTAGTTCTCGCATTATCGTTCGTAGTTGCAATTCTTTGTTATCGCTTTGCTTTGGGATCGTGCGGTCTAGATCATGTTGATACCTAAAGCTATCCGGCCCTACTATGCGTAACCTAGTAGTAAGATTGGTAGTTGTTTCTTCACATGATTCAGTCTCGGAAATAAGACCACAGGCGGGACATATGAATTCCGTTCCTTGCATTTCCATCGGGCATAGACATTCGGAACATGTTTCACCAGTGTTAATATGCGACAATGGTTTGATATGCGACAATGGTTTGATATGTAGGCTTGCACAAATTTCTGGACCAAGTAATCTGATAAGATCATCCATACTAGTTGTATACCATGTGCCTGTCAATTGTCCAATTGTTTGTTTGTTTTAAAAAAAAAAAGAAAAAAATGAAGAGAGGTCGCATAACAATTTCTCTTCATTCTTTTTTTTTCGTATCGTGATTTCTACTTATCCTCCGATCCTACCACATTTAGATCTTTCTCACTGATGGAGAGGTCATCCAATGCATTATCGAGATCGTGAATGTCCACCACATTTTGATCTTTTTCCGATTCCACTACATTTAGATCTTTCTCCGATTCTACTACATTTGAACACGCGATATTCGTCGACTCGTTAGCTCGTTTCTTATCAAGGTTCTTCTTATTGCGAATGGTACGGCGTTGAGGTGCACCACATTTTGAACAAAGTTCGTTAGTAGTACGACAGCCTCGACCACACGTCAAACATGGAACGAATATAGCACATCCTCTTCCTATCTGGAAGTTATGTTGAGAGCAATACTCTGACGTCTTTGAACACTTACTTATACATTTCGTGGTCTTTCCTCGCATCAACCAATCACAAGTTCTTGTCTCAATCATCGTGCAATATACCTATATATGTTATATGTCTAATTGGTATCTTAGTTGTGACGTCTACGTTGAGGTTCTTCAATTATACGCACTTGTCTAATCTGTGTGGTATTAATACGTACTAAGATAACAGCATACGTTAATATCGTGAAGTAGAGAATGTATGTTAGTACCATGGATGGATATACTGTATGCTAATCATTCCTTTAATAGGTGTTAAAATGTAAAAAAATACAATGAAAAAATAGTACAACAAAACTGCTCCAATCTGGAAAAAGCAGTAGAAACCGGAGCTGTGCTCAAGTTTGGATCTTTAGGTGCAAGAATGCCTAGGGACAATTTGGACGTTGCGAGAGATCCTATGTGGCAGCATAAGCATTTATGTAGTAATCTAGTAGAGCGTTTTCGTCCTCTATGGTGAGCTGGGAGCGCTTAATGAGCCACTCAATGATCCATTTAGCGGTATTAAGATGATCGTTGCTACAGGCGCATAGTAGAGCATGATGAACGTATTTATACTCTATAGTTATCTGAAAGCGTCGAATGAGCCACTTAACGGTATTGAGATGGCCATTCCTACAGGCATCTAGTATAGCAAACCCGACGGCTTTATCCTCTTTGGTGAACTGGAAGTGCTTAGTGAGCCACTTAACGATATCAAGACGGCCATCCTTACAGGCAGCGCATAGAACGTAATCGGTGTGTCCATCCATTTTATAGAACCATAAGTGCTTAATGAGCCACTTAATAACGTTAAGATTACCATATTCACTGGCGTAGACAAGAGGAAAGCTATCATCGATGTAGTTTGCGGAAATACCGAAAGTCCCAGCCAAATTGTCTCGATCGTTGTCATTACGAGTAGACCTAAGACCGAAAGTGAGTACTCGTTTACGGAACTCTTGGTCTACGTTTTTGTAGCGCACGAGAGATGCGGCACCGTTTAGGTGTTTCGATGTCCTTGCGATGCTTGCGAATGATTCTGGGCCTGCATGCTCTACTATCTTGACTAAGATTTCTATGGGAAGGCACGGTATGCTATCCATAGTGGAAGAGATCGATATACTGCATAGTAATCACTTCTCTAATAGGGTGTTAAAATGTAAAAAATACAACGAAAAAAATAGTACAACAAAACTGCTCCAATCCGGAAAAAAGCGGTAGAAACCGATTACTTAATATAATTTATAAATACAATAAATAAACTATAGTAGAATATTAAATGCCGTGTTTTGGCCCACGTTGTATTTTATTTTATTTTTTTCATCTAATGGACCCCGAACGAAGTGAGGGCTGAACGAAGTGAGGATGTCCATTAGATGAAAAAACAACAAAAAAATACAACGTGGGCCAGAACCGGCATTTACTATACTACTCCAAAGTGTGGTGCACTTGGAGGCTGGAAGTTCCATTCTATCTTACGTGGCGCGCAAAAGTTCTGCAGTCTCTCTTGATCAAGCTGTTTGAGGCACTTCCGTAACTCGTTGTTGGCTCCTACAAAATTTGTACCGTTATCACTATACATCCTCTGCGGCCTTCCGCGCCGAGCAATGAATCTCTTGAGTGCCATGATGAAATGATCCGTCGACAAGTCATCCACCAGTTCCAGATGACACGCTCTTGTGCTCATACACACGAATAAGCAACCGTAAATGTTGACCTCAGACCGTCTCTCTTTGACTAACATCGGTCCGAAGAAATCAACTCCAGTATTTCTGAACACCACCCCTGGTTCGACTCTGCATTTAGGAAGATTTCCCATTTGCTGTTCTTGCGGTCTGACTGTCTGTCGACGACAGTAATTACACTTGAACTTCATGTTCCGTATTGCTTGCCGCCCGTGGATTATCCAGTACTCCTGGCGAATCTGATTCAGCAAATGTTCAATTGGTGGGTGGTGGTAGACATGGTGCATCTCATCGCCGATTATAAGCTTCGCAAGCTCATGTCTTGAATCGATAACTTTAGGGTGTCGTGCTTTGTACGGTAGAGAATGTGCCCTTTGCAATCTTCCTCCAACGACAAGGAATCCATCTTCAACTCTTGGATCAAGGGACCTTAGATATTTCTTGACCTTTATGCAGACTCCATAACTCTTCCCCAAATGATTCAGCTTGCGCTTTCTTCACGAGATAATTCTGTGCAGCTTTATATTCTGCAGAGGTAAGCGGTCCTGTTAGACGCGCATTCTTTCTCGCTCGTACATTATTTACAAAACGAAACACGTACGCTGTCACCCTTCTCAACTTGGACAACGACGAATACCTCTTCCATCCCAACACAGGCTCAGCTTCTTGAGATGCCCCAGCCCATCTCTCTCTCTTCCTCTCGTTCTCGTCGTCTTCCTCCTTTGGAGCGCCTACTCTGTTCTTTGGCCAAATTTCTTCCGACTTGCTTAGGAACTTCGGTCCATCTTCATAGCGGTAACCCGTGGTAAGTTCTGTGGGGCGTAAGCCTCGCGTAATATCATCGGCCGGATTGTCCTTCGTAGGCACGTATCTCCAACTCACCGTACCCGCCCCCAGTATGGTCTCCAGATCACTCATTATCGTATGAATCTCCGATACTCGGTTACCAACGAACGCTTTGTAGTTAGAACTTGTCTGGTTAATCCAGTGCAGGACAGTCGTAGAGTCGCTCCAAAACGTTATCCTCTCTATCTTCGTCATCAATTCTGTAGTTAACGTCTCGGCGAGCCGTGCCGCTATAAGAGCTCCCATAAGCTCAAGCCTACAGATAGATTGTGCCTTCAGGGGTGCGACACGTCCTTTCCCGGCAACGAGCCTGCACTCGACCGTGTCGTCTTCAAACTCTCGCCTCAAATACGCACATGCGCCATACGCCTCTTGGCTGGTATCACTAAACACGTGAAGCGTAGTCTCTCGGACTGGTTTGTCTTGACCGAGTAGCGCTCTTGGGATCTTTACTTCAGTCAGCTCCTCTGCTTCCTTGCACCAGTCACGCCATTCTCGAAGTTCAGTTTCTTTCAGCTCTTCGTCCTAGCCACTCCTTGTGCGATGCAAGTTCTGCAGTATAATCTTGCTCCTGATTGAGAACGGCAAAAGTAGCCCTCTTGGATCCCAGATAGAGAAAGCTTGACTCAATATTTGCCGTTTCGTGGTACCTGGACTTCCTGAAAGCCCAGAGAACTTGAGCACGTCTTCTTGGGCGTCCCACGTGACACCTAACGCTCTGTCTGTTGGCAGTTTGTTCTCGCTCAATTCTAGGAACCGTGGCGATCTTTCGTCCTCAGGGATAGTAGCTAGAACTTCTGGGTCATTCGTCAGCCACTTATGCAGGCGAAATCCTCCACGGCGCAGTAATTCAGTCATCTGCCTTCGCATCTCGATAGCTTCTTGTCGAGAATTTGTTGATGGTAGACCATCGTCCATATAGAAGTGCTTGTAAACTGCTTTAACTCCTAGTGGTAGGTCTTCCCCGTTGTCATCTGCATTTCGCCTCATCGTATAGTTCGCCCTAGAAGGAGCAGACACTTCTCCAAACACCGTTCTCTCAAACTGATACACATCAGGTTCTTCGCCAGGTGCTTCGCTCCACAGAAACCTCATTGCTGGTTTATCTTGGTCGGGTAATCGTAACATGTGATACATCTCCTTTACATCCGCCGCCATCGCGATGCGGCCCTCGCAAAATCTAAGCATAACGCCAAACAATGACGACAACAGGTCTGGACCCGTGTAAATCTTGTCATTCAAACTCTGACCCATGTATTTTGCTGATGCGTCGTACACTCGACGAAGGCGATCAGGCTTCTTGGGGTTTATTATGAATCTGTGCGGTAGATACCATGTGACTTTGCTATCTATCTGTATTTCTTCCTCTATCAACTTCTTGACGTAACCTTTCTCAACGTCATCCTTGATCGATTTAGCATATCTTTCTCTAATTCCGGGGTTTCTCTCGAACCTTTTGGCCATGCCATAATTATCTGGTAATGACGGATCACATTCTCTCCAGAGAAGTCCTGACTCGTAAGCGTCTTCGCCCTCCATCTTAACAGTTGTTGTCTCCATCAGTGACAAAGCACGTTTGTCCTCAATTGAACGGGTTGGATTTGTTAGCTTTACCACACCCATGTTTTCTACTTCGGATTGCGCTTGAACCAATCGCTTCAGATCTTCATCTTCGCTCACATTTCTTTCGTACACCTTGAACGCGCCGTACTGTGATACTACTCTATCACCTGGCAACCAGTTGGTGACCGCCCATCCCAGAGGAGTTTCAACAGCGTATGGGACACGTTCGGAGCCTGGATCACGTTTCGGTTTAACTACTTGCTTCGGTAGAATTAAGTCAGAGTTGTTCGTTCCGATTATTAGCTGTACTGGACCCGTGTCCGTGTCTTGCAAATCAAGGTGCCGTAAATGGGGATACCGTTGTTTTATCTCCGTCCATTTAAGTTTCTGATCAGGTCCGCTCAGATTTGGCATTGTCTTGATGTCTCGCAAACAGTATTTCGTCTCTTCTTTTCCAACTCTTGCAATTCGGCATTTCTTGACGTGTTTTGACGCAACTGTTTTCTGCGCGTTCACTCCTTGTAGCTCTAGGTCTACTTCCCTGCCTTCAAGACCCAATTTTTGCGCTAACTCTTCATCTATTAGCGTCGTATTGCAGCCGGAATCACGCATCGCCATTACTGTTAACTTCTCTTTTCCTCCAAAGATGACTACGGGTAAAACTTCAACCAGTGCGCGTCCGCCTATCTCACATCCCGTGTAAGATGCTCCGTGATGCTGTTCGTGTGGTTCCTCCGCTGGATTCGTCGCAGTGGTTTCGATATTCTGAGAGGCGGTTTCTGGAGCACTATTATCTTGAGGATTTCTAGCCTTAGATCTTCCGATAAACCTTAGGTCGACGTCGTGTACAGTTGTGTGATGGCGCATGCCACATTCTTCAACTTTACACTTTTCCTTGCTTCGACACTTGCTCAGGCGGTGGCCTGGTAACAAACAAGACAAACAGAGTCTGTAATCTTGTACGACCTTCTCTTTCTCATCCACTGACATGCTTTCGAACCTCTTGCACTCTTGTAGCGTATGATTCGTGGAATTGTGGATAAGACATTTTTTCTCTGCCATCCTGCTTGTATACGATGGAGATTCTTTCGTCGCTCCAGCAAACAGTCCTGATGTTTGCTTATCACTCGCCTTTGTTTCTCTCCGATTATCTTTCTTGTCTGAATCAGCACGTCTCCAGTCCCTCTTCTCTGGCATCCATCGCTGCTTGCTCTCGCAAATCTTCGCTTCTCGTTCTAACCACTTCGCAAACGATTCCCAAGTTGACATGTTTTGCTTTCCTTCAACTAACTCCCCCCACCTGCCGCAAAGACGCATGGGAAGCTTTTTAACGTATGCTTCCGGTATTTGTGCCTTTAATTCATACACAAAGTTGCACTCTTTATAGATACCAACAAGCTCTGAAACAGTTTCCTGATATTCTCTAATTTGCTCGCTATTTTCTTTGGGAATCACCGGAAATTGTTCCACTCGCTTTTTTGCTGCGGCTACGATAATGTCAACTCGACCAAAACGTTCACCTAGTGCTTTCCATGCTTCTTCGTACTTTTCAGACCCCGGGATGAATTGTCTTAAGCATGATTTCGCGCTGCCTTCGACAGAATCCAGTAAAAACTTGAGTTTCTCAGTATTGTCGTATACACCCGTTTTGTCTACTTCGATGTTGAATGCTGCTTTAAATTTAGCGTACTCCAGTGGGTCGCCGTTAAACTTCGGTATGTTTGGTTTCACTATTTTGATAAACGCTGGGAGCATTTGCTCAAACAGTTTTTCTAAAGGAGCGGCTTGTATTCTTTCAGGCTCTGGTTTCGCTGTGTTCGGCTTTCCCGCGGCACAGGTATCCCACATTTGATTTTTACTTTCTGACATAACAACGCTTGCAACGCCACAAGGTCCCGGTTTTGGCCTTTCAGCAGCTTCTAAATAAACCCGCGACACAATCGGGCTCCCTGTGCCATAGGGATCCCGTACCTGGTTTGCAACATTTGCGTTCTCTGACGAGAAGGGTTGTACGGCCGGGGCCCCCTCACTTTGGGTGTCACAAGCAGTTATTTTGTTAGCGGTATTTGGCGAAGTATTCAAGTCCAAACGCGCTACGCGATCTTGTAAACTATCCATAACCAGACTGCCCAACTCATTATCTCTTTTCCCATCTCCATTAACTATTTGCTCCTCCTGGGCGAGGGCGTCTTCATATTCATACTCTAATCTGCATTCTTCAGCTTTTTTCTTCAGGTTTCGTAATTCTGTACGGCGTTGTGTTTCTGCACGGAACAGTTCGATCTCATCTCTACATTGCTGTTCTGCCATTTTTACCTCAAGTGCCATCTTTTTGGCTTGGAGTTTCTTTCTTAAAATTGAGCTTTTGGAGCTCCTACTACTACTAGACTTTGCTGCAGAGTACACAGAACCGGCTCTTACAGGTGAAAACAGTTCTGGTGTTTGAGAATGCTCTCCATTCACGCTCATTTCGACTGGAATTGTAGTACGATTCTTTGAAGTTGTTCAAATTTCACTTACCACAAGCTTCACTTCTCGCTGACTCAGCGGCTTTTCGAATTCTCATCCGGCTCGAAGGACCAAATGTCGCGGCGACGACGGTAAAAACACTCTTGGAAGCTTGTTCCCTTTATTTATAACTCAACACTCGCGAAAAGCCTCTAAAGTCAGCACAACTAGTGGACTTTTACAACTCTATAAATGCCCCTACACGCTCGATCAGACCACAGGCAGCCCAAGCTCTAATATCTAGCTAATACTTACAGCGTTTGTATGGGAATTTTAACGAGCTAGAAATACGAAAGAATTAATGAATAAAATGCCTTACCTTGCTTCCAAAGTGTATTACTTGCTGTCTGTGTGGTAACAGGGTTGATATGAAGCGATTTTAGCGAGTTTTCATTTTCTCTGCTCTCCTTCCTAAGAGAAAGACAAGGCAGCACACTAGTTTCGCGAGGGCCCACCACTTCAACCGAAATATTTCAGTTCAAAATATTGTGGCCGCCACAATTCCTCCATAGAATCCCAGCGGAAAGGTTGTTCTTTCTTTTGAATGCGATTGCCACGCAATTCCAGCCTTGCGACGAGCACAACGAAGCATTTTGTTTCTCCAAAGTGACGCTTATAAATTGGTAGAGAGCCTTGAACCAGCTGGGGTCACCTGCCCGGCCGTCAAAGGCTGCTGGGTAACCGTCGAAAGGCTCCTGGGGTAACCGAGCCTTCGACCTAAAGTTCAGCACCGCGGGGTACCTGACCGGCGATTGTCGACAACAACAAAATTTACTACCAGGGTCCCCACGAAGTGCACGTTCAGAGCGAATCAAGATGGCCGCCGAGCGGGAGTTTTCAGGATTTATACTTTAGTGAGTTACTTCACACCATGGACTGATATTCTTTCGTGACTTCTCCGAGCCTAAGTAACACATATCCAGTTCACAGAAAGAACGCTCTAATCTTCGACCGAAAACCTGAAAACTCCCGCTCGGCAGCCATCTTGATTCGCTCTGAACATGCACTTCGTGGGGACCCTGGTAGTAAATTTTGTTGTTGTCGACAATCGCCGGTCAGGTACCCCGCGGTGCTGAACTTTAGGTCGAAGGCTCGGTTACCCCAGGAGCCTTTCGACGGTTACCCAGCAGCCTTTGACGGCCGGGAAGGTGACCCCAGCTGGTTCAAGGCTCTCTACCAATTTATAAGCGTCACTTTGGAGAAACAAAATGCTTCGTTGTGCTCGTCGCAAGGCTGGAATTGCGTGGCAATCGCATTCAAAAGAAAGAACAACCTTTCCGCTGGGATTCTATGGAGGAATTGTGGCGGCCACAATATTTTGAACTGAAATATTTCGGTTGAAGTGGTGGGCCCTCGCGAAACTAGTGTGCTGCCTTGTCTTTCTCTTAGGAAGGAGAGCAGAGACAATGAAAACTCGCTAAAATCGCTTCATATCAACCCTGTTACCACACAGACAGCAAGTAATACACTATGGAAGCAAGGTAAGGCATTTTATTCATTAATTCTTTCGTATTTCTAGCTCGTTAAAATTCCCATACAAACGCTGTAAGTATTAGCTAGATATTAGAGCTTGGGCTGCCTGTGATCAGACTAGACTCATTCGCCAGACACGAGTTCTCTCCTACCTCTTAGCAACGCACGTAACTTGTCAATCAAAATTACATTGCTTCTTAGTAACGGAAGTCAGTTCTTCTAACCGGAAATAAATGTCCTGGAAGCGGGATGGACAACTTCATTATTAAGCTTAACCGCTGAAAAATCCTCAGAGTACATCGTTTCTATGATGGACAAAAAGTTACCAATTATTCCTACTTTTCTCAGTTTGTCAAATAGAATTCTTCTGGGAATACTGTCAAAAGCTTTCTTGAAATCGATGAAGCATGTAAACAGGAGGTTCCTTTTTTTCTTTGGTTTGCTCTTCACGTACTTATCAAGTTCAAGTTCAAGTTTTATTTCACACTATTTTTCTTTTTGAATTACAATAAGGGAAATATGATTAACTAAACGTATATATATAATAGATAAGGTAAATTAAAGTATGAGATGGGAGTGACAGTGCACAGTGGACAAAGTAGCCTGGAGGCTTTCGAGTTATTCACTGTTTTAATTAAATTTAGGCTTATATGTTATAGTATGGTAATAGCTGATATTAGTGAGTAGAAATAATGTTGTACAATGGCGAGTTGAACCTAAGTTTGGTTAAAAAAAGAAAAAAAGAAATATCACACACAAATATAGAAAAAAACAAGACAAAAAAGAGAGAAAGAGAGGAAATACGATAAAGGAGAAATTTATATGGAAATAGCTTATATGATGTGTTATTGTTTTTAAAGATTAAGATTAGGAGGGACTCTGGAGCTTGAGAAGGTAGGATTTATATAGTTTCTTGAATTGTTTCGTGTTTGTTGTTTGCTTAAGCTCATAGGGGACGGATTCCCATATTTTACAGGCTGTATATTTAAATGTAAATTTTCCCATGTTTGTTCTTACATTTTGGCAATAAAGATTATTTTTGGCAGCATATCTTGTGTTGTAATTGTGTATCTTGGTAACTGGAGTTAGGAAGTCATGGAACACAGGTGGCGTATCAGATGGATTACGAAGAAGCTTATGTGCAAATGTACAAATTTTTAGTTTAAGTATGTTTTCAAATTTGAGAATGTTAAGAATTTTAAAATATGGATTAGCTGATTCTTTGTTATTGGCAAAAAAAATGCTACGGACACATTTATTTTGTTTAGTGTATATTTTTTCTAAATTAGTGGTATATGTGTTTCCCCAGCTCATTGACCCATAGTTCAGATAGGGATATATGAGGGATATATGAGGGTTATCGATCATTGATTTTAAAATGAAAATACTTTCTGCCGTGCCACAGTTTTTGCGAAAACCTCCCTGCTCCTGCTTTAGGATTCCTTTGTTGACTAAGAAAATGTTAAGTCTTATATTAAGTATCGTAGTAAATAGTTTTCCAAAAAGGGAAGACAGAGTGATTCCGCGGTAGTTTTCTTCGTTGTCATGATCTCCTTTTTTGTGAATGGGTACAATGTATCCTTTACTCCACGTCCTAGGGAATGAACCAGATTGAAGGATAATATTGAATAATTTCTTTAGATTTGGCTTCAGTTGCTCTTTGGCACTTTTAAATATTTCATTAACAATGTTGTCGTGGCCCGGGGATTTGTTATTTTTGAGGTTATCTATCGCGTTATTTATTTCCGTCTCACTAATTTCTAGATCAAGGGGCCCTTCATCAGCTTCATTATCGTCTTCTGGTGCCCCAGTCGTTACATTTTGGGAGTCACCAGAATTGTTGCATTCGTTTTGTTTTTTGAAAAAATTATAAAATGTATTTATATTCACGGGGCTCCCAGATTGTTTTTACTTAGATATGTTAAAAGTACGTTTTAATTGATTCCATAGTCGCTTTGGATCATCAAAATCTAATGAATCGATTTTTGCCTTTCTGTGTGAATATTTCTTCCGTCTGCACATTTTTTTGAAGCTCTTTTTCTTTAAGTGTAGATTTTCCCTAATGTGCTCGTTATGTGGGTTTTTGCATAACAATTTCCCAAGGCCTTGAAGGTTTCCTTTTTCAGTTTTACATTCTAAATCGAACCATTCTTGGTTACAATCTGCGCATTTTGCATTTGTGTTTTGTTGATATCGTAAACCGGCTGACACACAAGCTTGGGAGAGAATTTCCGTATATTCAAGCACTAAGGTGTTGGGGCATTTATGTTGATCATATTTAAAAAGAGCTCCATTTATCTTTTCCTTGTACTCCTGTGATCCTAATAAAGACGATATTTTAGCTGAGGCATTTGCATCCCACAATAATTTCTTGTACGGTTTTGTTTGGCAGGTATTTTGCGAAGGGAACTGACTCTCGACGTATTTTCTAGGGACTTTGAATGCATAGGAAATTTGGCAGTGGTCCGATAGATGAGGTATTAAAGGATTGACTTTAATATATTGAAAATTCTTTAGAATATTCGATTTTCCTACGACATAGTCGACCACACTACTCCCATTGTACTTGAAACAGGTTTTTTTACCTTGAAGATCACCTAAAACTCTATCGTTTAGAATCCTTAAGCCATTTGCGACGCATGTTTCAATGAGTAATTTTCCTCTGTTATCAGTAACTTGTCTGTCTTCTGACCTCCTCCTTACATTTTCATCAGGTTCATAGTCTTCAGGTAGCTCTAAATAATCATTGTCATCTTGTAAAATATAGTCACATTCTTCGCCCGTCCGAGCATTGAAGTCACCCTGAAGAATCAAATCGCCTTTGGTGGAAAAATTAAATATTTCTTGTTCTAATTCATTGATATGATCTTCATTGTTGGATCTATCGGGGCTAAAGTAGACAGTGCCGACATATATATCTTTTGGTAATGCGAAGAACCCTTTATCTAGTTTGCACCATAGTATATTTTGGTTCGTAGTAGGTACATAACTTACTCCCTTACTTATTTTCTTGCTTATGTATAAATGAAATGCCCCCAAAGTGCTTTTTGCCGCTAATATTTCTAAATTTTGCGAAGTGTTGAAATGAGTTAATAGCCAAGTCAGAATTCTGATTGACATGAGTCTCAACAAGTCCGAAAATGTCATGCCTGTTGATTAAATCGTTGACTTCTTTGAGTTTTAGTTTGTTACCAAATACTTTGCTGTTATCGCCGTATCTTGTGTACATCTTGGTTATACAAATTTGGTTATACAAATTGGGCCATTCCATTTTCTATCCCCCCCCCCCCCCCTATTGAGGAACTTGGATATATCCAGCCGGGGATGAGTAAAATATCCAAAGGGGTATAGGAAGGTGAATAGATATCCACACCAGGGATATCCAGGATATAATATCCAGCAGACCCCCCCCCCCCCCTCCCCCCACCCCCCTATTGGGATATCCCCTAAAACCTCACCTTTCCGATCACTGCAGCTTAAGCTACTCGTTATGTATGTCTTATGAGATTACTGAAGAGCAAACATTTCTGAAACCTGCACCTGAAAGATACGTCTGGAGAAAAGGTGACGAAACAAAAATTGAATCCGCTATCAACTCTGAAGAAATCAAAGATAGACTAAGATGTTTTATCGACACCGACTTCAAGAAAGACGCTAACCTTGCAGCCCACAACTTTTCAAGCATAGTGGCCGACGTATACCAAAAAGCCGGCATCAAAAGAACTCAAAATAGGACCAAAAAGTGTTGATCTATTCATAATAAGTGGTTCGACCTAGAATGTAAAAATGAAAAATCCAATCTAGAGGCTTTAGGCAAACTTTTAGTTAAAAATCCACACGATGAAAAGAACAGACGGCTGCTGTTCATAAAGAAAAAACATTTCCGCAAATTAACGAAAAGTAAGAAAACTAGGTTTATTGAAGGCAAACTGAATGAAATATCTTCAAACTGCCATAAAAACCCCGAAAAATATTGGAAGATTCTGAAAGATATTTATGGCTCAACAACTAAAACCAAAAAGTCTACACTGAACATTCCTACACAGAAACTTCTCGATCATTTCAAAAACCTGAATAAACAGACAGATGAGGAGCCACTGACAACGTTTGACGAACGAACTAAAATACATGGTCCCCTCGATTCCATTATTACCGAAAAAGAGCTCCTTGAGGCTATAAAAAAAATTAAGAACGGAAAAGCGACCGGAAAAGACGGGATACATAACGAGTTCCTTAAATGTTGCAAGGGCCGCTCAAGTCAATCTCTTCTACACCTTTTTAACTCGGTTCTCAGCTCGGGAAACTACCCAGACGAGTGGAGTTTCGGATACATTACTCCGATACACAAGAAGGGGAGCAAAGCCGACCCCAATAATTACAGAGGGATAACTATTCTGTCATGCTTAGGCAAGCTATTTAACTCTATTTTAAACAACAGACTAACCCAGTACTTAGAGGACAATGATATTCTCAACGCCGAACAATCAGGATTTAGGAAAGGCTCTCGGACAACAGATAATCTATTTGTCCTGAAATCCCTTATTGATAAGTATGCTCGCTCGAAAAATAAAAATAAAAATAACTTTCTTTTCACCTGTTTTGTCGATTTCCAGAAAGCTTTTGACAGAATCTCGAGGAAAAAATTGCTAACTAAAATAAATAACATAGGAATAACGGGAAGATTTTTAGCTATTCTTATTTCAATGTATTCTAATGACAGAGCTTGTATAAAAGTTGAAAATAAGATTACAGAAAGTTTTCAGTGCTACAGAGGGGTCAAACAAGGTGATATCCTCTCACCGACCCTATTTAATCTATATATAAACGACCTCCCCGAGATATTTAAGGCAGTAAACGACCCCGTATATCTTGATGATAGACCCATCGATTGCTTACTATACGCCGATGACATGATTATAATGTCCCAATCAGCAGAAGGTCTACAAAAATGTTTACACAAATTACAAGATTACTGTACAGACAACAGTATGCAAGTCAACACAGATAAAACGAAGTCTGTCGTTTTTAACAAGTCTGGGAAAAAGTTGAGCAGATTTATATTTGAAATTAATGGACAAAATATCGAAACCTCTACCACTTATAGATATCTGGGTCTAACTTTTAGTGCCTGTGGTTCGTTTACTGTAGCCAAACAAGAACTGAAAAAAACTGCTATGAAAGCTTTATACAAGATAAGAAAAGAAATGGGGGCAAGTTTTAGATTTAACGTTGAAATCTCCCTAAAACTATTTGACTCACTAATAAAACCCATTCTTCTTTACGGAAGCGACGTCTGGGGAATTGATAAAATTCTACCAGACAGTCGTAACCCGATAGAACTAGTGCAAAGTAAGTTTTGTAAACAGCTGTTAGGAGTTAGTAGGAGCGCCTCAAACTTAGCATGTAGATGCGAGCTCGGGAAGTTTAGCTTAAAATCCGATTGCCAAACTAATAGCATAAAATTCTGGGTAAGGCTTCTCGCTCTTGACAATAACTCGCTGCTCTCAAAAGCTTATAATGATAATGATACTTGGACACAAAAAATATGTAATATTTTATATAAGTACGGTTTTGGTGAAATTTGGTTGCTTGGCAACTCAAATCCTGAACTCAAGGTATTTCCAAAGGTATTTCTCAACAGAGCCAGAGATATTGAAAGACAAGAATGCCTCTCTAGCTTGTTTAACGACAATAGAAATAACTCTAATCAGCAAAACAAACTAAGAACCTTCCGTACCTTCAAAACAGAGGTCGCGCTAGAGGATTATCTCTTACAAATAAAGAACATAAAACACCGAATCTCACTAACTAAGTTAAGAATAAGCAATCATAATTTAATGATCGAAAAGGGGAGACATGTTCGCCCTTATATCCCCCCCGAAGAGAGGTGGTGCCCTTTTTGTACCATTGAAAAAGAAGATGAAAAACATTTTCTCACCAATTGTGGATTTTACACTGACCTAAAAAGACAATTGATTAAAGATCTGAGAGAACATAACAACCTCCAATTTCAACACCTAACTGCTGACAAACAATTTAGGCTACTTATAAATCCACCAAGAAAATTAATGAAAACTATTTCGAAATATATTTATGATTGCTTCCAAAAGAGAAAAAAGGCAATGCCTTAGATAGCTAGCTTTCCGTTTTTTATCCAGTCTATTATTATTATTGGACTCCCACTCATGTAAAAGTCTTTTTACAAAGTGCCAATAAACAACCGCTGTCTGTCTGTCTGTCTATCCAGAGGGGGTGAGAGGGTATCCAAGGGAGTAAATAAGCAATTCCCTCAATAGGGCAAGACATAATGCAAGAGGGGGGGGGGGGGGGGGGAGGGGCGGGGGAATCCTAGAGGGATGAAGCATGTAAACAGGAGGTTCCTTTTTTTCTTTGGTTTGCTCTTCACGTACTTATCGATCATTGATTTTAAAATGAAAATACTTTCTGCCGTGCCACAGTTTTTGCGAAAACCTCCCTGCTCCTGCTTTAGGATTCCTTTGTTGACTAAGAAAATGTTAAGTCTTATATTAAGTATCGTAGTAAATAGTTTTCCAAAAAGGGAAGACAGAGTGATTCCGCGGTAGTTTTCTTCGTTGTCATGATCTCCTTTTTTGTGAATGGGTACAATGTATCCTTTACTCCACGTCCTAGGGAATGAACCAGATTGAAGGATAATATTGAATAATTTCTTTAGATTTGGCTTCAGTTGCTCTTTGGCACTTTTAAATATTTCATTAACAATGTTGTCGTGGCCCGGGGATTTGTTATTTTTGAGGTTATCTATCGCGTTATTTATTTCCGTCTCACTAATTTCTAGATCAAGGGGCCCTTCATCAGCTTCATTATCGTCTTCTGGTGCCCCAGTCGTTACATTTTGGGAGTCACCAGAATTGTTGCATTCGTTTTGTTTTTTGAAAAAATTATAAAATGTATTTATATTCACGGGGCTCCCAGATTGTTTTTACTTAGATATGTTAAAAGTACGTTTTAATTGATTCCATAGTCGCTTTGGATCATCAAAATCTAATGAATCGATTTTTGCCTTTCTGTGTGAATATTTCTTCCGTCTGCACATTTTTTTGAAGCTCTTTTTCTTTAAGTGTAGATTTTCCCTAATGTGCTCGTTATGTGGGTTTTTGCATAACAATTTCCCAAGGCCTTGAAGGTTTCCTTTTTCAGTTTTACATTCTAAATCGAACCATTCTTGGTTACAATCTGCGCATTTTGCATTTGTGTTTTGTTGATATCGTAAACCGGCTGACACACAAGCTTGGGAGAGAATTTCCGTATATTCAAGCACTAAGGTGTTGGGGCATTTATGTTGATCATATTTAAAAAGAGCTCCATTTATCTTTTCCTTGTACTCCTGTGATCCTAATAAAGACGATATTTTAGCTGAGGCATTTGCATCCCACAATAATTTCTTGTACGGTTTTGTTTGGCAGGTATTTTGCGAAGGGAACTGACTCTCGACGTATTTTCTAGGGACTTTGAATGCATAGGAAATTTGGCAGTGGTCCGATAGATGAGGTATTAAAGGATTGACTTTAATATATTGAACATTCTTTAGAATATTCGATTTTCCTACGACATAGTCGACCACACTACTCCCATTGTACTTGAAACAGGTTTGTTTACCTTGAAGATCACCTAAAACTCTATCGTTTAGAATCCTTAAGCCATTTGCGACGCATGTTTCAATGAGTAATTTTCCTCTGTTATCAGTAACTTGTCTGTCTTCTGACCTCCTCCTTACATTTTCATCAGGTTCATAGTCTTCAGGTAGCTCTAAATAATCATTGTCATCCTGTAAAATATAGTCACATTCTTCGCCCGTCCGAGCATTGAAGTCACCCTGAAGAATCAAATCGCCTTTGGTGGAAAAATTAAATATTTCTTGTTCTAATTCATTGATATGATCTTCATTGTTGGATCTATCGGGGCTAAAGTAGACAGTGCCGACATATATATCTTTTGGTAATGCGAAGAACCCTTTATCTAGTTTGCACCATAGTATATTTTGGTTCGTAGTAGGTACATAACTTACTCCCTTACTTATTTTCTTGCTTATGTATAATGAAATGCCCCCAAAGTGCTTTTTGCCGCTAATATTTCTAAATTTTGCGAAGTGTTGAAATGAGTTAATAGCCAAGTCAGAATTCTGATTGGCATGAGTCTCAACAAGTCCGAAAATGTCATGCCTGTTGATTAAATCGTTGACTTCTTTGAGTTTTAGTTTGTTACCAAATACTTTGCTGTTATCGCCGTATCTTGTGTACATCTTGGTTATACAAATTTGGTTATACAAATTGGGCCATTCCATTTTCTATCCCCCCCCCCCCCTATTGAGGAACTTGGATATATCCAGCCGGGGATGAGTAAAATATCCAAAGGGGTATAGGAAGGTGAATAGATATCCACACCAGGGATATCCAGGATATAATATCCAGCAGACCCCCCCCCCCCCCTCCCCCTATTGAGGAACTTGGATATCCAGAGGGGGTGAGAGGGTATCCAAGGGAGTAAAAAAGCAATTCCCTCAATAGGGCAAGACATAATGCAAAAGGGGGGGGGAATCCTAGAGGGCTGGAAAGGCGGCTATCCAAGAGGGTTTGGAGAAACAGCGAAAAAATAATAAAAAAACATCCAGAGGGGGTATACCCCTTTGGATATAATTTTGGGCATAGAAGTGACTTCCTCAATAGGGGGTGTGCATATAAAATGGAATGGCCCATTAACGGATTCAAATTAACACTACATTCAGGCAGAGAGTTAATCTATACCGACATTTTGATATGCCAAGGAACTGGAATATCAACACAGTACAAGGTAAGGGAAATTTAAAGTACTGAGTTCATTGTTGTGTTCCCTAAATCTTAATCAATTAATCTACACTGAATTTCTAACGGCCCGAAACAAGGCTGATCAAAGCGATCAAAGCCAGGACCCGGCCATAAAATATTCTGGAACTAACAATGGCGCTCAATATTCTGCAGCCAACCTTGGTCTCACTTGAAAAATACCCGGGGAAAATAATGTGAATGATCTGAATCGAAGGAACTGCATGGGGTGTACTTTATACACATGCATATATAGTTTATGTTCTAGTGCAGTTTATACACATCTGAATAGCCGTAGCTATAGCTAGCTTGTAATAGTTATTTATACGTACTTTATATATCCTGTAATATAGTGTCCCCAATTAGCTTTACAGCTAAATACTATTGACACTCAAATAAAGTTCATGTATGCATGTGTGTATGTAAATGTATGTAGCTATAGCCTGGGTTGATTTGTGTTCTACACTGACTTCAATTATTGCTTTACACTGTAAACCACACAGCAAAATTAAATGTGCTACGAATTCTCAAATCAATGCCATAACCATATAAAACACACATGTATACATATAGCCACATAAGCATCGCATCCAATGATTTAATGTTACACATGGATAATTACAGTTTTATACCCAGATGCATCCCCTTGTATATTAACATATAAGTCAATACATCAATTGATCAGGATTACGTACACCGTCCACATCATTGCAGCAATTTTGCAGCTTTTCAGACTGTTACCACAGTCCTTTCTCTTTCAAAAAATATGTCGAACGCACTTTGATAATCTATGATTACTTCTAGTTGTATTTTGTAATTATGGCTATCGTTTTATGGCGTCGTCCTAGACCGTGTCGTCGTGGTTGCTTAAGGTCCCTTTTCTCTCGACCAGCCAATTACCAACACAGCCCATTCTTATCGCTCTTCCCGCGAAAGAGACGTCTGAGCAACGAGCCGAAAATTCCATACTGATGACGTAGCAGGCAAGCCATTTCACTATGCATAAATTAGTTGCAATCTCGGAATCCTAAGAGGCTAGAGGCGTACTACGGGTACACAACTACCGATGCATTTTCACCATGTCGCCTGGAAAAATCGAATATTCTATAAATTGCGCAAAGAAAAGATATAGTTTTATGAAACCGTGATCTCACTTTTGCCGTTTGTCGCATTTTGATCGAGCCAGATCTCAACGAGAAAATCGACTTTTTAGCTTTGCCTCATACTAATAATCACTAAAATACTGAAATTTCGCTTGCTGTAGTTTGTCACACTCTAAATACGCTTGAATTTCGTGGTTGTTCATGACTGTCACCACTGCCAAGCAAACGAGCAGCATCGGTAATTATGTACCTTGAAAACAAACTCGTAGTTCGCCTCTAGCCACTTCGGCTTCTGAGATTGCAAGTAATTTATGCATCGTGAAAGGGCTATCTGCTACGTCATCAGTATGGAAATTTCCGACTCGTTCCTCAGACGTTTCTTTCGCGCGGAGAGCGATAAGAGTCGGTTGTCAGGCTAATTATCAACAATGTTCCAGGATGTCGGCTCCCTTTTGTAGAAAGCTTTAATACCACAAACCTGGAATAATTCGCTTTTGGACGAAAGTCTTCAATCAGATCAATATACTTTTTGCAATGTTCCTGTGTCACACTCGTTTGTAGTTTTGTTTGATTATTTGACAGGCCGTTCTCGCGTACTTGATTGGATGTCTTGACGAAAGTACCGTTGTAAAACGCTGAAGTGATTTTTCACAGCCGGCGAGTCCGGTAAGAACCAGATTACCACTTTAAAGGTTACCGTATCCGCAAACGCGTCGCTATTGTTCGCTTACGCTGACTTTGTACAAACGATATTTTTTTCTGATGTACAAGACTATACTCTGCCTCCTCGTCAACCTCGCGTTTTTTGCGAGGTTGACTCGTTGGCAATAAACCACTAATCACTTCGGTGTTTTAAAACGTTTCGCCAAATTGTCCGCGTGGCGACATAAAGCAATTTCGTGCAAACTTTGGAAACGCGTAACTAATCCTTAATTTTCTCCGACCATATAATTACATCGTACATATACGAATTAATGCTATTGTTGTCGTTAAGAGTTTTTTTCAAACTGTTTCCAACTATCTTTTACTAAGCTGCTCAACTCGTCATTAACAAACCAGCATACTTCATTTAAATGTTGTCTCCGCCCCAGAGTATATTCTTACATGTCTAGTTAAGTTACCAGGAAACTTGAAGCACTTTCCACACTGCTTACAATTATATGGCTTCTCTCCAGAGTGTATTCGAATACGTTGAGTTGCGTAACTAGACTCCTTGAAGCACTTTCAACATTGCTTACAATTATATGGCCTCTCTCCAGAGTGTATACGAACATGTCGAGTTAGGTCACTAGACGTCTTGAAGTACTTTCCACACTGCTTACAATTATATGGCTTCTCTCCAGAGTGTATTCGAATACGTTGAGTTGCGTAACTAGACTCCTTGAAGCACTTTCAACATTGCTTACAATTATATGGCCTCTCTCCAGAGTGTATACGAACATGTCGAGTTAGGTCACTAGACGTCTTGAAGTACTTCCCACACTGCTTACACTTATATGGCTTCTCTCCAGTGTGTATTCGGACATGTTCAGTTAGGTTAGCAGGACGCTTGAAGCACTTTCCACACTGCTTACAATTATATGGCCTCTCTCCAGAGTGTATACGAACATGTCGAGTTAGGTCACTAGACGTCTTGAAGTACTTCCCACACTGCTTACACTTATATGGCTTCTCTCCAGTGTGTATTCGGACATGTTCAGTTAGGTTAGCAGGACGCTTGAAGCACTTTCCACACTGCTTACAATTATATGGCCTCTCTCCAGAGTGTATACGAACATGTCGAGTTAGGTGACTGGACGTCTTGAAGCACTTCCCACACTGCTTACAATTATATGGCTTCTCCCCTGAGTGCATTCGAACATGTTTAGTTGGATCACCATACCGATTGAAGCACTTTCCGCACTGATCACAATTATATGGCTTCTCTCCAGAGTGTATTCGAATATGTTGAGTTAGGTGACTAGACTGTTTGAAGCACTTTCCACACTGCTTACAATTATGTGGCTTCTCTCCAGTGTGTATTCGAACATGTTCAGTTAGGTTACCAGACGTCTTGAAGTACTTCCCACACTGCTTACACTTATATGGCTTCTCTCCAGTGTGTATTCGGACATGTTCAGTTAGGTTAGCAGGACGCTTGAAGCACTTTCCACACTGCTTACAATTATATGGCCTCTCTCCAGAGTGTATCTGAGCAGGATCTGTAGGCTCAATATGGGTAGGAAAATGGTCTTTATGGTCAGGGAATGATGTCTTATTATCATCATGTTTCTCGGTAGCACAGGATGAACTTATCTGAGTAGGACCATGGGCCATTGTTTCCTTATACATGTCCTACAGCAACGAACACAAATTATGAATATGAAACTGATTAATAATTCATGACGAAAACACAAAGGCAATCAATGTGCGGTAAGTAATATGATACAGACTTCGATTTCCTCTGCCGAAATAGGTCGTATTGCAAACATAACTGAACACACGACTCTAAACATCTCCACGTTTGATGAGCCATATACAGAATTCGTGTGCGTGCTTTATCGGATTTACAAACTCTCGCCTCCGATAAAGCACGGCTACTCCTTCTGTATCTAGTACTTATCAAACTCATTAATAATTCATGAGGCAAAAAGGAAATCAACGACCAATAAGTGATCTTTAAATCTGATACAGATTTCATCCTGATTTCATTAAACTTTGGCTTCGATTTTCTTGGCCAAAATAAGTCGTATCGCCGAAATAACTGAAAACATGACTCTCTACATCTAGACGTTTGATAAGTAACATTAAGAATTCCGAGAAATCGGCCACTCATGCTTTATCTATTACTTAAAATGTGTTCCAAATGACATTCTAAAACTTGGAACTATTCTACAGGTATAATAAAATGTTAACTACTATTTCTAACAATCTCAAGATGTATTCCCCTGGAACACAGGGATACATGTCGTAGAACCGTAAGACAATCTATTGTGAAAGATGTGGTGAAAACTATAGGCAGCATGGAGTTACAGTGTAATGTGTGACAAACAGCATAGTTACTATGAATGTTACTACTCGAGCTCTAGCACAATCCATTATTTCACTTATGGTCTGAGATCCCCGGTCTACATCACTGATACATAAATAGATACATAAATAAAGTGCCACTACGACGAAAATTTACCGTTTCGATTTGCCACTTTTTCAGTGTCAATAGGTCAATCAGTATTAGAAATATCCGAAATAGTAAAAAATATTCCAAAATGGGCAAGTTAAACAACAACATTCTAGGAGAGGTTACCGGTAAAATCATGTCCGCCATTATTGGAAGCCGTTCTCAGTATTCAGCGTAAGTGATGTCATACACTTAACACGACAACCTCGTGGTGCGAAATAGTGTGCATAAAAAAGGAGCCAACCTCGCAAAGATAAATATAACTTTCTTCTTATGTACGTGAACCATTTTTAGTAGAACAAGAAGCTGCACGCAGCTTGAACTCCGGCGTATTATTTGTAACGCTATCTCAGGTACTGCGTGTTTGCCAATTACAACGCACAATCAGATGCAAAAGTACGCACACACAGTTGATCTCATCTAAAACGAGTCAGAGCACGAGGGAACAAAAGTAGAATTACTCGTGTATAAATTAGCTTTATCATGTATATATTAATATAAATAACATTTGTTTATTTAGTTATTTTCTCGAAGATATTAGCTTATTTCAGCTACTCTGTAAATTCCAGGATAAATAAAGTGTATGTATGTGTATGTATGTACGAGCGACTTAAAGTAAGCCAGGGTACCCTAGGATAACACAGGCAGCCCAAAAATACTAGGATCCGAATACTAAGATGATCTGTTCTAAATATCCACATGAGTCAGAACATGAGTGAACACGAGTGCACAGCAGTAAATTAACAAAAAATTATAATAAACAAATATAATTATAATTTGTTTATCGTCTTAGTTGTCTCAGGTTGCCTGTGTTATCAGTGCGATACCCTATTTTTGTATTTCCTGGCTACCTGTGTTATTCTAGCTTGGCTTAGTTGTGTCTGGTTACTTGTGTTTTAAGTAAGGTACCCTCTCTTTGTATTTTCGGGCTACTCGTGTTCACATCGTTATTAGAATGCACACATCCAGATCACTGTTAGTACACACGCATAATCAGTCTGCACGCACAGTCGCATCACGTACCAGCGCCAGAGTAAAAAGAAGCTGCTCGCACCTAAAATCAACCCAATGTCTATGCAAAGCTGTATTCGAAATAACGCAATTGTGCTATTTAAAGTTTCAATCTTACGCGTCTATGAAGTGAAAATCTGAAACCTTCCTCACAGCCTTTCTCCTTTTTACAGGGCTCCTATTGATAACAGTAACATTTTGTAACTGAAAGGATTACCCTGTTGAAATAAAGGTGTCTATCTACCTATCAGCCTCCGCTCAGACGGCTCAAGTCTTACATTCTGTGACGTCAATCCCCGACATTGAAAAGCTGGACTAACAGCTCCTAGTTGCGAACCATTGTGTTTTCTCTGTGCTGGAGGGAATGGGCTGTTGTATGGGGAAATTTGCTTTGAATTGAGCCGCCGGCACACAATCTAGATTTATCAGTGGAGAATCGAACTTGAGAAATAATTTTCTCTTCAAAGACGCGCAAAACAGAAAATTAAAATAGCAGAACTTATATATTTAGAATACATCTTTGTTTAGACGTTGTGAACACAAGTAGAACACTAGTGCACGCAAGTAGAACACGAATAAACACGAGCAACTTCACGTAAGCCAGGGTACCTAGGAAAACACATGTAGTGCCCAAAAATACTATGATCCAAATAGTATTAAGATATGAAATATAATTGCACACGAGCCAGAACACGAGTGAACATGAGTGCAGTAGCGCTTCATGATTTAACTAACACAAAATCACAATAATAATAAAATAATAATTGTGTTATCGGCTTAGTTGTTCCGGGTTACCTGTGTTATCAGTGCATTCCGTCTTTGTATTTCCGGGCTACCTGTATTATCCTAGGAGAACGCCATTCAATCGGACGGCTGTACGATGTTACCGTAGAGTCCCGTAAGTAAGACCCCTCGAAAGTAGCGTATTTTTTGTACTTCAAATAAATTTCGAAAGTAGTAGCGATCCCTCCAAAATTAGCGACTCCTTTACCTAAGTTGGTGTCGGTTTCATTTTAGTCCCATTATATACGCAGCCAAGCAATTAAAATTATTTTCACACTTTATTAAAAGCTCAAAAGTTCGTAATGCGACTTGCGAGACCTCTATCTCTCTCAGAACCGTAGCAACATAACAGGAGTCTGAGTAGTTTGCGAGACCAGTTATCACATTGGACCTGATGTGATTAGCCGGCCTGTTTTCAGGAATTTTCAATCTAAATTTACCCCTCGAAAGTAACGACCCCTCGAAAGTAACGTCTGGTCAGGGCTGCAACAATCGAACTTCTCATAGCTCACTTCCGGTTGCCGTCCGCATGTTGTCTCGTTCTAGTCTACGACCTAGCAAAACGTTGCCGGTAAACGCACTTGCCACTTGTATGTCTGGGTCTATATTTATGTCAGCTCAAGCAGACACGGAATACAAGCTAATAAAATAAAAATATTTCTTAAAATGAGGAGTGCATTGAACAGATAATGCATCAAAGTCCATATCATGGAGAGTGTTCACTTTCTTGGCCATTTTACAGTATGATGTAACGCTTTGTATTTTATCAACATTATAGTGCACTGAGAATGCATTCCAAGCTATTGCGCCTCCATGGGCAATGGAATGTTTCACAAAATAGCTATTAAATCTTGGAACATTAAGTGACTGTATTTGTTTTTCTAAAATTATATTTGTTAAGAGGCTTAGTTATTATGTGATCCATAGTAATGGTACTAATTCGTTGTATATCTTAGATATTAATTGAACTAGGCTTAAGTTAGCAATGAAAAATAATTTATCCCATTTAGCGACTCTAATAACATCTTGAGAAGGCATATGTCTTGGGAGATTAAAAAGAATTCTGGCTGCTCTGCAATGTAAAACCTCTAAAAACTAAAATTATCTTTACAATTAAAACACAATATTCTCCATGTCCGCTCTGTGCTGAGTACTACTATCGTATGTTTTGCAATTTGTCTTCCAACTTAATTCGTTCACAATTTCCACTAGAACACCTAAACTTCTAAATATACGATATAGTTAGATGACAAGTCTCAAACTATATGTCGGACCGAAGTAGTTTTACTGGCAAGTTTAGCTCGACGGAACTGTGTGCTGGTTTTGCACAAGTGAGTAGACTGTACACGGCACAAACTTCTCCATGTTCGCTCTGTTAACGCCGAGTACTATTTATCGTATGTTTTGCAATTTGTCTTCCAAGTTAATTCGTTCACAATTTCCACTAGAACACCTAAACTAAATATACGATATAGTCAGATGACAAGACTCAAAAACTGCATCTCAGACTCGGATAAGGGAAATCTTAGCTGACGCAGTACAATATAAAGCTAAATTTCCTGTTTGTTCGACGCAGTTCCGTTCATTACAATGTAAATCAATTATTACGAGTCGATAACCTTCTTTAGTAACAGTATCTTAATCCAGTAGAGAGACTCTCTAGCTGTGTAGTTGACCTGATCCAAACTGTCAACAGTTTTACCATTGACAGATTGCGTAATTTTACGGCCGAAAATAGATTTATGAGAATGACTCATCGATCGATATCTCCTTGTCTCGTCTTGTCTGAGAGCTTTGACCTTTGTTATCTGAGCGCGCCTGACGGAATCTAACCTGAGATTATAATTCGATACCTTTATATCTAAACTGAGATTGTATTTCGCTCACGTTTTTAGATCTGTTCGGACAGCGCAGATGAATGTATTACATGTACGTTGTTCGTGTATTTTTGGGTCTATAACAGTTCCTTACAAGAATCAGAAGATTAAAAAGTAGTTAAAAAGAACTGTAGCGCCTCCAAGTCTCACGTGTTGCTCATTTCACATTCTCACAGTGGTAATTATACGGTAATGATATTATGTGATGTAAACAGTGTAAAAGAAATCTATAAATTTTATGCGCATGCCTCCTGTTTTATCGCTGCGATCACAGCGTCTCCGACCCACATTGTTAGCGACAAAGGTTAGAACTGATCAACCTTTGTCGTTGACAGAAAAAAAAAGAGACTGCATTTTAAGACTCCAGCCGCTGCCGTAGCAGCGCCGGAGTAAATATGCCTCCAGGCGTTGTGTTCTGCAGGAGAGCGTTAAGTGTACGACATCACTTTCGCTTAATAAACCTTTGTTTAAAGCTGAACAACAGTAATGGCGGACGTTTAGATTCCATATTTGGAGTTCAAAAAATACGACTTCCTGTCGTTGTATCAAAAATCAATTTGAAGTGGTAATAATATATCAACTCTACTTTATGAGTATGCAAAAAAACATTGATATGTGTAAGAATTTCGTAGACTATAGGCCCTATAAACTCAACCTTTTATTTCTCTAAACTCTTACAACGAAGTGAGCGGCGATCAACGAGCCGCGAAATGGTGAGAAGGGAAGAGAGAATAAAGCCTCTGGTTGACTGATCTTTCCACGCCAATAGATTTGAACAAGGGACAAGATCTGTGTCCGTTCCTCTTGATTGGAGGAATCTTTAATACCTTATAGCGTTCTCTGATTGGCTATTGTCTAGTGTGTTGTGATTGGTTCCTCGTTAATTGATCTAGTGATGTTGATTGGCACCTATTGTTAGCATGATAGTGAGAAACGGTCGCGGGCTACCAGAGGCTTTCTTCTCTCTTCCCCTCTCTTCCCTTCTCACTGATCGCCGCTTCGATCGCGGCTCCGTTCTCGAAAGCCTCTGGGACCAGGGTATGTTTCTATATATTCTGCAATTAACTGTGTCACTAATGATCCCAAGCGCCTTTGGGAAACTGAACTCGCCCGATCCCCCTACACGTTTCTAAAGTGGCCAATATGATCTCACTTTTAAACATTCTTAGTAAGAAGTAAGTTTTTTTAAAACAAATTATGCTCTCAACATGCCGTAAGAAAAACTCTTTCGGATACCTTAAGGAAAAATTAAACTGATTTGCATTCAGAGATGATGAAATAAAACACTTCAAATCTCAGGTCAATTGTGAATAAATTAATGAAGGAAGAATACGTCGGTGACGTTATTTCCAAATCATATATAATACTAACGTCAACTTTGTGCTCATGTAACTGTAAAACAGCATTGCTAAACATTACATAGGATAAACACGGATATAATCAACTAAAAGTTGATTAACGTATGCTTAACTGCTGTGGGAAGTAGAAGCTGTCGTTTCGAGCACTATTTATTTATACATGGCAAATCATCAGTTACATACATAGATAAAAAACACTAAAATATGAAACTGTTTTACATGAAAGCCATGTTGCAGGGACGAATAAAAAAATAGGAATGTCATATATAAGAAATATTTACATAAGGTTAAAATAACTCGATTTCGTAAGATTAAAAATGAAGTTATTTAAACTAGTTGATTGCCTTACATCCTCAGGCAGTTCATTCCATAACTTAAAAGCCCCACTAAAGCGAAAAGCCTTTTTACCGAAATTGGTTCGTGGCCGTACGAGGGTTAGTTTTGTTGATGAGCCCCTAAGATTGTAATTTGTAGAAGCTGAATGTGGTATAAATTTTGAGGATAAATATTCAGGAGACAGGTTATTTAAAGCCTTATAAATCATTATTGCTTTTTGTTTGATTCGTCGAATATATAGTCTGTCCCAATTTAGAGTACTTTGGAGCTCATAAATCTTAGTATCAAAGGGTAAACCGGTTATTATTCTGGCAGCTCGGTTTTGCAACTTTTGCAGATTCTCGGCAAGTCCTTTGTTTAGATTTCCCCATACAAGACTGCAGTAATCAAAATGAGGGAGTATGAGAGTATCATAGACACTTAGCAGTGCTTTGGGGGGTATGAAGGCTTTATATGTCTGAGTGCACCTAGATCTGAGGAGATTTTCTGCATGAGTTTGTTAATGTGGGTTTTCCAAGACAAATTTCCATCTAGATGTACACTAAGATATGCCCTTCGATAGAGCGAAAGAAGGAATTGTGGGTGGGTTTATAAAGTGTTGAGTACATGATTACCGTAGCCTGCTTTCAGGCGGTAGATGGTGCTTTTCCCCGCGTAGCAAACAGATCGTCGAAGCGGCCGCCATACTGGCCGTGCGTGATTGACACCTGGGATCGAATGACAAATGGAGGGGGAGGGGTTGCGGGAGAAGAAGCAGATCTGAAAGACTGTTTAGAGAGTTATTCGATCCTGTATTTGTCCTCTGAAATTTGTTTTTATGCGATGTATTTCGGAGGATTTGCAAACTCTTTGAGAGACTGATGGGGCCAACGCAACAAGCTAAAACCGAACTGTCTACATGTATATTCTAAAGTGGTACTGTCGCAGTCCTTTGATGGAGAACTTTGAACAAAAATAGCTGGTTTTATTGAAATTTCCGTATCTGAGAACCAATTGACAATTTTGCACCTACATTTTGCATTGCATTTGACAGCGAGCGAAGTTTGTATTGAATTGCACGCTTCATTTCAATCAAACCAAAATTGACAGGCCGTCACACATCAACTCCTATTGGTCAATTAAGAATGCGTTACAAGTTAACGGAAGTCATGTGCGTGGTGGGCGGTTACTCAGAAAACACCGGTTTTCTAGCCTGCGTCGCATACGTTCAGTTCGGATGCGATACAGGCTAGAGTTCTCGGGCAGGCGGTTTCAGATCTGCTTATTCTCCCCCACCCCCTCCCCCTCCGTTTGTCATTCGATCCCAGGTCTCAATCACGCTCGGCCAATATGGCGGCCGCTTCGATGATCCGTTTGCTGCGCAAAAAAAAACACCATCTACCGCCTGAGAGCAGGCTATGATTACCGCTGAGGACTGAACATGTACTCGGATCAATGATCAAAGGAAAATGCGTCATTGAAGTTAAATTTCACTGATTAGCCGTGTAACAGTAGTGACAAGTTGTGTAAGGTTCAAAGAACAAGCCCTTTTCAGAAGCGTATTTTATTGTAGGACGTATGTAAATAATCAATGTTGAAGTTACCATACTTAAAATGCAATGAAACGAGCATTGTTGGGGAGGGCTGTTTTATGTCGCTCTGCACTAGGCTGGTGCTCTCGGCATAGTTTTGCTCATGTTTAGTGACGTCGGTTTCAGTAGTTCTTGACGGAGGGCGTTAGTACTCTATTCACACTGCCACTACAGCCACTCACTGCTTAAGGCTTACCTTAATTAATTTATGGGCGAACGGAATTTGTTGCCTGTACCTGGGCAGTTTCCTAACCAAGGCCTGTAAATGCCACGCAAGGTGTGGTACATCCGGTCAGCTGGGGAACGACCCGAACAACCGGCTATATCAAGCCCAATCAAAGTGCAGGAAATTTCGCGCCCTTTCTTTATCAGCCAATAAGAATTCAAGATTTCGAATACATAATTAGTCTGCAGACGTGTCCGCCACTCAAGAGTTTTGTTTTCGGGCGAAAAATGGTTTCTATGGAATACTGCCGAAAATGTCACTCGAAATTCATATTATTTTGGTATACACCTCGCCTAAAGGTTCATTGTATACCAAATAATACAAATTTGTCATGAAATATTCGCACGTATTCCATAAAAAAACACATAAAATAACAAGTAGTATCGATCTGTACGATTTAAATGGGCAGAGAAGTGCATCAAAATCGCTGTCCGTGATATCGGTTCTTCTTTTAACTCCTCGTCAGTTTTCCCCAGCAGAGACCAGTCACGAGGGGTAGACGAGCCATCTTAACGGAAGTCAGGTCATGAAACATGGAATTCATTTAAAAAGGAAGTTTTAGATACATGGATGGATGGATGGATGGGAGTCTCCTGGTCAGGCCCTTGGGATATCTTAATAACACTAAAGTTATTTTTAGAAATCGGATGTACGGACGTAAAAGGAACTAGGGTCGTTTCCAGTCATTTCTATGGCGAATTAGATTTGAATTAAGTTTATCGTTGACAGGCCTTCAGAATGAATACAAAAATCGATAGAAAATATGTTGTGATCGTAACAACAAGATAGTCTAATGGACCTAAGCTATTTAAAATCTGTAACAGTTCTTAGCAATGATCTATCAGACCTGAGTCGCATTTGTAATAATGAAATTTAAAGTGGTCTCTACTCTTTACCAAGCTTTGCCGTTTGCTATAAGTTTTCGGAGTTTAGTTTTCGGAATAACTTACCCTGCTTAGACAGAGATTCCTTGGGGATTCCTTCCCCCTCTCTTTGAACAAGAAGCGCCGCCATGTTTAATGTTTGTGGGTAACTTATCAGTGCCTTCAAAATAATAACTTCAATCTACACCGATTATTGTCAAATAAAAGCTGGCATTAACCTTCCTAGGGCCTTTTCTCAGAGTTTCGCCTAATCGTTTTGCTTATGCAGTGAAACATATTAATGAAATAAAATTCAAAAACTACTTAATATTTCATGAAGTAGCCAACCACTTTGTACCATGTGCAGTACTTTGAAACCCTGTCAAAGTACTCTCTACGGTACTTTCAAATTCTTTTCTAAGTCCTTTCTAATATTCATAGTTCAAAGTCCTTGGACTTAGAAAATAATTTCAATGGACAAAGGTCTCACAATTCATCACTGACTTCCCCAAGCGGTAAAAATCCCTGTCTTGAAGCATACATACCGTCTCTCCAATGTGGGACCTGATTTCTATTTAGCACTTCCCTAACACTGCGCATGTCAGTGATGCCAACTATAGTGCCAAATTATAATGTTTTCATCAAATTTCACGCCAGGTTGTAAACACTTACTCCCACAAGAACAAGGGTTAGCGCATAATTGTTAACATTCCGTCTTTTCATTAACAATGGATATTTGATTACTTAAGTCAAACAAAACAACTATATGTAAATACGGCAATCCCTTTATGTAGGACGACACGAATTTTTACCAAAAATACAATAGAATACAACACAATACAATTCAAAACAACAATAGAACGCAACACAATACAATACAATAGAATACAATTTGGTAGCAATTTGTGTCGTCCTACATGAAGGGATGGCCGTAAATACGCAAGTCAAACCTACAAGCCTGAACCATCGAAACTCCAGGGCTCCAACCCTGGCAACAGTGGTGACAGACAAAGTGCTTGCCACTCGCGATGTAAAACAAGGCTATCAAAAAAGTATTACTCTCTAATAGGTGGTTTCACTATTACGTCAGTTGAATAAAACTAACAGACTGCTTTGTGCTGATTCTTTTGTTCTTCTAATTTGGACCATTGTCTTGGTCATTCTCAGATGAGTTAAAAATCTGAATAAGAAAAATAATTCTAAAAGGTTGCTGGTAGTTCAACTGGCATAATAGTGCAAATCGGGAATTGTACCTTGAAAGAGGAATCTGGCCATCTAACTTCATGAGTGGCTGTACTGTAATGGAACAGAACTTCACCAGATTTATAAAAAGTAACATTCCAGTAAGACTCCATCCTTAATTAATCTGCAAGGAAAAGAGAAATTATATAATTATTGACTTTAGACTATTTGAATTTTGATTTATATGCACTTTTCTTACAATTAATTGGTACCAGGTATTACAGAAAACAAATTTAATTATTGACTTTAGACTTTTTGAATTTTGTTTTATATGCACTTTTCTTAAAATTAATGGGTATTACAATTAGATGAACATGGAAAAAATAAGAACAAGAGACAATACTAATTAGTATAAATACATTGGATGAAAATAAGATGAAAACTAGTGTGCAGAGGCAGAAATAGCCTGTTGGCTTTTGTGTCAATCTCTATGAAAAACATTAAAGTACACACCAGGAGCCCATTACCAGGAGCGTCCATCTTCCCCATTGGGTCTGTTCCCAGCACAGGAGTAGATGTGGCTATTTTTAGAATTGCATTTCGTGCAAAATGAACAAAGGCCATGTTGTCTTAGCCAATCAGATAGCTAACGTCACTTCTCATTATTATTCATTATCATTCTTTCAACGCGGGAATTCGAATTGTTGGTTTTCACGCAATCCCCAGAGATTCAAATGACAAAGGGCATGGCGGCCATGTTGGTGCCCCAACAAAAGAAGCTAACAAGGAATCTATTGTTTAAGGGCACCAACATGGCAGCTATGACGTCAAGTGAAAGCCAGCAATTCTAAATATATAACATCTACTTCTGTGCTGGGGTCCCAGCTCATGATATAGGAACGCTCCTGGTAATGAGCTCCTGTACACACTTAATAAAGTGCCACTACGATGAAATTGTGACATAAATTCAATATTTTTGCATATTCATAAAGTAGGAGTTGATATATTATTACCACTTCAAATTGTTTTTCGACACAACGACAGGAAGTGTTATTTTTTTAGCTCCGAATATTGAATCTAAACATCCCAAACTGAGCTTGAATATTTGAGGGTACATTTTCCATCATGATAATAGCTAGGCCTTGTGTGTGATAGTGTTATACATGCTTTTGTCATCACTGCCAAGCCTGATTCACTTTTGTGTTAATTGAGAGGAAATGTTGTGTCACATTGGGGCTTGTTGGTAATCACAGAAGCATGGCATCATGATGCATATCAAGGCCTATTAGTTAGTATACAACTCCTAAAATGTTTTTATTAGAAACATATCTGGTGTTGTACATGTGAACAGTAGAGGCTGAATGGTCTGAGGATGTTAGGAAAAATAAGAAGACTGTGTCTCACTGGTGTAGGTTCTGTTTTTGAATTCATTTTATAAGGATGTTAGGAAAAATAAGGAGACTGTGTCTCACTGGTGTAGATTCTGTTTTTGAATTCATTTTATAAATGTTTTTCAAAGTTAAGATATCTAATAATTTAAAGTAGGATGAGGCAATTTTGCCCTGGCATGTGCAAAAATGATACTTCTGAGATGTTTATTCTGTTTACACAAGCAATTATTTAAAGCAAAACATAAATGAAAAAGAAATTAGTTAAACTGGACGATTATTAATATGTTGTAATTAATTGACGGAATCTATCACAATATGTCAAATGCCCTCAAATCCTTTATGAATCATCTTTAGGTATGGGAGAAATATGAAATGCTTTATAAAAAGAATTGGGGCAAAATATTTCACATCAGACTCTCATACCACAGGCTTACCATCCTCCAGGTTAATACCTCCAAATTGGTTTTAGGTTTCCTGTGGCTATGAATTCAAACATCCCTTTTCCTTCCTAGAATGAACCTTTAGTGGTACTGCATGTGTTCTAAATATATTCAAGAAATGAAGAGTAGGAGTTATTTGAATGTTATGGTGTAATTATTCAGGGTGTTCCATATTTTGCAAGTTTAGCAATTTTTTTGGTTGCTGCTGAAAATTTCACCTTTCCTCAAATCGCTCACTCAAGAGCTCTTGGTATGTAATAGAATGATAATGTAGCCCTGTTGTGAGACAACTTTACTACAAAAAAGGCCCAGATTTTGGAGTACCTGACTTGGCTTTCTCCCTATGATCTGTTAAATGGAACTCTAAATATGTGTTTTGCTAGTCCGACTAACTTTCCTTTCCTGACCCTCCCTGCATGGAGTGCACAAATATAATCCTATCTGGATTTTCTGGATTGTTTGAATTCATAGCAATGATTGAATTCGTAGCCACAGGGAACCCAAAACTAAATTTGAGGTAAAAACCTGGAGGATGGTAAATCTGTGCTTGTACATGTACCAACACTATTTCTGCCCAAGTTTGTTCTGATTATAACAGCATGTCCTTTTGAGCATGAACTCGCACTGAAATAAGATTCTTTTCAATTCTTCTTACAAGACTTGTAATATACTTCTAAGAATATTTGATTGCAATTTGTATGCTAAATATCAATACATAAATGTGCATGCAAAGAATTTGATTGATTGAAGAATCTAACAAAATCGAAATTCTTCTTTTAATGTCTCCAGAGAAGCCATAATAAAATAAATATAAAATTAATGTATAATGAGTATGAAGCTTAACTCTTTCAGGCCCAAGTTTTTGGAACCAATTTTTAGCTATTTCTAGACCGAAAAGAACCCTCCCCCCTAAGTAAACTACAGTCATTGTTTCCATGGAATTTTCAACTGACCTACAATACTGGGGGCTCAAAGTTTTTAGACAGCCATTTTGAAAGCAGTTGTGGATTACATAGCGGAGCTGGCGGGAGGTTTGTTTGGAGGAATACAGAGAATTTCAGGCTTTTTTAAGCCTTTTTCACCATTTATAGAGTGCTGGAGGACATCATTAAGTCTGATGAGAGCTTCAATCAGCACTTTCTCAAAGAACCGAGTCTGTGCCAGTTTATGGTGATGGAGAAAGAGCCTCATTTCCCACTTGTGAATGGGTCAGGACGTCTTCTGTCACTTTAGCGCGGGCTTTATAAATGGGGGTCTAGCACCTATCATAGCTTTTTTGTAATTAATTGGACAAGATTTACTTGCCATTGATTCCAATATGAAGGTATTACGTCCAAATGGCTTTAGACTTATTTTGACATGTAGGTGCGATATCTGCAGAATATCGAAAATCGGATATTTATCAGATATTTATCATTCGTCTAATGTCACCTTAATATCATCTAGTATCTGATATTTTTCATGAAATATTTTAGAAAGAAATATCCGATATTTATAGTGGAAGTGAAGAATATCGATATGTAAGATACTATCAGATATTTATATTTTAGATCTAATATCATATTAATATCCTGTAGTATCTCATATTTTTCATAAAATATCTTAGAAAGAGATACCTTTATCTAAAAGATGTCTAATTAGAAAACAGTCGATAATATCGAATATCAACCTCCTTCACAGAGAAGAGAGACCTTTATCTAATAGATATGTTGTACTTCAAATATATACATTGGTTCATAAATTTCAACTAGTTTTTTTTCCCAAGATAGTGAAAAGGGAACTCACTAAGGTTAGGTTTATTTAAATTGTGGGTTTGGATTACAAATGTAGTTCACAGGACCATTGAAGAAGCATTATTTCAAAAAGATTAAACTGGTTCATAAACTTCAACTAGTTTTTATTTCAAGATAGTGAAAAGGGAACTCACTAAGGTTAGGTTTATTTAAATTGTGGGTTTGGATTACAAATGTAGTTCACAGGACCATTGAATAAGCATTATTTTTCGACCTAGACTGCAGAATACCCTACCACGTAATCTACCTTACGGGTCCGGACAGTCAACGTACGTGTTCACGCGTTGTCACGGTGGAACATGTACATGAATCGAGTTGGTGTGAGGGTCAACGCGTCAACGAATAAAATACTCTGTCTCGCTGAATATCTTTGTAATACAATCAACCGCAGTCTACTCGTTAGCGCGATGACTCGTTGACATGAATAAAGTGTACTCTATATATTACTTCCTTCGTTCTACAATCAAGATGCTTGAAAAGTCTCCTGCAAAGTCATGCTTGCTTGACCCTGTTCCTGCACACATTATGAAGCAAGATCTTGATTTTCTCGGTTCCTCAAGTTACTAAAATCATCAATGCATCATTGTCTGAGGGCGTGTTCCCTTAGCTTCGTCTCTAAAAACTGGCATCATACACCCATCCCTAAAAAAGTCCAACCTTGACCAGGAGAAATTTTCAAGTTACCGTCCGATCACCGAAATATAACCTTTATGTCTAAGTTACTAGAACGGGTTGCCTCTACACAGACGATGAACTACCTCTTGGGGAATAGTCTGCTTGCTAAATTCCAGTCAGCATATAGACTATTTCACAGTACGGAGACATCAATGCTATGCGTGATGAACGTCATTCTCCGCGCCATCGATTCTCGGCGTGAGGTGGTCTTAGTTTTGCTTGACTTATACTCCGCATTCGACACGATTGACCATGCTCTCCTTCTGGAGAGACTTCAGCATCGTTATGGGATCAGAGGCACAGTGCTAGCATGGTTCCGGTCATACCTCACTAACAGAGTACAATCAGTCATTGTCGGGAATACCGTCTCCACCAGCAAGACAATACAGTATGGCGTACTAGATGTTCTGTACTGTGGCCGCTTTTGTTCTCCCTGTATTTCGCACCGTTGTTTGATTTGATCATGATGTATGCAGATGACACCCAACTCTATGTAACTGTTAACTCTACATGTTATCGATCTGCTACATAGGCCAAATTGGAGCTACATGTATGTGTTAAAGATATCTTAATCTGGTGCACCGCCAACAAACTCGCGTGTAATCCACGTAAAACAGAGATCGTCCATCTCTCATCTCGGTTCATACAGTGTGAGCCGATGCCAGGTATATCCATTGATGGTACTATCATTGCTCCGGTTCCTGTCGCCCATGATCTTGGCATTGCTTTGGACAGTCACCTTATACTGACTACTCACATAAACAACATTTGCAAGTCAGCTTCTTTTGCTATCTGTAACATTGGAAGAATTTGCAAGTATATGTGTCAAGGAGACTGTTAGAAGTTGGTGCACGCTTTTATTACTTCCCGTCTGGACTGTTGCAACAGTATTCTGTTTGGGCTACCTGAATCTGAAATAGCTAAGCTACAGCGCTTACAGAACACTGCCGCTCGGCTAGTCGCTAAAACAAAGAAATCAGAACATATCACCCCTGTACTCCGTCAACTCCACTGGCTTCCAATTAGATCTAGAATTAGTTATAAGGTTCTATTAATCACGTATCAAGCTCTCCATAGTCTGGCCCCGGATTATATTTCTGATCTGCTACAGAGATATAAGCCAGCCCTTACTTTAAGATCATCTAGTTATAACTTGTTGTCCATACCAAAGTCAAATACTGTGTCTTATGGTGATAGAGCGTTCTCGATCTGCGCTCCAAGACTTTGGAACTCTCTTCCGTCTAACATCAGGAGTGCCGACACTGTTAATGTATTTAAATCTAAGTTAAAGACTTTTCTTTTTAAATAGCTTGCTCGATATCACTAGAACACGTGTAAGTAGATAGTTTTTATTATTTTTAGTTTATTACCATCACTGCATGATATTGTAAGAGCATTGAGTGCTGTATAATGCTCCTAAAACGTATGTATGTACATTGTATGTATGTATTATTATTATTATTATTATCAACCGCAGTCTACTTGTTGACACGATGACGCGATGACGCGTTGACATGAATAAAGTGTACTCTATATATTACTACCTTCGTTCTACAATCAACCGCAGTCTACTCGTTGAAACGATGACGCGTTGCAAATTACGTTGACTCGACATTCAGCTCTCTACATTGACTGTCAGGTATTCCACCCAAGCTTGCTGTGGTGGGGTATTCTGCAGTCGTCCCGAGCACCTGTTGTTAACGGTTAGGGTGTTTTTAAATGTAGGGGCAGGGTTTGGATTAGTTCACAGGACAATTGAAGAAGTATTAGTTTTCTGTGTTGTTCAGTGATCTAGCTAGCCCTAAAAGCAGGCATAATTTACTTACTATAACTCTAAAAATCTTAAATTAGTAGGCACCCGTTGTTGACGGTTAGAGTGTTTTGAAATATAGGGATAGGGTTTGGATTAGTTCACAGGACCATTGAAGAAGCATTATTTTTCTGCATTCAGCGATCTAGCCCTAAAAAGCCTAATTTTACTATAACTCTAAAAATCCTACATTATTGAGCACTTGGGTTTATATTGAGGTTAGTTTTTTTTATGTTGGGTTAGGCCTTATATAGATTGCGTTAGGAATGAGTTTGCTTGGAGTGCATGGAGTGTTAACTGGCTTTCATAAATCTGCTTGTTAGTGGCCCTAATGTTCGGCATGGAAACGGCAAAGTGAAACAGAAATGTTGATAACTTTTTGAGTTATTTCTGTGTAGTTCTCGAATATTTATCAGTCCATATTTGCGTCTTTTCACATCCACTGTGGGCGATTCTTTGATGAAGGAACAAGAGAATAGTAGGGTGATATATTATCTCTTCCTTGCTCTGTGGGATTTTTCTCCCCCCAACAAAATTAAATTAAATCAAATCCCCCCAACAAAATTAAATTAAATCAAATCCCCCCAACAAAATTAAATCAAATCCCCCCAACAAAATTAAATTAAATCAAATCCCCCCAACAAAATTAAATTAAATCCCCCCAACAAAATTAAATTAAATTAAATTAAATCCCCCCAACAAAATTAAATTAAATTAAATTAAATTAAATCCCCCCAACAAAATTAAGTGAAGTGAAGTGAAGTGAAGTGAAGTGAAGTGAAGTGAAGTGAAGTGAAGTGAAGTTAAATTTCAACCTCCTTCACAGAGTAGAGAGACCTTTATCTAATAGATATCTAATTATAGAATATCCGACAATATCCGATACTATCGAATATCGACGTCCTTCAGAGGAGAGGGAGACCTTTATCTAATAGATATCGATTAGATGTCTAATTAGAAAATAGTCGATAATATCGGAGAATATCGAATATCAACCTCCTTCACAGAGTAGAGAGACCTTTATCTAATAAATATCTAATTAGAGAATATCCGATAATATCCGATACTATCGAATATCGACGTCCTTCAGAGGAGAAAGAGACCTTTATCTAATAGATATCTATTAGATGTCTAATTAGAAAATAGTCGATAATATCGGATAATATCGAATATCGACGTCCTTCACAGTGGAGAGAGACCTTTATCTAATAGATATCTAATTAGAGAATATCCGATAATATCCGATACTATCGAATATCGACGTCCTTCAGAGGAGAAAGAGACCTTTATCTAATAGATATATATTAGATGTCTAATTAGAAAATAGTCGATAATATCCGATAATATCGAATATCGACGTCCTTCACAGAGGAGAGAGACCTTTATCTAATAGATATCTAATTAGAGAATATCCGATAATATCCGATACTATCGAATATCAACCTCCTTCACAGTGGAGAGAGACCTTTATCTAATAGATATCTACTAGATGTCTAATTAGAAAATAGTCGATAATATCCGATAATATCGAATATCGACGTCCTTCACAGAGGAGAGAGACCTTTATCTAATAGATATCTACTAGATGTCTAATTAGAAAATAGTCGATAATATCCGATAATATCGAATATCGACGTCCTTCACAGAGGAGAGAGACCTTTATCTAGTAGATATCTAATAGATGTCTAATTAGAAAATAGTCGATAATATCCGATAATATCGAATATCGACGTCCTTCACAGAGGAGAGAGACCTTTATCTAATAGATATCTAATTAGAGAATATCCGATAATATCCGATACTATCGAATATCAACCTCCTTCACAGAGGAGAGACCTTTATCTAATAGATATCTAATTAGAGAATATCCGATAATATCCGATACTATCGAATATCAACCTCCTTCACAGTGGAGAGAGACCTTTATCTAATAGATATCTACTAGATGTCTAATTAGAAAATAGTCGATAATATCCGATAATATCGAATATCGACGTCCTTCACAGAGGAGAGAGACCTTTATCTAATAGATATCTAATTAGAGAATATCCGATAATATCCGATACTATCGAATATCAACCTCCTTCACAGAGGAGAGAGACCTTTATCTAATAGATATCTAATTAGAGAATATCCGATAATATCCGATACTATCGAATATCAACCTCCTTCACAGTGGAGAGAGACCTTTATCTAATAGATATCTACTAGATGTCTAATTAGAAAATAGTCGATAATATCCGATAATATCGAATATCAACCTCCTTCACAGTGGAGAGAGACCTTTATCTAATAGATATCTACTAGATGTCTAATTAGAAAATAGTCGATAATATCCGATAATATCGAATATCGACGTCCTTCACAGTGGAGAGAGACCTTTATCTAATAGATATCTATTAGATGTCTAATTAGAAAATAGTCGATAATATCCGATACTATCGAATATCGACGTCCTTCACAGTGGAGAGAGACCTTTATCTAATAGATATCTAATTAGAGAATATCCGATAATATCCGATAATATCGAATATCGACGTCCTTCACAGAGGAGAGAGACCTTTATCTAATAGATATCTAATTAGAGAATATCCGATAATATCCGATACTATCGAATATCAACCTCCTTCACAGTGGAGAGAGACCTTTATCTAATAGATATCTAATTAGAGAATATCCGATAATATTCGATACTATCGAATATCAACCTCCTTCACAGTGGAGAGAGACCTTTATCTAATAGATATCTACTAGATGTCTAATTAGAAAATAGTCGATAATATCCGATAATATCGAATATCGACCTCCTTCACAGAGGAGAGAGACCTTTATCTAATAGATATCTAATTAGAGAATATCCGATAATATCCGATACTATCGAATATCAACCTCCTTCACAGTGGAGAGAGACCTTTATCTAATAGATATCTAATTAGAGAATATCCGATAATATCCGATACTATCGAATATCAACCTCCTTCACAGTGGAGAGAGACCTTTATCTAATAGATATCTACTAGATGTCTAATTAGAAAATAGTCGATAATATCCGATAATATCGAATATCGACCTCCTTCACAGTGGAGAGAGACCTTTATCTAATAGATATCTAATTAGAGAATATGCGATAATATCCCTTGATAATATCCGATAATATCCGATAATATCCGATATTATCAATATCTAATATCCGATACTATCAATACTATGATATCGGATATTCGATAATGTGCAGATATCGCGCCTACCTCTATTTTGAAGAATGAAGATGGGGAAGTGCCATGTCGCTGTTTGGAAGGGTTTCCCGGCATGCTTTGTGGTCATTATGGATGAATTTAGCTTGCTGTGATTAGTGCTTGTGGACAGAATGGCTTGATTCTGGGCAAGTTTAGGTGTTGGGTGACAGAAAGTGAGGTTTAAGTGCAAACATGAAACTCTAAATGTTATGTGAAATATGCATTTTTGAGAGAAAATGTAGAATCTGAGGAGAAATAATTATTTTTGGAAGTGCTATTTTAGTCTTTTTTTCTGAAATGAAATAATGTAACCTGTAGTTAACTTATGCAAAGAATGGAGGATTTAGATGAAATTATTCTTTGTTAACATGCCCAATGCAGTTCACTAGGATCACTTTGTCTATACATTATGGTTTGTGGTAATCTCAGGGCCTAGC
This sequence comes from Actinernus sp. WN-2022, assembly GCA_030867875.1. NCBI lineage: Eukaryota > Metazoa > Cnidaria > Anthozoa > Actiniaria > Actinernidae > Actinernus > Actinernus sp. WN-2022. Next base: position 3,566,631 of record JAOWCC010000064.1, read on the forward strand.
TCTTTAAACTTTGTCAGACTGAAACTCCCAAATCAAGTAACCAGTAAAATACGGAAAATTCGATCTGTGTGTGGGCATAAAAGGGTTAAACAAAAAAATACACTTAAGGAAACTATACTTAATATAGGTAATAGTTTGCAACTAATGTTAATAAACTGCTGGGTCAGCTCATTTCAATGTATAATGAGTATGAACTTTAAACAAAAAAATACACTTAAATTGAATAGAGATACTGGCTGCCACGTCATCCATTGTTGGCAATGTGCCAACCAGATCTTTTGAAATCATGGTTGTACATTACCATAACAACTGTAATGTTTATCAACACAAAGTATCGCAATAGACACAATTTAAATCTAAATATGTAAATTGATTGCCAGTAAATAAGTTCCAGTCAGATACAGTTCTAGTTTAATAGGAAACTATACTTATAGGTAATAGTTTTGCTACTAATGTTAATAAACTGCTGGGAATGATACTGTCTTGTCAGTCTCTGTTTAAGCTTTAGTACATAGGGTGGGAGGTAGAACTATTTGATTTATTAATGGTCCATATTTGCAGCTCCACCTCGGTGTAGCAACCTCACAGACTGCATCACAAAACTCCCTTTGTTTATAAGGTCTATGAATAATTTGGGACTTAGAATAGTTCCCGAGCACCCGAAGCAGCACTTACATGTATCAATTTTACAAGGAATTAGGGAGCCTCTAGCTAGCTACTTGAAAAAATAATTTCACTGTGCTCAGCATAGAAGTTACCCTGGGTTCAAGAGGTTAAATGTTTTGCCTTTTGTTGGTATTAATAGCATTGGAGAGCGGAAAAGGCACGAGGATCGTCGAGTGTGTGGACGGCAAAAAATTAACCTCTGGGCCAGGTCTGTTTGAACTTAATTTATTCATCTAAAATATAGAGACCAATTATAGCCATTTGCTAATGCTCACAACAACCTGTCCAAATACCCATCACCTGTCCAAAACCACCCACGTTGAGCGCACGCTCGATGTTCGAAATGGTGTGCAATGATGATTGCATCACCAGCGTGCGAAACTAAAATTGAAAACTTTTTCACCCAAATCTTCCCCTTTCTCTGCAGTTTTCTTTATGCAAAAAATATGTATGTGTCTATGTGTCATAATAGGTTACATTTGACGTTAAGGATCGCCTGGGGCACTTTCTCAGTGTAAGCATGTCCTGAAATTGTTAAAGCAAAATACACTTGAAAACTTCGCTAAATTAGCCATTTAGTTCAGGTGTATTTAGACTCGTTCTATTAATGATTTGGGATTTAAAATAGTTAGGGTTTTTTCAAATTTTGGGGTTAGGTTTTAGAAGGTTTGTATGAAAATTCGACAAAATGAACTATTAATATGCTTACACTGAGAAAGCACCCTCTTGATTTCTTTGGTTTCAAGACTTTGTGAAAAGGTAGTGTAATTTGAATTGGTGTTTCAACTAATGTTTCACTGCATGGTCTTTCAATTTTCAAATATTACTTGTACTGCAGCCAATCAAAATCTACATGTAGGTTTTTTTTTGCCGACACATTATTCTGCATGAAAACGAGATTCAAACAGACCTGGCACAGAGGTTGAATTTGTTTTGCCTTCCGGCCGCGTGCTCACCGAATTTACCAACAAAAGGCAAAGCATTTAACCTCTGGAACCCAGGGTACGTAGGAGTCGAAACCTGACAAAGATACGATTTATAGAACGACTGATACTACGATAATCCTAGCCGATATAGAGCACGAATGAATTCGCTTGGTGGCAATTGTTTTTTTTTCTTCACATATATAGTATTATAGTGTTCAATACACTATAGTTGTAATACGACAACTTCAGCAGTCTAGGAGTAGGACTAGGGAATGGTCCACGTTCCTTTACGGCTTTACTAAAGCCTTTAGTATTTAAATCACTAACCCTGGGGTCTGGTCTAATTCTAAAGTTTCCTCTCATTCTAGAGACCGTTTTGCGAAGCACGCTATGAAATAAGGACAAAACACTTACCTAAATAGAGAAGAAACAGCTCACAACACTCAACTTGGCAAAACAAAATGGCGGAGGGATATGAAGAAATGGGCTCCCTATGGTAAAATGCATACCACAGGAATCCCGATATGTTCTTGTATTCTCTGCCAAATCCTAATGTGCGGTCTTCCTGTGGTAAATGCATAATACTCTTCAGAGATATGCTTAAAATACATATGTACATATTATAATAGCAAACAAATGACAAATGATTTGGATATGCACGCGCACACTCCCTTTAATGCCCAGTTACGCGTATTTAATACCCAGATGGCAACAATAAAATTACATGTATATTTATAACTAAGTAATATAGAATAAAATAGATAATTTCTAAGATTAATAATTTAAAATAATAAAAATATATTGATAGTCTAAGAGCTAGTGAGCTTGACTTAATTTGAGTTTAAAAAGCAGTAATGAAGATCGGATCCTAGGTCATTGAAATCTTTAGCAGCATGGTAAGTTAATGTATGTTTTCCCCAATTTGTCTTGACTGAGGGTAAGTGAATCTTAGACTTATTTCTAGTATTATATTGGTGGACATTACTATTAATTACTAAGTTGAAATTAAAGTCAATAAAATTGTTCAAACATTTAAAAATAAAAATACATCGATGTGCATGACGTCGTTTACATAACTGGTTCCAATTTAAAGACTCTAGAGCTTGTGTGGCAGAGGAACGTAGTGGTTGGTTTAAGATAATTTTTGCTGCTTTATTTTGCTGGACTTGGAGAGCGTATCGTGGCCGCCCAACAACAACAATGGAAAACTGAGATATCCATCCCAGAGTGCACTGCGACGGCGGAGTTGCGATATAGTCTATGATTTAATTGACCTATATCACTATGACATCATCAAAACAATCTATTGTTTAAACGCTAAGGATCACGGTTGTGGGAGGGGGACAAAACAGGGACAAAACTAATCTCGTACCCAGATCTCCCATTCTACTCACGGTCACACTTTCTTTGGATAGGAAACATGGGGTGGGATCTGGGTACGAGATTAGGACAAAACAGCAACAACACAAAGCAAATCGCTATCAAATGCATTTTGAAGAACGTAGAATAGCGGTAACAGCCACCAAATACGGTAAATATTGTGGGATAAACATTGATACAGCTGATATCTGGAAACCAGACAATTCGAAGTTAAATTTTCCTCAGCAGAGCAGATTTAGTTCAAAATTCTATTGTTCAAGTCGATTCTGTCCCCCTCATAAACAAGCCGTCACGCCATAATGATATAGGGTAATTCCACCGCAGGCCGTCGAAGCATCTGCCTCGTCTATCACAAAGCCGCTAAGCGACCTCATTAACACTATCATCGTACGATCAGAGGTTCCAGATACAAAGTACATGGAAGCATGGAGAGATCGCGCCGCACCACAAGAAAGACTCTTTGCTGGACAAAGCGAATTTTCGACCGGTTACTGTTCTCCCTGTCTTTTCAAAGGTATTTGAACGTATCTTATTCACACAAATGACTGGGCGTTTTGAGACAATCTTTCAGGAATTCATGTTTGCATATCGCAAGTTTCACGGGTGTCCAGCGGCATTACTCACGCTTACTGAACAGTGGAAGGAGCAATTGGATAAGCACAAAGTAATCGGAGAGGCGGCAATTGATTATGATCTCAGTAGGGCGTTTGATTGCCCGTCTCATGACCTGATTTTGAAAAACTAAAGTTTTATGGCATGGATGATACATCATTGACACTCTTGCGCAGTTATCTATCATTGCGATTTCAGAGGGTCAAACTAAGCGGTACTTACTCAACTTGGAAAGAGGTGTTAAGAGGCGTGCCAAAAGGGTCCAAAGGCCGATGCTGTTCAATATATTTATGAATGACTTGATATATGCGATAGTAGTATATACAATGGGGGGGCTGGGCCACATCCTTATTTAAGCCCTTTTTCTCCCATCGTATATCCCTACTCCCACGAAAAATCGTCAAAAAATGTGCCTTATATAAGCCCCCCTGATTCCCCCCAGTAAGAACCACCCCTAACTACATTTAATACAACCATTAATAAACCCCTATTAGAGATATGTTATCATCATATTATGAGGTTGTATCACAGTTACTATATCAAAACATCCCGTATATTATGTCTAATATGCCGTACCGTTCTAATGTCGCAACCACTATGTCGAAATATCTGAAGTATATAAATACTATGACTAATATATTGTACCTTCCTATAGAAATCTTAACTAAGATCGTAGAGTATGCAGGTCCCACGTCATTTGCCGCTATTGCTTCGACTTCGAAACATCTAAATGATGCCGCATCTATAGCACGTTACGAAAACGTAGACAAAGAATTCCGTAGACGAGTAGTCCTTTATGGTTTTAGCGCCGTTTGTAACGATGATGAGAGAGACAATTTGGTTAAGATCTTCGATATTTCCGAGGATGACGTATACGATTGCGAATATGGTATCGTAGTAGGATATAGCCATGCTGATAATGGTAATCTTAGGGCATACTACTACGATGAAGACGACGACGATGAAACCGAGCATATCTATTTTGGGGACGTACTAATCAATGCATGTATGAATAATAATTTTGGTATCGTTAAGTGGCTAATTAAGCGCTTCCAGTTCAATATACTAGCCATACACATTACCTGTGCATTTTGCTACGCATGCGAAAATGGTAATATCGATATCGTCAAGTTTCTCTTTAAGCACTCCCAGATCCCAAAATATGATTATGATGAATTATATGAGGACGTTGGTGGTATGCTATTCAAGGCCACTAGAAATGGCTTTCTTGACGTCGTTAAATTTATTATTGAGTACTTTTATCCCTTTTATTATGATACGGACGCCGACCACGCACTACGTTATGCCTACGACAATGGTCATTACGGCATCGTTAAGTTTCTCGTTGAGTACTTCTTCCAGTACGAACTAGAGAACGAATATTCAGACCTCATATAACCCCCATTATTCCCTTACTAAGAACTACCCCAATAAAAAAAACGGCCAATTTTATGCAACCATTAATAATCCCTATTAGAGAAATGGTACCATTATACTATCAGCCACAAAATGCGAGGACAAAATCAGTGCCGATGGTTAACGGTTGGTAGGAGAACTATTTGTGGTAAGAGTTGTTTATTTGAGTGTTGTAAGCAACATCGCCACCAGATCAGAGAAGGATCGTTTGAGCCATACCCCTGTCGTTCGTGTGGAGTTGGGACTCAAGCAGAGACGCGACTTTGTCGCCCGTGTGGTAATGTAAACGCACAGATAAAAATGGTGCGTAAAGGTAAGAGGTCTAGAAAGGATTTCAACGCTGTATCGACTGAACTTGCTACGAAGAATTTACCTATTAGGGAACTGATGCGAAAAGGTAGGAGGGCTAGAAAGGATTTCGACGACGTATTGACCGAACTCGTTACAAAGAATTTACCTATTAGAGAATAGATATACTAGTATTATAATCGTAGTAAATATGGCATACGTTAATTATCAGAGAGACGTACTAGATGTATACGAACAGGCGCGCAACATACTTGATGAACCGATCCCCGAAACGATAGAAAGACGTTTAATTCCCCAAAAAATTGTCCCACTAGTATTCAAACAAACTAAATGGGTCATTGGTAATTTCTTACGAGGCTGGCAGATGGATGTTCCAGAGGGTCACGAACTTGGTGCAGACCCAATGGCATTCTTAGATGGTGTACGCCATATAATCCACGAAAAACTAGAGGAAGAGATTGTCAATCTAAAAGGCGTGAAGTTTCAGCTCGCCCTGAAAGTAGATCTAATAAAGTACAACCTTGACGGTAGCAAAGAATTCATCGACGCAGTATTTCGTCATTATCAGGAGGTTCTATTGCAGTCCCACGAAATCAATTCCGCGCTAGACAAGTATTTTCCTGCGATCCAAGAACAACTAGAGAAATGGATACATAGAGGCTCAGGATGGGTGGTAGACCGAGTAGTTCTGCTTTGGCTCGACATAGCGCGATACCAACCACTACGAGGAGGCTCATACATTTCACTTCCTAAAGAAGTCCAAAACAAGAAGGCTGTAATTAATGTTCAAAATAAGGATGATAACTGCCTACGATGGGCTCTTCGGTCATCATTATTTCCAGTTATACACGGAGGACATGCATACAGACCATCTAAGTATCCTATAGAAGACGGCCTAGATTTTACAGAAATTGATGCACCAACACCCATATTACAGATTTGCAGAGTTGAGAAGCAAAACAACCTTGCGATCAATGTCTTCGGATGGGAGAAAGGTGTAATTGTCTATAGGATTAGCAAGCAATGTGGGGACATCCAACGCATCAACCTATTGCTAATAGAGAAATCTGGAAAGTATCACTATACTTGGATCAAGGATTTGAATCGGCTTCTCTACGATCAGAGCAAGCACCGCGAAAGGAAGCACTTCTGCGAGAGGTGTTTACATGGATACTGCCGAAAAGATCTACTCGAAAAACACATCCCAGAATGCAAAGGTATAGGACAGACAGCAGTTAGAGTTGAGATGCCTGAAGAGGGTAAGAACAAGCTATCCTTTCAGCACTGGCACAAACAGCTAAAGGTTCCCTACGTCATTTACGCCGATTTCGAGGCGCTGACAACCAAGATCGAAGGACCAGAGCTTGATCCAAATAAGAGCAACACCCAGAAAACTCAACTACATGAGGCTTGCGGATTCGGCTACATTGTGGTGAGATGTGATGGCCATACGGAGACTCCAGTCGTCTATAGAGGGCCCAACGCTACGGAAATGTTCCTGGAGGCAATACGACAAGAAGAACAGAAAGTTAAGGCAGCCCTATCTAAATGTAAAGTCCTACACATGGCTCGAGAGGACATTATAGCCCACCGCGGTGCAAACATTTGCCACATTTGTCAGAAATCTCTTAATGGGGACTCGGTTCGCGATCACTGTCACATTACTGGAAAGTACCGTGGAGCAGCACACAATGCTTGTAATCTACTCCTGCGGATAGACCCAAAGAAGACCATAATACCAGTAGTCTTCCATAATTTGCGGGGATACGATTCTCATCTCTTAATGCAGTCTATTTCCAAAGTAGAGGGGCAGATAAATTGCATACCCAATAACATGGAAAAGTACATTTCATTCTCACTTGGTAACCTCCGGTTCATTGATAGCGCGCAATTTCTCTTGGGGTCGCTAGACAAATTGGTTTGTAGTACTATAGAAGCAGCGGGCAAATGTAAACGATGCGATAAGGATGAGCTGGTTGTCATTAACGAGGCTTGGAAGCTAGTGGGGACTTGCCCCCAGTGTGGAGAAGGGAGCATAAAGCAACTCGACCCGTCTCGCCTTCCGATAACCGTTTCGCATACACCCCTCAATGCACATCTTCTTGGGCGCAAGGGCGTCTACCCATACGAATACATGGACAGTTGGGAGAGGTTTCAGGATGAGCTACCGCCGCGCGATGCTTTTCATAGCAAGCTTTCTGATGAAGGAATCTCAGATGAGGACTATACTCACGCACAGAAGGTTTGGGCTGCATTCGATTGTCAAACTATGGGAGACTACCACGACCTATATCTTAGAACTGATGTACTTTTACTCGCAGATGTGTTTGAAGGCTTTCGAGCGACATGTATGCAAAATTATGGATTGGACCCAGCTCACTACTATACGAGCCCTGGTCTATCGTGGGATGCATTGCTAAAGAAGACTGGTGTAGAGCTTGAGCTGCTCACAGACTACGATATGCATCTTTTCATCGAGAAAGGGATGCGAGGCGGCATTTCGATGGTCAGTCGACGCCATGCAAAGGCCAACAATCCATATGCGGCAGAATACGACCCAATCAAGCCCACTACGTACATACAGTATCTGGATGCAAACAACCTATACGGATGGGCTATGAGCCAAGCGCTACCAACAGGAGGATTTGAGTGGTGCGACGTAGAAAAGCTACGAACCTTGAGTATCCTCGATATCGAGAAAGATGCGGACAAAGGTTATATCCTTGAGGTAGACCTTGAGTATCCTCTAGAACTCCACGACGCTCACAACTCGTATCCACTAGCCCCAGAGCGTATGAAAGTACAGAAAAAATGGATGTCAGAGTACCAATGCGGACTACTAGGTGAAAGAGCATTTCCAATCGAAGTTGAAAAGCTTGTGCCCAATCTATTCGACAAAGAACGCTACGTCCTACACTATAGAAATCTACAATTATATCTTTCTCTTGGTATGAAATTGAAAAAGGTGCACCGAGCACTCAGATTCGACCAAAGTCCTTGGATGGAGCCATATATACGTATGAATACGGACCTTCAGTCGTAAACTGGCTACGAGCAATTTCGAGAAAGACCTCTACAAACTGATGAACAACTCAGTATTTGGTAAGACAATGGAGAATCTGCGTAAGCGCGTAGATGTTAAGCTGGTGCGTGCAAGAGAGGAGGACAAGCTTAGACGGCTGATATCAAGCCCAACATTTGCTAGATCAAATATCTTTGATGATGGCCTCGTAGCCTTACACATGCATAAAAGCAGGCTCGTACTTAACCGCCCAGTTTACGTTGGTATGAGCATCCTAGACCTATCCAAACACCTGATGTACGATTTCTATTACAACCAACTTCAGCCTCAATATGGTAATAAATGCGAACTGCTCTACACAGACACAGATTCGCTATTGCTTGAGATCCAGACTGAAGACGTCTACGACGACATGACCAAAAATGCAGACCTATACGATACGAGTGATTACCCAAAAAACCATCCGCTATACGACACTACCAATAAAAAGGTTCTTGGAAAGATGAAGGATGAGTGTGCAGGCGTCGCTATCGTAGAGTACGTTGGACTTCGACCTAAGATGTATTCGATCGTATGCGCAGACACTAAGGAGATTCGCAAGGCTAAAGGAGTACGGAAGTATGTCGTGAAGAAGCACATGCGACACGAGCAGTATAAGGAGTCTCTTTTCGATAGGAAGACCTTAATGCATGGAATGAATATGCTGCGAAGCATTGGGCACCAGATCTATGGTCTGCGAGTTAATAAAATCTCACTTTCGCCCCTGGACACAAAACGTTGGATTTCCAAAAATGGAATCGATACATTAGCCCATGGCCATAAAGATATATGTTTGTTCCAAGACGAACTAGCTTAGGATCCCATTCGGAGGTAGTTCGGTATCAAGTGGTACGACTTGTATCTCTTCACGCACGAATCCACGCGTTGGCTGTTTCTTCGAAACCTGCGGAGCAACATTCGAAACTTGTGGGGCGTACAAATAATATAGGACTGGCTGACCCGAAGAAACCATACTACGCGAAATGCTATACGTTTTCAAACTCCATATAGGATCGGTAGCACGCTTTCGTCCACCTTCTAGCTCACCAGGAGCATATAGATATCGAACACTGACATCGAATGGAAGTCTTTCCTCTTTGAGCCCAACTAGACGTATCCGTTCGTCCCGAACCGGCACGGGTTCTGCTGGGTTCGATTCGATTTCGTTTTTGGTAATTGCTATGGATGGTTGTTTTCCTGTCAAACGCGTAGCTTCGTTGTTTAAAGCTTTTACGACCGCAGGTAGACGAGACACCCATTCGACAGATCTATCATCCTTTCCCTGTGAAGTAAGTACCATCTCCTGAGCATATTGGTATCCAAACAATCTCTCAGCTAAAGTACGATTAAATCGTTCGACGATTGCTTGATCCCGGTGAATATCCACACGACCACGACGTACAGAAACTTCATGTTTATCTAGTAGCGAAGACATTGCACCCATAAATTCACGTCCTGGATCGACTTGTAAAAGTTTTGGCCATGTTAGTGGACTTCGCTTATATATTCGTTCGAATGCCGCAGCAACTTCTTTAGATTCTTTAGTGGCTAATGGTTCGGCTTCTTTGTATCTGGATGCTACATCCACGATCGTCAGCGCATACTTATATAGCTTTCTTCCACGTCCAGGTCGATCGTGAGGTAGAAATATCAAATCGGCTTGATGGACCTCATTTGGTGTAGATACATTGAATTTAGGTCGTGGAACGTATTTGGGGGGTGGTAAATAGATCTGCCATATAGCTTGTTTTTCTAGCCACATCCGAGTCACATCTTCAGATACGTTTGCCGAATTGGCAAGATGCTTAATAGCTGCTAGTCCTTTCCAATAACCCTCAGGACCATAGAAGATATTCGCAAGACGAGAATCCATCTGAACCTCAACGCATTTGATATCTATGCATAACGACTAGACTCCAATACGAAGACAAAAAAAAAGATAAAGACTTATCTAGCTGACAAGTTCTTATCCTTCTTTTTTTATTTATTTTATTTTATTTATTTTATGTAGATTCGTTTAGTAATCTTATAGTAATACTCTAGTAATACTCTAGTAATACTCTAGTAATACTCTAGTAATCTAGTAAGTGATCTAGTAATTACGTTAAACGTAAAAAAGCTCGTTTTTTAAAGCATAGCTATAACCAATTCTTATAAGAATCGAGTGGCAACGTATCCAGTCGCGAATACACTACCACCTAAGGCCACCAATTCGGCAGTTTTCCTCGAATTAGATGGTCGATAATAATCTGAGAGTTTAGGCTTTTCCAGTTTCATTTGCAATATGTGATATATATGGAGTTTTCGCATTGCATCGATTCTATCTTTAAGTCCAACGTGTGCGTTATTTTCTTTCCAGTGGTTCCAGGTGGCTTGTGCTTCTAGTCGTTTTTCTCGATTTTTCTCATAGGTTGCCATAGCGGCATTTGCCTTCTCCTGGGCCTTATCATGTCTTACCATCTCTGCGGAAGCAGCATTAGGCCCGCTAGGTGCTTTTTCTATTTCGTGTGCGGCAATACTAGCGGCAGCACTAGTTATGGCGAAGACAAATCCCATAAATATTATTGATGCCATAGCTTCGAAGGCGAGGTAGAGTCGCCCCTGTTACTCAACAGGCTTCCAATACCCTTTGTCCTTTAGGTATTTCTTAGCTGCAAGGCTACCAGATAGAACCGCTATCCACTTCACGAAGTTCAAAATACTAGATGAAGGATCGTTAGTCAAAGGCTCTTTGATTGCTTTTTTTCCGACCCAACCGATACCTGCCGCAAGTCCAGTCAATATAGTAGCTTCCTGTATTGTGTTCATAAGTTCGTTAACCATCTTATTGGAACGACGTTTACATCGCCGATAATATGTGTCTACGGCGTGGCTTCAAATGCTATATCATGCCTTGAGTTTTTAGGTTACGACCTTTTGGGGTTTCTTTGGTAGCGGCAGCTGAGCTGTCTGTGGCTTCAGCGGAGCTGTGGTTAACTCGTTGCGTTTGTTTGTATTGCTTATACTGATAGTACAAACCCACAAATGCTATGCTTACCCCAATTACAGCAAGTGTGGTATTAGTTGATATCAAACTTGGCTTATCGGTATGACTGTCTACCTGCGCCTGCGTTGCCGCCACATTGGCGATATTTTCTTTCCTTCTTTGCGCTATGAGTTTGCCTGCAGCAACTCGTTTTGGATTTGGTGGGGTTTTACTGGTTCTTTCGTGATGGGATCATTTCGATCTTCGGAATGGGTATCGATTTCCATCTTGTTAAGAGTAATTACTTAGTAGTTGAGGTAACTTCAATACGTTAAGATTCTTTTAAATTTGAATATACCTCAAGTACTTCATCAACTTCATTTTCGCTCGGCAATACTTGCGCCTCGGAGTCCTGTTTAGTGGGCATAGAATGGTTAACAACGTGACAAAGGGCACTAGTTAGTGCTACAAGTGGACCTGCTTTGTAGGCCAATCGGCCAGCCAGTGCAGATATCTCGTTTCGTACTAGGCGGTCTTCCTTTAGAGCTTTCAACAGCCTTCGTTGTTGTCGAGAATCTAGAGTCCTCACATATGCGACTACACAAGTTGCTACACTTAGTGCTCTATCCACTAAGCAGTTATTTATTTGCTTCGCTAAGACGGCTTGGTATCTACGATATAGGCGTTCTATGTCTTTATCAGGTAACTTAGAAATGTCCCCAAGAGAAAAATTCTTCCCTAGATATTCTTTTGTCGTACCAGTCACGGCTAGAATAGAAAGAGATTCCCTATGTTCGCTGATTTTTATGCTACGATCTTCATCGGTGGTAGCGCAGTGTACTGCATGGCAATTTTTGCAGGTAGCTCCGATGGCAGCTTTGCTGCCGCTACTGCGGTAGCCGCATTCGGCCCTTGGTGGAGGACCTGTCACATCTATTTTGCCGGATTCAGCTAGTATGTTCATTAATTCATCATCCAAATCTTTATCCATCTTACTTCAACGTATTGTGACATACCATAGGTGAAGGTATCTCTAATAATGTGGAAAATGGATGTCGCAAACAGAAACATATATGTGCGAACTTAGTCTCAAGTTCTGAAATGAATAGCTTCTTATCATCTAAGGATATGCTAGCGCCGTAGTCATCGAATAGATCCTTTAATCCCGGTGCGCTTGCGATGCGAAATGCCACAACGATTGCGCAATTCTCGCGAAAGTTCTTACATATACTCTTTTGTGTTTGTGATGAGGCCCAAATCGAAATACCAATGTGGCGTGCAGAAAAGGCTAAATCGGATATCTTATTGGTCCTTCCCTTAACATCCTTGCTTGCCGCACAATCATCAAGGATAATAAGTGTATTTGTTCCTTCGAAAAAACATGCACAGTCGCCTAGGGTTGCATCAATATCGTTCTGAGAAGGCGCTAGGACAATGAAGCGAGGATCTCCCTTACCAACGCCTTTATAGGTTTTATTGTTAGCATAGGTGGGACAAATCAATACGATATATTCAAACTTAAAACGAAATGGACCTCTCAATTGATCAACTATGAACTGAGTCTTTCCGCAGTTTGTGGGGCCAATTATGAGTGCGTTAAAGGGAATTTGTTCTGTCAATGTGTCCATGGTAATGAGTACATTAATGAATACGTCAAGAGTACATTAGTGATAAACATTTTGTAGCATTCCCTGTTCAATAGTTGCTTGTGCATCAGAAAGCACGAATATGTGCATGTTCACCTTACCTGAGCCTCCACTGCGATGAATCCTAAGGCGAATGGATGCTCCAGCATCTTGTTGGGCTAAACCATCTCCATGAACTATACTGGTTTGAGAAGTGCGGCAATCGATGAGTGCGGCAAACTTGTTCTCAAAGAACTTCTTATGCGTCATGGATGTAGCGGCGGCAGCCTCTCCGAAACGCGGGACAAACCAATTCTTCGCTGACTTCCATAAATCCTTTGGTAGCATCCCAAAAGAATATAGAGCGTTAGGAATGCCATTGACGTGTACCTCGACCTTGGTGATTCCTGGATTTACGAATTTCTCACTATCTCTAGTGCCTGCCACATGAGGATCCACAAATAGAAGAAGGATGCCATTGAAAGAGAGACGAAGTACGTTTATGCTTTCAGATACGAGTGTGTCGGTTCCTAGATCGATCGAGACGGTTTTGAAGTACTCATAGTGGTTATACAGAAAGGCTTTACCGCTGGCGTAGGTACTATTGGCCTGCGACGCAAGATCGAGACTTTCGATGACTTCATATTCTAGTTCAATGTTCGATAGTTTGTACGTTCCTACTTTCGTACTGTCGGATCCGACTATGACGTCTATGGCCGGTGCCAGTGTCAAATGAAATGACATCTTATCTCGAATCGCATGTGGATAAAAGACGCCATGGGTTGTGATAACTTCATGATCAATAGGTATCTTATATACGCTACCGTATGCCGCTAGTGTCGCATTATCAGCCGCATTAGACGTAGATGCGTTACTGGCCTTTGAACGAAGTTTGTTCACATTAGCAGATTGAATGCCCCGCTCTACGCTATTCTCTCGTTCTACATCAGATAGGTATAGATCGCTATATACCTGTAGTAGATTGGGTCGACTTAGATCTTCTAATCTAGTAGTTCCCATCCATACGACTCGCTTTGAGACTATGCAACGTCCAACATTGGTCACCAAATAGTTGTCGGCATGACCCCCGGATAGAGTGATATTGGCACTAAGGGCTAGACTACCAGGTACTAGAAGTCTATTTTCGCCTAACGTAGGAACATTAACAATTAAAGTTTCCCCCGGATTGGCTGATGAAGGAGTGAAAGTTACACGATGGAACACACGACTGGCTTTAAGAGATCTACCTTCTCTAGGAGAATAGTCAGGATGGAGCTTCGTTGATATCATGTTTGTTCCACAATTGAATATATCACCAATACTAATAGTATATCACATATCAAGTGTTCAATATGGAAGAAACTTTAGACTGCGATCCTATATCTGAAGAAGGTAGAGCCGATGTGAATGATCTTACTGCCGAAGAATGGGCGGAGATTAGACCTGATGATGGCGAGGCAGAAATGGATTGGTGGAATAGAGCTAAGCATAGCTTCAAAAATACGACGAAAAGCATACGCGATAGGTTATGGAAAAATCGTAGTAACTGGGGAACCAGTTCAGCTGAGTATATAGAATTAGTCAATCAAGTTGATGATGTGGAAACGCCGTTTACGGCAGGCAGTAGTACTGCGGAAACGCTATTTGAAAGACTGAAAAGACGGACTGAACATGCACAGGACCAAATAACTATAAAGTTTCCAAAAGCAGATCTAACGAAGTTCACTGCTAGTTTGGATGACTATGATAGGGTCGTGATAAAACTCAATCGTAAAAATGCTGGATCATACTTACTGTCGGATGCCGTAGACACTCCCAACCGGTATTACCGAAAACGCTTAAAAACGCTCTTGGACCTACTGCGGAAAAGGAGATTAGTATGAAAGAGGATATGGCCACCGAAAAAGATAAACAAAAGGCCGAGGAAATAAAAAAGATGGATTCATTAACTAAGGGAACTCCAGAATATGAAGTGGCAAAGAATAAAGTAGCAGCACTAGAGGATCAGAAACAGGAGATCGAGGAAGAAATAGAAGCCATCAAAGATCGTATGTCGTTACGAGACCGCATAAAAGCCATCTTCAAGAAACATGGATTTACGGTGATTGGAGTGTTAGCTGTCGCTGGTGCCGTAATTGGTACTGTCGTTAGTATATTGACAAAAGGCTTGGCTTCCGTTGCTAAGGGAGTTGGTGAGGCTTTGAAGGATCTTGGAAAAAAGTTGGCTAACGTGCTACCTGCGGCGATAGGCGCTATTGCGAGTTTCATATTCCGTACAGCTGGAGAAGTTTTCGGCTTCCTTGCCAAGAATGCCTGGCTACTCATTGTAGCTGTGGTCATATTCCTAGTAGAGCAATATAAATCGTCGAAACGTCAGCGCTAACGAAATATCATCCATGAGGCTACGCCGGCCACAATACCCACGATTGCTAAATTGGTTTCGTGATTCGTTGGCGATGCGCCGCGACTTTGTCGACTGTGTGGTATCGTATCAATCGTAGCGGTCGTATCAGTCGTGGCTCCGCTGTCTGTAGCAGGTTTATTCGTCTTTGGTTTCGAGCCTTCCATAGGGGCTGGTGGTGGAGATTTTTCGTTAAGATTGATGTCATCGTTTATTCCTAAACTGATACCAGGTTTATTTGCCGTTCGTAGGCTGTTTACGTACGTAACGCCCTTAAAGATAATCATATAGCTAGGCATTAACAGACAATCCTTCGCAACTGCTAGATCTAGACGAGAACTAATATCCTTAATAGATTCTCGGTATTGGGCTAGAGTGTCTGAAGCCGATTCTATGATGGCATTTTCAAACATCGTATCGAATTTATTTTGGGCGGCTGAGGACTTCGATCCTACGATTGGTGAGCCGGTTGAAGCCTGGGATGATAAGACACAAAACAAATATACCATTATTGACGCATTAATTCGGACCATCCCGGCCTTTGTCAATCCTTTCCCATTCTGTGGAACGAACCAGTTGTAGTGCTTCTCATTCATATCATTTCGACGTGTGGTAAAGTCGATTTCATAAGCACCGAACTCTCTTCTGATCTTGTCATATATGACGTAATTCCATGGAACGTTGTTGAACTTATTGAATATGCTTTCCCTGGGGAGTGGGACTCCCAATTCAAACAGTACTCGCCTGATCGTATAGTATACATGAAATCGATAAAAACTCCGAATATTGTCGATGATTGGCGCATTGTCTGAAAGATGGTCGTCGAATGATACGCCTGCCGTAGCACACCAAACAGCGAAACATAATTGGTGCTGCCAAAGTTTCATTGGTTCAACATCGAACCACTTATTCGTTTTTCCCATTCTATCGTTAGCATTAGCAATACTGTCTCGCAGGGCATAGCTCGGATCTTTATTTTTTATTTTATCACTAAGATCAAGTCCTAGCTCTTGAAAGATATGTCGCGGCTCATACGTAAATAGTCGATCTTTTGCTACGTAGATCCTTAGAGTTTGTACGATTGGGTATATGTCTTTAGCGACGTGTGCCCAGGAAACGGCTGGAACTGGATACTCAAGCATGTTAAGGCCTGGTTCATTTAACGGAAAATATATGTAAGTTAAAAAAATGTTTTCTGACAGAAATAACAGTTTAAACAAAATCTAATTACACCATATTCTAATATCAACTTCCTTAAATTTGTTAAGTGGATGATTGTCGTATCACGTGATCGATGACGTCATAATTATATAAAATCGTTTAAATGAAATGCGGCTGCGACGATAACATATGAATATAAAGTAACCCTGCTAAAATATTACTCCTCCCACAGTGTTTCCGATCACACTTAGAAAACATGACTATCATATAAAGATAAGGAGATATTAAGGGTAGAAAAAGTCACGTGACCTATTTTGCATATGTTCGCCTTAATTACTCGTTAACGAAACATCGTAATCATCTTTTCTAAGTTGATTTAGGTAAAAGGCTTCAACCTGAACTAAACATATTCATTCATCATCCTAGCTCTTTTAAACTCGGAGCCGCATTTTTGATTTACTGATTTTGTGTTCTAAGTCACGTGACAGACGACGTGACACGTTTTACTACACACAAACCACTTAAGGTTGCCAAGAATGGCGAAACCTATTATCGTGAGAAACTTGGCGTACTTACCATACTCGGCTGTGTTGAAATAAGGAAAACATTTTTTACCCGAAATTTGACCCATGAACCAGGCCTTAACATGCTTGAGTACTTAAAATCAGTCCTTCTGAATGGAAGTGGAAAACCCACAACTGTCGCATGTTTTTGCGCTGTCACGCGTAACGCTTCGTGTAGACGATTTCTGACATCTACTGGTATGAGACCACTCATATTCCAATGCTGCCCACCATCGTAAAACATGATTCTAGTCTCGTATGTAGACTCATCATGTATGTCGGATGCCGTTGTCCTAGCTGAGAACTTATCGAAGTCCGCGTGAGGATAATTTGTCTTAAAGGCCGCTAAAGCCTTTGCATTGCGAGGTGCGATATAGTCACCCCAATCACCGTCGAAATAAACTCTCGCTTGGAGACTAGGCATGGTTTCTTATCCTTGGCGCCGGGCCAATCAATCCGTTCGATTCATCCACTTGACTAATCTGTTTGATATTGATACGTATTAAAGTTACGACATATGTTAATATCGTGAAGTAAAGAACGTACGTTAGTACCATAATATGTTAATATAATATCGAAGTAAACTTCTGGCTTTAATATGGTAATCTTAAATGTCACCACTACCTCGACTGATCATACGGTCTACTTTCAAGAACCTATTTACATCCATAATATTTCTCTAATCGAGGTCGCTTTTGAGAACGGTTGGTGGAACCTATCAGAGAAAGCTTCATTCACTTGGAATACCCCAGGTGAGATACGGATTCCTTATGAACTTAAGCCGGGGAATTACAATATAAACATCTTGATGGACGCCCTCAAACCCGCGGTTACTGCTGGTTTATTGGAATTCATAGACCACGATTATAGGAAGTTTTGGATTCTAAAAATTAAGAAACCAATCCTGTTCAGTAAGAATCTCTACGATTCGTTTAATATCAAGGGTACTCCAGAAGGGGATAATGTGTCACTCAAAGTAGGAGAATACAAACTGGTGGTACAACTTCTTCGCTATGTATATATCTATTGTGATGTGGTGGATCCTAGCTTCTCAATTCTTAATGGGAAGCAATCAAACGTACTGGCTATCTTTAATCTCGAGGGCTTTAGGTTTACAGAATCTACTTACAATCAATGGCTTCCCTTGCCCATACGATCTCTAGGGACAAGACGAAACAGCCTTCGCCTGACACTTAGAGACGAAGAAGGAAATATTATAGACTTCCGTGGTCGACCTATACGATACGTATTGAAGATTGAGTAAGTTATGATATAACATAATGGCAAGCGATTCGATTCAACTACTTCCAACGGCACCAGGTATTTATTCGCCGCTGGCTAGCGGGGCTAGCGGAGATAATTTTCGGTTGCAAACAGTCCGAGGCATTGCCGTGGTAACAGGAGGTCTATCTGTAATTTTATCTGGGTCTGGATTGGGAATAGCTTTAACTGGTTTTGGAATAGTGATTGGTTTACCATTAGGTGTTATTGGTGGCTTATGTGGATTAATTTCAGCATCTACGACCATTGGAGCTAAAAAATTAGGAATAAAAGTATCTAAACATGAGAAAACCACTATGTTGGCTAGAGCGAAAATTAATACGATTCGTGATCTAGTATCGAAGGCCTTGCGCGATGAAAACATATCTGACTCTGAATACAGTCTCATCCTCGCTGAAGCAGATAAATATGAGATTATGAGGGCTGAAATTCGCCGAGAGACTCAAGGACAAATAAACGAAAAAAAAGTAGAACAAATTCGCTCCGAAGTGCGAAAGGAAATGCGAGAAAAACTTGGCAGTCTAGTGGGGTAAGAATAAATATCTCCTTTGAAAGAAATCGGCATGGATCTTATTTAAACTTCACTAAAAGCAAAATCGTATAAATTACCGTGTTGTTTTGGTTTATATGTAAATTTCGAGACAACGCGTGGGTGACGCTAATTAACATACGACAATTGCTTAAAACATAAGTAGGATATTTTTCGCCTACGTCACTGTCTAGCACACATGGCCTCACGGTTCTTCACGAACGAATACAGTACAAACAGTGTCAATCCTGGGTCGGGTGCTTGGGTGAAGCTCAAGGGATCTTAAAAGGGACCCACGGGTGCCGGTTGTGCCTCAACCAGATAGGACCAAATACAGTAGACCGAATACAGTAGACCGAATACAGTGGACCAAATACAGTGGACCAAATACAGTAGACCGAATACAGTAAGCCGGGCCCGGTAATAAGCAAAAACCTCTCTAGGAACGAAAAGGAGAAGTAAGGAAAAAGGAGAAAGTGGTTCCTAGAGAGGTTCTGGAGACGTCCAGTTTTGCTTTTTTTCTTTATCGGTTTTTTTCTTCTTAGAACTAAAATCATATGTTCTAGTTCGAAATTTTTCTATCTATATCGTGACCAGAAATGGGGAAGAAATGCTTCTTATGGCGAACGGGGTGCCTATTTTACCGGCATCGAATAGTGTATAATAAATACAGTCACACTCTATGGTGAGATGCCATAATACATACAGTCACACTCTATGGTGATTTCGTAGACATCGAATAACGTATAATAATATAGTCACACTCTATGGTGAAATGCGTAATTTTCGTAGACATCGAATAATGTATAACAAAATACAGTCGTACTCTATGGTGAACTGGAAGTGCTAAACGAGCCACATAATGATCTTCGAAGCTGCATACTCTACGATCTTAGTCAAGATTTCTATAGGAAGGTACAATATATTAGTCATAGTATTTATATACTTCAGATATTTCGACATAGTGGTTGCGACATTAGAACGGTACGGCATATTAGACATAATATACGGGATGTTTTGATATAGTAACTGTGATACAACCTCATAATATGATGATAACATATCTCTAATAGGGGTTTATTAATGGTTGTATTAAATGTAGTTAGGGGTGGTTCTTACTGGGGGGAATCAGGGGGGCTTATATAAGGCACATTTTTTGACGAGTTTTCGTGGGAGTAGGGATATACGATGGGAGAAAAAGGGCTTAAATAAGGATGTGGCCCAGCCCCCCCATTGTATATACTACTGCGATAAAGGAGTGCAAGTTCATAAGTTATGCCGATGACACCAAGATCTAGCCCTTCTGCTGTCGAGTCAGCTGTAAATCGACACCCAGACAATGCGGCCACGTGGTTTAAAGAAAATGGTATGAAAGCAAACCCGGACAAGTATCAAGCAATAGTATTAGGCAATAAGACTCAAGAATTGTACTTTAAATCCGGTCAAGTAAATATTCCGTCTATTAAAGAGCAGATTAACTTATTAGGCGTAACACTAGATAGCAAATTAAAGTTTGACGCCCATGTCGCAAGCATATGTCGGAAAGCTAGTAGTCAAATAGGCGCCTTAAATAGACTGAAAGACGAAAGAATCGTTGTATCGTTCTTTTATTTTGCCATATTTCTATTATTGTTCTCAGGTTTGGCACCATTGTGGTAAGCGTAATTCTGCAGAATTAGAAAAGGTTAACGAGAGAGCCCTGCGATATGTTTACAAAGACAAACAATCATTATACCAAGAATTGCTCAAACGAATGGGCACTCAGACACTAGGAAATCGACGTTTGCAAGACATGTTGATTACAATAAATAACTGTCTAAGCAACAAAACTCCATTATGTATTAAGGACTTACAGTTAATTTCACAAAACTTTGGCCGCGCGGATTGCCAACTTCGTTTGGAACTTGGGAACTATATTCCGAAGTACGCAAATTACTTTTGTACCTGTCAATAAAATTGTGATCTTCCAACTGAACTTTGGAACTTCGGTCTGAACTTCACAACAAAGTTGCTCGCGAAGTTGGGAAGTTGGCGGTGAAGTTCGATCCAATTTTATTATGGCATATTCGTTGCAACCCGGTTCACAAGCACTACTGTAGTACTGAGTGAGACAGACGAACTAAAAGGCTGGATGTTATATCTTTCAAAGCGGAATTAGACAACGATACATTTTGCTTAATCGGTAAAGTGCTCGGTTCTGAAAATAATTTTTATGTCTGAAAATGGTGCCAAATTAAATCTGACATCACCTTGGCTTTTAATATCCACAGGATGCGGGCTGCTTGTTGCATTTGCGGCCTCTTGCTCTACATAATGATTTCGTTGACTAGTTCTTGGTAGCAGCGGGGATTCGTCTATGAGCAATAATTATTGTAGCTGATAGATCAGCAAAGCTTTTTCTCCAAGTGGAAGTTCCTTTTGGAACATATAGTTCACTTGATCTTCGGTGAACACTTCGCTTGCAATTTGATAAATTAAGCAAAATGTATCGTCTAATTCCCCATCCAGCCTTTTAGTTCGTCTGTCTCACTCAGTACTACAGTAGTGCTTGTGAACCGGGTTGCAAAGAATATTCCATAATAAAATGGGATCAAACTTCACCGCCAACTTCCCAACTTCGCGAGCAACTTTGTTGTGAAGTTCAGACCGAAGTTCTGTTACACTATAAAATGTAACCATTTAAATAATTTAGGAAAGGATTGGTGATTAGAATAAGGGTTTTTAAATAAACAGCTAAACATGTAAGCAGGAAACATAGTATGGAAAGGGAATCTTTAACTTCAGAGTTTATAATTAGTTCTCGTAGTTAAGTATAGCTTTGTTTGCTCTGTCGCGCCCAAATGTCGCGATTAACGAGTCATAAAAGTAGTAATGAACACATAGTATTTAGTTAAGGGGTCGATATACATAAGCAGATATAATCTTCGGGAAATAAAATGAGTTGTCCCTTCCTTCGAGTATAATTAATCGAACACCCATCAAAGTAGAGTAAACATAATGTCTTTCAACCTCTCGTTCTGTTTGCTTTTCTAAGGAAATGTATGTTATTATATTTACTGTTACTTATGTACAGGCAACTTGTGTTAGCTTGGAGTAAAGTATAGTATCATGTTTATATGATCATTACATATGGGTACAAAATAGGTGGTCCCTAGTTTCGCCAAGGATAGGCCCCGCCTCGTACTATCTGATACAGTGTTTACTAAGTTAAAATTGGACTTTGTTCTAAAGTCACCTCTTCCTAATATTTTCGGTTAAGACTTAACTTTCTCTACGGTAGAATGAGTATCAATGGTTAAGCAAATCCTACGTTTAGTTTCTTTGCAAACTTTGTCTGCTAAATATCTTATATTCTTGTTTTGTCAATCTTTTCACTGTTTATTCTCAGCAACCAGTTGCCTTACATCAGAATACATTAAGAGAGGATAGCCAATAAGAGACAAGCTTTAGATTGATAGCTGTCTGTCCATAAGATTGACAAGAGCTAGCCGATAAAAGGCGAGCCCACATTGTAAAACAGGAGTTGGCGCGGAGTTCTCCGCGAGTACGAATAAAGCGAAGTTCAACCCAACTCAAGTCTCGTCTGCTCTTAATGGAGTAACGATCCCGGAACCCGAAAAGGGGGAAACTAAAGAGAGTTTTCCCCTTCGAAACAATTGGTGCGAGAATCCGGGTAGGCGCAGACTTCGAAACAAGTGGTGGAGAAATCCGGGCAGACAAAGACTTAACCCGTAAACGAAACAAGTGGTGGAGAGTCCGAGCAACAGAGAAGCAAAGACGAGAAAGTCCAAACCAAAGGAGTCACGAAAGAGCTATCCCCGCAGGCCTTGAAGAAGCAATAAAGGAAGAGCAAGTACAAAAGGTGCTATCTGCTGCTGGGGTTCAGAACCCCACCCTAGAACAAGTGGAAGAAGAGTTATTCTTTCAAGAAACTGGCTGGTATTTCGGCACAGCGACCGAACCAGCTGAAACTGCCGGCTCTCTCGGGGAGAGGGCACCTCAACGCCTAGGCGAAGAAGACAAGGAAGAAGACAAGGAAGAAGAAGAGGAAGAAGAAAAGGAAGAAGACGAGGAAGAAGACGAAAAGAAGAACGCCCTTACAGAAGTAAAGCAAGCAACAAAACAATCAGGTGCAAACTAAAGACATTTAGTTCATTGTTCAGTGAGTCACAAGATAAGGACTGATAGTGGAAGGATAACAATAATTTATTCTTTGAACTACTGGGCTACTGCATACAGTCTGCATACTGCATACATAAACCAATATTTAAACATGTTTTGTTAACCATCATTATGCCTAAAATCCGATTACTATATCATACAGGTTTCCTTACGGTCTAGCTCGTTAAACTATTTAAATGCCGTCTTTACTGACATAACCTCGCACATAGGCTAGCCTAATGCATAATTATGTTGTGATGATATGCTATTTTAAACAAGTCCTAATGTTAATCATACCTCTTAAATAAATCCTTGTTAAACAATTTTAAACACTTCATTTAAACATAATTTATTCAAATAGTGCTTTGGATATAAAGTTTAATACACGTAAATTACATACCATGCCTATCACGCTTATCTTGATACGGTTTAGTCGATAAAATTATTAAACATGACTTTGATTCTTTATTTGTTAAACTGAATACTGCTCTAAACGCTTATTAATCGAGCCTCTCAGCCACGGTTTTCATACCTTTCTAGCATCTATCGTCGCCTGTCCCCACCTCCGCACTTGTATCGTGTTACGATCGATCGATTGGCAGCCACTATCTCAACTCACTGGCTATTTCACGTTCAGCCGCATCATTTTTGGGAAACCTCATCGCAATCCGTTCGTGCAGCGCCCTTTCGAAAGCGGTCTTTTATACTTCAGCCTTGGTCTTCTGTTCGTGTCTCGTATCCCCCCCCCCCTCCACAGAATATTCAGGTAAGATAATTATTTCGCTCGCCATGACCTTTTAACTTATCTGTGCCATTCAATAACGAATGGATACACAACATAGACCGGGTATGTAGGGGGTCAACTCATGGCGCCTTTGAGTTTGAAACATATGGTTGTTCAGTACCTAAATTCAACTACTGCTTAATTTAGGGCTTCATTTCATTTTAAAATTGTCAAATGTTTCATCTTTTGGCCATTAAACAACCCTGTTTAACTTTTGACCCCTGATGAGAAGAGTTACACAGCCAGTCTTACTTTACGTGTTCTCCAATCGTTATTACAATTCCAAATGAGCTCATTTGATTATGCCACTTTATAGTCATACTACATACATGCACCTTTATGCTTTTATTGAGTCTAAAATAAAGCGCTTGCCTGGTTTCGATATTACCTGGCAAATAGGACTCAGTTTGTTATGATTCAGTGATGGCTCTACTTCTTCCTCGCGTGCCCTAAGTTGTGGAGTCCCACAGTTTCTGTTTTGGGGCCGCTTCTTTACCTGATGTATACTGCTCCGCTTGGAAATATCATACACAAGCATGGCTTATCATTTCATTTGTATGCGGATGATATACAGGTGTATACCACCTTCACATCCAATAATGATCACGAACTGGACACTGCCAAACATCACATTGAGGATCGCCTGGCTGATATCGATAAGTGGATGACTATTAATAAACCTATGTTGAATAAAGATAAAACTGAGCTTCTTTTGCTGGATTCTAAATTCCACTCATACACTCCACTACGTTCCCTTACCTTGGGAGATGACACTATATATCCGTCAGACCATGCCAGCAACATCGGAGTTATATTTGACAGTACTATGACTATGTCTAAACAAGTAAATGCTATAGTGAAATCAGCATTTTACCACTTGCAAAACATCGTCAAAAATCAGGTCCTTATTCATGCTTTTGTTAGCTCAAAACTCGATCATTGTAATTCTCTCCGTAGCATATAATTTCAAAGCTTCAATATGTACAAAACACTGCTGCACGGGTTATTGTATGTTTAGGCAAACATGACCATATTAGTCCTTCACTCAGAAAGCTCCATTGGTTACCAATTCAATATAGGATAATTTCTAAGGTTAATTTACTTACTTTCAAGACTCTAAATAATTTAGCTCCGTTTACCTACAAGAGTTGTTAGAATTGCACAAACCAAGAAGACTACTGCGTTCATCTAAGTCTGTTTTGCGCCTAAATTGCATGTCCTTTAAATTAAAGAACTATGGACACCGGAACTTTTTCTGTGCATGCTCCCAAGTTATGGAACGATCTTCCACTAAACATCAGATCTTCTGAGAATGTTAATACTTTCAAATCCAGGCTTAAAACATACCTTTTAAGATTGCTTATGATTTGTAATTAGTGTTTATATTTTTAACTCGTTATATCAATTTTAGCAATGATTATTATTTTTGTTATTAGTATTATAAGCTATATTATTCTATTGCAATGTATAGGTTAAGCATTCGATAATTGTTTAGATTGTAAAGTGCTTAGAACATTAATGTATAAGCTAAGCGCTATAGACATTGTATTATTATTATTATTAACATAATCGCCCGGTTGATTCTCAAGTTAGATGTTTTATTCATGGTTATTGTGATAAATTCTAAGCGGCCTATATTGGTGTTTGTTACACGCTGTTTCGTTTTATGTTAGGAATTATGCAAAAAGCCATTGTCTAGATTAGGCGAAAGTCAAAAGTATTAACTCTCAATCTAAATTAAACACACTGTGGTTTTAACATCCTAAATTGTAACTGGGCTTGCAGTTCATAACCTATTGCTTTCACAATGTTTTAAGCACAAAAATATTTTTATTTTAGTCTCGTTTTCATGATGTCGAAAAGTGTACACATACATATTTAGCGTTGATTTTAAGCACTTTGCCTTCATTGGATTTCTGTAGACTTTTTATGTTATAGAGGGTATGATTAGGGTTATAAAATCATGCAAATGAAATCAGAAAATATAGATAACAAATCTTACCAATGGGTTTATAAACGGGTCGCACTTTATCCGGCACTACCATCCCCTCCCTTCACCCACCTCTTTTAATGCCCCCCCCCCCCCCCCCCCCCCCCCCCCCCGGCTCCCCGTTTCAAGATCGTTATACTCTCTCGTTACCACAATTCTAGAAGATTTCAGGCAATTACAAGGCATTCAAAGGCATAATAATACAACTTCCGGTTAGAGCCTCGTTTTCATGTCAATCCAACACTGGAATTCACATAAAGTCGATTTTGAGGATGTTCCCCAAATAGATTCATGTAGACTTTTAGCATGTTGTTCTAGACGGTATTCCAGATTATATTATGCAGGAAAACCTTCTGTTGCAATTAGTGGTAGGTTGACCTACTTTTTTTCGTAAAATGACTGGACTAGTAACGACGGTGTGGGGAAAGCTGGTGCATATTAACATGTTTACGTTTATTGAGAAAAGTTTTACCACACACGATTTATATAATTCAATCGGTTGTTGGACTTATGTCTTCCAAAGAGCACGCAGGACGGCGTTGACAAAACCTGGAACGGAACGGAATGGATCGGAATGGATCGGAATGGATCGGAATGGATCGGAATGGATCGGAATGGACCAAATTTTATTTTTAAGAAAAATCCTCCCTTAAAAAAATCTTTCAGTGGAGATTTTCGAAAGTCAGATGTAAGTAAGTAGTTGGACCAGGTTTCGGCGTGAAAAAAAAGTATGAAACCGCTAGTATTTTAAAATACCGAGTTTAAAAAAAAAAGCTGATGTCTATTACGAAATAAAACGTTTGATATGATATATTGACGGGCTGTCAATCATAGGCTGACGTTATGTTACAATCGTTGTCAAGGTCCCATCAAGAAGTCTATTGGTCAATGAAACAAAATAAGTGACACGTGGCTGTAAAACTGTGGTGGGTTTTTACCGCCATCAATGCCAAGTCTGCGTGAGTATTTGGTCGCAGTCCTGAAGCAGTTATCTGTCATGTATTCTGACCGGCGTTGACAAAAAGGCCTTGAATGGAACGGACAAAGTAAGAAACGGCTTGCAAAGCAGATGAGTATTTCGAAACTTGTATTTCAACAAATGAATCGTGTAAAACACATTTAAAATGCCTAGATTCTTTTTGCATATTGAGTCAAAGCTCTCTA
Source organism: Actinernus sp. WN-2022 (assembly GCA_030867875.1). Lineage (NCBI taxonomy): Eukaryota > Metazoa > Cnidaria > Anthozoa > Actiniaria > Actinernidae > Actinernus > Actinernus sp. WN-2022. The sequence continues at coordinate 3,593,625 of JAOWCC010000064.1, forward strand.
AGCGACCACTCTCGTAAGCGACCAGCTCTACTTACGACCACCCTCACGAAACCCCGTTTAATGACTTTTCAATTTAAACTCTGTATTCAGTGAAGAAGCTGTCGTAAGCGATCACGGTTCCAGTAGTTACGGCCACATTTTTATTTCCCGAGGGTCGTCGCTTACGAGAGCTACAACTGTATAAGAAGCAAACAGCACGGCGATTGCCGAGTGCGAGGGGCAAATCTAGCCTTAAGCCTTTTTCGTATATTTCTCTTTGTAAGAGAAGTATAGCCTCCTTACTGTACTGTACAGCCTTATTAGGGGCAGAAAAAAGGAGCTAATAACATTGATAATTACAGATAACACTAATTCCTTGATCACAAACTCTAAGTGCGTTTTCAGTATTATCCACTTCGTTGAATGACACTGATATTGGAAAATCACAATCAAAATAGATGAACAGTTTGTATTAAGGTGACTATACGAAAATATTTTGTCTTACGATTTTCTCATTACCTCGTGAATCCCTCATGAATCGCTGGTGAGGTTTTTGAATAAACCTGGATAAACAATATTGTCAAGTGCCATAAAATTCCGAAAATAAGCCCATCCCCCCGAAAATAAGCCCCCTAAAACCCTCCCAAAAATAAGCCCCCCAAATTTTAAGGATAGACCTACGGTAACCAGTACGTGTTTTTTTTTTTACCATTTTGTGATTTCAGTTTTCGTTATATCGCTAGTCATGCAGTTGTTGCTGAACTTTATTACGGCGCAAAGTTATTATATCAGCTACATTGACAAAACATGCTGTAATCATGTTGCAACAAAGCTTGTTGCTGAACTTTATTACGGCGCAAAGTTATTATATCAGCTACATTGACAACTCCATGCTGTAATCATGTTGTAATAAAGCTTGTTGCTGAACTTTATTACGGCGCAAAGTTATTATTAATATCAGCTACATTGACAACTCCATGCTGTAATCATGTTGTAATAAAGCTTGTTGCTGAACTTTATTTCGGCGCAAAGTTATTTTATCAGCTACATTGACAACTCCATGCTGTAATCATGGACTGCGACCAAATACTCACGCAGACTTGGCATTGATGGCGGTAAAAACCCACCACAGTTTTACAGCCACGTGTCACTTATTTTGTTTCATTGACCAATAGACTTCTTGATGGGACCTAACGTCAGCCTATGATCGACAGCCCGTCAATATATCATATCAAGCGTTTTATTTTGCAATAGACATCAGCTTTTTTTTTTTAACTCGATATTTTAAAATACTAGCCGTTTCATACTTTTTTTTACCTCCGAAACCTGGTCCAACTACTTACTTACATCTGACTTTCGAAAATCTCCACAGAAAGATTTTTTTAAGGGAGGATTTTTCTCAAAAAATAAAATTTGGCCATTCCGATCCATTCCGATCCATTCCGTTCCGTTCCGTTCTGTTCCGTTCCGTTCCGTTCCGTTCCGTTCCATTCCGTTCCGTTCCGTTCCGTTCCGTTCCGTTCCGTTCCGTTACATTCCGTTCCGTTCCGTTCCAGGTTTTGTCAACGCCGCACGCAGGATGCCCTTAGCTTGGAAATCAAAGGAAAAAGCAAAGCAAAACAAGGCCAAACAATGCATACGACTACAAAGCCAAATAGGAGTCCTCGCATGCAAAACCAGACAAGACCGACAAGGGTTCATATTTTTACTTCCAGACAGAGTGCCGAGTGCTCCACATCTGAACATAAAGAAGAATTGATAGGAGTTAGCCGAGAGAAGATTTGTTTCCAAAAAAGCTTTATGGACGGTGATTGAAACTGTTTCAGACGCCTGAAACTCGCTGTCACTGGCATTCAAGGCCTTTGATTTGTTTGCCCTTCCTTTGCCGTTAGGTGTTCACCTTGGCTTTGTCCCTCGAGGTATTTTTGTCTTTCCCATTTTTCAAGTCACACAAGAGAACTAGAACAGCAATATTAACATTTTCTCGATGCGGCGTGTAGCTTTGATCGGAAATCAACATTGGCGGGAAATCTTGATAGATAGTTGAACTGTGATGAGAAATGATTGGCCAAGAGCTCGCTAATGATTGGAGAGGCGGGGTTTCAGATCCACGCACGACAGACGACTAGATTTTTGAAGTGCTGTTTGCTACGCCTTCGATTTTCAACCAAAATAGAGTTTTAAAAAAGCTCCAACTCAATAGGAAGTTTTTCGATTTGTGTGACATTTTCACAAAATGTCAATTGATATCGCAGCTGCAAAAGGTGACGGAGAATTGGGAAATTCTAAAAAGAGAGCTCTTGACGGCGTTTCTCGAATATCTACTCAGACTGTTTATCTACTCAGAATGTTTTTGCCTTTTCACGAAGAGCATGGTACCTTTTGAACTAAATCGACTTTTGAAATTCCCCGACACGCTTTTGTAATACGATTCCTCTGAAATGCGACAAAGAAAACATATTTTAAAACTGTTTTAAAGCTTCTGAAAGCCATCTCACTAGATCGGACAAACGGGATGGCAGAAAATCGAGATTTTCAAAGAACTCAAAATTGTTTATGTATTCTTGTAGTCAATTAGCCAAGCTTTAAAATGATACGTACATGGATGGTTTATCTACGATGTTTCCTCGAGGCGCTACGTAATTTAGACTGGAAACGCACCCTGAAGGTATCCGGTAACCTTAACGCATGCGCAAACGCGTCGCTATTGTCCCCTTACCCTGACTTCGTACAAACGATGTTTACTGATGTACAAGACTATACTCTGCCTCCTCGTCAACCTCGCGTTTTTTGCGAGGTTGACTCGTTGGCAATAAAGCATTAATCGCTTGTGTTTTAAACCTTTTCGCCAAATTGTCCGCGTGGCGACATAAAGCAATTTCGTGCAAACTTTGGAAACACGTGACTAATCCTTAATTTTCTCGGACCATATAATTACAACGTACATATACAAATCAATGCTATTGTTGTCGTTAAGATTTTTTTCAAACTGTTTCCAACTATCTTTTACTAAGCTACTGAACTCGTCATTAACAAACCAGCATACTTCATTTAAATGCTGTGTCCGACCCAGAGTGTATTCGAACATGTCTAGTTAGGTCACCAGACCTATTGAAACACTTTCCGCACTGCTTACAATTATATGGCCTCTCTCCAGAGTGTATTCGAACATGTCTAGTTAGGTTACCAGGAAATTTGAAGCACTTTCCACACTGCTTACAATTATATGGCTTCTCTACAGAGTGTATTCGAACATGTTGAGTTACGTGACTAGAATCATTGAAGCACATTCCACATTGCTTACAATTATATGGCTTCTCTCCAGTGTGTATTCGAACATGTCGAGTTAGGTTACAAGACCGACTGAAGCTCTTCCCACACTGCTTACAGTTATATGGCTTCTCCCCTGAGTGCATTCGAACATGTTTAGTTAGATCACCAGACCGATTGAAGCACTTTCCGCACTGCTCACAATTATATGGTTTCTCTCCAGAGTGTATTCGAACATGTTGAGTTAGGTGATTGGACTGGTTGAAGCAGTTTCCACACTGCTTACAATTGTATGGCTTCTCCCTTGAGTGCATTCGAACATGTTTAGTTAGATCACCAGACCGCTTGAAGCACTTTCCGCACTGCTCACAATTATATGGCTTCTCTCCAGAGTGTATTCGAACATGTTGAGTTAGGTGACTAGACTGCTTGAAGCACTTTCCACACTGCTTGCAATTATATGGCTTCTCTCCAGTGTGTATTCGATTATGTCGAGTTAGATTACCAGATTCTTTGAAGCACTTTCCACACTGTTTACAATTATATGGCTTCTCTCCAGTGTGCATTCGAATATGTTGAGTTAGGTGACTAGACTGCTTGACGCACTTTCCACGCTGCTTACAATTATATGGCTTCTCTCCAGAGTGTATCCGAACATGATCTGTAGGCTCAATCTGGGTAGGAAAATGGTCTTTATGGTCAGGGAATGATGCCTTATTATCGTCAAGATTAACCACTTTCTCTGATTGTGGATGTTTCTTGGTAGCACAGGATGAACTTCTCTGAGTAGGACCATGGGCCATTGTTTCCTTATACATGTCCTACAGCAACGAACACGAATTATTAATATGAAACTCATTAACAATTCATGACGGGAACACAAAGGCAATCAATGTGCGGTAAGTAATCTGATACAGACTTCGATTTCCTCTGCGGAAATAGGTCGTATTGCAAAAATAACTGAAAACACGACTCTGAACATCTCCACGGTTGATAGGCCATATACAGAATTCTTGTCCGTGCTTTATCGAATTTACAAACTCTCGCCCCCGATAAAGCACGGCTACTCATTCTGTATCTAGTACTTAAAATGTTTTCTAAATGACATTGTATAACTTGCAACTATTCTACAGGTATAATGGAATATTAACTACTAATGCTAACAATTTCAAGATGTATTCCTCTGGAACACAGGGATACATGACGTAGAACCACAAGACGATGTGGTGAAAACTATAGGCAGCATGGAGTTACAGTGTAATGTGTGACAAACAGCATAGTTAATATTAATGTCACTACTGAGTAACCATGTTTTGTCTCGAGCACAATCCATTATTTCACTTATGGCCTGAGATGCCTGGGCTGCATCACTGATACATAAATAGAGTGGAACCTCCCTGAGCTCTCACCTCTCTAAAAGTGCCACATTTCGATTTGGCACTTTTTCAGTGTCAATAGGTCAATCAGTATTAGAAATATCCGAAATAGTAAAAATATTCCCAAATGGGCAAGTGAAACGACAACATTTTAGGAGAGTTTACCGGTAAAATCATGTCCGCCATTGCTGGAAGCCGTGCCCTTTGTTCAGCTTTAAACAAAGGTTTATTCACCGGAAGTGATGTCATACACTTAACACGACAACCTCGTGGCGCGAAATAGCGTGCATAAAAAAGTAGCCAACCTCGCAAAGATAAATATTACTTTCTTCTTACGTACGTGAAGACGTTTTTAGTGGAAATATGCCTCCAGGCGTTGTGTTCTGCAGGCGAGCGCTAAGTGTATGATATCACCTCCGCTGAAGAAACCTTTGTTTAAAGGGAACGGCCTCCAGAAATGGCGGACGTTTAGATTCAATATTCGGAGTTCAAAAAATAAGACTTCCTGTTGTTGTATCGAAAAACAATTTGAACTGGTAATAATATATCAACTCTACTTTATGAATACACAAAAATATTGATATGTCAAAATTTGATCGTAGTGGCAAACGTCGAACTAACCATGAACTTAATTCAGTCGAACCTATTAATTTTGAAATAGGTTCATGGATAGTACGACGTTTGCCGCAATTGAGATCGACCTATTCAATAGGTACGAGTCCGGCATTAGTTCCACTAGCCAAGTCGCGAATTACGACTCTGGTGCGACTTTGCGGCAAACGTCGCTCTTAACACGCGCCAAATTAAATTCATAAATTATGAAAAATAATAAATGAATCATGCAAATCGTATGAATTGCGGCAAAACCGTGAAAACAACGTCTCCCCCATCTCCCAAACACTGACCCCCCCCCCCGGTTAGCATGCACTATACAAAGGCGATTTCGAAGGCGAAATGGCGGAGTCATTGCCACATGACGCTCAGCCGGATATGTGTAGTTCGTGCTTTAATGTCACAAAATACATATGCCTTAAATGCGAAATGCGAAATGCAAATTTGTAATAAACGCTCAATATTCCAAAGTAATGAAGATGCGTATAGTTGAGTACGTTTTTAACCCTAATCAACAGTAATTACTGACCCTAACAAATTGAAAATTTAACGTTGTTTACTAGTGAATTAAACTCTGGCTAGCATTAGTCAAAATTATGGGCTTTGAGTATTGATCATTGAGATGATTGTCAAGTTATCTTTCTGCTCCAACGTTAACCAACTTTTGCCGGAACCTAGAATAGTCCCGCTAAGAATAGTCCCGTTAAGCTGGGGCCACACTTATCCGATTATTGGGTAAATCGGAAGGTCGGGAGGTCGTAATGCTGTCAGATGATGGTAAGGTGGTCGGATCAGTCGGTAGCTTTGGCCACTCTGTCATTTGGCTTCCGATCATCCAAGTAGCTTTCAAGCGATGTACGACCAGCTTGGGCCCGATCGAAACTTCCCTATCGCAGCTATGACTAGACAGATGCTCGGAGGCCATTTCTGCTCGGAGACAAAATCGGTGCACCGGACCAATCAGTGAGCAGCTTTCTGCCACGTGATCACTAAGCTGATCCATACTTGCGGAACGATACTCAAGAAGGCAGATTTTAAATTAACAGGAGTAGGGGAAAGTCGGATCGGATAATGTGGCCACATAAACGAACGGTCGGTCCACCCTCCGAGTACTCGGCTGGGCCGATCCGACGAAGCCAACAAATCAACAAACCCATCCAACTAAAGATCGGTAGGACTGGTGTGGTCCCAGCTTAATGAATACAACTTATGATTGGAATTACATTTGTACATCATTCTCAAATGTTTAAACAACCAACCAACTAAGCAGGCTGAGTATTACAACAATCAGTGTTGAATAGTTCCGTTATGAATAGAACTTATAATTGGAATGACCGTCTACGCCTCAATACGGAGTCGAGTCGACTCTTACGATTCGAGTCGCTTCGTCACTCATACACCAGCGCAGTCTCCCATTGAATTAACATCTACATGCGCTTGAAATAACTATTATTGTTAATTCCAAGACAAATCCTAACGACGAGTTCTCACTCGCCTAAGGCTAGGGTTCACAGGTAAACAAGAAGAGAAGGTAAACGAGAGAAACATTTTTTGGACGCTCCTTCTCCTACTCGGGCTCGAACTCCTAACCCTTTGCGTGTACTGTGTGTAGTGCAGACGTCATGACCACTACACTAAACCGGTCCACCGCCGTTTGGAATGTGACAAATGCTTATCTTTATACTTGACTGGTTTTAAGAATGTCATAACAATAATGTTTATCATTATTTCAAGCATGTTTTTCATTTAAGGATAGTTGACAATTCAATGGGGAGATTGTATTGCATATACCGCCTTTACAATCCGTAAAGACGGATTGTCTACCTCTCAGCGCATGATGGGTCGAGACTTCCGGTACCCTTATTCATGAGCACAATCTGACCATTTCTGAGATGGGTCGTCAACTGATTGCCATTGCAGTGCATGTGTCGAGATACGACGTTGTACTGAATACTGGATCAAATGCCCCACCCATAGCCCCATTGTTGTCATATGCCTGCTCCTGGGTCCCCTTGATTATTGTCAAATGCCCACTGTTGGAAGCCAGGGGGGAGGGATTGGGGCATGTACGGTTTGGAATTGGCTAATACGTCACAATATCAAGTAGATTACATGTAAGTATGACGTGAAACTGGATACTTCTTTGTGATCGGAAGAGGAGAATATTGCAAAAACTCAACATTTTGGTATGAGCGATTCTACCCTGGTATATCAGACTGTCAGAGGTTCAGCTGCCTCTCCCTTTCTATGCAAAATTGAAGGCGTGAAGAGCAGTCAGTGAGAAGCAAAACTGTTTCAGCTTTTACTAATGAACCTTATGAAGCACATAAGCAAAAGAACAAACCTCTGACACCTAGACTAAATCGGTTTCTCTTCTCTTCCCTTCCAATGCTCCCTTGTACCCCATCTCGTTCCTTTCCAAGCTCCCAATACCCACCAAAAGTGCTTGTAGGAGTGGGTACTCTGAATTTTAACAGGACCTGAAACAACCATAGGGGCTGATCAAAGTCAGGACCCGGCTTAAAACCACAGAACGAATTGCAATTTAGCATATTGGTTTTTGTGGAGGGAAGAAAACCTGACAATCTGGAGAAAAACCCTCACTTTACCAGGGGTCCAACCCTGGAAACAGTGGTGACAGACAAAGTGCTTGCCACTTGCAAGGTAAAACAAGTCTATCAAAAAAGGATTACTCTCTAATAGGTGGTTTGCACTATAAAACTAACATAGTGCTTTGTTCTGATTCTTTTGTTCTTCTAATTTGGACCATTGTCTTGGTTATTCTCAGATGAGTTAAAAATCTGAATAAGAAAAAGAATTTGAAAAGGTTGCTGGTTAAGTTCAACTGACATAATATATAGTGCAAATTGGGAATTGTACCTTGAAAGAGGAATCTGGCCATCTAACTTCATGAGTGGCTGTACTGTAATGGAACAGAACTTCACCAGATTTATAAAAAGTAACATTCCAGTAAGACTCCATCCTTAATTAATCTGCAAGGAAAAGAAAAATTATGTAATTATTGACTTTAGACTTTTTGAATTTTGTCTTATAGATGGGTTACAGTCAATCCCCAGAGATTCAAATGACAAAGGGCATGGTGGCCATGTTGGTGTACCTAAGAAACGAAGCTAACAAAGGATCTATTGTTAAAGGTACACCAACATGGCCGCCATGAAGTCATGTGCAACCATCTATATGCACTTTTCTTACAATTAATGGATATTACAAAAATGTAATATTTGTTTTATATTGTTTATATATTTGTTTATTTGTTTATATATTATTGTTTATATTAGAATTAGGTGAAAATGGAAAAATAAGAACAAGAGACAATACTAATTAGTATAAATACATTGGATCAAAATAGGATGAAAACTAGTGTGCAGATGCAGAAATAGCCTGTTGGCTTTTGTGTCAATCTCTATGAAAAACCTTAAAGTACACACTTAAAGACTGCCACTATGATCAAATTTTCACATATCAATATTTTTGCATATTCATAAAGTAGAGTTGATATATTATTACGACAGGAAGTCTTATTTTTGAGCTCCGAATATTGAATCTAAACGTCTACCATCACTGGAGGCCATTCCCTTTGTTCAGCTTTAAACAAAGGATTATTAAGCAGAAGTGATGTCATACACTTAACGCTCGCCTGCAGAACACAACACCTGGAGGCATACTTCTACTAAAAATGTCTTCACGTACAAAAGAAGAAAGTTATATTTATCTTTGCGAGGTTGGCTACCTTTTTATGCACACTATTTCGCACCACAAGGTTGTCGTGTTAAGTGTATGACATCACTTCTGCTGAATACTGAGAACGGCTTCCAGTAATAGCAGACATGATTTTACCGGTAAACTCTCCTAAAATTTTGTGGTTAAAACATGCGCATTTGGGAATATTTTTAACTATTTCGGATATTTCTAATACTGATTGACCTACAATGTATTGACACTGAAAAAGTGGCAAATCGAAATGGTCAATTTTCGTTGTTGTGCCACTAATTTAAACAATAAAGACAACCACAAAGGAAACATTATCTAGATGAACATAGTTAGGCAATAGCTGAGGTACATGTAACATGAATCAACAAAAGTATTGTAAGAAATCATAATCTTAAGAAGAAAATTTGAAAACAAACTGATGAGATTTTAGATAAACAATGAATATAATATTCTTGATAACAGAGCTGGTTTTGTAGTAAATATATATTGTATTTATTATTGAATGGTTGATGGCATAGCTTTTTAAAACTAGTGGGGAGTCAGTCTCCCAAACAACTGAGCTTGAATATTTGAGGGTACATTTTCCATCATGATAATAGCTAGGCCTTGTGCGTGATGGTGTTATACATGCTTGTATCATCACCGCCAAGCCTGATTCACTTTTGTGTTAATTGAGAGGAAATGTTGTGTCACATTGGGGCTTGGTGGTAATCACAGAAGCATGGCATCATGATGCATATACATGTAAAGGCCTATTAGTTTGTATACAACTCCTAAAAAGTTTTTATTAGAAACATATCTGGTGTTGGCATGTGAACAGTAGAGGCTGCATGGTCTGAGGATGTTAGGAAAAATAAGGAGACTGTGTCTCACTGGTGTAGATTCTATTTTTGAATTCAGTTTATAAATGTTTTTAAAAGTTAAGGTATCTAAAAAATTTAAGTAGGATGAGGCAATTTTGCCCTGGCATATGCAAAAAAGATACTTCTGAGACGTTTATTCTGTTTACACAAACAATTATTTAAAGTAAACATAAATGAAAAAGAAAAGTTAAAACTGGACGATTATTAATATGTTGTAATTGATGGAATCACAATATGTCAAATGTCCTCAAATCCTTTATGAATCATCTTTAGGAGAAATATGAAATGTTTTATAAAAAAATGGGGCAAAATATTTCACATATTTCTCATACCACAGGCTTACCATCCTCCAGGTTAGTACCTCTAAATTGGTTTTGGGTTCCCTGTGGCTATGAATTCAAACATCCCTTTTCCTTCCTGGAATGAACCTTTAGTGGTACTGCATGTGTTCTAAATATATTCAAGAAATGAAGAGTAGGAGTTATTTGAATGTTATGGTGTTTATTAAGGGTGTTCCATATTTTGCAAGTTTAGCGAAATTTTTGGTTGCTGCTGAAATTTTCACCTTTCCTCAAATCGCTCACTCAAGAGCTCTTGGTATGTAATAGAATGATAACGTAGCCTTTTACTACAAAAAAGCCCTAGAAAAGTAATTTTGGAGTACCTGACTTGGCTTTCTCCCTATGATCTGTTCAAAATGCTTGCCAAATGGAACTCTAAATATGTGTTTTGCGAGTCCGACTAACTTTCCTTTTCTGACCCTCCCTGCATGGAGTGCACAAATATAATCCTATCTGGATTTTCTGGATTATTTGAATTCATAGCAATGATTGAATTCGTAGCCACAGGGAACCCAAAACTAAATTACATGTACCAACAATATGTTGCTGCCCAAGTTTGTTCTGATAATGACAGCATGCCCTTTTGAGCATGTCTGTCTCAACTCGCACAGAAATAAGATTCTTTTTGATTCTTCTTACAAGACTTATACAAGTAATATACTTCTAAGAATATTTGATTGTAATTTGTATGCTAAATATCAATACATAAATGTGCATGCATAGAATTTGATTGATTGAAGAATCTAACAAAATAGTAATTCTTCTTTTAATGTCCCCAGAGAAGCCATATAAAAACTTAAGAGGAATCTAAAATAAATATAAAATTAATGTATAATGAGTATGAAGCTTAAACAAAAAAATACACTTAAATTGAATAGCGATATTACCAACAATGGATGACGTGGCAGTCGGTGTGCCAACCAGATCTGTGGCCTTTTGAAACATGGTTGGCACATTACCATAACAATTGTAATGTTTATCAACACAAAGTATTGCTTATATAGACACAATTTAAATCTAAATATGCAAATACTGTATTTACCCGTGTATAAGCCGCACCTTTTCACCCAAAATTTTCGTTCAAAATTGGGGGTGCGGCTTATCTACGGGAACACCTAGAAAGGAGACCCAACATTAACATATATTTAAAGACATGTATCATGAACCTGAATGAAGCTTTTATTATGCAATGGTGCGTATATTACAATCAGGTTCAAATCGCATCCGATCGTGTAATATAGCAATTTAAGCATAATTATTGGGAAAAAACACGCACTTTCAAAGAGTTAAAGCAAAAACTCTTCGAAGACCCACCTTAGACCTAATATATTAGAATTTCGTGAATATTTAAATGTGATTAAGCTTATTTACCTTCCAAAACAGGCTGATTCGCAGCGGTTGTCAAAGCATGCATCTAAACAACCAGGCATTCTTTGCAATTTTACACGTGGGAGATTGGCACTAGTTAATGAAAATCCAAGATGGCGGACCTCAGAGTATTGTTTCGCCAGAAAACCTTTCTTGCTCTAGCGATTAAAGGAAAGCGGTTCCTTGGAATTGTTGTTAGTTAATTGGGGAATAAATGTGATTTAAAGACTTCAGGTTAAAATATACACAAGAAATGACAAGGCAAGTTGAACCATTATTCGATCGAATTAAAGTTGTGATTATGTATTTATGACAATCTGATGAAGTTTTGCTTCAAGTACGAGTGTTTATGAACTCCAACAAAAGATTATTCTTTTTTTGAAGAAGTTTGGCATCGAGTACAAGCGTTTATGAACTCGGACAAAAGATTTTCTAATTATTTTTTGTATTTTTCAAAAAAAGTTTTTTCCTAAATTCAAGCTTCAAAACTTGGGGTGCGGCTTATCTACGGGTGCAGCTTATACACGGGTAAATACGGTATATATAAACAGTTTGCTGTCGCCGGGACGTCAACAGAACAAGCTCTAGTTTACCTCCTTCATTTAGCCCTTGAAGCTCTTGACAGGGGTCACTGCTCGTTAAGGTTCTTTTTTGCCGACTTCCGAAAGGGGTTGGACCTTATTGACCATGGTATTTTACTAGAAAAGCTTTCTAAGTTTAAGTTTCATAATTGTTTATTAAGATGGATAGCCTCGTTCTTGCAGGGTAGATCCCAATTTGTACGTATTACCTCGACACGCTCAGCATCGCATGTTCTTAATGGTGGAATACCCCAGGGAACAAAGCTAGGCCTAGCTATCTTCTTCGCAGTTATGGTTAACAATCTCCTACCCTCATGGGGCCCACGTGCTAATTAAGTTTGTAGATGACTTAACAGATTTAGAAATTATTCCTAGAAACTCACCATCCTTATTAAATTTAATTGTAGACGATATTCAATCTTTCGCGGTCAATAATAATATGCAGTTAAATCCTCGTAAATGTAAGGTTATATCGATTGACTTTTTACACTACAATAGTTGTGTGATGCGACCCATTGCTACCGGCGGAAGCTATATAGAGTGTGTGAAGTCCTTCAAGTATCTCGGGGTATTTATCTCAGAGGAACTGACGTGGGTTGTCCACTGCGATTATGTAGTCAAAAAAGCCATTCGGAGGCTGTATTAACCCTGAGGTAACTCAAAAAGTGTGGTGTCCCTTCTGCGGACATCGTTATTATTTACTGTACAGTAATTAGATCTGTCATAGAATATGCGTGTGTCGTGTATGCCAGCCTTCCATTATACCTATCTAATGCCCTGGAAAATATCCAGAAAAGGGCATTGTCCATCATTTTTCCATGTATTGTTTATGGTGAAGCATTGGAAAAGGCGGGTTAATCCCCACTCTAGCCGATCGTCGACTAGCGGCGTGTAAGAAATTTATAAGCAACATTAAGCCGGGTAATCCCATCTACCCCCTACTACATAACAGAGTAATAAACTCATTGGCGCAGTACTCGCTGAGATCGGGCAAAGGCAGTTACCCAATGGCCACTAAAACTGACCGTTTTAGCAATTTCATAACTGTGAAATTCCAAGGTATCTAAATTTAACTTATATCATATAGTACGTATTTATTTGTTTATATAATCAGTAGCCCATTATTAAGTGTAATCAGCCTGTAATTCAATATACATTGCAAGAGGCATGTATAAACTAATTATTAAACTAATTATTATTTTTATTATTATTAAATCACCAGTAAATAAGTTCCAGTCACATACTGTTGTAGTTCAATAGGAAACTATACTTATGGGTAATAGTTCCCGAGCACCCGAAGTGGCACTTATAAATTTTAGAAGGACTTGGGAAACCTCTACTTGAAAAAATAATTTCACTGCGTTCAGGAATCGAGCCCTGAGGAAGATAAGATTTATAGAACGTCACTGACACAACCCTACGGCCTACCATAACCCTAGCCGCTAGACCACGAATGAATTCGCTTGGTGGCAATTTTTACGTATGATGAGTAGCTGCATAAATTATAGTATTATAGTGTTCAATACACTATACTTGTAATACGTACGACAACTCACCGAGCGCTCTACATGTACATGTAGGTCTAGCAGTCATAGGTCTAGGGAATGGTTCTTACACCGAGGTAAACCACGTTCCTTTAGTATTTGAAACACTAACCCGGGGGTCTGATCTAATTCTAAAGTTTCTTCTCATTCTAGAGACCGTTTTGCGAAGCACGCTATAAAACAAGGCCAAAACACTTACCTAAATAGAGAAGAAACACCACACAACACTCGACTGGCAAAACAAAATGGCGGAGGGACATGAACAAATGGGCTTCCTGTGGTCAAATTCATACCACAGGAATCCCGATATTTTCTTGTATTCTATGCCAAATCCTAATGTGCGGTCTTCCTGTGGTAAATGCATACAGTGTACATATGTTCATATAAGCGTATACATAAAAACGTATAATCGTATAGAATATATATCACAGTCGACAAACAACTGTCCAGTTATAGACTGTGGTGTATGCACTGCATCATGGGATAGAAAAAGTCCCGGATGTAAGCAAACACATGTAAATCTGCCCACAGGCAGCCCAATCTATGGGTTTGTGCAAGAAAATAGAAGATATGTATGGGGTTTTAGAAATCCTTTCAAATTGCCGTACAATGGAGGACAATGTACAAATAAACATATCTTTTCGCTTCCATGTTGTTTCCTTTGTGGTTTTTCTTGTCTTGAAACTATTTTAGGCTGTTTTGGGGTGTTTTTCAAACACCTCGGCTCACCACCTCTAAGAAGAAGGGAAGGCTGGAATCTTCCGAAGCCTTCTGCCACAATCACATACAATCCTCACTTTTCATTATCGAAATGCCACGAAACTCCTGTCGTCGCTAAAATGATAAGTAAATTAAGCCCTGCCTGAATTTTAGGATCCAGCGATCCCTCATTCTGGAAAAACTCGAATACTATGTCGCGACTTTCGACTTTTGTCTGTTCTTGGTACAGACCCCCCTCGTCCAATATCGACGTATTTACCCACTATGAGGCATTAGTGGGTAGCATTGATGCTGAGGGCAAAGACCTCTTCCTACTAGGCGACACAAATTGTGACCTGTCGCCACCTATCAATATATAGTAACACCTCTAAGACATTACTTCGCATTAATAATATATATGGTCTGAGCCAGATTATTAATGAGAGTACACGTATAACCGAAAACTCTAACACTTTGATTGATCACGTAATTACAAATGCTCCTGATAAAATTAACTGTTCTGGTGTCCTTACTCTAGGCATCAGTAACCATAATATGGTATATGCCTACCGTAAATTAACCTTAGATACAAAGACAGGCCATAGATCTGTCCAGTATCGTAGTTTTAAAAATGTCAGTAGGCTGCCATTTCGCAATGACCTACGTAATCAATCTTGGGGCAACATGTATGAATCAAATGACCCCAACCAAATGTGGGAAGTATGGAAAACTACATTTCTAAAAGTCGTAGACAGGCATGCACCCACTAAACGTCGAAGAATAAAACCTAAGCGTAGTCCCTGGATAACCCGCAAAGATCTTAGACAAAAGATGCTTGACAAGGACAAACTTAAGGCAAAAGCCATTAAATCTAATCATTCTGACGACTGGCTGATCTTCAAAAACGCACGTAATAACGTTAACAATCTAATTCGTAAATGTAAGGCAGACTACTATAATGCTTCTATCAAGAACAATGAGCGTGATCAATCAAAGATGTCAGTGGAAAATCGTTAATGAATTAACTTCCAGGAATTCCTCCTCGACCTCTATTAACGAGTTAAGGATCGATGATAAAGTTATTACCAACTCTGAAGAGATTTCAGAGACTATAAACGAGTATTTCACAGGTATTGGCCCGAAATTAGCTAATACTATTCCTCGCAGCGATATCTCTTATAATCATTACCTGAATAAGATTGGCTGCACCTTTCACCTTCAAGAAGTAAGCAATACTGAAGTTCTTAAACTCTTGAAAAAACTATGTATCTCTAAGGCTACTGGCCTAGATAATATCTCGTGTAGGCTGCTCAAAGACGCAGCTGATATTATTTGTGATACAATTACGGACATCTTTAATTCTTCAATCAAATCAGGCATATTTCCTTTAGAGTGAAAACTAGCGAGAGTGTGGCCTATCTTTAAAAAAGATAGTCGGAATGATCCAAACAACTATAGACCAATTTCTGTTATCCCTGTAATATCTAAAGTATTTGAACGTCTAGTATTTGAGCAGCTTTACAAATATCTACAAGGAAATAATATCCTTACAAATTCTCAGTCCGGGTTTAGAGAACTCCACTCCACAGCTACAGCGCTTCTTGAGGCCACCGATGCTTTGTTAATGCTATTACATTTCTAGACCTAAAAAAGGCCTTCGATACCGTTGATCACGAAATTCTAATTCAAAAGCTGGCATTGTATGGTATAGAAGGCGTTTCGTTGCAATGGTTTGGGTCTTATCTAAACAATAGACAACAAAGCTGCTGTGTCAACGGTAAAACTTCTACCCTCAAACATGTAATATGTGGTGTACCTCAGGTCTCTATATTAGGGCCTCTATTATTTCTCATATATATAAATGACTTACCGAATTGTTTGCCAGATGCAGCTACACGTATGTATGCTGACGATACAACCCTCACCGCCACTGGAAACGATCCAGAGGAAATTAACGAATCTGTCACGAATAACCTGAATGAAGTGAGTAAATGGCTTGCGGCCAATAAACTTTCACTAAATGCACCAAAAACAGAGATACTACTCATTGGCTCAAACCAAAGACTCCAGGAATTTCCCAAAGATATGTCGTTTCCAATTGGTGGTGAAGTTGTAAAGAGAGTTTCGTCAGTGAAGTACCTCGGAGTACACCTTGACGAATGTTTAACATGGAATACTCATATCGAAAAACTCACAAAGAAAATATCATCTGGTCTTGGTGCGCTTAAACGCATGAAGCCATTTGTTCCTTTTGCGACTCTCTTAAGTGTTTATAGGGCATTAATTCAGCCCCACTTTGACTATTGTAGCTGCATATGGGGAAACTTAAACCAAGGACTCTCTGACAAGTTACAAAAACTACAAAACAGAGCAGCCCGCATACTAACTGGTCTACCATTCCATACCCATGTTGACGAGCTACTGAGTAACCTAGGGTGGAAAAGACTATAATCTCAAAGGGCCATTCAAAAAGCAGTCATGGTTTATAAAGCACTGTACGGCCTTGCACCCGAGTATATGACTAAAATGTTTGAAAGAAGAACCGAAGCTATCCAATATAATCTCAGAGGCTCGTCGACTAAAATCTCCTTTCCTCGTCCGCGCACAAACTTCGGTAAAAAATGCTTTCGTTTTGACGGGGCAAAGATATGGAATGCACTGCCCGAGGATGTCAGAGCCTCCGATAAAATAAGTAATTTTAAGAAAAGATTATCTATACTGTAACCTAACTTCCCTATTTTTAACTACCATACTCCAACACACGACATTCATGTAAAACAGTAGGCATATTTTATTTTTTACAATCTCTGTATTTTGTAATTGTTTTATACTATTACTGATGTTTACTCGTGTATAAATAAAGTGTATGTAACTGCTGGGCTCCATACTAAAGAATTTGGACACGAGCGCCAACTGTCAAAATAGCCTCGTTAATCGTCAATCACCATAACGATCGGCCCAAAGATGGCGAATATGGAAAGCGGAATTCGAGCTGTACGTCGCCGCTTCGGGAGTTGCTGACATGACACAAAAGCAAGCCCTTCTTTTGCATATTGCTGGACCAGGAGTGCGAGATGTTTTCAAAACATACCCGAGTGCCGTCACAGGAGAGGCCAAAGATTATACGAAGGCCCTGTCACCAAATTATGAGACTGGACCGTACAGAGTCGTTATAAAGGATGATAATGATGTTCTCATAGAAGACACTGATGGAAGGAGCAAAATGAGGCACATGAAGAGATTCATTGAGCCTGAGGTTGGAAAGGCCACTGAAGAGCAAGAAGATGTGCAACCCAAGAGTGTAGAGAGGGAGAAAGTAATACCACACAATGATGAGACTATTTCAGATACAACGGTGAAGGATCCAACACCTGTGCTTGATCCTGTAGCAAGCGTCTCATATTTTATGCGACCTACGCGCGTGAGGCGAGCACCGACCAGGATACAAGATTACGTGGGGTTATAGGCACACAAGCTTAGGTTTTAGAGATGTGTTGACTCTATATTATTAAGGATAGTTTCGTTGACCTTTGTTGCATTGACCAGGGACATTATGGTCATATAAGAGAACTTCAATACAAGAACATTAATACTAAGTAGAGGGGAGATGTGGTGTACGCACTGCATCATGGGATAGAAAGGTCCCGGATGTAAGCAAACACATGTAAGTCCGCCATTACTATTTGAGACAATAAATGTTGTTGTTTGTAAGTCGGTGTCCTAAATACCATGTGATCCCCGACACAAGAAAGATCACATCAAAATTAGTAACTTCACCAAATATTAAGATGTTTGCAGAAACCATTTGCAAATTCGGGTAAAAGCAATAATTTTGTTGTGATATTTATTGTGGCGGGCTTTATTTTTTAATCGTTAATTCAAAAGACTCGGTCCCAGTCCTCTGCTTGTGGCCAATTGAAAGTAGTACTATTACTTTAGTTATCATGACCCTTGGCCACAAAAATCATGTGATGGGACCATATGTGTATGCCGTCACTGGGCCGAAAAAAGCCGTCTAGCCCTGCTCGACACGTCATATACAGTACATTGTATGACCTCAAACCAAATATTGGATAACCTTTGGCTATGTGTCGCTTTAGTATTCCATAAGTTCGTCGTACATGGTAACAAAAACAAATTTATAATAGCCTGAAATTAATGTACTACAGAGGCTATACCCATCAACAGTGAGGGCAATAAACCGCAACGGTAATAAACAATGTAAAACTAGTTTCTCTAATAGATAGTGATTGTGAGTGGTCTCATTAGGAGGTGTTCTTGGTGTCAGGGGAGATACAGGCATGTACTTAAAATCACGTGACCGATGACGTTATCACCACTAGGTACTTGATAGGGACCCACTACCATGTCTGTCAGGTTTGAGCGTTGGCATTAGAAATGAGGGAGATATGGGCATGTACTTAAAATCACGTGACCGAGACGTCATCATTACGTCATCACCACTAAGTGATTTGTGGGGACCCAATAGCATGCCTGTCCAAATTTGACCTGTCTGGTATTAGAAATGAGGGAGATAGGAGCATGTACTTAAAATTACGTGACCCATGACGTCATCGTTACGTCTTCACTACTAAGTGATTGATAGGGACCCATTACCATGTCTGTCCAGGTTTGAGCCGACTGGTCTTCTCCAGCATGACCACATTTGGACGCGTACCATAAAACTCCGTCAAGAAATCTTCGGAAAATCAAACACTATTCGGACAGCCAACGGAGAGTCCCCGATGTACACAGAAAAAAACGTACATAAAACGATGAATAAATTAGCTCGACCCCACTAACCACGAGTTAAAAATTAAGTGTAGTCAACTTTTTATGATTTTGTTATGTAGGGAGTTGACAATTTCGGTTTAGAATTATTGTTTAAACTTTTTCACCACAGTCTACTTAGCCACGTATGCAGCCAAGGCTTGCCTATGTAGATATTATTATCATAATGTGGAGAGAATGTAATGTAATACAGAGTGAGGCGAGTCACCTGTACACGTTTCAATGTAACAATTGGAGCTCCACCCATAGGCTTATCTATGTATATATTATTATCATAATGCGAGTCATCAGTAGACGTTTCAATGTAACAATTGGAGCTCCACCCATAGGCTTGTCTATGTATATATTATTATCATAATGTGAGTCACCTGTAGACGTTTCAATGTAACAATTGGAACTCCACCCATAGGCTTGTCTATGTATATATTATTATCATAATGCGAGTCATCTGTAGACGTTTCAATGTAACAATTGGAGCTCCACCCATAGGCTTGCTAGGTATATATTATTATCATAATATAGAGTGAGGTGAGTCACCTGTAGACGTTTCAATGTAACAATTGGAGCTCCACCGATAGGCTTGCTATGTATATATTATTATCATAATGTGGAGAGAATGTAATGTAATACAGAGTGAGGCGAGTCACCTGTAGTCGTTTCAATGTAACAATTGGAGCTCCACCCAAAGGCTTGCCTATGTATATCATTGTTATTATCATAATATGGAGAGAATATAAGAGTGAGGCGAGTACCCAGTATATTTTGTTTTCAATTACGTATACGTATATTCTCTCGGAACATACCCCCTCTATATATGTATATTATAAACGTAAACTAGAAATACCTTTCGGTAAAGTGCCAACGATAAATTATTTCAAATGACAGAAATGGTTGTTAGAAATGCCCAAGTATGTTATCTGTTGGTGATAGTACTCGTGTTACTACTGTAAAATAATACCTTTTATATCGCAAAAATTAGTCTAAATACGCCCTACATTTACACTTGTTTTGATACGGAAGCTTTATGCGCCTGTTTTGCAGTCAATATTGCCATAAATATTATTGTACTCTTCGCTTACAGCACTACATGTTCAAAAGAGACAGTGTATTAACTACAACAGCAGTGCTAGACATTTCATTTGTGTATAGTAATTATAAATGGTTAATGGTTAATGATAGCTACATCAGAGGTATCAGCTATTCTCCTGTGTACGAATTTTCCGGTGTATTTTGAAATTTGCACCATGGACGAACATAATAACCATGATTAAAATTTATACAGTCCTCGTGATCAATTGTCAGGCCTGTCAATCAAATCCCTTATCCTTCCATATTTGAGAAGACGTACTTGGGGTCAACATGTGAAAACATACTTAAGTAATGCTCCGCAGAAGAGGTAGGCATTCGTAATTCATGGAATGTAAAAAGGTGCTACATGTAATTGTAGTATTGCTTCAATCTTCATTGCCTTAAAAATCAAAATCTACCAAAATCTGAAGAAGAATATCATTTTTTGTTTTTTAAAAGAGATTTGAATTGCATCTAGTGAAAACTGTCAGAATGTTAAATATGACGAAAATTTAACAAGGGAACATTTTAAAATTGAAAGCTTAGCCATTAGTGTATTTTATGTATGAAAAACAGAACATTTTAATGTGGTGAAAGTAAATAATGTATCTTCACTATATCGAATATGTGCCTACCGGCTCCAGTAAACGGCAAATTGGGCTCTACTTCGGTGTAAGAACCTCACAGACTGCGTCACAAAACTCCCTTTGTTAACTATGAATAACTTGGGACTTTCGAGCCGAGCCCCGAAGCAGCACTTATACATTTTACAAGGAATTGGGGAGCCTCTACTTGAAAAAAAAACATTCAATGCGCTAAGCGTAGGAATCGAACCTAGGAAGATAAGATTTATAGAACGACTGACACAATCCTACCCTAAGCACTAGACCACGAGTGAATTCGCTTGATGGCAATCGTTTTTTATTCACGTATTTATATCCACTAATAAGTGCATAAATTATAACATAATAATAGCGATACTTACTGTGACGTCACACAGGCCAGTCACGCCACATTTGTTGCTTTCTGTGGTTGGCAGAAACGAAGCGTGAACCCAGTCAGATGCTTATAAAATATCACAGGTCGGTGCTTATTCATCGCCAAATTACTTTCTTGTTCTTCCAAAATGCAAGCAAGCCCTTTCGTCGAAGCTTATATGCTCTTAACTTATAAGTCTTATAAAGGAATTAAGATTTGGAATCAGAATTGAGACTTTAGATGTATTTTGTGAGGCCAAAATCGCTAGTTCCCATACAAGTCATACAAACACGCGGGGTTTTTTGCCAACCACATTATATATGCAAATATATAAATGACGTCAGTGTTTACAAACAGTAAGTATCGCTATACTGAAGTTTCTCAAATCTCAACAATATTAGACCTCTGCTAACAAAAAAATAATCTGCTACAAACCTATATATATATCATTATTATTGTAATGTATATTGTGTGCTATGTTGATCAATGTCTTATTTGTTATTTCAATATCTATTAAATAAAATCCCTGCCATTTCCTTTTTTCTTAATATATTTGTACACCAGATAGATGTGTGTGCGTAAATGTTGTGCTTTTAAATTAGTTTTACTCTCACCATATTGTAACTCCACCTAGAATAGTTCTACTAATTATAACTGCACGTCTACAAATAAATTTGAAGTTGAAGTTGGTTCGAACATATACATTTAGGACTAAAGCAGGAAATATTACGAGGGGGGTTGGGAAAATACCCAAAAGGATTGAGAAAAAATATTTCACAACAAACCGTAGAAAGAAAAGCAAGCAGTCACCAGTCAGTATGATAAAAAACATACTGAGCTATTAGTCGTAAAAATAAATTATTTCCAGAAAAAAAGCCCAACTCAACAAATCGCTAATAAACAGAACGAAACTCACCTTTACAGTTCGCTTAAAACCAAAGTTATTTTCCACATAGCCGAGCCGGTGAGTCCTATTTTAACAAATTCTGAGCATTTTAAAATTTGAAAATATTGTTAAGTTGAACATCTGTACCTTAACACATAAACTATACAAAAATCCATCTGATATCCCCTCCGTGTTTCACGATTTCCTAATACCCGTAACAAATGTACATAATTACAATACCAGGTATGCAGCTAGGACAAATTTCTACCCCCCTAAAATTAGAACCAACTTAGGTAAATTTACTTTTAAATACACTGCTACGAAAATTTGGGAAACTATACCTACTAGCCTAAAGCACCTAACAAAAACAAACAATTTCAAAAAACAATATAAAGTTTACCTGCTTAATCATCAAATTTAAGAGCACCATTTTACTTTGTTTATAAACCTTCTCACAATAACTATTTCTCCTCCTAATCCTCTCTTTCTTTTTCTTTTTTTCTCCTTATTTTTTCTTTCGTTTTCTCATATTGTAGTTCCTCTCAAGCTCAATTTATTACTCTAATCAATACTTTATTTAATATAATATTCTATGTATTACGCTCAGTTATTCAATTATTATTTGCATGTAAGCAGTGGCCAACTCGAAAGCTTTTAGCTACTTTGACCACTGTACACTTGAATCTTTTAATTTATTCCATGTACTTATTTTGTTTATACATTTTTATCTACTCTCCTTATTGTAAACATTATAAATAGTGTGAAATAAACTTGAACTTGAACTTGAACTTGAACAGCACGACGCGGAAACGTGTCACCTTGGCAAAAGTAGATTTAGAAGAAGGAAGTGCAAGTAAAATACGATATTGCCTTACATGTATTTGAACTACTGCTAAAGAGAAATCCTACAACTGAGTCTGAAACTAAATTGAAACAATTACCAGTGTCCAGTGACTCCCGTAAACCTGTCTATTTCACACTGAACTACTGTTGTGTACAGAACTGAAATGCTCAAAGGCATCCAAGGGCCTAAACTGTTCTAAAACGAAAAAAAAATGTGAAAGAAAATCATGTTGTTTTCTTTGAACTGGTTTTCTTTTTGTTCACCCATTTTCTGGTTGAGAAATTGTTAAAATTGCCCCCAAAATGAAATTGTGTTCAAACGAGTCCGTGTCGCAGTCTCGACCAGCTGATTATCAACACAACCAACTGTTATCGCTCTTCCCGCGAAAGAGACGTCTGAGGAACGAGCCGAAAATTCCATACTGATGACGTAGCAGGCAAGCCATTTCACTATGCATAAATTAGTTGCAATCTCGGAATTCTAAGAGGCTAGAGGCGAACTACGGGTACACAACTACCGATGCAACTCGTTTGCTTGGCAGTGGATCACAGTCAGGAACAATCATGAAATTCAAGCCTATTTAGCCTATGTCGGTGCTGTCGGTGCCTCCTATGCTTCGTTCTTTCAGCAGATAGAAAAGCGAAATGTCCTAAGACTGTCAAAACATGCATGTATAAAGTGATCCAAAGTCTAGAATACTGTAATAATAATTTCATAACCTAAACACACTGAGCTACCACAGAACACAGTGCCACTTTTCAAGCCGGCTCTCAGTTTTGCGAGGTAGTGCGGGATCTCGGGTATAAATAAACATCTACATGTATTAAAGTAAAGCGTATGTTTTGCACTGTGAAGCACGAACGTGATGTTGTTATTTTACCCAAGCAAACAGGCAGCCTCGGTAGTATACCTTGAAAATAACTGCGTTCTGTAGCTATTTACCTCTCGGGCTTCTGACCTGGCAAAAGAGCTCGGTTCAAAAGTGGCCCAGTGTGTTCTGTGGTAGCTGTGATGTGAGCAGGTTTTGAAATTATAAACAACGATAAAGTCGATCAAGCGTGTCGTACGACATACATATTCGCTTTTCTCGCCTCTGAAAGAACGAAGCAGAGGAATCGCGGACAGCACCGACATACGCTAGAGCAGATTTCGTATGAGTGGGACAAACTACGGCATGTCGGTAACCGTGCTGTAAGCATGCTGTGCTGTTACTCTGTGATTTGATTGGATCAGCAGGACAAAAACGATAGGAAACCATTTCACCGTCATGGCATGCCATACGGTAACCGTGCTGTAGTTTGTCCCACTCAAACAATAATAATAATAAATGAGTTTATATAGCGCCTATACATTGCTGTTCTAGGCGCTTTACATGAATTTCTACAGAAAATGTCTGTATATATATATTAAAAATTAAAAATGTGACTAACATAACTGATGAAAAGAAATAAGCAAATCATTACATTTCTCTAGACTATTCGCAAGAATACTAAAAATAAGCAATAAAAATGATGAATTAGCAATAGGCCTTCTTAAAAAGAAACGTTTTTAATTTTAACTTGGACGTTTCAACGTTGGAAGAAGCACGGATGTCTAAAGGTAGCTTGTTCCAGAGCCTGGGAGCCGCGGTAGAGAAGGCGTGTTGACCATACGTTTTCATGTTAAAGGCGGGCTCAACCAGACGAAGGTGGTCTTTAGATGACCTCAAGAGTCTTTTCTGTCGGTAAAATGTTAAAAGGTTTTTAAGATAGCGTGGACCGAGACTATTTAATGATTTAAAAGTTATAAGATTTATTTTAAAAATGATTCTGTACTCGATTTGGAGCCAGTGAAGTTCTTTTAGAGTCTCCGTGATGTGATCGTTTTTTCGAAGACATGTCACAACTCGAGCAGCTGCATTTTGAGCAGACTGCAATTTCGCTATATCACGTCCTTGGGCCCCATGAAGAAGAGAGTTACAAAAATCTAGTTTTGAGCTTACAAAACTGTGGATCAAAACTTCTGTAGTTTTCTTGTCAATATATTTTCTTATTTTAGCAATATTACGAATGTGGTAGAAGGCACCCTTGACAACAGCATTTACATGTGGTGAAAAAGACATAGTTTCGTCAAAAAGTACCCCGAGATTACGTGCTTTATTTGTCGGTCTAATAATTTTCTCACCAACAGTCAATGATGGAAGTGTGGGAGTTGGGCGAAATTGTGAGTGCAAGAGAAGAAGTTCCGATTTGCCATTGTTTAATTTAAGCTTATTGGCAGTCATCCATAGTGTAATGTCAGATATGCAGCTCTCAAGGCGTTGTTTAGCAACTTGAAAATCATGGGTGTTTTTACAAGAAAACGACGTATATAGTTGTGTGTCATCAGCGTAGAGATGAAATGATAGATCGTGCTCACGAATGATATCACCCAGGGGAGAGGTGTATAGCAAGTACAATATTGGCCCCAGTACAGAGCCCTGTGGCACATCGAAATGAAGGGGGCGCACAGATGATGAAGCGTCGTCGATTTGGACAAACTGTGAACGATTTGCAAGATATGACTCAAGCCAAGAAAGTGCTTTTCCTCTCACAGCAAATCTTGAATTTAGTCTTTTTAAAAGAATGGTGTGGTCCACTGTGTCAAACGCTGCGGAGAGGTCCAGCAGCAATAGGAAGACACAGTTATGTTTATCAATGGCCTCAAGAACATCGTTCTGGACACGCAACAACGCAGTTTCACAGCTGTGGTACTGCGTATATGCAGATTGAAACTCCTCACTCAGTCCATTTGAGTTCACATAGTCCCATAGTTGCGTAGCTGCCACTTTCTCATTCGCCTTGGATATGAACCTCAGGTTTGAGACAGGTCTGAAATTTGGGTAGAGCTCCTGGTCGAGTGACTGCTTTTTCAGCCTTGGAGATATGCTTGCCAATTTCATAAGGATAGGAACTTTAGCACTCTCGAAGGAAAGATTTATGATGTTTGCAATGACCGGTAACAGATCCGAAAAGCAAGACTTTAGTAGAGTAGAAGGAATTGGGTCCAGGGAGCATGATTTACGAGCCATTTTTTTAATTAGGTTACTAAGCTCCTCAGCAGTAGTTGGTTCAAAATTAGCAAATTCACATGTTAAGGTGGGATTATCAAGATGATTGAATTTAGAAAGGGCAGTGTCAGACAGCTGTATTGAGTCAAGATCATTTCTAATAGTCGCTATTTTTTCTGAGAAAAAATCCACA
The DNA here is from genome assembly GCA_030867875.1 of Actinernus sp. WN-2022. NCBI lineage: Eukaryota > Metazoa > Cnidaria > Anthozoa > Actiniaria > Actinernidae > Actinernus > Actinernus sp. WN-2022. The sequence goes on from JAOWCC010000064.1 coordinate 3,619,778, forward strand.
AAATTGTTACAGAGCTGAGTTGAAGAATCACAGGTGGGATAGCTTTTTTCAGGTTTGAGGTTTAGCATACGGTCTATTGCGGAAAAAAGAACTTTATGATCAGATTTATTCTCAGTGATAAGGTTAGCATAGAATTCCATTTTGGAGGATTTTATGAGTGATCGTACAATTTTACATTGATCTTTATATAGTTCCTGGTGAATAGTTAACCCTGACTTCCGCCACCGTCTTTCATACTTGCGCCGCTCACGTTTTGCAGAAGCAATGTTGTCATTGTACCATGGAGCTGATGGGCGCAAAGTAACAAGACGTTTCTTTAAAGGCGCATGGGAGTCAACAAGACCAGCGAGATTAGACTGATATTGGTCTAGTAGAGCATCAACATTGCTTGCAGGTGAAGTGAAAATTGGCAGTGTAGATAGTTCATCGCGAAATTTCTCAATGTCAACGGAGCGCAGTTTTCTGTAAGTCAGTTCAACTTTTGAGGCAGTTGGTTTAGTTAATTTTAACCTGGAGTGTACTGCATAGTGATCAGACAGGTCAGGATCGTCAACCTTACAGTCCAAGACTGTGTCTTCACTTGCTCTAGTAATCAATAGGTCTAGTGTGCCTTTTCTTTTGTGCGTTGCCTCTTTAACATGTTGGACCAGGTTGTACGAGTCCAACATATCAAGAAATTTAGCCGCCATGCGATCACGAGATGGCTCATTCACATGAAAATTAAAGTCACCCATCAACAATAGTCTTCCAGAAGTAACTGAAAAATGTTCCAGTAAATCGTTGAAGTCTTGGAGAAACTGAGAAGTAGTAAATTTGTTTACTTTCGACGGGGGAGGGCGATAAACAACAGCAACTCTTAGAACTGCATCAGGGGTATTAACATTGACTTCCAAGTGTTCAAAAGAGGAATACTTGGTACTCAAAATCCGTTCAATTTTAAGACACTTGTTATAAAGCAGGCCTACGCCTCCCCCAGATCGTTTGGTTCTTGGTACGTGTATAAACGCGTAACCACGAGGGGTGAGCTCGTTTACTACACAGTTAGATTGGCCGTCAGATTTCGTCAACGTTTCTGTAATACCCAGGATGTCGAATTGATTATCCACAACATAGTCTTTAATAAACAGCGCTTTATTATTGATGGAACGCGCATTAAGAAGACACATAGACATATGGCGGGCATTGGTCGCTTTAAGAGGTAACCGCTGTATAGTAATCAAGTTATTTGGGTTCCGTGCCTTAGACATAGGTTTACAGCCTAAGTCAAAGCGTGAAGACTTGATTGTTGGAATTGGCTGATTAATGGGGCCTGGGTTCAGTTTGAACACCAAGTCACCTATGAGAGGACAGCGGAAAGAAGCAGTTGAGTTGTTATAATAAAGACTGGGGCGCATGTGTCTCTTTAATTTTAGACGTATAGAAAACATAGGTCTGTGTGAGATAGAGCCATGTTCAGGACTTGATGATACGTCCAGAACGCCATCAGAGAGTAGGGTGATGAGAAGAAACGTGGAAAAAAGTGTGTGTCCACGCATTATAAATAAGAGGATATTTCAAAAACTAAAATCTATTTATAAAAGCTAAGCAGACGTTAATAAAGGTTCTAAAATTGTTGATTTAATTAATAAATAATAATAAATAAATAAATAAATAAATAAATAAATAAAATTAATAAAATACTTATTTAATAGTTTATTATTTCCACTTTGAGGGTTGGGGAAATATAATTATTATTTGGTATTTTAATTCTTATTATTTTTATTATTTACTACCCTATTCTTGACTTCTAATATTTTTTTTTTTTTATTATTTTTTTTTTTTTTTTTTTTTTTTGATGAATATAAAAGGTGTGTCCCGCGGGTTGTCCCGAGAGCCACGCGCGGGTGGAGACAAATGCAAGTAGCAATATGTAAATTTGATGAGGTTAAAACTTTATGGATGATTGATTTCTTTCAAACCAACCAGGAATAATTAACAAAGAATGGGAAAAAATATATATTTATCAAGCCAAGAAAAAATATCTATACCAAGAAAAGGAAGAGTGACAGCCTTGTAAAAATCAAATAAATCTGGCGGAAATAAGATCAAGGAGACAGCATATAATTGATATGATTCAAGTTAATAAGTTTTACCGAAGAGTGGTGCGCTGTGAAGTATATTGTGAAGTCCCAAACTTGTCTTTCTTGTCTCCAACTCTTGAGTTTCCAACTAAAGCTTGTAAGTAGCTTGTAAAACGGCGAACCCGCGGAAAAAAGGCAGTCGGTGGTTCCACGAATACTTAGATATTGTTAGATATGATTCAGGTTAAATTTTACCCAAGAGTGGTGCGCTGTGAAGTATATTGAAGTCCGAAACTTGTCTTTCTTGTCTCCAACACTTGAGTCTCCAACTAAAGCTTGTAAATAGCTTGTAAATAGCTTGTAAATCAGCGAAACCCGCGGAATAAGGCCAGTCGGTAGTTCCTCGAGAACTTAGATATTGTTTAGTTGTTGTGGAAGCCAAGAAGAAGGTAGATCATACCAATGTCTTGAGAAATTTCAAGATCGGAAGAGCACAGAAAAAAACGTGACCGCGTGCTCAAACGAAATCTGCTCTAAGTATATAGGCTTGCATTTCATTGTTGTTCATGACTGTCACCACTGCCAAGCAAACGAGCAGCATGGTAGTTATGTACCTTGAAAACAAACTCGTAGTTCGCCTCTAGCCTCTTCGGCTTCTGAGATTGCAACTAATTTATGCATCGTGAAAGGGCTATCTGCTACGTCATCAGTATGAAAATTTCTGACTCGTTGCTCAGACGTTTCTTTCGCGCGGAGAGCGATAAGAGTCGGTTGTCAACAATGTTCCAGGATGTCGGCTCCCTTTTGTAGAAAGCTTTAATACCACAAACCTGGAATAATCCGATTTTGGACGAAAGTCTTCAATCAGATCAATATACTTTTTGCAATGTTCCTGTTTCACACTCGTTTGTAGTTTTGTTGGATTATTTGACAGGCCGTTCTCGTACTTGATTGAATGTTTTTGACGAAAGTATCGCTGTAAAACGCTGAAGTGATTTTTCACAGCCGGCGAGTCCGGTAGGAACCAAATTACCCATTCTCGTTCCCAGTGCCTCCTCAACTAATTGAAACTTCGGAGGCTCTGGAAAGACACGAAACCGGATGTCCTAGATCCTAGGACATTGAAACTGCGCATGATCTTAGCATTCTCAGTAATGGCGGACTTCATCGAAGCTATTCAGTTCGCACTTACAAAGCTAAATACAGCTTTCTTTAAAAAGTAAGCAGTTGGAAGCTATTCGTGTAATTAGTTTAGATAAGTACTGATTCTGTGTCCTTCAGACCGGCTATGGGAAGTCATTTGTGTGTATTTTATAGTATTTGTTTGTGTGTATTTTATAGTATATACATTTTTTCTTTTGATGTCTGCATATAATTATTAACTTTGGCTGGCTATATAGTGTTTAACTCGAAAACCTTACGGTTAATTTAGATGCTAGACATTTCCTCTATTATATATTTAGCCTACTTTTTTTTTCCTACCACTTTTTCTAAACTCTAAATATAATTTTCCTGTTAACTTTGTAAATAACTGTGAAGTGTGAATAAAGTATTGTATTGTATTGTATTATTTACCAACATTTACCGTGTGTTTGATGCACTTCAAGTTCAAGCACAGGCAGCCCAGACTCGACATATATTTCCCGCTTATGAGTCTGTTGGGTTACCTGTGGTATGTTTCATAACCGTGAATTCTCTTTTCCGATTCCTACGAAATCTTCAAGAGCGTCCTGAAGGGTAAAATGGGAGCTGGGATTTGCCTCTTTTTGGGCTGGGAAAATGGGATTCGTGCACTGGGACTGGGATTTTACCACTGGGAATGGGACAAACACTTTGGAAAATGGGAATGGGATTTCTCTTCTTTGTGAGACTTGCTAGTCTCTGACTCTATAATTTCACACAAATACTCGAATTAGCCCACTTTGATGACACAAATACTCGAATTAGCCCACTTTGATGACTGGGATTTGGACCAAAATTGGGCTGGGAACTGGGATTTAGGACCCCCCTTCAGGACCCTCCTTCAATAATAAAAGATTGATACTTAATGAAGTTGTGTGAGTGGTTTGGGGGCGATTTTGGGACTTCTAAACCAGTTTATTAGGCCTCGAAGTTTTGACGGTTGGCCGCGTGCCTACCCATCGGACACAAATATACATACGAAGGCCAAGGACTACGGCAAAGCTGACACAACGTAGGATTTTATATTGAATATTACAATATTTCGGCTGGCCAAACCAGCCTTCTTCAGGTACTAGATGTTACAAGTGAAGAGCTCTAAGGTAAGAAGATCTATAAATGTGGTAAATTTCGCAATAGAAATTGCGGAAACGGGAAGTGTCGTAGACCAAAACTTGAAGTAGCAAAATAGTATAAGAGATAAGCACTACGTTTGATCAGTATATTCATACCATATGGTTCTAGAGTTTTAGCTTTATCTATAAGGTGCGCTTCTCTGGCTTTACGTATCGAGTCTATTGAGGAGTATATTATTATTTTTTACAAATATACACAAGGTATGCAGCTTTGAGGCGCTTTTCATCGATGTGACCTCACTCGCCGCCGAAATTCCACAAGAAATTCAAATCGATTTCGCCTCTGCTTTCGGCACACAAATCCAGAGATGTGTAAGCACTTCTCGTCCACGTTTCAGGCCAAACGGAAAATAAATGCCGAATTCAAAATATATCCATCGGTATGCGATCTGCAACTTGATCGGTCCACAAATCAGCGGGAGACATCGCAGGCGATGTCTTTTGAAACTACCCCACCCGACTAAGGAGAATTGTTATACACCTTCGTTCTGTTTGAAATACATGACAACTCTTCTTAGTGTAGCCTGATTTTCAGACGGTACGAGGTCCTATGCTCACTTCCTCCCCCTCACCGTCTGGTGGACTTTGGCAGAAACCGTGTTCTGGCCATTGTTTCATTACACACAAACCACCATGTACACACATAAAAATACATTTTTTTTAAATAAATTACAGTGGAAGACAACCTAAATGGAAGCCGAAGACTTATTACTTTAGGTTGCCTTTTTAAGCGTGAGGTAATAATCTAACAATATTATACTGAATATTAAATAATATTATGATAAGAGTAAGATGATTGGAAAGAAAAGGAGAATAAGGGAGCGAAGAAGAGCAGACATATAGATCAGTTAGTTAAGGAGATGACTAGGATTTGAGATTGCATTTGAAGCTGGTGAGAGAAATTCTATTTTTCATCTCGTTAGGGATAGAATTCCAAAATTTTGGTCCTTCATAGGCTATTGAAAATTTCTTATATTTGTTCTTGAGAATGTTGGTCTTTTATCATTAGCTATCCTGGTGTTATGCGAGTGAATACTGAGATTAGTAGAAAAGAAATCTTTGTAAATTTCTGGAAGGATTTTTTTATCATAGGAAAACCAATTTTTGAGGTATAAGTGCCACCCCAAAATAAATTGCCGTAATATAAATATGGGTAAATAAGAGCAAAATAAAGTTTGTGCAGTGATGCTTTCGATAGAAAAAAATTCGATTTAGAGATTATGCCAATGAATTTTGAAATTTTACTAGTTATAGTTGCAATGTGCTGCTTCCAGTTCAGATTCTCGTCAACAAAAACTCCAAGAAACTTAGTAGTGTTTAAGTTCAATAGGTCCACCATTAACCTTGACTACAAGATTTTTAAGCAATACTTTCTTTTGTCTTGGTCTAAAAATGATGTACTTTGTTTTTTGATGTTTACTGAGGGTTTATTTGCAATAAGCCAGTTAGATACCTTTTCTAGTGCACTGTTAAGCGTATAGTTAAGCTTATTAATTTTTTTATCTGAGGAACACATTAGTATCATCTGCAAAGTGGAGGAATGATGGATGTCGCTTATATATAAAATAAAAAGGGCCCAAGAATTGATCCTTGTTGAACACCACAACTTACTGTTCGATATTCAGAACACTCGCCTTTAAATTCAACAAATTTCGACCAATCAGAGCGAAGGTTTTATTTTTAGAGAACTGAGGTATGCGTGGAATGTCTAGTAGAGCCTGCATGAAGGTGAAGTGAAGCCAAATGGCGGACGATAGAAATGGACTTGATATGGCTTTGGAGAAAGCGTGCGAAACTTTCGGCATTTCTGAATTATTTCCCGAACAGAGAAAGGTATTATTATCCTTCGTTTCCCGGAAGGATCTTGGCTACCACAGCTGCATCTATAAGACGACGACCAGGTCGAGAATCGAGAGAGGAGAAATTATGTAGCCCTTCTACAACTTCTACAGATCGCCAAAATCACGGCTCTTTCATGCACTGCAGAATATGTTCTTCAGCTTCAAACTTATAGAAACAGAACGTGGAGAAACATGTTATCCTCACACGTGTACCGGGAAAATCTGATAGGAAGTGCATCGATATCGCGATGTTTATGAATCTACTAGCTACGGGCTTTGGAAAATCATTAATCGTCCGATCCTCGACCGCTTTGTATGCCGTATTAAAATGTAATGTCTCCTAGAATGTTGGCATTTAGAAGACCAAATTTTTAATGAAATGTAATGATTTGTTTACAGCAGTGAACACACATACTGAGTATGTCATGGTAATAGTTTCACGACATTTTGGCAATTATTTTGTTTGCAGAATTTTTAACACTTTATTTTGACAATTTTGCTGTCCTAAAAGCTGAAATATCTTAGTTTTTTCGCCTTAAGAAGACTAAATATTTCATGGAATGGCATGACATTTCTACAGGAGTGAACACATAGTGAATATGTCATGGTAAAAGTTGGATTACATATGCCTAAATATTTTTGTTTTCAGAATTTTGAACAGTCTTGATTTTGACAATTTGTAAAGTACAAGAAGTAGTTAGCTAATAGATCAGTGTTGTGACCATGCGTTGATAACTGTGCTAAACTATGCTAAATTCTCCATTATAGTGCAGGTGTATGTAGGGTTCGTTCTATGAATGATTTGGAGTCGAAAATGGTTAGGTTTTTTCAAATTTCAGGGTTAGGTTTTTAGAAGGTTTGTATGAAAATTGGAGTACATTAATTATTGACCCAAATGGCGGGGTATTCTATAGTTGCTCCATAATTTCTCCTCTCTCGATTCTCTACCTGGTGGTCGCCTATAGATGCAACTGTGATGGCCAAGGTTCTTCCGGGAAACGAGGGGTAATATTGCCTTTCTATGTTCGAGAAATAATTCAGAAATGCCGAAAATATCGCTCGTTTTGTCCAAAGCCATATCAAGTCCGTTTGTATCGTCCGTTATTTGCCTTCTCCTTCATGCAGGCTCTACTAGATATTCCACACATACCTCAGTTCTCTAAAAATAAAACCTTCGCTCTCATTGGTCGAAATTAAATGACGTCAGGAACACGGTTTCTGCCAAAGTCCATCAGAGGGGGAGGGGGGAGGAAGTGATCGGACGACCTCGTACAGTCTGCGATGTCTGCGATGTCTACCGCTGATTTGTGGACCGATAAGTTGCAGATCGTATACCGATGGATATATTTTGAATTCGGGATTTATTTTCCAGGGTGTTTTCACGTCGTTTGGCCTGAAACGTGGATGAGAAGTGCTTACACATCTCTGGATTTGTGTGCCGAAGGCAGAGGCGAAATCGATTGAATTTCTTTTCGAATTTCGGCGGCGAGTGAGGTCACATCGATGAAAAGCGCCTCAAAGCTGTATACCTTGTGTATATTTGTGTCCGATGGGTAGGCACGCGGTCAACCGTCAAAACTTCGAGGACTAATACACTGCTTTAGAAGTCCCAAAATTGCCCCAAAACCACTCACACAACTTCATTAAGTATCAATCTTTTATTATTGAAGATTTATTTCGAAGGAATCGGAAAAGAGAATTCACAAGGAGCAATTATATAAACTCTTCCGAGATCGCTTATGAAACATACCGAGGTAGACTAATAAGCGGGAAATATATGTCGAGTCTGGGCTGCCTGTGGTTCAAGGATCATCCAACTCAATCGTGGTCGTTGTATCTCGGCCCTTGAACGCAATTATCGAGGAGCAAATTTCTAAACTTAGGGCGAAAGGTCTTCAGTGTGCTGTATTGGGGATTGCTGAGGACTTTGAAGTTACGGTAATTTGAAACACCCATAGAATATGTGCCTTAATTGGCCTTGCCATTGATAACAGGCTGAAGTTGCCATAATTCAAGTTGAGTGCAAAGTGGATTTGTATTGTACTGGGATTGCTGTACGATTATTTTGTATAATTGCCATTGTCTTATTTTTCTACTTTATACGGCGGGTGTAAAGTACAGGTCACAGGTCAGGTTGTTAATTCTAAGACAAATCCTAACCCTAACCACAAACCTAACCCTAACCATCGGACGCGTTCACAGGTAAACGACGGGTTCTCACTCACCTAGAGCTAGGGTTCACAGGTAAACAAGAAGTGACCTGACCTGTAATCTGACTTGTAACCTGACCTGTGACCTGACTTGTAACCTGACCTGTGACCTGACTTGTAACCTGACCTGTGATCTGACTTGTAACCTGACCTGTACTTTACACCCACCGTACTTTATACAACAAGCAAAGCCAGAGGTTTGTGTAGATAAAATTAGTTTTCTTGAAATGAGGTAATTTCCCTTGCCCCAGTGATGGTCAGGCTACATTGTATAAATTCGATCAAATGTTAAACGCAATTTGTGAACAAGATTTTGAATAACTACTTAAAGTATACATGCTCCAAATAAGAGTCTCTCCTGTTGGTCCTCAGTGGTTGAATGTTATCAAGACATTTGAAATATGGGTTCAGAAATCAAAGTAAGGGACCGGTCATTATTTATGAAGGAGGGGGGGGGGGGGGGGGGGGGGCGAAAAATAGGGGTGGGTCATGTGCATTTTCTTTAGTCAATAAGGGGCGGGTCATGTTATTCTGAGTAGTAAAGAAGGGGCGGGGGTTGATGCAAAATGTTATTACCACCAACAGAGAAAACAACCCGAAGTGGATGCAGAACGGGACACTGGTCCACACGATACACAGGTTATGTGCAGTACTAAACTTATGACTATCAACACTATCGTAGATTTTCATCTTCCAACAGTGTTCCACAGGTAAGATCACTACGTACTATCGCTCACGACATGTTATCTTAGTGCCAGCCCTGCTCCATGCACCCAATACCTATTAGAATGGCTCTCCGGAACGATGTGTGTTGTGTGTGTGTGTTGGGGGATCCCCCCTCTCGTGGACTTTGAGAAGGGGGCCGCTTGTCATTTTCAGGCCTGAGGAAGGGCGGGGGGGGGGGGGGGGGGGGGGCTTTAGTGAATTTTATCTTTAATAATAATCTCCCCCTCCTTCATAAATAATGACAGGTCCCTAAGTGTGTTCTGGTATATATACCATAAAACTAGTATAAATTAATTGGCACAGATTACAAGACAATTTTATAGTTTAATATAATTATTAAAAACACTGGATGTACCTGTTTTGTTGTGTCTTTCAATGTCATCCAGCTACAGAACTTTGAATCCGTTAATGTTTCACAGACTTTTCAAACACTTTTTAAATTATTTATACGTACCTTGGCTCCACGAGTGTGTGTTGTCAGTTTCGTTCGGCTAGTAGGCAAAGAAAAACTTTATCTCTAGACTTAAAATCGTTCTTCTGTTCAGTCATATTTGTAAACACATAACTTCAACTACTACAAAATACTCGTTCTCATGCCGGAGAATCGGTTTATTCTGGAAGGGATTTATTTCGTAAAACCGGAAGAAATCGCTATGCGCAGCAACTGTTTGAGTTTTCATCATCGCGCAGCCGATTTGGCTAGCCAATCAAATTAGAGCCTGGTTCGTGTCTTACCAGAGCCTCCAAATTTTCAGTTAGTTGAGGAGGCACTGGGAACGAGAATGCCAGAATACCACTTTAGAAGTTAACGCATGCGCAAACGCGTCGCTATTGTCCCCTTACGCTGACTTCGTACAAACGAGATTTTTACTGATGTACAAGACTATACTCTGCCTCCTCGTCAACCTCGCGTTTTTTGCGAGGTTGACTCGTTGGGAATAAAGCATTAATCACTTGTGTTTACAAACTTTTCGCCAAATTGTCCGCGTGGCGACATAAAGCAATTTCGTGCAAACTTCGGAAACGCGTGACGAATCCTTAATTTTCTCGGACCCATATAATTACATCGTACATATACAAATCAATGCTATTGTTGTCGTTAAGAATTTTTTTTTCAAACTGTTTCCGACTATCTTTTACTAAGCTACTGAACTCGTCATTAACAAACCAGCATACTCCATTTCAATGTTGCGTCAGTTCCAGAGTGTATTTTTACATGTCTAGTTAGGTGACTAGAATCCTTGAAGCACTTTCCACATTGCTTACAATTATATGGCTTCTCTCCAGTGTGGAGTCGAACATGTCGAGTTAGGTTACTAGACCGACTGAAGCACTTTCCACACTGTTCACAGTTGTATGGCTTCTCTCCAGAGTGGTTTCGAATATGTTGAGTTAGGTGACTAGACTGCTTGAAGCACTTTCCACACTGCTTACAATTGTATGGCTTCTCTCCAGTGTGTATTCGATTATGTTGAGTTAGATTACAAGAATCATTGAAGCACTTTCCACACTGATTACAATTATATGGCTTCTCTGCAGTGTGTATTCGAACATGGTTAGTTAGGTTACCAGAATCATTGACGCACTTTCCACACTGTTTACAATTATATGGCTTCTCTCCAGAGTGGTTTCGAACATGTTGAGTTAGTTGACTAGATTGCTTGAAGCACTTTCCACACTGCTTACAATTGTATGGCTTCTCTCCAGTGTGTATTCGATTATGTTGAGTTAGGTTACCAGAATCACTGAAGCACTTTCCACACTGCTTACAATTGTATGGCTTCTCTCCAGTGTGTACTCGAACATGTTTAGTTAGGTTACCAGACTGTTTGAAGCACTTTCCACACTGCTTACAATTATATGGCTTCTCTCCAGTGTGCATTCGAACATGTCGAGTTAGTTTACTAGACCAACTGAAGCTCTTCCCACACTGCTTACAGTTATATGGCTTCTTCCCAGAGTGTGTCCGAACATGATCTGTAGGCTCAATCTCGGTAGGAAAATGGTCTTTATGGTCAGGGAATGGTGTCTTATTATCATCAAGATTAACCACTTTCTCTGATTGTGGATGTTTCTCGGTAGCACAGGATGAACTTCTCTGAGTAGGACCATGGGCCATTGTTTCCTTATACATGTCCTACAGCAACGAACACAAATTATGAATATGAAACTCATTAATAATGCATGACAGAAAAACAAAGGCAATCAATGTGCGGTAAGTATTCTGATACAGACTTCGTTTTCCTCGGCGGAAATAGGTCGTATTGCAAAAATAACCGAAAACACGACTCTAAACATCTCCACGTTCGATAAGCCATATACAGAATTCGTGTCCGTGCAATATCGAATTTACAAACTCTCATCGCGCAGAATGGTAATGTTTTCGGCGACATGTACTCACGGCTGTTAGGTTAAAACGAGGTCGGCATAATTAAGAATACTAATTATTCAACGAAGTGGAGGTGAATAGTGGTGGATATTTACTGAGCCGTTTCTTCACTGTTTGAGTAGCCAATCAGAGCGCGCGAAAAGTGATATTCACTGGTGTGGTATATACTAAAATTAATTATTCAATAAGACGATTGTGATTGCTATTGATAATCGGTGCGGGAATACCCTACTTCCACATCACAGTAAGCAAATGTCAATCATTGTTCTTCGCTCTCCGTTATGGGACAATGAACTCACTACGCTTGTCAAGGAGAAGTCATTATTCCTCTTCCGCAGTTAACGACTAGTTGGTAATTATCCTAATCTTGTTATATCGATAGATGAAAAGTGTCACAAACTTTGAGAAGTACATACCAGTGAAAATGAGTCCACACTGGAAAAGTGTGCTGGGACTCTCGATTGAGTTTGTTTTAAAGGCTACGCTAGTTTTCAATTTACTGATAAGTAATTTTTAGTTCGAAGATATAGTGCCTCCATTCCTTCACACTTCGAATTAATACAGCAACTTGGTAGTTTGACTTCTAGTAGCGAGCGCGGCTCGCGATTCTGAGCCGGTAAAGATGACAACTAGTTTCATAGATGACAACTGGGCTTCGACTTCTAGATCAGACAGAAACACGAGAAAAGTCTGTTTTTAAAGCTCAAGATCAAAATCACCGTTTCTTCATTTGTTTTTGACGCGCTATCACTTTTTATGCTGTTCTTTGAGTTTTTTTCTTGTTTGAGCTCCAAACAGTGCCGCTCTCCTTGTAGTCGGTTGAGTGTTGAGACGGCAGCAAATTTCATTTTTAAGAGCGCGACTTCTAGAAAAGAAAGAAACACGAGAAATGTCTCATTTGAAAGCTCAGTATTAAAGATATCCGTTTCTTCATTTTGTTTTGACGAGTTATCGCTTTTTATGCTGTTCTTGGAGGTTTTTTTTCTTGTTTGAACTCCAAACAGTGCCGCAGTCCTTCACACTAAGCCGGTTCCGGGTCGGTGATGACGACAACTTTTTATACAGTTCGACTTCTAGAACAGACAGAAACGGCTGATTTTAAAGCTCAAGATTTTACAAATTCGTTTCTACATGTGTTTGTGATGCGCTTGACATTTCTGGTCAAAATCGTTTGATAAGTGTCCGGTATTTTCTTCTAGTGTAAACGCTTACGAATCCGGAATCATTATTTTTCAAGAATCCGGGATGATTTCGAGTCGGGATAGCTTGCCTGATGAAAGTATAGTTTGTTTACTGCAGGCTACACTACGCTACAAACCGCGTAAGACAAAGAACGCTGGTGTAGAAATAGAAATAAACAAATAAAGTCCGTGATCGGTGAAAATATTTTCCGTTTATCAGATTGTAATTCTAATTACAACGCTAACAGTGATATATAAAATAGAATGCGAATGCAAAGTTTGTCTTGATGCGTGTTTACTTTTTGATGTAGTTCCTTGGCATTTGTTATTGCAGTTTAGTCAAATTCAAAAGCCAGGCGTACTGTATAGGTCCGCAAATGATCCCGGCCCGCAAATGATCCCGGCCCGCAAATGATCCCGGCCCGCAAATGATCCCAGGCCCGGAAATGATCCCCAAAATGGACCGCAAATGATCCCGCTCCGCAAATGATCCCCAATGGGGACCGCAAATGATCCCGTGAAAAAACATGGAATGGTAGGGATTTTTGCTGCTGGATAGTGGATCTAAAGTATGAATGAAAGAAAAATGAAGAACAGATTTTAATAATGATGTAATGATTTTTAACCATTGGCAGGGAATCCACTTTAAAACATGTCCATCAAAATATCCATGACGTCACGCTTTCGACCAATCAGAGAGCGAAATCATTCCTGTAATTCCCGGATCACACCTGTCCATAAAAATCGTATGTCGTCAGTGACATGTCCAGTATTGACAGCCTTCGCAGTGTCTGTATTTGTCACTCGCTCCTCGGGCTAATACGCTTATTACTTTTGGTATTGCTTTGAAATTGTTTCCTTGCATGCGAGTTAATGAGAAATACTGATCACGACAAGCAGGATGAGATATCTGGAAATGAAAAAAAATTCAGTCAGAATAATTGACCCGATGATTAAAAAAAGCCTTACCGGTTTCTGGTAATAAGAACGGGTCGACGAAGGACTCGGAATTAAGAGCTCTGGATTACTGAGTAACTCCAGAGCTGAAAGGGCCAAACAAGCCACCATATTACGGGTTATTTATTATTTATTATTTATTATTAACTTTAATTTCTTTAATTTTAACGAGTCAGTATACTCCCGATTAAGAAAAACTATAAAAACTCGGGATTATTACCAAAAAACATCTAAAAATTAATGAATTTACCCAGGATTTGAAAAATAAAAGAAATTCGTCCTTACGAGCCACCGGTAGAAGGTACCGTTTGTATGAAAAAGAAAACTAACTTTATGCAAATATTTTGATTTCTAAAACATTGAATCCAACGACCAGATTCCATGCCATTCTACATTTTTTTCGCGGTATGATGTGGTCCCCAATGGGGATCATTTGCGAGCTGGGATCACTTGCGGTCCATTTTTGGGATCATTTGCGGACCTGTACAGATCCACTATCCAGTGGCAAAAATACATGCCATTCCATGTTTTTTTCACGGGATCATTTGCGGTCCCAATGGGGATCATTTTCGAAGCGGGATCATTTGCGGTTCATTTTGGGGATCATTTGCGGTCCATTTTGGGGATCATTTGCGGGCCTGGGATCAATTGCGGGCCTGGGATCATTTGCGGGCCTGGGATCATTTGCGGGCCGGGATCATTTGCGGACCTATACAGTACCGCTGAAATGCTTATCCAGCTCAATTGACTAATTAGCTTTTCACTCCCGCTCCTTTGTTTCGGTATCTTCTGTTTCAACACAGGAGGCGGAGTTTATGTTAGCTCGCCGGTCTCCCGGGGGTTTCGAAAGGTCGATTAATATGCAAGCATTGAGGATATTTAGACTGCTAGAAAGATTTTTCAACTTTAATGGCAGAAATATTCAACGCATTTCGATAAAAGAACGCTCGATAACAGATAAGTTATAAAAAAATATTTTCCCGTTTTTACAATTTTTACTCATTTTAGACTTCGTGAGAAAATAAGTACTGAATAGCAAATGAGAACTTACACTTTCCAGACGTTTTCTACCTGAAATAACCCAAACTTCAGCCTTTATTTAATGGCAGATTTCACTTAATCTACCCCCAAATTAGCGAAAATTGCAGCGTAACATCCCTTCTGTAAAATCCCGTGTTTACATTTTTGTGGATATCAGTTTTTAAAGCTCAAAATCGCCAATATTTTCAGGGCATAGACCAGTTTGAGGCAGTTTTCTTTGTTATTTGGCATGTGCTCTGTCACGTGACTAAGTATTGTCGCCTGATTCTGCCCGATGTCGCCTCCGATAAAGCACGGCTACTCATTCTGTATCTAGTACTTAAAATGTTTTCTAAATGACATTGTGTAACTTGCAACTATTCTACAGGTATAATGGAATATTAACTACTATTTCTAACAATCTCAAGATGTATTCCTCTGGAACACAGGGATACATGTCGTAGAACCACAAGACAATCTGTTGTAAAAGATGTGGTGAAAACTATAGGCAGCATTGAGTTACAGTGTAATGTGACAAACAGCATAGTTACTATGAATGTTACTACTGAGTAACCATGCTTTGTCTCGAGCACAATCCATTATTTTACTTATGGTCTGAGATGCCTGGGCTCCATTACTGATACATAAATAGAGTTAGTCTGCGTTGCGGCTCTGGAGTATCGGACAGCGAGCGGAGATTAGGAGGATTGGGGCGAGACAAAAAAGAGAGTGGGGAGGGGGTGAGGAGAAGAGGAAGAAAGCGCCTGCCGGCAAGCCATGGTTATTTTGGTATCCACCCACTAATGAAAATGCATAAAATTAGTAAGTCATTCGACCGATTCATACAATCATCATGCGGTGGAAGTGAAAACATGTTTAATATCTGTCAAACTCACGCGTGGAATCTCAAGGAGTCTAAACCCAAATCTGTAAATGTGAACGACTTTTGCAGGATATGTAATGTATGTTTTAAGGTAGCGTTTGGGAATTCAAATATTTCCACGGCGAGGATCTGTTCAAGCCTTCAGAAAGAAAAGAGAGCAGAGGCTTAAGGGCCATTGACATATTCCGTTGCTACGCAACACCGTTGCTATGCTCGCAGGAGCAGATGTGATTTTGACTTCCGGTTTATGCTAGCCTGAGAAAACAGCCGAATCGGGCGATATGAGTCGGCTGTTTTCTCAGGCTAGTTTTATGCGCGTCCACCAGCCACCCAATAGTTTTAATACTTAGACATGTTTGTAAGTTTTATTCATGGTTTACCCGAAACTTTTCATGAGTGAATGAAGTAAAGTGTTCAAAAGTCGGAGCATGGCGTAGCGGGTGCTAGCGCTTTTGTCTCTGGCAAATGAAAAGCTTGGTTTATCGTGTGAAAGAAAATAATACTTGTCAAGAATCTCAATCCAATAATTTTGAAGGAATCGTTCTGGACTCGAAAGCCGCTTAACTGTACTTGAACCTAGAGAAAGGGAATAATTAATAATTTGTACCGAGCAAAAAAGTAACGGGAAGCGTACCGCGCCGCCAACACAGTGATGAATGAAAGCCGATGAATGGGGAAAGAAAAACTTGTATTGGACTCTCAGATGTAGCCGAGCTCTTCCCGCCGTTGATAGATTGAAAGAACATCTAGTAAATAGTACCTATAGTTGTCATAGATATAGAAGCTGAAATGGCTGCTTCCAGCGAGAACATGCATGGCTTCTAAAACTGAACACGAAGAAAAGTACGGCTCCTCAAGAAGTCAAGTGATTTTCGACCGGCAGGTTTTCAACTAAAATCTTCCACAAACATGCACACTTTTGTCTCCAAATCATGCTTTCGGGTTCCTGGTAAAGTTATGATCGAACCTCGGTGCAAACAATTAAAATACAGGTCAGTTTTCATCCTTAAAAAAAGTATTTTTGATGTCGGAAAACAAACGTTGTGAGCGCCACGAGATTCAACTTCAAGTAGAAGTTGTCGAATTTCGGTCTAATTTTAGCTTGATTTCTATTGGCTCTTCGGTTTGCCGCGAAATGGGTTCCGGCATGTGCTCCACACGCTCCACACAGTCCGAAGCTCATTGCAGACAATCAAGCAAGCTCATTGCAGACTGTAGTTTCAGCCAAGTCCCAAAACTGGCCATTGTCGGAGGAAATAGGAGAAAATGCACATCCTGTTCGACCAATTATTGTAGAATTTATTGCAACAACAGTTCTGCGACTATTTCATGACCACAAAACAGCCACTTTTGCGCATGCGTTAATTTCTTCACTTCCGGTTTCTAAAAATCCTAAACATTTTGCGAGCTTTCACTAACACCAAACTTTTTCCCGTTAAAATGTTGTTGACCACGTTCTCCACAAATTCGAGGATGGATTTTGGAAACCGACAATAAATGCCAAAGTTATGGCTTTTAATTCGCCCAAAAAAGCTTAAAATTGGACTGAAAAGTGTTGTATAATCTTCATTATTTGTCTTAATGGCAAACGCATGCTCGCTTTTATGCGCCTTAATTCGTAGGTTCGGAAAATATTCATAAATTACTAGTAGATCAAAAATCCTTGGAGTGTAGAAATATTCTGATTTTGATGACGTCATCAGACTACAAGACTTTACCCTAGGAGTCACCTTGACAATAATTATTGCCCACTCTTTAATTTTCTGGGATTTACGTCGCCACCAAATCAGAAAAGAACACTGCCGACCACAATAACACCGGAACGAAAGCGCTAAAACCATCCACGCAGCGTTACGAAATCATCAAAGCAGCTCGTATTTTCGGAAGCACAAGCCTGTTCTTCGAACACACCGGTCCATGTTTCAACCGTGTGCGATTCATCGACGACAATACATGAAAGCAAGACGCGCTTGTGGAGTTCTGTTACACGATAAACTTCAGAAACTTATAACCATTTTCAAGTTCAGGGTTCAATTAGTAAATCGATAAAAAGTAGGGGGCAAATGTAAAATCAATTATGGGATTACAAAAGCAATTAGTATATGCATTTGATATAGTCTATCTTTTAGCCGCTATGCATGGGTCCATATATATATACGTAAACAAACACTATTATCAGATTTAAAATGACACTATATTATTATGCCTTGATTTCCGTATGCAAAAGCCATTAGGAGTTGTTTTGATGCAATTAACAAAAACTAGGCGGTCCTTGATTTAGCTAAGGCTAAAGCCCCGCCTCGTCCCACCAGGTACGGTGCGTACTTAATTGAATTGGGCTTTGTTCTAAAGTCACCTCTTCCTAATATTTTCGGTTAAGCCTTAACTTTCTCTACGGTAGAATGAGTATCAATGGTTAAGCAAATCCTATGCTAAGTTTCTTTGCAAACTTTGTCTGCTAAATATCTTTTATTCTTGTTTTGTCAAACTTTTGACTGGTTACTCCCACTCACTAGTTGCCTTACATCAGAATACATTGAGAGAGAATAGCCAATAGGAGCCAAGCTTTAGATTGATAGCTGTCTGTCCATAAGATTGACAAGAGCTAGCTGATAAAAGGCGAAGCCATCATTGTAAGACAGGAGTTGCCGAGGAGTTGGTGAGGAGTTGGTGAGGAGTTAGAAGGAGTTGGTGAGGAGTTGGTGTTGGAGCGAACGAGTACGAATAAAGCGAAGTCCAACTGAAGCCTCGTCTGCTCTTTATGGAGTAACGATCCCGGTCCCTGGAAAGGGGAAAACTAAAGAGAGTTTCCCCCCTCGAAACAGTTCCGATGCAGGGTTCTTCAGCTCAACGAGAAATTCGCTCTCATTACTTCTTCTGCAGAACTAAACAGCAATTTGAAGTTGCACTTCTGTAGTTCCTCGGGTTTTAGGTCTGAAAGTTCGGCAGCAGGATAACGTAAGGAACTTAACTGATTCAATTGATCTTTCACAATACTAGCCAAAGGAGCAATAACCAAAACGACAACCCGATCATCATTTTCGACGTCTTTAACACTAATAAATGCTTGGAATATCCTACTTTTTCCAAACCCAGTTGGGATTACAGCTAGAACATCTCTTCCAGACAAAAGATCTAAAATAAAATTTAATTTCTGTCAATCACGTTTTAGCCAATAGCCTGAATACGCGGCCTTCTGAGACCGAGAGTTATCAAAATAATCATGGCTTGCCGGCAGGCTCTCTCTTCCTCTCCTCCACATCCCATCCCCCCTCTCTTTTCTCTTTCGCCCCAATCCCCCTAATCACTGCTCAGTCCAGAGCCGCACCTATCTTAAAGTGCCAGTGACAATAGGTCAGTCAGTATTAGAAATATCCGAAATAGAATTTTTTTTTCCCAAATTGGCAAGTTAAACGACAACATTTTAGGAGAGCTTACCGGTAAAATCATGTCCGCCATTATTGGAAGCCGTTCTCAGTATTCAGCGGAAGTGATGTCATACACTTAACACGACACACACTCTCGTGGCGCGAAATAGTGAGCATAAAAAAGTAGTCAACCTCGCAAAGATAAATATAACTTTCTTCTTATGTACGTGAAGACGTTTTTAGTAGAAATATGCCTCCAGGCGTTGTGTTCTGCAGGCGAGCGTTAAGTGTATGACATCACTTCCGCTGAATAAACCTTTGTTTAAAACGGCCTCCAGTAATGGCAGACGTTTAGATTCAATATTCGGAGTTCAAAAAATATGACTTCCTGTCGTTGTATCGAAAAACAATTTGAACTGGTAATAATATATCAATCCTACTTTATGAATATGCAAAAACATTGATATGTCAAATTTTGATCGTAGTGGCAAACGTCGAACTAACCATGAACTTAATTCAGTCGAACCTATTAATTTTGAAATAGGTTCATGGATAGTACGTTTGCCGCAATTGAGATCGACCTATTCAATAGGTACGAGTCCGGCATTAGTTCCACTAGCCAAGTCGGGAATTACGACTCTGGCAAACGTCGTTCTTAACACGCGCCGAACTAAATTCATAAATTATGAAAAATAATAAATGAATCATGCAAATTGTATGGATTGTGGCAAAACCGAGAAAACAACGTCTCCCCCATCTCCCAAACACTGATTCCCCCCCTGGTGAGTATGCACTATACAAAGGCGATTTCGAACGCGAAATGGCGGAGTAATTACCACATGACGCTCAGCCGGATATGAGTAATTCGTGCTTTAATGTCACAAAATACATATGCCTTAAATGCGAAATGCAAATTTGTCATAAATGCTCAATATTCCAAAGTAATGAAGATGCGTCTGGTTGGACTGCCGGCAAACCCGCTGGCTATTGTGAATGTTGCAATAGAGATCTCAAAAAAGACGCGGGTCTACAAATGACTGAAGAGCAGAGTACCGGCGACTGTTGTACCGACGGCATGATCGACTATCAACAGAGGTTTCATTGAAACCGCTCGAAGCACGGCTAATAACGCCACTTGCAGTAACAACATTCACCGCGGTCTCCTATACACAGCACTGAGTGCTGTGTAGAACGCCATTCTTCTGTTTCTGTTTTGGACAATCATTTCCCACCGAGCGCTGTATTTCGCCATATCACTAACCGCGGGCCGCGGGCGAAAAGTGAAATGCGCCAGGACACGTGTTTGTGCCGTGATTTAATTAGGCGTGAGTGAATAAAGGTCGACATAGGTTCGACGTTTGCTGCCAACGCCGGCACTAAGTCGATCTTCTACCGAACATATATTTTAATAAGATCGGCTCGATTTAAGTTCGTTTGCCGTAGGCCTAAGCGACCACCCATCCAAAACTCCGATAGACTTTGAAATACTATTAGTGACCGTAACATTTTGTTTTATTTTGCCGTTTACAATCTACATTTCAACAGCGAGAAACGTTTTTGGATTGCGAATTCTGCCTGAAAACATGGAATTTCACTTCCTGTGACATAATTTCGAGAACACGAGCTATCGTGTTGACTTATTTTATCTTCCTCGTGTTCTCGACATGGCGTTTTCAGGCAGCTAGAAATGGCGTAGCAAAATAGTAATCCGAAATGTTTTTTTCCACGTTTTAAAACGGGATGTCATAAATGGCAAAAGAAAGAAAAACATTATAGGCACTTCAAGCGACCGTGGCCAGTTTTAAGGTTCAACGTTAGAATTTATCTACTGTTCTTGACCTGCTGTCAGTGACCACGGTGTGCAACCAAAAAGCAGTGGAAACGAAGGAAGTGTAATACCTCTGAAATAACACCAACCAAATGAAGCACTAGCTGGCACTAATGTGACGTGTCAACTAGACAAAGTATTGATTCCGCACAATTTAATATTATATTCATTTAACAAAGCCGTAGTATTATGAAATTAAGCTGGACCATATGCGACCTGGTAACGTCTCCCATGGTGGACAATCCGTATCCAGTCACGGCAATCAGCGGGCAAAAGACCCATTACCTCGTTTGTGGTAGTGGCCGCCTTGCTGTGTTCTTAGACACAATCAGTTGATTTATAACACAATCGTTGATTTATAACCGTCTCACTGGTTAGCTCAGTTGGTAGAGCACGGTCTAGAGTGCGGAAGGTCGGGGGTTCGAATCCCGGCCGCGTCCTTGGGCAGGGACGTTTATAAGCCGTTGGCCTTGTCTCCTTCTACTTCTAATCAGTATTTGAAGGGGACGTGAAAGAACCTGTTGTACTACTCGAAAAAGAGCAGGGGATTGTCACCCGGTACAGCAGCCTGGCCATTGTACTAACCACACTCAACATTGTAAACTGCGTGGCAGCCATTGGCGCCGTAATAGCAGTCCGAAATATTCACTGATGGGATATGTCAGTCATATGTAAAGCGCCATGAGACTGTGGTGATATGGCGCTATATAAATATGTCCATTATTATTCATTATTATTATAACACAATCGTTGATTTCACGGTTGGTTTCATTTCAACATGCCGTAAGAAAAACTCTTTCGGATGAAATGAAACTGAAAAATTAAACTGATTTGCATTCAGAGATATAATCAAGGAAGAATACGTTGGTGACGTGATGTCCAAATCATATATAATACTAACGTCAACTTTGTGCTCATGTGACTGTAAAACAGCATTGCTAAACATTACAATCAGTTGATTTATAACAAAATCGTTGATTTCACGGTTGGTTTCATTTTAAAAGTGTTTTGAATTGCCCACTTTAGAAACGAGTAGGGGGATGGGACGAGTTAGGTTTCGCAAAGGTGCTTGGGATCGTTACTGGTGACAGCCAATCAGAAAGGGGGAAGACAAAAGATATTTGAATCACATATTTGAGAACTCTCCCAATAACGATTTACTCTGAAATCAGACCACAAGTAGTTTGATCAAAACGAAATTGAAACATCAACAATTTTCGAACGATACTGTATTATTTCGATGGGTTTCTATTGAATGTACGAGTATGAACTAATGAAATTACGAGAGAGACAGGCTTGTGAATCAAAAATAGAAGGGGAGGAGTGACCAATAGAAATTACATAATACAAATGAAGGGGTGGACTGTATCGAATCAAAAATAAAAGGGAAGGGGTAGACCATGGTAATTCAAAAATCAATGCCACCCTATAGTAATTAAATAATAGCAGGGGAGTGGTAGACTATAGTGATTCGATCTCAATGGGGTGTGGCCTATATTAATTAAATAATAGAACAGCAGGGGTACCCTATAGTAATTAAATAAAAGAAGGGGAGGGGTTGACTAGTGATTCAAAATTAAAAGGTGTGTGTGCCCAATAGTAATTAAATACTTGAAGTTAGAGGGTGGGCTAGTAAATCAAAACTAGAAGGGGAAAGTGACCAATAGAAATTAAATAATAGAAGTGGACAGGTAGGCTATAATGAATCAAAAATATAACGAGAGGGGTAGACCATAGTAATTCCAAACTCAATGGGGGGTGGCTATGTGCCTATAATAATTAAATAATACAACAGGAGTACCCTATAATTATAAAATCAAGAAAGGGAAGTTTACCAAAATTTATATTCTCAAAACATTATAATGGTCGCCGATGTTCGCATTGCAGACCTATTTTTTCCTTTTAATGCGGTCTGGAAAAGTGCCGTAACTTGGGGAATGGGTTGATCCGATGCCACAAACCTGATATATACTTGCAGAGGGTCCCTAGAGGGATGCACAGATGTCTGAGCATGGGCTAAAGGGTGATAAACTACATTATAACGCTTGCACGGCGGTAATTCATGGCTCACATACCAGTGAGAATAGATATCACCTATTACCTATTATCCTATAAATCTTATATTTCAGCCAATCAGAGCTCAGCTTTACTGTGAAATGCAGGGCGGTATTTCATAGTTGTTCTATGAAATACAGTCTGAGCGGTATTTCATGGCTAGATCAAGCCCAATCAAAGTGCAGGAAATTTCGTGCCCTTTCTTTACCAGCCAATAAGAATTCAAGATTTTGAATACATAATTAGTCTGCAGACGTGTCCACCACTCGAAAGTTTTGTTTTCTTCCGGTAAATTATTTTCTTTTCGTGATAAATCTTTCCGTGAATTTGTTATTTATAGGTTTATATGGTTATTTCATGGTTTCTATGGAATACTGCCGAAAATTTCGCTCGAAATTCATATTATGTTGGTATATATACACCTCGCCTAAAGGTTCGTTGTATACTAAATAATACAAATTTGTTGTGAAATATTCGCCTGTATTCCATAAAAAAACATGAAATAACAAGTAGTATGGTTTTGTACGATTTAAATGGGCAGACATACAATGTACATGTAGTGCTTCAAAATCGCTGTCCGTGACATCGGTTCTTCTTTTAACTCCTTGTCAGTTTTCCCCAGCGGAGACCAGTCACGAGGGGTAGACGAGCCATCTTAGTAGACGTCAGGTCATGAAACATGGAATTTATTTAAAAAGGAAGGTTTAGATACATAGATCTATAGATTAGATACATTGATAGAGAGAGTGAATGACTCGCCTTTATATTAATACCGTAATTTCAATAAGCTGAACTTCTTTACATGAAAGCCGTATATATAACAAACATGTTAGGTAGTTACAATAGGAATCTACTACTACCACTAAAGTAAAAATGTAAAAATAATTCCTAATAAAATAGCAATATAAGCAATTGACAATGTGTACGAAGCACTAGTTCATCAGTACATAAATACAGCAATCAAAATCGATTTAAATACTATATAATTGACAATTTGTCTGCAGTCGGTTAGCTTTTTCTTAAAAGTTGCTCTTGTTTGAGATACTTTAAGGTCTTGAGGAAGGGAATTCCATAATTTAGCTCCTCTGTATGAAAAACTTCCTTTATAGCATTCTGTCCACATGGTCAATAATTAAATTATTATCACTTTGTAAAAGCCTAGATCTATAGGGATTATTTATTGAGATATTTGAAAAGAGCTTGCTAAGACACCTACATGTACGTACTCTTTGACCAATGGTGTTGTACATCATTGCGCTCAAGTGTTTATCCCTTCTGAGGGCCAGATTATCCCAGTTTAATTATTTTAGTATATCGACAGACCTGACATCATATCCTTGCGAGGTGCTGCATGATTTTGTAATTTCTGTAATCGTCTGGTTAGGCCCTTATTAAGATTTCCCCATACTATGTTGCAATAGTCGAAAAGAGGCAGTATCAGGGCATTATAGATTATTTCTAACACCTCTTGAGATACAAAATTTCGTGCCTGTTTTAAACCACTAATAGCACAACATACTTTTTTGCTTATATTATTAATTGATTTGTCTCCAATAGAAATAGGTAATATTTTGCCTAAATTGGATAGTTTGAAATATGTCCCAATGAACATACATGTATACTCAGTCTTGGTAACATTCAGACTAATTAAGTTAGTTAGCCAATTTCTAATACTATTTAGGTCTGAGTTAACTTTCTCCTGTAATTCTGTTGTAGATCTGGCAGCAGTAGTAATAATTGTGTCATCAGCATACATATGTGACTTAGTTTGATGAAGACATGTGGGAAGGTTGTTGATATATAACAGAAAAAGTAAAGGCCCTAAAATAGACCCCACAAATTACTTTTTGGAGTTTCGAAATACTACCTTCGACAATAGATCGCTGCTGCCTATTTGATAAATAAGATGCAAACCAGTTGAGAGCCATTCCTCCAATACCATAAAATTATAATTTCTTTTAATTAATAAAATAAGATGAGAAACACTATCAAATGCCTTTGTGAGATCCAAAAATACAACTAAGTTTGTCAAATTTTTATCAATGTTTAAGAACCATTCATTGGTTGCATCTAATAGTGCTGTGACCGTTGAATGTAGGGAACGAAATCCAGGTTGATATTTTGCCAGTAAATTATTTTCATTTAGATAACTATAAAGTTTTTTGTACACAATTCTTTCACAAATTTTAGATATCACTGGAAAGACAGATATTGGTCTATAATTATGTGGATTTCTACGTTCATTTGCCGACACATAATGTTATCTAATCCCGTAGTCTTATTGGTAGACAATTTACGCAAAAGTTCTAGAACTGTGTTATTTTCAGTTTCTTGTAAACTAAAGGATGTATTAACTGGATTTATGTAAGATTCAAAATTGGTCTCGCCGTGTGGTAAAGCTGAGGCCATATC
This sequence comes from Actinernus sp. WN-2022, assembly GCA_030867875.1. Lineage (NCBI taxonomy): Eukaryota > Metazoa > Cnidaria > Anthozoa > Actiniaria > Actinernidae > Actinernus > Actinernus sp. WN-2022. The sequence continues at coordinate 3,645,023 of JAOWCC010000064.1, forward strand.
AGAACCCACCCATATAAAATGGTCATTTAAGATCTCGCAAAGATCAGTAGGCTCTGTGAAAGATATGCCATTAACTTTAAGTTCATTAATTGAGCTTTAAGTTCATTAATTGAGTTATTAGTACTTTTGCGATGAGTTAATTGATTTATTGTTTTCCATGTTCCCTTAGAATTTCAAAAATTCGCCTCTATTTGAGAATGGTAATAATTGGCTTTCGCCTTCTTGATTTGATTATTAACTAAATTTCTGGCTGTTTTAAATTCATTCAAAAGGTTTGGATCTTTAGTTAATATGGCTTGTTTTTTAACCTATCGCGTTTCATAATTTGCTCTTTTATATACGATGTAAGCCTTGGTGACTTCTTATTCCGAACCCTTCTGACTCTTATGGGAGCATGCATATCAGCAACAGTGGTAAACATATTCTGCCAATAGATAGATAGGTAGATAGATAGAGATGGATAGAGATGGATAGAGATGGATAGAGATGGATAGAGATGGATAGGGATGGATAGGGATGGCTAGGGATGGATAGGGATGGATGGATGGTTAGATTCATATTCCTTTTTGCTACCTCACTTTGTTCCTTTTTGCTACCTTTGTTCCTTTTTGCTACCTTAAGTTGGTAGCAAAAAGGAACATGCTCCTTTTTGCTACCCCGTAAGGTAGCAAAAAGGAACACATGTTCCTTTTTGCGACCTTGTGTTCCTTTTTGCTACCTTGGAAGGTAGCAAAAAGGAACGTATGCTCCTTTTTGCTACCTTTCATGTTCCTTTTTGCTACCTAGTAAGGTAGCAAAAAGGAGCAAGTGCTCCTTTTTGCTACCAAAGCAATTTACGAAAGAACTTAAGGTTTTTTTTCTCTGAATGAACTCTTTTTTAAGATATTCAATGCAGTAGACCATAGTAGCGTACTTACATGAATCGTAGTAGCGTAGTAGATGCTAGACTAGTAGTTAGACATAGCAGATACTCAAGGCAATAGGCCGCAGTAGCGTACTTAGCGTAGTAGATACTTTGCTAGTGAGACATAGTAGATACTCAACGCAGTAGGCCGTAGTAGCATACTTAGCGTAGTAGATACTTTGCTAAGAAGACATAGCAGATACACAACACAGTAGGCTGTAGTAGCGTACTTAGCGTATTAGATACTTTGCTAAGAAGACATAGCAGATACTCAACGCAGTAGGCAGTAGTAGCGTACTTAGCGTAGTAGATACTTTGCTAAGAAGACAGCAGATACTCAACGCAGTAGGCCGCAGTAGCGTAGTAGATACTTTGCTAGTGAGACATAGTAGATACTCAACGCAGTAGGCCGTAGTAGCATACTTAGCGTAGTAGATACTTTGCTAAGAAGACATAGCAGATACACAACACAGTAGGCTGTAGTAGCGTACTTAGCGTATTAGATACTTTGCTAAGAAGACATAGCAGATACTCAACACAGTAGGCAGTAGTAGCGTACTTAGCGTAGTAGATACTTTGCTAAGAAGACAGCAGATACTCAACGCAGTAGGCCGTAGTAGCGTACTTAGCGTAGTAGATACTTTGCTAAGAAGACATAGCAGATACACAACGCAGTAGGCTGTAGTAGCGTACTTATAGCGTAGTAGATACTTTGTTAAGACAGCAGATACTCAATGCAGTAGGCCGTAGTAGCGTACTTATAGCGTAGTAGATACTTTGTTAAGACAGCAGATACTCAACGCAGTAGGCCGTAGTAGCGTACTTAGCGTAGTAGATACTTTGCTAAGAAGACATAGCTAGCAGATACACAACGCAGTAGGCTGTAGTAGCGTACTTAGCGTAGTAGCGTAGTAGATACGTTGCTAGTTAGACATAGCAGATACTCAACGCAGTAGGCCGCAGTAGCGTACTTAGCGTAGTAGATACCTTACTAAGAAGACATAGCAGATACTCAACGCAGTAGGCCGTAGTAGCGTACTGAGCGTAGTAGCGTAGTAGATACTTTGCTAGTTAGAGATAGCAGATACTCAACGCAGTAGGCCGCAGTAGCGTACTTAGCGTGGTAGATACTTTACTAAGAAGACATAGCAGATACTCAACGCAGTAGGCTGTAGTAGCGTACTTAGCGTAGTAGCGTAGTAGATACGTTGCTAGTTAGACATAGCAGATACTCAACGCAGTAGGCCGTAGTAGCGTACTTAGCGTAGTAGATACTTTACTAAGAAGACATAGCAGATACTCAACGCAGTAGGCCGTAGTAGCGTACTTAGCGTAGTAGATACTTTGATAGTTAGACATAGCAGATACTCAACGCAGTAGGCTGTAGTAGCGTACTTAGCGTAGTAGCGTAGTAGATACGTTGCTAGTTAGACATAGCAGATACTCAACGCAGTAGGCCGCAGTAGCGTACTTAGCGTAGTAGATACTTTACTAAGAAGACATAGCAGATACTCAACGCAGTAGGCCGTAGTAGCGTACTGAGCGTAGTAGCGTAGTAGATACTTTGCTAGTTAGACATAGCAGATACTCAACGCAGTAGGCTGTAGTAACGTAGTAGATAGTTTGCTAGTTAGACATAGCAGATACTCAACGCAGTAGGCCGCAGTAGCGTACTTAGCGTAGTAGATACTTTGCTAAGAAGACCGGCATAGCAGATACACAACGCAGTAGACCGTAGTAGTGTACTGAGCGTAGTAGCGTAGTAGATGCTTTGCTAGTTAGACATAGCAGATACTCAACGCAGTGGGCCGTAGTAGCATACTTAGCGTAGTAGATACTTTGCTAAGAAGACATAGCAGATACACAGCGCAGTAGGCTGTAGTAGCGTACTTAGCGTAGTAGATACTTTGCTAAGAAGACATAGCAGATACTCAACGCAGTAGGCCGTAGCAGCGTACTTAGCGTAGTAGATACTTTGCTAAGAAGACAGCAGATACTCAACGCAGTAGGCCGTAGTAGCGTACTTAGCGTAGTAGATACTTTGCTAAGAAGACATAGCAGATACTCAACGCAGTAGGCCGTAGTAGCGTACTGAGCGTAGTAGCGTAGTAGATACTTTGCTAGTTAGACATAGCAGATACTCAACGCAGTAGGCCGCAGTAGCGTAGTAGATAGTTTGCTGGTTACACATAGCAGATACTCAACGCAGTAGGCCGTAGTAGCGTAGTAGATAGTTTGCTGGTTAGACATAGCAGATATACAACGCAGTAGGCTGTAGTAGCGTACTTAGCGTAGTAGATACTTTGCTAAGAAGACATAGCAGATACTAGCTCAACGCAGTAGGCTGTAGCAGCGTAGTAGATACTTTGCTAGTTAGACATAGTAGATATACTCAAGGCAGTAGGCTGTACTAGCGTACTTAGCGTAGTAGATACTTTACTAAGAAGACATAGCAGATACTCAACGCAGTAGGCCGTAGTAGCGTAGTACATTTATTATATGTAGTGCTCAGCAATGAGTACTCTGCGCATAAGCTAAGACAAAGCCACGTTAAATCGGCTCCAAAATGAAAACAAGACTTACTTGCCCATTGCCCATATGCAATGCCAAAATACAATCCTCAACATCCCACTTACAAGAAACAACCTCCTACATACACATATATTTTATTTGTTTAAGCAGGTTAAATTAATGGCAGCTACATAGGTCATACGAAAAACCTCTTCAGGAAAATAAGTTAAAAGCAACTATGGAAGTTAGTATGGTGTAGGCGCGGGAAATTTGCGACCAAATTGCGGGTAGTGACAGTAAGTAGCTAATTCTTTTGTTTTTCTAATTTGGACCATGGTCTTGGTCATTCTCAGATGAGTTAAAAATCTGAATAAGAAAAATAATTTGAAAAGGTTGCTGGTAGTTCAACTGACATAATAGTGCAAATCGGGAATTGTACCTTGAAAGAGGAATCTGTCCATCTAACTTCATGAGTGGCTGTACTGTAATGGAACAGAACTTCACCAGATTTATAAAAAGTAACGTTCCAGTAAGACTCCATACTTAACTAATCTGCAAGGAAAAGAGAAATTATATAATTATTGACTTTAGACTACCGTGTAAACAGCGGCAGATAAGCCGCACCTTTTTATCCAAAATCTTCGTTGCAAAATCTTCGTTGCTAATCGGGGGTGCGGCTTATCTGCAAGAACATCTATAAAAGTTCAATAAATTTCCATAAATTAACGTTTAAAAAAAGCAAAGTCAGACTGACAAAAACTATATGCAAAACATGAGCAATCAGTTTCTCCATGATAGATGACTTCCAGATGTCCTTGTAGATGTGATAACCACGTACGGCAGATGAAAAGGCAAACTTCTCACTGTGCTCCACGTTTTGGTTTTGATCTGTGCACACATCTAGTGTTCAGTTTTCTCTCTTCCAATAAAATGTGTGGTTACTAAGCTTTGATGAACATGACTGCAAGTATGTTTTTGTTGACTACATTTAGCTAACAATCGACCTCGGACGAAAAAGTACCATAAAGCAAATGCTATGGAAAATGATATTGTATATGTGCAGGCAAGTAGACAATAGTCATGAAGTTTAAACACTTTCAGATTTAAACTTATGGGTAAAACTATGGAGTATAAACCTTGTTGAAAGTTCAATGGGGCAAGGAAGGTGATGCAGATTTCTTAAATCTTGATTTTCCTTTCAAAACTTTTTTTACAAAATTTGAGCTTCTAAACTCGGGGTGTGGCTTATCTGCCGGTGTTTACAGTATTTGAATTTTGTTTTATATGCATGCACTTTTCGTACAATAATTGTAATCATTGATCATTAACAAGAGAGGATAACTAGGAGAGCTGATCTCCAGTACATGGGTCTGTTCCAAGGTGAATGTTTCAAAATCTATTTTTAGACCTTATGTACTAAAATAGAAACCAATTGGATTGGTTCGCTTAGTAACGTGACTACGTAACAAACATGGCGGACCTCCAGCGCAATGGGCTGTTATCGCAGTTCGGCCATCTTGGATAAAACAATAGTGTTGGCCCCGGTAGCCTCGCACTGGTTGGTTTCAGAACGAGTTTACCGGATTAAAACAAAGGTTTTTATTCTCCTGGGACTCAACATGGCCGCCGTGCGATAAAAGCCCATACGAGCTCCTAAATACAGGAATTGCTCACTTAATTAATTCATGAAATGACAATATAAACTAACTAAAATCCTACCCTGAACCATAAAAAAAACCTAACCGGTCAGTAAACAAGATCTTACCCACCTAGAGCTAGGGTTCTCAAGAAGAACTTCTCAAGAAAATGTTGAGGTAAAAAGAATTTGAGAGATTGATTAATTGCGAAATAGTCTGGCTATATATTCGAGGAATCTAATACGCCAATGAACTGGTCAACCAACTCATCTTCAACTGTTTTGCTGTGTCTATCTGGGAAAGCACGTAAGGCCATTTTAACATCCGAGCCGTGGCCGTGGGCCTGTCAGAACGGATCGTCAGAACTGGTTCTCACTTTTAGTTTTATTCCTGTGACGGCTCACAAATACCAACCTATATGTTTTCTTCTGCTATTCTGGTTGCATGAAGCCTTGACCTATAGTGCAACCAGCAATAAGTTGCATCAGGACTTTGTTGTTTCTAACGAAAATTACATGTAAGTCGAGTCCACTTGATCGATCGCTGAGCATGTACCTCGTAGACATCAAGTTTAAATATACTGCCAACTCACGCAACTCGTAATTTGTACTTTATTTCTGTGTAAATCTCATAATGTTTCAGCCAGTCATCAAAGTTCCTCTTTCCCGGAGAAATTTATGAAATCTACGCTTCTGTAAGTGACTTTAGTTCGTGTGAAAGCTATAAAAAATCACACATGACTGGCGTGTGGGTGCATGTACTCTATAAGAATATTAAATTGTGAACATTTTGACTTGTTGTATTACTACTGCATCTGTAGGATTTTGTGGGATTGTTGTAATTATAGGACTTAATACTTTATAATGATATGATATAGAGCAGGATACCAGGTGGGATTTTTATACATGTATCATGTATGTCAGGTGGGATTGCCAGGATCCCAATGTTCCTCCTGGGATTCTGTCTGTCCCAACAGCTATCCCAGCTTTAAGAGTTGGAATCCCTTAGTAGTGGGATATAATGTTATCATTCCAGGTGGAATAACTGGGATCCCATCCAGGATCCCATCATCCCAACAGTTATCCCAGAGCTCTATGAAGTTGGGATCCCAGGTGGGATATTGTTATCATCCCACTGTCCCACCCAGGATCCCATCTGTCCCAACAGCAATCCTGGCTTTAGACTTGGGATCCCAGGTGGGATTTTGTTATCATCCCATGCGGGATTGGTGGGATCCCACTTCTGTCCCGCCTCTATTTTTACATGGGTGGTATCTGCATGCTACATGTAACCACAATATTATTTTTCACTTTTTCAAAAGTTAATTTCTCACTGATTTGAAAAATTTATATTTTGATGATTATTTTCTTTTATGATTCTTGAGAAAAGTCTCAATAATTGTGTTATTTCTAGAGCCCAAAATCCTTTGGATGTAAAGCTTGGCACTGGAAATTAAAGAATAGCTGTTTTTATTCTGAAATGTCATTGGTAAGATCTTGTGCCTCAAGTGGCCCTCAGGCTCAAGTCGTCACACAGCCTGTAATGTATATAGTTCATCTAAACATGATTCAGTTATCCCATATGTATTTCAGTCCTGTATGGCTGTCAAATTACAAAGTAATCAGATAGCATATTACACTTTGTGTAATATAGTATGGATATTTTGTGTATGGACAGTATATAAATTTATTAAACAAGTGTAATTCTCTTTTAAAAGTTTTTAGTTGAATTTATTTCAGCCATTCATGAAGGCATCACCAGAATAACTTAATTTATTTTACATTGAATAATGTTGATGTATACATTTTGTATACACCACAATTTAAATGCCTCTATCATTCCTGATCCTCACTTTGATGTATACTTATTGTATACACTATAATTTTGTTTAGCCCTCAGTAGTATTGATGTATACTTAAAATGTATACATCATCAGTCTGTTTGATTTCTCAGCTTTATGGTGATGTATACTTAATGTATACACCAAGATCATGTTTCAGCATCCATATTTTCTATCATTCCTGATCCTCACTTTGATGTATACTTATTGTATACACTATAATTTTGGTTAGCCCTCAGTAGTATTGATGTATACTAAATGTATACATCATCAGTCTGTTTGATTTCTCAGCTTTATGGTGATGTATACTTAATGTATACACCAAGATCATGTTTCAGCATCCATATTTTCCCTCACCTTTGATGTATACATAATGTATACATTTTAACTCTGATGTATACTTTATGTATACTTTAATGTTCAGTTAGCATGTTATGAAAATTGCCATTTTTGCTATATGTACATTTGATGTATACATCAGATATACATTTAACCCTAAATGTATGATTGATGTATACCTTTTGTATACTAAATGTTTACAAAACAGAGGCTCATTAGGCTCAAAACATCAAGCCGAAAAACATACACAGCCCATGGACAAAATAATAAACACATCCTGTGCCGTAAGCAAAGTCTCAATTACCAAACTAATTAGCTCCAGAAGTTATCATAAACAATGCCGCTTAGAAGTAATTAACCTCCTGCTGAGATTGTAAATAAGACCACTTACAATAGCTGAATAGGATATTACATTTGTAAATAATAATTATTGTTAACGAGACCTACATGTATAAGAGTGAGCTCCTAGGTCTAAAGAAAACAGTTAGAGTTGAAGTTGGAGTTGGAGTTAACTCACAGATGTAATTAGCAGAGAAGAGAAGTCTGAGTCCAATAAATCCTTGAAGAGGACAACCACTGTGTATTTCATCCTTCAACATTGTCAGATATTCCCCTCCTGACATTTTATTCAATATTAGTTTTGAAAATCCAAGACAAAAAAAATCCCATACAAATTAGTTAGTAAATATTGCCACTTACAGAGCTTGGGTTACCTGTGATTGAACTTCAAGTGCACGAAGTCATTGCTCACATTACATTTGGTTTTCCGGCATCAAAACTGCATATACCTGTATTTTATTTTGGTACACTTAATATGAATCTGTAAATCTTTACCAAGAAAGTGAAAATGCATAAAATTGTTAATGTTTGTGACAGATTTTAAAATGAAACCGATAGACTGTTGAAATTACTTGGTATTAAGTGAAAATGTAAAAAGAGCTGCATGACGGCCATGTGTGTATGTGTTCTCATGTACAGTGCAATCTGATTGCTTGGTGAAATAGCTGGACACCAAAAATAAAAGAACACTTGGAAAACTTGACTCGGGCTGCAACAGCCTACAGACAGCCTGAGTAAAAACTCAGTTAAATGTAATGTCCATGACCATGGAACTGCGCTATAATATTTGAGCCAGACTGCTTTATTCCATTTGAAAAGCTGAGTCTACCCAGTATGAACCAGTTACTCCATCATCCTCTGCACTTGTTACATTATTGAGATTACTATTTAGCTCTTGAATCGTATAAATCGTCTTCTAGATACAATACTTGTTTCCAAGTCTGATTTGTTAGCAGTACGCATGAATTATTAATTACAATAAATGGTGGTGTTCAAATCAACAAGCGCTTCTGTGGTGCAGTGCATTAATCGACTGGATCATCGAGTATGATATCTACATGTACCAGGCATTCCTCATGATAAGCCCATGTTAAGCCTGACCGGGTGAGGTTAGTAAGTGTATTGGTGACTGTCAAGTTAAGTGGTACAGGTGTCAGGGGAGACTGTAGTGATGGGAATGGGGAAGGGAGGGGGTAGAGGGGAGGGAGGGGGTAGAAGAGGGTAGGAGGGAGGGGGTAGAGGGGGGCAGGAGGGAGGGGGTAGAGGGGGCAGGAGGGAGGGGGTAGAGGGGAGGGAGGGGGTAGAGGGGAGGGAGGGGAGGGAGGGAGTAGAGGGGAGGGAGGGGGTAGAGGGAAGGAAGGGGGTAGAGGGAGGGGTAGGGAGGGAGGGAGGGGTAGTAGATGGAAGGGAGGGACTGTCAAAGTATTTTGTAGGGGAGGGGTGGGTGATATTTCTTTTTATATCCCCCCCCCCCAAAAAAAAAATATCTAAACCCTTTTTATGAATCCCTGAATACCAAAAAATTGAAAAATCCCTTTTTATTATTATTATTATTACAATGATATTTATTGAGGGAACCACACTCATCGATGTGATGATTTTCAGGAGGGCCCTCAAATAAAAAATAAATAAAATATACAAGAATATATAATACATATATATGAAACAGTTGACAAAAAGAAAAGATAAAATACGTAGAAGCTAAAAACTAAAAGTCCATATCTAAAAACTATATACAATTAAAAATGTTCGCCTTCAATTGATTCTTAAATACAATGGGATTGTCAAGTTCTCTAATGTTCGTATTAAGGTCATTCCAGGCATTAGAGCACTGGAAAGAAGTTCTGAAAGTTCCCCAATTAGTGCGTGAGGGGGGTCTTCGCAAGTCTCTCTTATTTCTTGTGTTGTAATTATGAATTGTATCGCCATGTTGAAGATTAAAGTCATAATCAATGAGCCCATTTAAACATTTATAAACAAAGAGACAGCGATCGAATATACGTTTGGACTCGAGAGTTGACCATTCTAAATCAGAGAGAGCAACACTACTGACGCAGACGAGTAATAATCCCTACCTAGAATTTAAACTTTGCAGTTCGATTCTGCAAAATCTGAAGAGATTCCATTGAACTAACATTGTGCTTCAAGTCTCCCCATACAATATTTGCATAGTCAAAATGCGGCTTTATCATTGTATTGTAAAACGTTATCCTCGCATGTATCGGCAAGCAGTATCTAATACGCCCAAGAATAGCAAGTTTTTGGCGAACCTTCGATTGAATCTTACAAATATGATCATGCCAAGTTAAGTTATTATTTAGAGTCACGCCAAGATATTTGAAGTTATCCACCTTCTCAAGAACTTCATCATAGATATTCAGTTCAACATTAGAAAAAGCGTTCAGCCTTTGGGAGCTGCCAATTAACATAAGCTTAGATTTGGTTGTATTCAGCGTCAACTTATTCTTTGTAAACCATGAAATAACGTTGAGCAGGTCACGATCCAGCTTGAATTGTAGATCCTGGGACACATCTGCTTCACAGTATATTATTGTATCGTCGGCATAGAGTGTGACATCGGTGTGTTCGAGACAGTTAGGTAGATCATTCACATAGACGATAAAGAGAAGAGGGCCAAGTATGGATCCTTGGGGTACTCCGACCGTGACTGGTAGTGACCGTGAAGTACATTTCCCAACAGCGGTTACCTGGGAGCGCTGATTAAGGTATGAGCAGAACCAATCAAGGGAGGATCCAGTGACTCCAAGGCTTCGAAGTTTGCGTTGTAATATGACATGATCGACGGTGTCGAATGCCTTAGTGAGGTCTAAGAATACGCACCCAGTAACTTTGCCCTTATCCATGTTCTCTAAGATTTGATCAGTAAAATTAGCCAGAGCAATAGTTGTAGAAAGTTTTGGTCTAAAACCAAATTGCTTCGAGCAAAGGAGCCCATTCTCTATCAGATGACGATATAACTGTTCATGCACAGCTCGCTCCAGTATCTTGCTTATCGTAGGCAACACAGAAATCGGGCGATAATTATTAGGATCTGCCCTATCACCTGCTTTAAAAAGAGCCACCACTTTTGCACACTTCCAAAGAGATGGAAACTTCGCTGGATTTATAGACAGAATAATAAATAAGACCTTGCACGCGAAAACGTTAATATGGCTTTCGCAAAAAAACGGGTAACAAACGGCTTTTCGAGGCGTTCGAACGACTTTTGCTTCCGTTCGAACGACTTTTTAAGCCGTTTGAACGGCTTTGGCTTCCGTTTGAACGGCTTTGGCTTCCGTTCGAACGACTTTTGCTTCCGTTCGAACGGCTTTTGCTACCGTTTGAACGGCTCTTGCTTCCGTTTGAACGGCTCTTGCTTCCGTTCGTTCGAACGACGGTTTTGCCAAGCAATGCGAACGGCTTTTGCTTCCGTTCGTTCGAACGGTAGACGTCCACTTCGTCCATAAACCAAACAACACTCAACAGCGTCCTGCTTTCTCTATCAAAACACGAAGCTTTAAGACGCTCGTTGGTTTATGACTAGCTTTATTGCTCGTATACTTCTCGGATCACGCCGTGGATAATACTAAAGTAAAGCCTGAAATAAAATGTCAATCCTTTTCCGTGTTAGAAAGATACGATACAACTACAGAAGCGCGAACATAAGCAGCGAAGGTTTGTCATAAACCAAACAACAGCGTCCTTTCTCTATCAAAACACGAAGCAGGACGCTCGTTGGTTTATGACTAGCTTTATTGCTCGTATACTTCTCGGATCACGCCGTGGATAATACTAAAGTAAAGCCTGAAATAAAATGAGAATCCTTTTCCGTGTTAGAAAGATACGATACAACTACAGAAGCGCGAACATAAGCGGCGAAGGTTTGTCATAAACCAAACAACAGCGTTCTTTCTCTATCAAAACACGAAACAAGACGCTCGTTGGTTTATGTGACTAGCTTTATTGCTCGTATACTTCTCGGATCACGCCGTGGATAATACTAAAGTAAAGCCTGTAAATATGTAACCTAAGTACGAAATAAACTTCTTGTTGTTGTTGTTGTTGTTGTTGCCTGAAATAAAATGAGAATCCTTTTCCGTGTTAGAAAGATACGATACAACTACAGAACCGGCAAAGGTTTGTCATAAACCAAACAACGGCGTCCTTTCTCTATCAAGACACCGAATGCTTTGCTCGTAACAGAAAGCCGCTTTTGGCACTTTGAGCTTAAAATACTCTATCAATTCGAACAAAACTTACATGAAAAGAAAGCTTAGATAGAGCAGTTTCTTTAATACTAACTCTCAATGATGCGCTTAATAAACTGGGAATACATTCCGCGAAACTTTACTTTTGATCGAGAGTCACGATTTTGTGTTTTTTGATCAAAAGTCACGATTTTATGTTTTTTTGATCAAAAGTCACAAAGTTGGGTTTTTGATTAAAAGTCATGAAAAACAGCGGATTATGATTTATCTCAAATATACGCTGTGTTAAACTTCATGAAAGCCATATAGTTACTAACTATGCTCAAGCCATAGCATACCTTTTTTTTTTAAGAGCAACGGATAGCTCAGATCAAATTCAACATAATTATAGACAATCAACCTTAAAACATGGGGCTGATAAACGGCTATTCCCACACCAGCGAGCCGCTCGTTCGAACGGCTTTCCAATTTGAGAAAACGGGCTTTCCATCTCGTGCGAACGGCTTTCCAATTTGAGAAAACGGCTTTCGAACGCAAGCGAACGGCTTCCCAATTTGAAAAAAACGGCTTTTGCTTCCGTTCGAACGGCTTTTGCTTCCGTTCGAACGGCTTTTGCTTCCGTTCGAACGGCTTTTGCTTCCGTTCGAACGGCTTTTGCTTCCGTTCGAACGGCTTTTGCTTCCGTTTGAACGGCTTTTTAGGCCGTTTGAACGGGTAGCGAACGGCTTTTCAAAGCCATATTAACGTTTTCGCGTGCAGGGTCACAGATTTAACAGTTTGGTAATAACAGATGTAGTTACCGGAAGTGAATCCTTCAGCAATCTGGCACTTATCCGGTCGAGTCCAATGGCCTTATTGGTCTTCAGTTTCTGAAGCTGACCCAGAACAAAACTTTCTTCGATATTACCCATGCAGAAGGCTGGACACAAAGTTAACGGGTCATCGGAACTATTTGCCGTTACGAAATGGGAAGCAAGGTGACGTCCAATGCTGGTAAAGAATTTGTTGAGACAGTTAGCGATATCTGCTGGCTTGGTAACTAGGACACCATCTTGCATCATTGCCGAGGGACCAGAGCCATCGCTAGGAGATTTTGCTGGAAAAATCTGTTTCATGACCTTCCACATCTCAGCTGCATTATATACCTTTAGAGTTCTCAATCAAGTCGGTAAAATACCTCGATTTTGACAGCTTAAATTCACAGTTAGACTTTTTCCTGAGCTTTCGGAACATTTGCCAATGACAGCTGGAATTGGAGTGAATGCCGCTTTCCGGTGATGATAATCACGGTCTTGCATTAAAGTTGATAACTCCAAGGTCATCCAGGGGCAAGGGTTTCCCTTGATCTTGCGGCTTTTTACCGGCGCGTGTTTATCCGCAACTCTGCAAAAAAGATCGTTCCAAACAAGAACTGATTCATCAACGTCATCAATAGCATCAATCATAGACCAAGGAACTTGATTTAACTCCGAGACAAAAGCATTCTTGTCGTAGTTTTTATAAGAGCGATAGTCAATTGTGCGGGGCTGTGCCTTGGAAACACCTGACTTCATAACACAAAACACAAGAGAGTGATCACTGATTGGTAAATGGATAACACCTGATTGTGAAATACGATGATTGTTATTCACAAAAATCAAGTCAATTGTTGAGCACGAGAATTCCGTCAAGCAGGTAGGATCAGACAAAAGCTGACAAAAGCCAAATTGACTTGCAAATCGCTTCATTTGCCGACGAGCAGTGTACTTCTTATTTGCATAATCAATGTTATGGTCCCCGAGTAAACAAACCTCAGACCGGTCAAGATTAGGAATTTGACTTAAGCCAAATTCGAGATCAGCGATGAAATCGGCAATTCTGCGCTCCTCCGGCCGGTAGACACAGCATATAAATAAGGGTTTACAGAATTTTCTTGTAACTTCAATCCATAGACACTCGGACCCAGCTGTAGGTGAGGAGTTTCTAACATTAAATGGAATCCCTTTCCACACATATATTATAGTTCCTCCGCCGCAAGATTTCACTGAATGCGAACGATCGAATTGCGGTCGTTTCGTCACCAAGTCGTTTCGCCACCAGTCGTTTCGCCACCACTTTCTAGTCGTTTCGCCACCACTTTCCGGTCGATTCGCCACCACTCAAAGTCGATTCGCCACCACTCAAATATGAGTCGATAATAAGTTACCGATCGACTCATACACGGGAAAACGGTTGAAGTAAGCGTGTAGTTTATTTGAAAGGGAATAAACGGTAATTCTAGTAAGCGTGCTGTGTAGTTTATTTAGCCGATACGTCGATTCGCCATGATTGGCTGGCTGTGTGTAATTTGCGTTTGGTTTTACAACACTCAACTGAAAACCGCTCTATGTAATAAAATTATGTTCGCGCTCTCCAAATTGATTTTTAATTGCACATAATGGCTAAGGGTAGCCTAGAATTTAATAAAATAAAATAAAAACGTGCTCAATTTTTTCATTTCATTGCCCTTATATAACGTCATGCCAATTGCGACGTTATAAGAGTGGGTTTGAGCTCATGACGTTAAAATATATTAATTTCATGTATGCAACATTAAAGTTTATATATTTCTACCGTGACGTTAAGTGGGGTGGGTGGTAATTGATCCTAACGAAATCGACAATGACGAATAAGCGTGAAAAATGATATAATAATGTGAACGTACCCTAAATAAAGTTTAAACGAATAAATACACTTAAATTGAATACACAAATTCTAAAGTCTTAGGTATCTCAGTTTCCTCTCATTCTAGAGACCGTTTTGTTTAGCATGCTATAAAACAAGCACAAAATACTCACCTAAATAGAGAAGAAACGCCACACAACACTCCACTGGCAAAACAAAATGGCGGAGGTACATGAACAATGTACCTCCACATGAACAATGGGCTTCCTGTGGTAAAATGCATACCACAGGAATCCCGATATTCTTGTCCTAATGTACGGTCTTCCTGTGGTAACAAGCATACCACAGGATTTCCGGTCACAACGGCACCAAGAAAACCGGATTGGATCACGGTTCTGATCACGGATCGGATCACGGATCGGATCACGAATCGGATCACGGATCGGATCACGATTCGAATCACGGATCGGATCACGGATCGGATCACGGATCGGATCACGGATCGGATCACGGATCGGATCACGGATCGGATCACGGATCGGATCACGGATCGGATCACGGATCGGATCACGGATTTATAACAGTTTATGGCTCGAATTGTATTTTCCCGCCACAAAAATTACGACTT
Organism: Actinernus sp. WN-2022; assembly: GCA_030867875.1. NCBI lineage: Eukaryota > Metazoa > Cnidaria > Anthozoa > Actiniaria > Actinernidae > Actinernus > Actinernus sp. WN-2022. Next base: position 3,660,072 of record JAOWCC010000064.1, read on the forward strand.
GCATGTATTTCGTTCATATATCACGTTTGCTACTCCGGTCTGCCCTTCTTGAGGCACAGTACTGAATTAGTAGCAAAAAACTTTTGCCCGGTGCCCTTCTTTTCGCGGTTTTAGCTAAATGTTTCTTCTTCCTGGTTTCTTTTTTCCTGGGCCTTGTTAATTCTCTTGTCGTCTTCGCGGTAGCCGTCGTGTACGATAATGTCAATACTTGGTTAAGTGCAAATAAGCTTTCTCTTAATGTAGAAAAATATAACTTTGTTCTCTTCCATCCACCTCAACGGAAAATAAGTATTAACTTTGAATTAACCATAAACGATAAGATACTAAAACAAGACTATTGTATTAAATACCTTGGCATCCTGATTGACTCTAACCTAAGCTAGAAATCCCAAATTGAAAGTATTGCAAAAATTAAGAGAAATGTTGGTATCCTGTCTAAACTACGGTATTATGTTCATATTAATATTTTAATTAATCTTTATTATGTTCTGATTTATCCCTTTTTAACATATGGAATAATTGTTTGGGTAATACATACCCCTCCACTTTACAACCACTTTTTATTCTGCAAAAAAAAGCTATGCGTATTATAACTTTTTCTAAATTCGATGAACACTGAAGTCCCTTTATTTACATTGAATATAATTAAGTTGTTCGATCTGGTCACCTTCCATATCGCATCTTTTATGCTTAAATGTTACCATCAACTAATACCTTGAGTCTTTTAAAAAAAATACTCCAATTGATAGAATCCACAGCCATAATACAAGATCTGCATCAAAACAGTGTTATTACCTTCCTGAAGCAAGAACATAAGATTTCAAGGATCTAAAATATGGAATTCTATGGATAAAAAGATGAGATCGTTTTCGTTTTCAAAATTTAAACAAAAGTGATTTATTGGAGAAATATTAAGGACATTTCTTCACCTGCTTCTAAAGTTGATCTTTTTTTCTCCCGAATTTTAATACTATTTATGCTCTCGAAGATTATTTTATTATGACATTATTGTAGATCTGTGTGTGAATGTGTGTTTACTGCAGCTTTTGTCTGTGTGTGTATGTGTGGGTATGTTAGCATAGTTTATGTTATGTATGTACCCCTTGCTTTCTTCCGACCTTGTAATTATAATTATTCTATTTAAAGTGGCTTCCTGGCATTTTTAGCCCCTTAAGATTATTTCTGGAAGCCAGTACTAATTATATTTATTTTAAACTTTTAAACACAAAACTATTGTATTTTTCAAAGGGTACAATAAATTGTTGTTGTACTGTTTAAACAACTACGTCATAAAATTATCTTTGTTACCTCATGTTTTGCTATGAATAACTTGAGGCATAGACATTTTTCTCGAACATCCGAGACTTAGAAATTTTCCATGGAAATGAAGGATTTACGTTATCCTCAGTATATAAAAGAAATTTGCCTGAACCGGGAATCGAACTCGGGCCGGTAAGGAATCAACGCAATGGCTTACCTACCACCAACACAAACCCTAACCGTTTGAGGAAGAGTTAAAGACCGATAACCGAGGCTTTTAGCCAGATACATCCCTCGGGGCCTACGTATCTGGATAAAAGCCGAGGTTCGAGGTCTTTAACTGACTTATTTCAAGATTGACAAGGTTTTCACACACAAAAAAACTTTCCTATGAGAAAACAATTCTTTGACCTTCAGAAAAAGTAAACAATACCCTTGTAAATTAAACAAAGCACTGATTCATACAATAGAATAATTATTTTGGCGTTAAGGTACGTCACTATCATGCGCAGTTGGAGTATTGTGAAAAAATCACGTCCCATAATGATAAGACGGCTCGCGTTCTTAAAGAGGGAGTGAGTGAAAGTATCGTAATTGAGTTCTCATATCGGGTCATTGAACTGACTGTCAGCTTGAGAGCACAACTTGCATTGCTCATTATAAATGCAAGGGCTTTATCTGGATATAACCCGGGTCAATATACAGATAAAGCCCTTGCATTTATAATGACCAGTCTTTATCGTAGATAACCCTTATGAAAATAAGCAATACTTGAAGACTACTTGATGTGTATTTGCAGTTTATATTTTTTTTGTACTTGCAAGGTACCTGCATTGTGTTTGAAAAGTGTACTTGAACTATATTTGTTTGATCCCTTATAGCTACTTGATGGCTAAAGTATAGAGTATACTTGAGCTGAACCTTTTTGTACTTTCATTATATTTGTTTTATATTTGTTATATATTTGTTATATATTTGTTTTATGGTTGTAATGTACCTGTATTTGAAACATCAAGTACATATTTGTTGTGTAGTTGGTAAGTACTTGAAATATATTTGCAAAATAGTACTTGAAGTGTTCCAGTTTACTACTTGAGCAATATTTGCACAAATGGACAAGCAATTCAGAGTTAGGGGGAAATAGTACCTAAACCAGACTTGAAGTGTACTTGTAGCTGATACTTGATTAATACTTGAATTGTAATTTCAAAGTTCATGCAGGTCTGTATTTGTACACTACTTGTTAATGGTTGAATGCTACTTGACTAGTTCTAGACTCCTTGCAATATACTTGACCCTCCCTGACTTGTACCTTTTTGGTCATTGAATTATATTTGCAATATTCTTGAAATATACTTTGAATATACCTGTATTTGAAACATCAAATACACATTTTATTTTATCTAGTCGATCTAAAAATTAACTTGAAATGTACCCTAAATATACTTGAAATGTATACCTGCAAACTACTTGACTTGTAATTTCAATACTTTTGCAGATCTGTATTTGCACACTATTTTATTACTGGTTGAATGGTACTTCACCTATCCTAGACTCCTTGCAAAATACTTGACTTTTACCATTTTGTCATTGAATTATATTTGCAATGTTCTTGAAATAGACCTGTATGTGAATTAATTAAACATCAAAGAACTGTCACAGATCCTATAATTAACTTGAAATGTGCCCAAAATATACTTGAAATGTATACCTGCAAACTACTTGAACTGTAAATTCAATATTCATGCAGGCCTAGGTCTGTATTTGCACACTATTTTATTACTGGTTGAATGGTACTTGACTAATCTAGAGTTCTTGCAATATACTTGACTTGTACCTTTTTGTTACTGAAATATATTTGCAATGTTCTAGAAATATACCTCTAAATGAACTTGAAATGTGCCCAAAATATACTTGAAATGTGTACCTGCAAACTACTAGTACTTGACCTGTAAATTCAATATTCATGCCTAGGTCTGTATTTGCACACTATTTTATTACTGGCTGAATGGTACTTGACTGATCCTAGAGTTCTTGCAATATACTTGAAATAGACCTGTATGTGAAACATCAAACAATATTATTTATTAATTCGCCACTGAACTGAAAATGATCTTGAAATGTACATGTACCTAGCATATACTTAAAACGTGTACCCGCAAACTACTTGAACTGTAATTTCAACATTCCTGCAGTTCTGTATTTGCACTCTTTTGTTACTGGATGAATGCTACATGTACTTGACTGATCTTAGGGTTCTTGCAATGTACTTATATACAGTAGGTAATTGAACTGGGAAAATAGCCCTGTTGCCAATATATTATCTACATATCTCAGTGCTATGATCAACAAAACAGTTGAGTAACTTTTAGTGTAAAATAAAAACAGCGACGTGCAACTGGCAGCAAACTTCAGCCAATAGCAATAACAACCACTAAAAGTCCTGGATGCAACCAACCCAGGGGCCCCACTGCACGCCACAGGGCCCCCTATAGTCACAAGATATTTGACCATGTCTAAATTACATTAAGTCCCCGATTACTTACTGTGAGATTAAGAAATTCTGCATTTAAATTTGGTAATTAAATGACAATGTGTAGCTAAATTAATTATTAGCCAGCCAAACAAAATAAATCATTGATTTAATTGTTTTATATTTTTATGCTTATTTAATCTGTTTCAAGTATTGGGAAATATCAATAAAAAAATTGAAGTTGGCAAGAAAAAAGCCAGGTCGATGAGTTAAATTACTGCAGGGCTAAAAACAACAGCCGTCTCTTCATCTCACTCTCTCTATATATACCGATATAGTACTAGTTCTCCAAGCGAGGGCCTCTGGAACCGGCCCACGGTAAAATGCTTCGCGATTCGAAAAATCATGTAAAATGCCGCTATAAAATGATATAAAACCTGGCGTATATACAATCACTTCGTTAATAAAAGAATTCCTATTCAAGTTCAAATATTCCCTGCTAGCAGAGGTCTCTCTCTGTCTTTGTGGTCTCGTTTATTGGTAAAAATTAATGTTTCTCGTTTCCATTTTACCAAGACAGAAAGAGACCTCTGCCAGCAGGGCATACAGCTATCAATACATGTAAATGATGTAGGGTTGAACCCGCCCGGTGTTGAAGCCTTTATAGCCGTTTATACAAATCACAAATCACAAATTTAATGATCCCATCTTACCTCGTTTGTCTTGTAAGGAGGCTTGCTCCAAAGGTTTGCCTTTTCTTGAAGCCATATTATACAGATATCGTGAAGAGATCACACATACTTCGTACCGAAAACCCGTTGGTAAAATAAAAATTGCGCAACATAGCCAACAATACACAATGCAATGCCAACCGTTCAAATCAATCCCACAATGCACCAATGCATCCCATAATGCAATGAAGCCCTTCTTGGCAGCCATTTTGAAAAAGAATTCGGTACGGTTGGAGTTACACAATTTTGGATATGATATGAATTTCAAATTGCATTGACAATCAAGGTAATCAAGGCTTGGAAACCGATCACTCAAGAATTTAACATTTTAGTGATGCATCTAAGTTAATATGGCGGAATATTGGACCCATTCCACTCAATCAATCAATCAATAACCTTTATTTTAACATGATAATTATTAAAGCTTACAGCTTGTGGGGTCGTGACAACGAGTCAGAGATTGGAAGGTGAATTAATGCTACTACTCGCATTATTTACACGTTTCAAGTATATACTAGGTACACTTCAAGATAATTTTCAGTTCAGTGGCACATTAATTCATACAGGTCTATTTCAAGAACATTTCAAATATAATTCAATGACAAAAAGGTACAAGTCAAGTATATTGCAAGACCTCTAGCCCTAGCCCTAGGATCAGTCAAGTACCATTCAACCAGTAATAAAATAGTGTGCAAATACAGACCTAGCGGCCTGCATGAAAATTGAATTTACAGTTCAAGTAGTTTGCAGGTACACATTTCAAGTATATTTTGGGCACATTTCAAGTTCATTTTCAGATCTGTGACGATTAATAAACATGTATGCATGCAAGCACATTTCATATACACCTACTTGATATGTACTTGTCACACAAGACATAAGGTTCTGCTAATGTATCTGTTGCAAATACATATCATGTACACCTGGTCATATATGACAAGTACATATCAAGTAGCCGTCTGTTGCAAATACATTTCACGTACACCTACTTGATATCTACTTGTCACACAAGACTTAATTTTCTGCTAAAATGTATGTTGCAAATACATTTCATGTACACCTACTTGATATGTACTTGTCATATATAGACCTGCTGTTTGGTGCAAATACATTTCATGTACACCTACTTGATATATACTTGTCACCCAAGACCTAATGTTCTGCTAATGTGTCTGTTGCAAATACATATCATGTACACCTGGTCATATATGACAAGTACATATCAAGTAGCCGTCTGTTGCAAATACATTTCACGTACACCTACTTGATATCTACTTGTCACACAAGACTTCATGTTCTGCTAAAATGTATGTTGCAAATACATTTCATGTACACCTACTTGATATGTACTTGTCATATATAGACCTGCTGTTTGGTGCAAATACATTTCATATACACCTACTTGATATATACTTATCATATAAGACCTGCCGTCTGTTGCAAATACATTTCATGTACACCTACTTGATATGTATTTGTCACACAAGACTTCATGTTCTGCTAAAATGTATGTTGCAAATACATTTCATGTACACCTACTTGATATGTACTTGATATGCAAGAATACGAAACATACAAGTCAAGTACACTTCAATACACTACTCGAGTTGTACTTGACATCAAGTACAACACAAGTATTGTGGCAAGACTACTTCAAGAAAGGCTTGAAGATCAGTCAAGTATATTCAAATACAGTGCAAATACATGCGTAACAATAACAAGTATACTTCAAGACAAATCAAGTAGCATTCAAGTGTAGATCAAGTACCATGTAAGGACATCTAGTATTATAAGGGAAAGCCCTATGAATAACAAAGAAAACCGTCTCAATCATGAAATAAGTGCCTATAAGCCCTAGCCACTCAACCATGTTAAGGCCTGGTTCAGGGGTCAAATTTCGGGTAATAAGTTCATGTCCTAGATACAACAATAGGTTAATTACGTTCTATTATGTTTCGGTCATAGAACGTCAGTAACATATTGGTGTATCTAGGACATGAACTTATTACCAAATTTCGGGTAAAAACTGTTTTCCTTATTTCAGCACAGCCGAGTATGATAGGCACGCCAAGTTTCTCACGATAATAGGTATCGCCATTCTGGACTACCTTAAGTGGTTTGTGTGTAGTAAAACGTGTCATGTGGATTGTCACGTGACTTAGAACACGAAATCAGTAAATCATAAACGCGGCTCCGAGTTTAAAACAGCTAGGACTATAAGTGGATACGTTTAGTTAAGGTTGAAGCCTTTCACCTAATCAGCTTAGAAAAGATGACTACAATGTTTCGTTAACGAGTTATTAAGGCGAACATATGCAAAATAGGTCACCTGACTTTTTGTACCCTTAATATCTCCTTATCTTTACACGATAGTCATGTTTTCTAAGCGTGATCTGCAATACTGCGGGAGGAGTAATGTTTTAGCAGGGTTACTTTATATTCATATGTTATCATCGCAGCCGCATATCACTTAAACGATTTTATGTAATTATGACGTCATCGATCACGTGACACGACAACTATCCACATAACAAATTTAAGGAAGTTTATATTAGTTTTAGGGTGTAATTAAATTTTGTTTAAACTGTTATTTCTGTCAGAAATGTTTTTTTAACGTACATCTATTTTCCGTTAAATGAACCAGGCCTTAACATGCTTGAGCAGTTATCTTTGATTTAAAAGTCAAACTGGAAAACAAAATGATATAGGAACAATAGTAATTTCGTTTATTAAGGAATCAAATTTCAATGACGTCATTTAAGGGATAACCTATATATAGTTCCTTTTGCTCTATTTTTATGTCAGCTCCACTTATTAAGACATCATACTATAAAATTGTAAGTATAGAATGTCTGACACCTGAAGAAATTAAATGTTGACTCAATTCAATTTCAACTCATTTGCATAACACATTAAATGGTGTCGTTTCAAGGATTTGTAATGCTTTTTATAGCTTTTTATAGCCCAAAATTTAATTTTACTGTGTCCAAACTAATTACTTCTGTCTAGGCACTTTAAACCACAAGAGAATTGGCTTAATACTGTCCCTTTATTGCCACATGTTCATAAAATATTCTATTATAGTATAATATATAATATGATGGTGGCACGACAACGCTCCGAGCGCGAGGTGCGATACGATTCCCCACGGATTTAATAGGAGATATTGTAGTTGAGTCTACGAATAGCAGTTTCAGCGGTATTGACCCGAACGCCTCACTTCAATGTAATGAAGCGCCATTGAAACCATCATTCTTACACGACACCAACACCCTCCTAAACAAGCACGACTAATTTAGATACACAGTTTGAATAGCGCTTCATTACATTGAAGTGAGGCGTTCGGGTCAATACCGCTGAAACTGCTATTCGTAGACTCAACTACAATATCTCCTATTGGTACACGACGATACTACCGTCTCATTCGATTGGTTGAGGAAGAAAAGTGATTAAATTGTGAATTTCGGTAATTTTCCCACCAAACTAAATATACAATATAGAACCATTCTTCATTCATCTTTTAGAGTTTAAAATATTTGTTCACGACAATCTAGCAATTAAGTACCCACAATTTTTCAATTTTTGAGAATGAGGTTACGTGATTATGACGTCAGATATATGTTTGAGTATTTTTCGGGTTTTAAAGAGGAAATGTACTTATTGTACATTGAATAGCCGCAATATGGTCTTTTTATGTATCTTCAATTTAGAAAGCATGACTGATGTGAGACGTCAGAAAATGTGACGTCACAGAAAATTCAGTTCTTAATACCTTAAGGCTACTATTTATTGCGACACTTAAATTTTACGATTTAGGAAACTGCGTATTTCGCAAATAAATATCAGTCCTGAGTAAAGACAAGTTAAGCCTAAGGAGTACTACTTTTCAGCTAGATTTTCCTTCGCGCTACGCGCTAATCATATAAACGAACGCGGAAAAAGATTCACGCTTAACGGTAGCTTGCAAATGGTAGTATTAAACAACAAAACGTGCCACATTTACAACAAAACAATAACCGTTTCTTTATTGCTTAAACTGCAAAACAGGGTAAATTTTGCGAGTAGAAATTACTGCGGCAACTAATCTTTGCGATTTGGGAAAAATCGCAAAAATTGCAAAGATTAGTTGCCGCAATAAATAGTAGCCTTGAGGTAACATCATATAGATATCGTAGATATTTATCGTAAAATTGCGGCAATCAAAAACACATATTTATGTTGTTGCGAGGTAACGCAGAATTGGACCTTAAATGGAGTTGCTAATTATGACGTCACAATAACGTCAATATACAAACGTGATTGATCCTAAAGACATTATTTCATATTAACATACGAAAATTTCGTTAAATTTGACATCGAATTAAACGAAATGTGCTATTAGTTTATATATTTTTGGCTCGCTTCGTAGTGATCGATTTTGAGGTAACTTATGACATACATGTTCTGCAGAGGATTCACTGTTGTTTTCCAATTATAGAAATTGGTACATTTCATCTTCGGATACAGAAAAACAAAAAAAACATATTACTCAAGGGAAAAGTCAGGTGGTCTGAACAGTCGGGCATCAGAGTCCGGAAAATAAGTGTTACGCTCAACCCTTACCACTGAAAAGGTTTGACACATGATATTGATAGAACAAGTCCTTCTGAACAATGCCAGGTAGTTCGTAGAGTTGAGTTGTGTTATACGTTTCGAGTTATGGGCATGTTTTGTTGAGTAATATACGATTTAGCATGAAAACGAGGCTATAATATATTTCTGCATTTACCTCTTTATTTCTTGACGAAATTGGACAAAATCTTCACATAATGCTATTGCTGGATTTCTCTAAATCCCCAGAGATTCAAATGACAGAGGGCATGGCGGCTATGTTGGGGCCCCAACAAAAGAAGCTAACGAGGAATCTATTGTTTAAGGGCACCAACATGGCGGCTATGACATTAACTGAAAGCCAGCAATATATCAATGAGATCGTGAATAATTGCGAAGTTTGGACGCAAAACATTAAAAATGGTACGTGACCCATAGTGGCGAAGCTGAATTATGAAAAATAATTCGGGGAACTGACAGAGGATAGCCTTGTTTGCAATTCTCATACGTTTCAAGCTATGAAAGTGATTACCACTGCGTGAGAGCCGATAGATGAAACTTGTGAAAAGAGCGCTACGCAGCACAAGCGCGCTATGCTATGATGTCAAAGGGCATGTACTTAAAATCACGTGACCGATGACGTCATCGTTACGTCTCACCACTAAGTGATTGTTGTCCAGGTCAGGTTTGAGCCACCTGTCAGTAATATTAAGCGTGTATTATTAATATTACATATTCCGAACATATTCCGAATTAAAACATAGGGCCCCTAATATAAGGGCAACTCGTGGATGGTCAGCGAGCTATTGTGGCATATACTTTAAATCACGTGACCCATGACGTCATCACAAGTAAGTGAATCGCGGGGAAATACCATACCTGTGCAAGTTTGAACTGTCTGCATTATAAATGAGGAATACGGGTATGTGATGACGTCATTGCTACGTCATTTTCACTAAGTGATTTGTGCGTGACTGAAGCCACTTATATATATACTTAAATGCACATAGAAAATACAAAATGAAATGTGCAGTACTGCATGACTGAGGAAAGGGCATGATACAGTCATATAGTAAGTGGCATAGAGCAGATAAAGAAACTTTGCTAACAGGGAAACAGTGTTCTAGCTAGGAATTCTGCTCAATTATGTGTCAAATAACCCGGCATATATCATTTCTTTTGGGTCAGTTTGGTCATGGAATTTCTAAGGAACCCTTTGTTTATTAGGGCCCTGTTTGTGATAAAAGTATGCAGCCCATGGTTACAAATATTTTGTGATAATGGTAACTTCTGAATCTATTCTGTCAATGGTACAAGGTGCAGCCCTAGCAAGCACCTCGTCATGCATACTTTGTTGGCTTCGACCTTATGTTATCATTGAAAAGATTGAATGGTTTACTTGCAGTACAGAATTACTTATAAACATAAAAGGGATACATGTAAATTCGAATGTGTTTCTCAGTATATCAAGTAAAACAAAAATATTGAGTGAAACAATGCAGTACTTGTATTTCCAGGGCCACGCAAGAATATGTGCACCAAGTAACTTAAACTTACTTATGGACTGTTATAACAATTAAGTCATTTTGGATAAAACAATGGTTTTGACCTCGTCGCCTCACACTGGTGGGTTTCATAACGAGTTTACCAGGAGGAAATTGAAATTTTGTTTGATAATTTGATAGGCCGTTCTTGTACTCAATTGGATATATTGACAACAGTATCGTCTCAAAACGCTGAAGTGACTTTTCACGGCCGGCGAGTCCGGTCAAGACCAGATTACTAAACCAGTTTAAAAGGTAACGCATGCGCAAACGCGTGGCTTATGTTCCCATATGCTGACTTTACGCTGATGTTTACTGGTGTACAAGACTGTACTCTACCGCCGCGTGAACCTCGCGTTTTCGCGAGGTGGCTCGTCGGCAATAAAGGATTAATCACTTGTGTTTTCAAACTTTTCGCCAAATTGCTCGCGTGGCGACATTAGGCAATTTCGTGTAAAGTTTGGAAACGCGTGATCACTCCTTAATTTTCTCTGCATCGTACATATACAAATCACAAGCCTTGATCAATGCTATTGCTGTCTTTGATATTTTTTTAAAACTGTTTAAAAAAAATTTCTAACTATCTTTTACGAAGCAACTGAACTCGTCATTAACAAGAGGGTCTCAATGGGGGGGGGGTCTACATGTCAGTTGTCAGTTAAAATTTTGGCCATTTGTCAGTTGTCAGTTAGCCCTAATTAATCATTACTAGAGAAAATTTACAATGTTTGACCCACAAAAAAACAAATTTGTCAGTTGTCAGTTATTTTTTAAGGCCGTTTGTCAGTAGTCAGTTAACCCCATTCAGGCCCTCTAACAAACCAGCACAGACTTCATTTCAATGTAGTGTCCGCTCTAGAGTGTATTCGACCATGTCTAGTTAGGTGAGCAGACCGATTGAAACACTTTCCGCACTGCTTACAATTATATGGCCTCTCTCCAGAGTGTATTCGAACATGTTCAGTTAGGTAACTACGCCGCTTGAAAGAATTTCCACACTGCTTACAATTATATGGCTTCTCCCCAGTGTGTATTCGAACATGGTCAGTTAGGTGACTACGCCGCTTGAAACAATTTCCACACTGCTTACAACTATATGGCTTCTCCCCAGTGTGTATTCGAACATGTTGAGTTAGGCTACCAGGCTGCTTGAAGCACTTTCCACACTGCTTACAATTATATGGCTTTTCTGTACTGTGTATTCGAACATGTTTAGTTAGGGCACCACACTGCTTGAAGCACATTCCACACTGCTTACAATTATATGGCTTCTCTCCAGTGTGTATTCGAACATGTTCAGTTAGGTTATCAGGACGCTTGAAGCATTTACCACACTGCTTACAATTATATGGCTTCTCTCTAGAGTGTATCCGAGCATGATCTGTAGGCTCAATCTGGGTTGGAAAATGGTCTTTATGGTCAGGGAATGGTGTCTTATTATCCTCAAGATTACCCAGTTTCTCTGATTGTGGACGTTTCTCGGTAGCATAGGATGAACTTCTCTGAGCAGAAGCATGGGCCATTGTTTCCTTACACATGTCCTACAGCAACGAAAACAAATCATGATTATCAGCATCATTAATAATTCATGAGAGAAAAACTAATGCAATCAATGTTTCATACGTAATGTGTATGGCTGAAAACACGACTCCGGTATACATCTCGACATTTGATAAGCCATATACAGAATTCGTGTCCTTGCTTTATCGGATCTACAACCTCTCACCTCTCTTAAGCGACCACCTAACCAAAATCCCAATCGCTTTTTACTCGAGCTCTAATACAACCATTATTCAAAGTCAATTTAATATTCATATCCTATTTGAAATCCTGTGAATACTTGATAATCAACACATTCATTAACCCCGGGGTAGTTGTTTGAATAACCGCCACTTTCTATTGGCTAGTTGAACCTTTATTTAGTCGATTTCCCTCGAAAAGAGTCATTGCACAAGAGCCGCCGTGCCGTGAGAGAAGAGAAACAGCAATAGGAGATATTGTAGTTGAGTCTACGAATAGCAGTTTAAGCGGTATTGACCCAAACGCCTCACTTCAATGTAATGAAGCGCTATTCAAACTATGTATCTAAATTAGTCGTGCTTGTTTAGGAGGGTGTTGGTGTCGTGTAAGAATGATGGTTTCAATGGCGCTTCATTACATTGAAGTGAGGCGTTCGGGTCAATACCGCTGAAACTGCTATTCGTAGACTCAACTACAATATTTCCTATTGCAAATCGCAATAGTGCAGTTTCATATTCGAAAATTACCGCTGAATGCAATGACTACAGACGCATGTACGCAGGGTTAGCCTCATTCTGAAGTTAAACATTCATAAATACCAGCGAAAAGTTGCAAAACGCGAAACTACAACAATACAGTGTTATGAATAGCCCACCCACTGGACTATTATGGATCAGCAACCTCCGCCCGAAAACAAAGAACTACAAGTACCTGAAGCTCCAAACCCGCCACGGTTCCACCAAATAGTGGAAGCCATTCACGATCCAGTTCGACCACAGAATATTCCAGACCCCGACATTCTTGAAGAGGTACGAGTCAATTCATACTTTATCTTGTTCATTCCCATGTTTACTTAGTGCTCTTCGTTGCCATACTTGTGTAACGCCGCTTAGTTTTATCTATGGTTGGTGTTCGCAAGGCTTTCTCCATTGGCTTTTGTTAGGCGTAGTTTTATTGTTTTGGGTAGCTTTTGGTGATTATATTCTAGTTATCAAACTCATTAATAATTCATGAGGCAAAAACAAAGGAAATTAATAAAACATCAGTCTCTTTAATTCTACTAGAGATTTCGTCCTGATTTACATAAGCTTTGGCTTCGATTTTCTCGGCCAAGATAAGTCGTATCGCCAAAATAACTGAAAACATGACTCGCTACATCTAGACGTTTGATAAGTTCGAGGAGGAATTCGCGTCCGATCTTTATGGGATTTACAAACTCTCGCTTTCAGCTCGAGTGTGCAAATCCCATAAAAATCGTCCGCTCATTTTTATCAAGTAGAAAAATGTTCGGGGCATAGATATGCTTGTCTTTTCTCTATTCTTAATTAATTACATATTACGTTTTAGTACACTTCATATTTAGTTTAGTATTCTATTACTTTTAGCAAGTGTTTGTTTTATCATATTTAGGTCTCTGTCTGTCTTTGCTGCGGTTCTAATAATGTTCACTTTACCTAATTCTTAGTTTAGCTTTGTCCTTTTTTATAAGAATAGTCGAGTATAATCATTATTAGTATATACCACACCAGTGAATATGACTTTTCGTGCGCTCTGATTGGCTACTCAAACAGTGAATATGATATCATATTCACTGATTTGTAGCTTGGAGACAAAATGGCTTCCCGGTTTGTTGCCGTCTCGGAGGAAGAAAGTTTGGCTATAAACGAAGCAGCTGTACCCACGAACACAAATAAAGCAACGAAATTCGGTTTAGCCATGTTCACAGGTAGGTTTTTACATTTTCCCACAACTTTACTAAAGAAAACATTTACAAAATGTTGTTTACAAATGTTGCGTTACGCGAAAACATTGAAAGTTAGTTTTGAAATGTTTTGCAGAATGGTTCCTCTGAGTAGGAGACTTTCGGCTTGAAGCCGCGATTTGAATACACACGGACACATACTTTGTAATGTCTTTTTAGGGCCGAATCGCACTGGGACAAGTTCTGTCAATTTTACATAACAAGCTGTTATCGCTACACTTGTCACAGTGCGATTGCCTTTTCTGAGATTATAGAAAAATTCCTAAGGACAACAAAACTTCAAAGTTTCCGAATGTTTCACTTGTCCTGCTTTGAGGCAGGACAAGTGAAACAATGCAGGACAACATTTTATAGAATAAACATAAGCTATTGTTTTTGAAATTAAACTGTCATACTATAATTGGATTACGCGGTGAACCGTGACCTTATGCTGTTCTTGAGAAAGAAAGGATAAACATTTTGACGTCTGTGAGAAAACAAGAAATCCTAGGGCGATGGTGCAGTTCGATTGTCAAAGTTGTCAGGGTTGTTTGGGCAAAATATTTTTGGCGCGACATTTCAAATGTTATCCTTTAGTGCGATTCGGCACAATGATCTCTTATTTGAAATCAAAACCAGCAAAAAATCTAGCCGTAACTCTTATCTCGAATACAAAGCGAGAAAAAGGTTTATCTCGACAACAGAATCGTAGATCAAATCCAGTGCATGTAGCTCCAAAGATTGCTTTGTATAGACCTTTACCGTTGGACCTAATATTTCTTGCAGTTAACATTGGGAAATCAGTTCATTTTCTAACTGAGTGTCCGTCGTTACAGCATAATGACCAGTGTTTCTGTTTCCTCGAAGCGGGAGAGAGGTACCACGGTGGGCACAAATGACCCTCAAATCGCTCACGTTGCTATATTTTCAAAACTAATGTATAAGATCGAATTTTTGTGGGAGGATTAAGACGGATGACGATGATACCATTACCGTATACATCTTGATGACGTCACAATTACGTCATTTATCCGTTTATAATAGGTTTTCCAATGTTTTCAGTTACCTTTAAAATCAGTAAATTATATATTTTTGAATTCCCATCATCTTGACAACAAAGAAATCGAAAACCCGAGTTCGATTGGTTAAGAGGGACAAAAGTTATTAAATATTAAATTTGGTAATTTTCCCGCCAAAGTGTATTCAACGTAAAACCATTTACAAAATAAATTCTTCGTTCGTCTTATAGAGTTTAGAATAGTTGTTCATGAAAATCTAGCAACTTAAAGTGCAACTAACCCCTTTTGCAATTTTTATACATATGAATCTTTGAAAGGTTTTGAGTACTTCTGCGAAGAAAGTTTTGGCTTACAGAGAATACTCTTTCTAGGCTTGCTTGAAATGGTGAAAATTTGACCTTTCCTTACCCATGACCGCAAGAAAAAGCCTGGGTCGATTCTTGGTCTTACGTCACCTCATTAATGCATTATTCTCCATGGCACCTTTCCATCACAACAACATCGATATATAGAGAATATACACAGTCTGTGAGTTGTTAGTAAAGAAAACAGTTATTTTAGACAAAATGCTAAATATTTATTCAAATTATTGCAAAGTCGAATGAGTTGGATGACGTAAGATCAAGAATCGACCCAGGCTTTTTCTTACGCGGTCATGGGTCAGGAAAGGTCAAATTTTCACCATTTCAAACAAGCCTAGAACATAGAGTATTCTCTGTAAGACAAACATTTCTTCGCAGAAGTACTCAAAACCTTTCAAAGATTCATATATATATAAATTGCAAAAGGGGTTAGTTGCACTTTAAAGAATACATCTGTACGCACAATCGTATGGTTTTAGAATTTTCAATTTTTGACAGGAATTGCTTTAAAATTTACTGTGAACAAGAGTATACGTCACTATGACGTCATCTATTTTTGAAAACGTCTCTTAGAAAATAAATATGCGAGGGCAGATGACTTACGAAATTTTGAATGTAGGAGAAGAAGTTCCGTTTTGTCCGTATTTAATTTAAGTTTATTTAAAATCATCCAGTTGTTATGTCAACAAGACATGTTTCAATCCGGCGTGTAGCAGTAGCAAGTTCAGCATCGTCATTACAGGTAAAAGTCGTGTACTGCTGAGTATCATCTGCGTAAAGGTGAAATGACATGTTATGCATGCGAATGATGTCACCCAAAGGGGATGTGTAGAGTAGATATAGTATTGGCCCTAAGACAGAACCTGGGGCACTCCATATTTTAGAGAACGTAGAGTGGAGCGATCACTGTTAATCTGTACAAACTGTGTACGGTCTGTGATGTATGAATGAAGCCAAGCGAGAGCTTTGCCTTTAACTCCAAATTTTGAAGACAGTCGATGTAGTAATATTCCGTGATCAACAGTGTCGAAAGCTGCCGATAGATCCAGTAGTAGCAGAAAAACACATTGATTTCTATCCACAGCCGTTAATATATCATTCTGTACGCGTATTAGGGCAGTTTCAGAACTATGGAATCTTTTGTAAGCAGACTGGAGAATCTCATTTAAGTCATTTTCACAAACGTAGTTCCATAAGCGCACAGCAGCTACTCAGTTTTCGATAGCTTTCGAAACAAATTCTAAATTTGACACCGGTCTAAAGTTAAGTAGGAGTTCAAAATTCAGGAACTGTTTTTTCAGCAAGGGTGATAATACTGCTTCTTTCATAGAGTTCGGCATTTCAGATGGTTCAAACGATAGATTGACGATTTTGCAGATAACAGGCAGTAGGGCACAGGTTCTAAGCAACACGATTTCGATGCAATTTTCTTGATTAAACCGGACAGTTCAACTTCTGAGGTTGGAGAAAAAAAGAGACAGATTACAGTGCAACGTACTTTCATCAAACATCAAACCGATCAAGAAGTGAAGCATCGACAGTAGGGTCGGAGTGTAGTTGGTGCCTAATGGCCATAACTTTGTCAGAGAAAAAATCTGCGAATCTGTTGTACGGATCAGTAGTGGAATTACACGAAGGGTAGTGCTTTTCGGGCTTGCGGTGTGAAAGCCGATCGATTGCATTGAATAGGAATTGTCACAGCGATTCCCCCCCTGGGCGAAATCGCTAGTGAATTGTACTCGTAATTCTTATTTAAATCGCCCAGCCTCAGAAAATAGAGGCAGTACAAGTCAATGCACTTGATAACATGTTTTTTTTTAATAAATCTAAAGTATTTTTTTAAATAAAATTAAGTGTAGTACCTCTCGCTGCTATTACTACTAGTACTGACTACAAAAATACGCGAGTCGGTAACACTCCTTTTCTTCGGAAAGTCATTTCAAATTATTTCCGAATTTGAATTAATTACACTGCTAGAAAATTGCAAAATTTACCGCCGTGTTATCTTCTCATTAGTTAATAAGCTGTTTATCCAGAAAGGTTTTTCTAGTTAGAACTGATGACAAGCGCCGTTAGCTCAATTGAAATAGAACAAAGCACGCGAGTCGATAACACTGCTTTTTTCGTCAAAGTTATTTCAAAATAGATAGATGGATCGACGCGAGCATTATGGGTTATAAAACCTTACAAACCACGATAATTACGTCAACTTCAATATGGTTTTCATGCATGTAAAAATCATCAGGCTATTTGGCAATTGTTTCCAAATACGAGTTCCACTCGCTACTACCCTGGTGCCAGAGGCTTTCTAGAGAGAGAACAGCCGCGGAGAAAGAGCCGCGAAGCGGCGATAAGCGAACTGCGAAGCAGCGAGAAGCGAACGCGGCTCTTTCTCCGCGGCTGTTCTCTCTAGAAAACCTCTGGAACCAGGGTAACTCGCTACAAGCTAAGGTAAGTTTTAAAACTTCCCGCCGTTTTAGATCTTAATTAGTTCATTAGCTTGCTTATTCAGGAAGTTTTCATGCGAGTCGGTAACACTTCCTTTATTCGGCAGAGTCTTTTCAAAGTAGGCGAATTTACGGGTTAGTAAAACCTTTAAGTATCTACAATAATCTACATGTTGGCTTCAGGCAAGAAATACTAACAACTAATTATTCGAAGATTGACGAAGATTGTAGGTGGTTGCAGAATCCCTTGTCGAGTTTCTTAATTGTTACACTGCTCGCGCGAATGAAAATTGCAACGTTTACTGTAGCTACCAACACGAATTTTGTTGAAGAAAAGTGAAGCGTGAATTTTAAAATAAAATTGAATTGCATATACACTGTATGAATGCTTTTATATACATTACTAAAAGCTTTTTGCCGTACTATTCTCCACGTCCAATACATTACAGTAATGATAAGAAAGAAACATGTTTTCATAACATTTTAAAAGGTTGGGGGGGGGGGCAAATCGCTAGAGGGGGGCAAGGCGAATTCACTAGCGATTTCGCCCCCCAGGGGGCTAATTCACGGGGGGAGGCGATATCGCTGGTACACCAGTACCCTTATTAATGAGCTGACAACCTGACTATTTCTTAGATGGGTCATGAAGCCATCACAACCCATCTATGCCTCAATCGATTCTGGTTTGACCTTATATGGCTGGGGTTCCACGCAATCTCTTCTGCACTACTCGAAAACCTTTAGAACACTGATTACACAGCTGTTATATACTTGTAAAATGTGTCGGAATATCACCAAACATATCCTTCAGACCTGGACACTTGATCTTATCCAGCTAGATCTCTACAAAGGCCACATTCTCTCCCAGGAAATATGTCAACTGATTGCCATTGCAGTGCATGTGTTGAGAAAAGAAGTTGTAATACTGGATCAAATGCCCCACCCCTAGCCCCATTGTTGTCATATGACTTCTCCTGGGTCCCTTTGATTATTGTCAAATGCCCCACTATCAGAAGCAAACCACTGATTAAATGCCCTGGGATTGCCAGGGGGAAATACTTCTTTGTAATTGGAAGAGGAAAATATTCCAAAAGCTCAACATTTTGGTATGAGCGATTCTACCCTTGTATACCAGACAGTCAGAGGTTCAGCTTCCCTCCCTTAATCTATGCCACATTAATGAGGGGTGATGATCGAAGAGCAGCCAGCGATCAGGAGCGTAACTGTTCCAGCTTTTACTAAGTAAACGAACCTTATGAAGCACATGAGCGAAAGGACAAACCTCTGACACCCAGAGTAAAGTGGTTTCTTTCCCTTCCAATTATGCTCCCTTGTACCCCATCTTGCTCCTTTTCCAAGCTCCCAATTAATTAACCCACCAAAAGTGCCTGTAGGAGTGGGTACTCTGAATTTTAACAGGACCTGAAACAACCATAGGGGCTGATCAAAGTCAGGATCCGGGTAAACTACAGAACGAATTTGAATTTAGCATGTTGGTTTTTGTAGAGGGAAGAAAACCTGACAATCTGGAGAAAAACCCTAAGAGCATTAGTGCGAGATACCAATTAACTTAACAAAGTAACTCAATTAACTCACATGTTACCAGGGCTCGACCTGGTAAAGCATTTGCCACCTGATTTGTAAAACAAGGCTATGAAAAAAGTATTACTCTCTAAGAGGTGGTTTCACTATTATGTCAGTTGAATCAAATTAACAGTGAGAGTGCTTTGCGCCGATTCTTTTGTTCTTCTAATTTCGACCATCAGGAGTTAAAAAATCTGAATGAGAAAAAGAATTTGAAAAGGTTGCTGGTTCATCTTACCATAGTTAATAGAGTGGAATGGTTATGAAACCCGGCAAACTTCAAAGGGGCTAACAAAGGCACTGCGATTTATGTTGGAAGGGGGCAAGACAAAAGATTGTGCAGGGTCATAGTTCATTAGCATCTCCTGAACGATTGAACTCACACGTTTCTATTGGCTGATTGATTAACACATTGGAATTTCTATTGTGTTTTGTGCAGGGTCACGGTTGAAAAAAGCTAACAAAGACATATAACAAAGAAGGTCGCTGGGTTTCATAACCATTCCACTCTATTAACTATGATCTTACATAATAGTGCAAATTGGGAATTGTACCTTGAAAGAGGAATCTGGCACATGTGGCCATCTAACTTCATGAGTGGTTGTACTGTAATGGAACAGAACTTCACCAGATTTATAAAAAGTAACATTCCAGTAAGACTCCATCCTTAATTAATCTGCAAGGGGAAAAAATAGTATTTCATTAGTTAAAAATTATATAATTACTGATTTTAGACCTTTTTTGTATACATGTATGCACTTTTCTTATAATTAATATTATATTAATTATAATATTACAATTAGGTGAAAAGGGAAAAATAAGAACAAGAGACAATACTAATATTACATGTAATATAAATACATTGGATGAAAATAGGATGAAAACTGGTGCACAGAGGCAGAAATAGCCTGTTGGCTTGTGTCAATCTCTACGAAAAACATTAAAATACACACTTAAAACAATAAAGACTAACATAAACAAAGCATTATCAAGATGAACATAGTTAAGTAATACATAAATTTAAAAAAGGTATTATTTATGTAGAAAATTTGAAAAGAAACTGATGACATTTAAGATAAACATTGAATATAATATTCTTCATAAGGCTAACAGAGCTGGTTTTGTAGTAAATATATCTTGTATATATTTTTGAATGATTGATGGCATAGATTTTTTATTAACTAGTGGGGACACTGTCTCCCAAACAACCGAGCTCAAATATTTGAAGGTAAATTTTCCATCATGATAATAGCTAGGCCTTGCATGTGCATGATGGTGTTATATGTGTATATGCCTTTGTCATCACCACCAAGCCTGGGTCACTTTTGTGTTGATCACAAAATTATGACATCATCACAGGACTAGTAACTATTCTATAATCTAGCTGTAATGTTTAATAAAAGATAAAAACGAAAACATGTTGTCCTGTGATTGTTGTTTGAACTTGTTTCTTCACAAACGTTCCGAAAACAATCTCGAAAAGGCCGAGAAGACTGAACAAGGCTGAGACGAGGACTGGGCACTAGTCATGCAGCCCCAGGAGCTCCTGTGAAGGCCGCTGTTGCCGCCATCTTTGTTTTGACTTGTTCACTTGTGCGTGTATCATGAAAGGCTTAGAGATCAGCAAATATTGGCATGCCGGAGTCGGGACTACCAGAAATTTTCTCTGGACTAGTACATTTTCAGCTCTACTAGTCCCAGGACCAGTGATTAAAAAAGTTAAGGTCGAGCACTGTTAGAAATGTACTGGTGTTGCACATGTGAACAACAGCTGCTGGTCTGAGGATGTTAGAAAAAAATTAGGTGTGTCTTACTGGTGTAGATTCTATTTTTGAATTCATTTTGTGCATGCATTATCAACACGAAGTATCGCTATAGACACAATGTAAATCAAAATATGTAATTTGCAAGGGTGTGAACCCATCACCACGAATGAATAAAAAATATATATTCATGTATAATCAATAAACAATGCTACTATTTGTCATGAGAAAAGTAACAAGATTTGATGTAAAATATTCTTTATCATATAAACACTGGGAACATGCTAAGAATGTGTGATTTCATTGGATGCTTGGTACTTGTGTGTACCATTTTTTATGGTGCATGCCTACATGTACATGTAGCTACCAATCAAATTGCAATTTATTTATTGTGCACGGCTGGAAAAATCAAAACAAACCCACAGCCTTTTCCTTTTTCTGATTTTTGTGCTACTGTAACATGCACAAAAGTCATGGAAACCTGTAAAGAAAATGAAGTTTTCAAAGAAACTAATTAACCCCCTAACCCCCAAAGTTTTTGAAGAAAACTCCAACTGTCCTGTTGTCAAACCCACAAAATTAGACAAACAAGAATTAAACAAATTTGTATGCAAAGTCATCGAAATCAAACACTAAAGCCAACGCTTTAACCGGGATAAAGGTATTTTAATTCTTTCATGAATTATTAGAAAAAAAAATAAAACCAAAGTATGTTTTCTTAACTCATTTTGAATAAAATGGCTTCCCTAAAACATGTTTACTTTTTTTACCCCATGAATTTCGGCAATGAACTACAGCAAAACAATACCCTGAAATACAAAGAACCCTAAGGCCAGATAAAAAAAATTGCTTGTTTAGCGTCCCCGCCCGACCTGAGAAATGTCCCCGACCTCTAATTTATTTTATTTTTTATTTTTCATAAAAAACTTTAGAAAGTGTAAATGCGCCCGCGAACACCAATTCTTGTACCCAGACCCCTACATGTACCACATAAAATATGCGCCGGTGCATTAAATATTTTAACATCAACGCCATTTTGTTTCTACAACACGAGGTCATGCACACGAGGTGAGTGAATAATGTCTAGTCAAGACAAAATAAGCTTCACATAGGAAAAAAAAAAAAAAAATCCCTCCCTACCTGGAAAAATTGAAACGGGTGGACGCTAAACAAGTAATTTTTTTTATCTGGCCTAACCTCAGAATACAATGAACTAGAGCAAAACAATACCCTGAAATACAAAGAACCCTAACCCCACAATAGTATCACGATTCACTGATCATTTTATTTACTTTTGAGACGCCAATATAACATGGTATTGGCGTCTCAGAATACCAGCCTCTGATTGGCTCTTGCGCGAGCCCTTGCAGTTACATGGGTTCCAGGTCAAGTTCAAAAGTCGTTTGTTCAACAGCAAGATTTCTACAATTTCACCTTCAAAACACTGTAAATTACAAGATAGGAATTATTCAATCCTAAAAGTAAGGTTGGCATTGTAGTTTCCGTCAGAAATCTAACACTCTTATCCGCTAAAAGTACAATTTTCATTTTTTTTGAAGAGATTTCAAAACACGTCGCAAAAGTTTTCGCCACTCAAGCCGTGAAACCATTAATTGCCATAGATATACTAAGGCGCTTTTGAGAATTTAAATTACGATCAGCATAAGTTTGGTGCTTCATTCTCTTCTTTCTTTTAACAATTCACGACTTAATTGTTGAATCGTGATACAAAACTAATTGCGATTTTGAGACGCCGATACCGAATTATATTGCCGGCGTTGGAAGAAAATATATTCTTCATATTGGGCTTCGTGGCTGCGCGACTCCGCCCAATACGGAATATATTTTCTCCCAACTGGCCGGCAATATAATTCGGTATCGGCGTCTTAAAATCGCAATTAGTTTATAGAGTTGTTCATTGTCCTGAATTTCAGGACGTTGATACACCTAGAAAGGCCCTGAATTTCCCTCATATTAAAGGCCCTGCCCCCTTGACCATATAAAGTTTTTCGACTTTTTATATTATAAAATAAATAGAAGAAGGCTTTCTATATGTTCTATACAAAAACGATGCACAAATCGCAAGAGCTCAGGCGTGCACCATTTTTGTATAGAACAAAAAGAAAGGCAAACAATACAATACAATAACCTTTATTTTGGATTTTGCATGTAGGTGCGATATCTGCAGAATATCGAAAATCGGATATTTACCAGATATTTATCATTCGTCTAATGTCACCTTAATATCATCTAGTATCTGATATTTTTCAT
Source organism: Actinernus sp. WN-2022 (assembly GCA_030867875.1). Taxonomy (NCBI): domain Eukaryota; kingdom Metazoa; phylum Cnidaria; class Anthozoa; order Actiniaria; family Actinernidae; genus Actinernus; species Actinernus sp. WN-2022. The sequence continues at coordinate 3,683,597 of JAOWCC010000064.1, forward strand.
GAAATATTTTAGAAATAAATATCTGATATTTATAGTGGAAGTGAAGAATATCGATATGTAAGATACTATCAGATATTTATATTTTAGATCTAATATCATATTAATATCCTGTAGTATCTCATATTTTTCATAAAATATCTTAGAAAGAGATACCTTTATCTAAAAGATGTCTAATTAGAAAACAGTCGATAATATCGCATATCAACCTCCTTCACAGAGAAGAGAGACCTTTATCTAATAGATATGTTGTAGTTCAAATATATACATTGGTTTATATATGTTTAAACCAGTTAATGTTTTTGGAAAACTTTAAAACTGGTTTAATTTTTTTTAAAGATTAAACTGGTTCATAAATTTCAACTAGTTTTTTTTCAAAGATAGTGAAAAGGGAACTCACTAAGGTTAGGTTTATTTAAATTGTGGGTTTGGATTACAAATGTAGTTCACAGGACCATTGAAGAAGCATTATTTCAAAAAGATTAAACTGCATGGTTCATAAACTTCAACTAGTTTTTTTTTCAAGATAGTGAAAAGGGAACTCACTAAGGTTAGGTTTATTTAAATTGTGGGTTTGGATTACAAATGTAGTTCACAGGACCATTGAATAAGCATTATTTTTCGACTAGACTGCAGAAAACCCCACCACGTAATCTACCTTACAGGTCGACAGTCAACGTACGTGTTCACGCGTTGTCACGGTGGAACATGTACATGAATCGAGTTGGTGTGAGGGTCAACGCGTCAACGAATAAAATACTCTGTCTCGCTGAATATCTTTGTAATACAATCAACCGCAGTCTACTCGTTGGCGCGATGACTCGTTGACATGAATAAAGTGTACTCTATATATTACTACCTTCGTTCTACAATCATGATGCTTGAAAAGTCTCCTGCAAAGTCATGCTTGCTTGACCCTGTTCCTGCACACATTATGAAGCAAGATCTTGATTTTCTCGGTTCCTCAAGTTACTAAAATCATCAATGCATCATTGTCTGAGGGCGTGTTCCCTTAGCTTCGTCTCTAAAAACTGGCATCATACACCCATCCCTGAAAAAGTCCAACCAGGAGAAATTTTCAAGTTACCGTCCGATCACAAATATAACCTTTCTGTCTAAGTTACTAGAACGGGTTGCCTCTACACAGACGATGAACTACCTCTTGGGGAATGGTCTGCTTGCTAAATTCCAGTCAGCATATCGACTATTTCACAGTACGGAGACATCAATGCTATGCGTGAGGTGGTCTTAGTTTTGCTTGACTTATACTCCGCATTCGACACGATTGACCATGCTCTCCTTCTGGAGAGACTTCAGCATCGTTATGGGATCAGAGGCACAGTGCTAGCATGGTTCCGGTCATACCTCACTAACAGAGTACAATCAGTCATTGTCGGGAATACCGTCTCCACCAGCAAGACAATACAGTATGGCGTACTAGATGTTCTGTACTGTGGCCGCTTTTGTTCTCCCTGTATTTCGCACCGTTGAAGGATTTGATCAAGGCGCATAACCTCGATTGCATGATGTATGCAGATGACACCCAACTCTATGTAACTGTTAACTCTACATGTGATCGATCTGCTACATTAGCCGGCCAAATTGGAGCTATGTGTTAAAGATATCTTAATCTGGTGCACCGCCAACGAACTCGCGTGTAATCCACGTAAAACAGAGATCGTCCATCTCTCATCTCGGTTCATACAGTGTGAGCCGATGCCAGGTATATCCATTGATGGTACTATCATTGCTCCGGTTCCTGTCGCCCATGATCTTGGCATTGCTTTGGACAGTCACCTTATACTGACTACTCACATAAACAACATTTGCAAGTCAGCTTCTTTTGCTATCCGTAACATTGGAAGAATTTGCAAGTATATGTGTCAAGGAGACTGTTAGAAGTTGGTGCACGCTTTTATTACTTCCCGTCTGGACTGTTGCAACAGTATTCTGTTTGGGCTACCTGACTCTGAAATAGCTAAGCTACAGCGCTTACAGAACACTGCCGCTCGGCTAGTCGCTAAAACAAAGAAATCAGAACATATCACCCCTGTACTCAGTCAACTACACTGGCTTCCAATTAGATCTAGAATTAGTTATAAGGTTCTATTAATCACGTATCAAGCTCTCCATAGTCTGGCCCCGGATTATATTTCTGATCTGCTACAGAGATATAAGCCAGCCCTTACTTTAAGATCATCTAGTTATAACGTGTTGTCTATACCAAAGTCAAATACTGTGTCTTATGGTGATAGAGCGTTCTCGATCTGCGCTCCAAGACTTTGGAACTCTCTTCCGTCTAACATCAGGAGTGCCGACACTGTTAATGTATTTAAATCTAAGTTAAAGACTTTTCTTTTTAAATAGCTTGCTCGATATCACTAGAACACGTGTAAGTAGATAGTTTTTATTATTTTAAGTTTATTACCATCACTGCATGATATTGTAAGAGCATTGAGTGCTGTATAATGCTCCTAAAACGTATGTATGTATGTATGTATTATTATTATTATCAACCGCAGTCTACTTGTTGACACGATGACGCGATGACGCGTTGACATGAATAAAGTGTACTCTATATATTACTACCTTCGTTCTACAATCAACCGCAGTCTACTCGTTGAAACGATGACGCGTTGCAAATTACGTTGACTCGATATTCAGCTCTCCACATTGACTGTCAGGTATTCCACCCAAGCTTGCTGTGGTGGGGTATTCTGCAGTCGTCCCGATCACCTGTTGTTGACGGTTAGGGTGTTTTTAAATGTAGGGGCAGGGTTTGGATTAGTTCACAGGACAATTGAAGAAGTATTAGTTTTCTGTGTTGTTCAGTGATCTAGCTGGCCCTAAAAGCAGGCATAATTTACTTACTATAACTCTAAAAATCATAAATTAGTAGGCACCCGTTGTTGACGGTTGTGGTGTTTTGAAATATAGGGGTAGGGTTTGGATTAGTTCACAGGACCATTGAAGAAGCATTATTTTTCTGCATTCAGTGATCTAGCCCTAAAAAGCCTAATTTTACTATAACTCTAAAAATCCTACATTATTGAGCACTTGGGTTTATATTGAGGTTAGTTTTTTTATGTTGGGTTAGGGCTATATAGATTGTGTTAGGAATGAGTTTGCTTGGAGTGGAGTGTTAACTGGCTTTCATAAATCTGCTTGTTAGTGGCCCTGATGTTCGGCATGGAAACGGCAAAGTGAAACAGAAATGTTGATAACTTTTTGAGTTATTTCTGTGTAGTTCTCGAATATTTATCAGTCCATATTTGCGTCTTTTCACATCCACTGTGGGCGATTCTTTGATGAAGGAACAAGAGAATTAGTAGGGTGCTATATTATCTCTTCCTTGCTCTGTGGGTTTTTTCTCCGGTTTAACTCCCTCCACAAAAACCAACATGCTAAATTCCAAATCGTTCTGTGAATTAGCTGGTTCCTGACTTGGATCGATCAGCCCTTATGGTTGTTTCATGTGCTGTTAGAAATTCAGAGTTTTTTTAAGCCACTTCTTTGTTGTCTGGAGTTAGTTTGTTATTTGCACACTTCCATTTTCTTCTAGTCAGTGTTTTATTCCAATTGGAAAGCAGTCTAACGGATACTACGAGGAGTTACTTCAAGATCCTCGGCACTTGTTACTTTAAGATACTGTTCACCTATTTCGTAGAAGTTTTCTTCTAGATAAAATGTTGAGGTGGATGATGGAGAAAGTAGAGGGGAGGGGTGAGGAGTCAAAAAAACATTTTGTAGGGGAGGGGTGGGTGGAATTGTTTTATTTTAAATCCCCCAACAAAATTAAATTAAATTAAATCCCTCCAACAAAATTAAATTAAATTAAATCCCTCCAACAAAATTAAATTAAATTAAATCCCTCCAACAAAATTAAATTAAATCAAATTAAATCAAATCAAATCAAATCAAATCAAATCAAATCAAATCAAATCAAATCAAATCAAATCAAATCAAATCAAATCAAATCAAATCAAATCAAATCAAATCAAATCAAATCAAATCAAATCAAATCAAATCAAATCAAATCAAATCAAATCAAATCAAATCAAATCAAATCAAATCAAATCAAATCAAATCAAATCAAATCAAATCAAATCAAATCAAATCAAATCAAATCAAATCAAATCAAATCAAATCAAATCAAATCAAATCAAATCAAATCAAATCAAATCAAATCAAATCAAATCAAATCAAATCAAATCAAATCAAATCAAATCAAATCAAATCAAATCAAATCAAATCAAATCAAATCAAATCAAATCAAATCAAATCAAATCAAATCAAATCAAATCAAATCAAATCAAATCAAATCAAATCAAATCAAATCAAATCAAATCAAATCAAATCAAATCAAATCAAATCAAATCAAATCAAATCAAATCAAATCAAATCAAATCAAATCAAATCAAATCAAATCAAATCAAATCAAATCAAATCAAATCAAATCAAATCAAATCAAATCAAATCAAATCAAATCAAATCAAATCAAATCAAATCAAATCAAATCAAATCAAATCAAATCAAATAATACAAATTTCTCGTGAAATATTCGCCCGTATTCCATAGAAAACCATGAAGTAACCAGTAAATATCCGATACTATCGAATATCAACCTCCTTCACAGTGGAGAGAGACCTTTATCTAATAGATATCTACTAGATGTCTAATTAGAAAATAGTCGATAATATCCGATAATATCGAATATCGACGTCATTCACAGTGGAGAGAGACCTTTATCTAATAGATATCTAATTAGAGAATATCCGATAATATCCGATAATATCGAATATCGACGTCCTTCACAGAGGAGAGAGACCTTTATCTAATAGATATCTAATTAGAGAATATCCGATAATATCCGATACTATCGAATATCAACCTCCTTCACAGTGGAGAGAGACCTTTATCTAATAGATATCTAATTAGAGAATATCCGATAATATCCGATACTATCGAATATCGACGTCCTTCACAGAGGAGAGAGACCTTTATCTAATAGATATCTAATTAGAGAATATCCGATAATATCCGATACTATCGAATATCAACCTCCTTCACAGTGGAGAGAGACCTTTATCTAATAGATATCTAATAGATGTCTAATTAGAAAATAGTCGATAATATCCGATAATATCGAATATCGACGTCCTTCACAGAGGAGAGAGACCTTTATCTAATAGATGTCTAATTAGAGAATATCCGATAATATCCGATACTATCGAATATCGACGTCCTTCACAGTGGAGAGAGACCTTTATCTAATAGATGTCTAATTAGAGAATATCCGATAATATCCGATACTATCGAATATCGACGTCCTTCACAGAGGAGAGAGACCTTTATCTAATAGATATCTAATTAGAGAATATCCGATAATATCCGATACTATCGAATATCAACCTCCTTCACAGTGGAGAGAGACCTTTATCTAATAGATATCTAATTAGAGAATATCCGATAATATCCGATACTATCGAATATCGACGTCCTTCACAGAGGAGAGAGACCTTTATCTAATAGATATCTAATTAGAGAATATCCGATAATATCCGATACTATCGAATATCAACCTCCTTCACAGTGGAGAGAGACCTTTATCTAATAGATATCTAATAGATGTCTAATTAGAGAATATCCGATAATATCCGATACTATCGAATATCGACGTCCTTCACAGAGGAGAGAGACCTTTATCTAATAGATATCTAATTAGAGAATATCCGATAATATCCGATACTATCGAATATCAACCTCCTTCACAGTGGAGAGAGACCTTTATCTAATAGATATCTAATTAGAGAATATCCGATAATATCCGATACTATCGAATATCGACGTCCTTCACAGAGGAGAGAGACCTTTATCTAATAGATATCTAATTAGAGAATATCCGATAATATCCGATACTATCGAATATCAACCTCCTTCACAGTGGAGAGAGACCTTTATCTAATAGATATCTAATAGATGTCTAATTAGAAAATAGTCGATAATATCCGATAATATCGAATATCGACGTCCTTCACAGAGGAGAGAGACCTTTATCTAATAGATATCTAATAGATGTCTAATTAGAGAATATCCGATAATATCCGATACTATCGAATATCGACGTCCTTCACAGAGGAGAGAGACCTTTATCTAATAGATATCTAATTAGAGAATATCCGATAATATCCGATACTATCGAATATCGACGTCCTTCACAGAGGAGAGAGACCTTTATCTAATAGATATCTAATTAGAGAATATCCGATAATATCCGATACTATCGAATATCGACGTCCTTCACAGAGGAGAGAGACCTTTATCTAATAGATATCTAATAGATGTCTAATTAGAGAATATCCGATAATATCCGATACTATCGAATATCGACGTCCTTCACAGAGGAGAGAGAACTTTATCTAATAGATATCTAATTAGAGAATATCCGATAATATCCGATACTATCGAATATCGACGTCCTTCACAGAGGAGAGAGACCTTTATCTAATAGATATCTAATTAGAGAATATCCGATAATATCCGATACTATCGAATATCGACGTCCTTCACAGAGGAGAGAGACCTTTATCTAATAGATATCTAATTAGAGAATATCCGATAATATCCGATACTATCGAATATCAACCTCCTTCACAGTGGAGAGAGACCTTTATCTAATAGATATCTAATAGATGTCTAATTAGAGAATATCCGATAATATCCGATACTATCGAATATCGACGTCCTTCACAGAGGAGAGAGACCTTTATCTAATAGATATCTAATTAGAGAATATCCGATAATATCCGATACTATCGAATATCAACCTCCTTCACAGTGGAGAGAGACCTTTATCTAATAGATATCTAATAGATGTCTAATTAGAGAATATCCGATAATATCCGATACTATCGAATATCGACGTCCTTTACAGAGGAGAGAGACCTTTATCTAATAGATATCTAATTAGAGAATATCCGATAATATCCGATACTATCGAATATCGACGTCCTTCACAGAGGAGAGAGACCTTTATCTAATAGATATCTAATTAGAGAATATCCGATAATATCCGATACTATCGAATATCGACGTCCTTCACAGAGGAGAGAGACCTTTATCTAATAGATATCTAATTAGAGAATATCCGATAATATCCGATACTATCGAATATCAACCTCCTTCACAGTGGAGAGAGACCTTTATCTAATAGATATCTAATAGATGTCTAATTAGAGAATATCCGATAATATCCGATACTATCGAATATCGACGTCCTTCACAGAGGAGAGAGACCTTTATCTAATAGATATCTAATAGATGTCTAATTAGAGAATATCCGATAATATCCGATACTATCGAATATCGACGTCCTTCACAGAGGAGAGAGACCTTTATCTAATAGATATCTAATTAGAGAATATCCGATAATATCCGATACTATCGAATATCGACGTCCTTCACAGAGGAGAGAGAACTTTATCTAATAGATATCTAATAGATGTCTAATTAGAGAATATCCGATAATATCCGATACTATCGAATATCGACGTCCTTCACAGAGGAGAGAGACCTTTATCTAATAGATATCTAATTAGAGAATATCCGATAATATCCGATACTATCGAATATCGACGTCCTTCACAGAGGAGAGAGACCTTTATCTAATAGATATCTAATTAGAGAATATCCGATAATATCCGATACTATCGAATATCGACGTCCTTCACAGAGGAGAGAGACCTTTATCTAATAGATATCTAATTAGAGAACATCCGATAATATCCGATACTATCGAATATCGACATCCTTCACAGAGGAGAGAGACCTTTATCTAATAGATATCTAATTAGAGAATATCCGATAATATCCGATACTATCGAATATCGACGTCCTTCACAGAGGAGAGAGACCTTTATCTAATAGATATCTAATTAGAGAATATCCGATAATATCCGATACTATCGAATATCAACCTCCTTCACAGAGGAGAGAGACCTTTATCTAATAGATATCTAATTAGAGAATATCCGATAATATCCGATACTATCGAATATCGACGTCCTTCACAGAGGAGAGAGACCTTTATCTAATAGATATCTAATAGATGTCTAATTAGAGAATATCCGATAATATCCGATACTATCGAATATCGACGTCCTTCACAGAGGAGAGAGACCTTTATCTAATAGATATCTAATTAGAGAATATCCGATAATATCCGATACTATCGAATATCGACGTCCTTCACAGAGGAGAGAGACCTTTATCTAATAGATATCTAATTAGAGAATATCCGATAATATCCGATACTATCGAATATCGACGTCCTTCACAGAGGAGAGAGACCTTTATCTAATAGATATCTAATTAGAGAATATCCGATAATATCCGATACTATCGAATATCGACGTCCTTCACAGAGGAGAGAGACCTTTATCTAATAGATATCTAATTAGAGAATATCCGATAATATCCGATACTATCGAATATCGACGTCCTTCACAGAGGAGAGAGACCTTTATCTAATAGATATCTAATTAGAGAATATCCGATAATATCCGATACTATCGAATATCGACGTCCTTCACAGAGGAGAGAGACCTTTATCTAATAGATATCTAATAGATGTCTAATTAGAGAATATCCGATAATATCCGATACTATCGAATATCGACGTCCTTCACAGAGGAGAGAGACCTTTATCTAATAGATATCTAATTAGAGAATATCCGATAATATCCGATACTATCGAATATCGACGTCCTTCACAGAGGAGAGAGACCTTTATCTAATAGATATCTAATTAGAGAATATCCGATAATATCCGATACTATCGAATATCGACCTCCTTCACAGTGGAGAGAGACCTTTATCTAATAGATATCTAATTAGAGAATATCCGATAATATCCCTTGATAATATCCGATAATATCCGATAATATCCGATATTATCAATATCTAATATCCGATACTATCAATACTATGATATCGGATATTCGATAATGTGCAGATATCGCGCCTACCTCGGATTTTGGGGGGTTTCTCAGTGTAAGCATGTCCTGAAATTGTTAAAGCACTTGAAAACACTTGAAAACTTCGCTAAATTCCCCATTAAGTTCAGGTGTATTTAGACTCGTTCTATTAATGATTTGGGATTTAAAATGGTTAGGTTTTTTTTCAAATTTGGGGGTTAGGTTTTAGAAGGTTTGAATGAAAATTCGAAAAAATGAATTATTAATATGCTTACACTGAGAAAGCGCCTTATTTTGCTTCGAATTTAAGATAGCAAATACATGCCAACTTCTATTTGTTAAATGGTAGGCTGATCAATAACTTTAGCCGGTAAATAAGTTCTAGTCAGATACAGTTCTAATTTAATGGGAAACTATATTACTACGTCGATATTTGCAGTTCCTTTAATATTTTAGTCACTATAACCCTGGGGTCTGGTCTAATTCTAAATTCTTAGATATCAGTTTCCTCTTATACTAGAGACCGTTTTGCGAAGCATGCTATAATACAAGGACAAAATACTTACCTAAGTAGAGAAGAAACACCACGCAACGCTCGACTGGCAAAACAAAATGGCGGAAGGACATGAAGATATGGGCTTCCTGCGGTAAAATGCAAACCACAGGAATCCCGATATTTTCATGTATTCTCAGTGCCAAATCCTATATGCGGTCTTCCTGTGGTAAATGCATACATATGTACATACTAAAGGATATAGCCTGCAAAACAGGCGCTTCGAAGGGAGACTTAAAAAGCCTTGCGAGCAGAGCGAGCTATTTCCGATGTGATATTCGACCAAATTGTTCCACCTAAACGGAGAGTCTCGCAAAAAGTCGGTAAAGTCTCGAAATCTCGAATTTTAAAGGTCGGGTCTCAGATTCTCGATTTTTGCTTACTTTGCCCTTCTCGGAGTCTCGGATTTTTTTTGGAGAGGGTATCGGATTGTTTTTGGAGAGGTTCGCGCTTTTTAACTCTTTTTATTAGCTTTCATTGTGTTTTTTTTTGCGGCCTCTGCATGTTTTTATAAGGTACGAGAACGACAGCTAATTGGTTGAATAAAGGAATAACATGACTTTTGGAGGGCATATTGTTTATTTGTGCCCGCGTAATACCATTTGCGGCCCGAGTATAGCGAAATGGCACTACAAGGGCGCAAATAAACAATATGTCCCGACAAAAGTCATTTGATTATCATTATTATCAATAAACTAGACCAAATAATATTCAAATTCAATAGACCTTAATAATTTTTTTTAATGTGCGAATTTCAATAGTACAATTTCAAACTGTGGAATGAATTCCAATATAACTTCAAGTATATTTAACTGTGGTTTCATGCAACAAACTACGAATCCACTAAATCCACTTCCGTGACTGGATTAATTAAAAATAGCTTTAAAATAGCTGAACAATCTCTGAAAATAATATTTTAACTTCGACATGGCGAATGGCGAATGGTGGGGCATTTGAACACCTTGCTTGTCCCCACCGTGAGGAATTTGAAGAAGAAAAAACGAAAATGGCTAATGCCTGGCGGTTGTCCCGGGGGAGAGGGGGGGAATGGGCATTGCTGGAATGGACTGATGCATTATCCCCAAATCAGAATTTTGACTCCTTATTTCTTCCATTGTAAGTGATAAAATAGGCTTTGATTTTGTTTTTATCGATGAGCTTTCGTTCTACGAGAAACTGCAGTTCAAAACTTGCCGCAAGAGTTTTGCACTTGAATGGTTTTCCCGCAACTGATTGGTTAAAATGCATCGGATGACGGCGGAACCGAGAACCAATCAGCTGCAGGGATGATAATGCATTAGCAGCCGCTGAAAGTCATTTGCCGCCCGCAGAGCGCATTTTTTCAAGAGGCCGGTTTTCTATTTGGCCGCGAATATTTATAATCCGATGGTGAATTCCTCACCTGGCGTTATGGTACCAACCTCGTGACCAGGGTCTTCTCGGTCAGATCCAAGATGGCGGCTATTCCGAGAGAAGACCCCAACCTCGTTCCCAGGGTCTTGTCGGTCAGATCCAAGACGGCGGCTACCCGAGAGAAGACCCTGGTAAAGGCTGAACTGTCACGTATTCTGATTGGTTCTTCGATTATGACTCAAGGGTTGTTCTGACAATGCTTTTTATTCGGGCCAAACGGACCGAGTCCAGAGAGGTGAACTTGTATGTATATTCGAGTGCTCAAATTTTATCAATAAAACGATTTTAAATAACCTCCCTTAAAACACGTTGTGTAGGTAGAGCAATAGATGAAGTGCATTACTGGGTAGTTTTCTGGTAAGTTTCATCAGTGGAAAAGCCAGGAGAAGCTTCGCTTCGCTTCGACGCTAACGGAAAATGAACGGCTTTTTAGGATTCTCTTCTAGCTTAGATACATCCTGCTAGCTTTCCACTGTTTCTTTATCCAAGTAAACTCCATTTCGAGTCATTTAGTAGACCTGTTTTCACTGCATCGTTCGCCGCGTGGAAATATACCGTTAATCGCTTCTCGCTTACTCTGGATTGGGATACCTATGGTTTATACACGTCATGAACTATTTCCATATTTAGCTTGGCCGCCATCTTAGATCGCCAAATCACGTGACAAAATAGTCCCAAAATCTGGGAGTATTTGATCACGTGATCCAGCCCTCTCGGGTAGCCGCCATCTTGGAACTGACGAGTTCTAATAAGAACGAAACAACTGTCTATGGCTGCAATCTATAGCTAGTCCGAGCGCTTTTCGTGTCAGGCCTAGCTAACCGTAGTGCTTTGTATTAGAATTTTATGTTGTATATCAGCTTTGCTGTAGTCTTCAGACTTTTCATTCTTATCTTGGATCTGACCGAGAAGACCCTGGGGACGAGGTTCTCTCGGAGTACCTTGGTAACGAGGTTGGATGGGTACTGGGTGTTTCGTCATAATAACAACAGTCTCTGGCTCGGATTTTGAAAACGCAAGCCGGTCTCGGCGTCTCGCAAAGTCTCTGATTTACCATTCGCCACCCCTAACTTCGCATGCATGTCACTGACGCACAACGTAGTAATTCTTCACTTTTCATCTAAATTTCTGAAAATTATTATCTTTTAGAAGTAACGTTTTTCAAGCAGCAGTCTAAAACCCGATAAAACACTGCTGCTCGTTTATTAAACAGTACTTAAAGGAGCAGTGTCACGACTAGTATTCATGCCCAAAAATGTGTCAGGCGGACAAGAAATCAAAAGCTGTGACAGAAGTAGAAGTCCGTGAGTAATCCGCTTGCATCGGCGTATTTGCACGATATCACGAGCCGAAATTGCTTTAAAACTATACTTCAGTATTATATGGTTAGGTTTGATGTTATATTTTTATAAAGCAACATTTTATTTATTTCAATCGAAAAAGAAATTCGCAGCGGCGCGTGACTTAGCGTGATTTTGCCTTTGTCTATAGCAAACAATCAGAATCGTGATACTGCTCCTTTAAACTATTGTATAACAAAAACTCAACAATAGTTTAATTAAAGTTTAGTAAATTTATTTATTTATGACATTCGGACACAAGGTCACGGGAGAAGATTCTACCTCGGTAAGTGTAAACACGGCATAAGCAGGTCTTGCTCCAACATTTAGCATTCAGATATGTATTTGATTTTGAATTTCGTGCAATAACAAGCAATCAGTAAGGAGCACTCAAGACAGAGATGTGGACTCCACTAAGGAGATCGATGGCGGTTTCTGGGAAAATCCCCACCCCACCCCCCACACTTCATCCTAACCTTTCATGGTTAATCGTTAATTTACTAAGCCTTATTTAAAGTGCCCCTAAACCCTTTTGCAATTTTTATATATATGAAACTTTGAAAGGTTTTGAGTACTTCTGCGAAGAAATTTTTGGCTTACAGAGAATACTCTATGTTCTAGGCTTGTTTGAAATGGTGAAAATGTGACCTCTCCTGACCCATTACCGTGTAAGAAAAAGCCTGGGTCGATTTCCTATCTTACGTCACCTCATTAATGCATTATTGTCCACGACGCCTTTCTATCACAACAGCATCGATATATAGAGAATATACCCAGTCTGTGAGATTTTAGTAAAGAAAACAGCTATTTTAGACAAAATGCTAAATATTTATTCAAGTTATTGCAAAGTCGAATGAATTGGATGACGTAAGATAGGGAATCGACCCAGGCTTTTGCTTACGCGGTCATGGGTCAGGAAATGTCACATTTTCACCATTTCAAACAAGCCTAGAACATAGAGTATTCTCTGTAAGCCAAAAATTTCTTCGCAGAAGTACTCAAACCCTTTCAAAGTTTCATATATATAAAAATTGCAAAAGGGTTTAGGGGCACTTTAAGCCTTTGTTTATTTTTTGTCAAGAGCCCATAACCAAGAGCGAGAATCTCCCATACTACCTCTATGCTACGGCATTTTCACAAGTTAGGTTATTTTTAGAACGGTTTCCCGCTATTCTTGGGTTGCAATCATTCCTATGTGTTGGTATAACAAAAGTAGCTAATGATGCATCTTTTGTTCTGCCACTAGTGTAACCTACTGATTGGCGGCAAAAATAATCCAAAAATAGCCTAACTTGTGAAAATGCCGTGTCATCTACATAGGAGATATGGACGCTCTTGGTAATGGGCTCTTGTTTTTGTTTAGTAAATTCTAGGTCCACTGATTTAAGCGGTACGCGACGATACTAGAATCACGCCTCGCGCGCTCGGAGCATTGTCGTACCACTTATAGTATATACTAGTATACCCAATAGGACAGGTAGTGAATGCTGCCGCTCAGTAAAGGAAGTGTAATTGATGAAAACCTACAGTAGCACTTTGTCAGGAAAAATCACTGGGTGATAAAAATACCAAGGTGTTAGATGAATATATTTCGTAGTTTTGGGGCTATCGTGCGACTGAAGCCTGTTTGAGAGTGGAACCTCGGAGTTGAGTTCGAGCATCCGTCTTTATAAAGAAGTATTAAAAAGACCTGCAATAGTGTAATTAACTCTAAATTTCGTGCATTGTCGTAATCAATAATCCATAACAATGGCACCTGTAACAAGTGCTTGTCGACAATGGTTTTCATTGAACTTACGACCTCAAACTGCGCAGTCGTGAAACCAAAATCAGGAATCAAACCGATTTAACTTTTCTCTCTTTTACAATAACGTTCGCCGTTCAGCGATTTGATTGGTCAAACAAGCTCGAACACTTTTGATCCGACTCTGAATTTCAAGCTTAGCTATATATGTTTCTAGGGCTTAAAAATCTCTCTCTTCTAAGACTTAAACATCCACTGTAAATTGAATGCATTTTTGCTCTTCCATTTCGCTAGACACTAATAAGATCTGGACCAAGGGAGCACGGTTGTTTCACTCACGATCTCTTCCAGGTTTAGCCGCCATCTTGAAATTCATTTATTACAATGCGACTTTCCGCTGACCCTAAATAATGTTGGCGCTCACGCTCACGAGGGAGTTCGCCGAACGAGTTCCGAAGCGGAGATTGTAACTAGAAAAGCGGGGAGTGAAACTGTGGTGCACGTGACGTCTATGAACCAATTGGAAACAAGAACTCGGTGTGTGTATTTCTCCTGAGCCTAGGAAACGATTACGGCAGTTGCAAGAATGTAGATAGGATTTGAAAACCGCAAACCGACTGCCTTGTTGATTTCAAAGTCTAATAAATCGCTGGGAAAATGTTTTTCTCTCAACGTATTTGAAGAACCGTTGACACTTATGGCAGGAACGAGGAACAACCTACAAACGGGGAAAATCCTTTGAATTCAGCTGACCGGATATTTTTAATAGGTTCTAATACTTCAGAGGTTTTCAATTATAATTATAATGGCAGTCGTTCTGTGATTTTGAAAACACTGTAGCAATAAACACAACCTTCAGTACATTATTAAACGATTTGCCTCAAAATAAAACACAACTTCGCAGTTTCTGTCCCGAAACGTTGCTATCCTGAATCGCTTGATATCCTAGTCGTAAATAATCTGCTTTTTAGGCAACCTAAGGCCAAGTCCATACAGCGCTGGTTGGACAAGAAGGGCCGCCATTTTCAACTGCCTTCGCACAAAGGCGCGTGTTCACCGGCCACCTGATTAATACTACACATGTTTGTAAGTTTTATTCGTAATTATATTCGTAGTTTACATGAAAGGTTTTCATGAATGAATGAATGAAGTAAAGTGTTCAAAAGTCGAAACAAGTATGAAAAGTTTGGTTTATCGTGTGAAAGAACTTGATAAGAATCTCAATCCGATAATTTTGAAGGAATCGTTCAGGACTCGAAAGCCGCATAACTGTACTTGAACCTAGAGAAAGGGTAATTAATAATTTCTACCGAGTAAAAAAGTAACGACAAGCGTACGGCGTCGCCAACACATTGATGAATCGCAGATGAATGGGAAAGCAAACTTGTATTAGACTCTCCGATGTAGCCGAGCTCTTTGCACTGTTGATAGATTGAAAGAACATCTAGTAAATAGTATCTAAAGTTGTCAAAGATACAGAAGATGAAATGGCTGCTTCCAGCGAGAACATGGCTTCTAAAAACACGAAGACTAGATAAGTACGGCCACTCAAGAAGTCAAGTGAATTTCGACCATGGCAGGTTTTCAACTCAAATCTTCCACAAACATGCACACTTTTGTCTCCAGATAATGCTTTCGGGTTCCTGGTAAAGTTGTGATTGAACATCAGTGCAACTAACTAAATTATAGGTCAGTTTTCATCCTTAAAAAAAGTATTTTTGATGTCGGAAACCAAACTGTTGTGAACGCCACGAGCTAGATTCAACTTCAGTGAAAGTTGTCGAATCTCGGTCTAATTTTAGCTTGATTTCTATTGGCTCTTCGATTTGCCGCGAAATGGGTTCCTGGCATGTGCTCCACACAGTCGGAAGCTCATTGCAGACAATCAAGCTAGCTCACTGCACACTGGAGTATTCAGCCAAGTCCCAAAACTGACCATTGTCGGAGGAAATAGGACAAAATGCATATCCTGTTCGACCAATTATTGTAGGCTTTACTGCAACAACAGTTCTGCGACTATTTCACGACCACAAAACAGGCACTTTCGCGCATGCGTTAATTTCTTCAATTCCGGTTTCTAAAAATCTTAAACATTTAGAGCGCTTTCACTAAACACCAAACTTTCTATCGTTAAAATGTTCTTGACGACATTCTCCACAAAACCGAGCATGGATTTAGGAAACCGACAGTTATGGCTTTTCATTCACCAAAAAAGCTTAAAATTGGACTGAAAAGTGTTGTAAAATCTTTATTTTTTGTCGTAATGGCAAACGCATGCTCGGTTTTATGCGCATTAATTCGTAGGTTCGGAAAATATTCATAAATTACTAGTAGATTAAATATCCTTGGAGAGTCTTGGATAAATTTTCTGATTTTGATGACGTCATCATGATGTCACTTAATGACGTCATCAGACTACAAGACCATACCCTAGGAGTCACCTTGACAATAATCATTGCCCACTCTTTAATTTTCCGGGTTTTACGAGGCTGCAAACTTTCCCTAGCAACGTTCGATTTAAATATGTCAATGGGCCGTCAAGCTCCGGTCTGACTAGCGGGAGGTCGCGGATTCAAACCCCGGCAGGACAAACACTCAGGGTATTAAAATAACCGAGTCAGAAGGTGTTGCCTTTCTGAAACAATCTCGTACTCGATCTGCAAATGATTAGACCTTCACGTCTTCTCGGATAAGGGCATAAATCGTAGGTCCCACGTCGCCTCAACTTCATTAGTCTAACACTATCACGAGTTACCGACGTTAAATAAAGTTACTGTACTTTACTTTACTTCTGTCACGTGACTTAAACCACGAAATCAGAAAATCAAAAACGCGGCTCCGAATTTAACACAAAGAGGAGGATTAAATGAGTGGATGTAGTTTAGGTTAGAATAGATGACTACACTGTTCCGTTAAATGAGCCAGACTTTAACATGCTCGAGAATGACATCGTTTTTGTTGCTATAGCCGAGCCGACAGCGCGCGCTCTCCAATTAAGGGTTCCCGGTTTGCACGGTCGTGGGTTCGATACCACGACCGAAACAGTGTTTCCCCCTTTTTAACCCCGGATATCATTTTATTTTACTCTCCTTTTATCATTCTCGTATTTGTTTCGGACTCGGGCCACTTGCTTGTACCAGATGACGTTTCAATGTAACAATTGGAGCTCCACCCATAGGCTTGGCTATGTATATATTATTATCATAATGTGGAGAGAATGTAATGTCATACAGAGTGAGGCGAGTCCCCAGTACATTTTGTTTTCAATTACGTATACTCTCGGAACATATCCCCCTCTATACTATAAACGTAAACTAGAAATGGTAAAGTGGCAACGATAAATTATTTCAAATGACAGAAATGGTTGTTAGAAATGGCCAGGTATGTTATGGTGATAGTACTTGTAAAATGTATGTTACTATACTCTGCCATGGTGGCTAATGAACTCGGGAATGCGCAAATTAATTACGCATACATTTACATGGCTCTCCTAAATTTACTTGAAAATGTATAATACTATATGGACTATTTAATTAACAGTTCTTTGAGAGCAGTCCGTTGTAGTAACGCGTGGCTCTCCTTGGCCTGACGTTGCTGCAACTCTGTGGCTCTCCATACATCTAAATTACTACAACAACACTTTATTAATACTCTTACAAAAAAAAAACATAAGTGGGTAAAAGAGAAACGAGTAAAGAAAGTTAGAGTAAGCGCTACTTAGAATAACCTAAGGCATTCACGGGGGACGAGGAGTACAAGCTTCTGGACCGGTCTTTCGAGATACGAGGTTACGTTGTGTCTTCGACCCTTCGCATCTAAGGAGCTGTCGCCAAGTACTAATCTGACTTTACGGGCGTGTTCGTCTTCATCTACCGGCGCATCCTCTACTTTCGCTAAGTGCCACTTGTTTCGAGGTAGATTGTCGTCCTTGATAATGACGATGTCGTCCACTTGTACGTCGCGACGCGGACGAGTCCACTTCTGACGTTCTTGCAAGGTGTGTAAAAACTCTTTCTTCCAACGTGACCAAAATTCATTGGCTAAGTGCTGCACTCGACGCCATCTCTTCCTTGAATAGAGATCTGCATGCTGAAATTCTCCAGGCGGCGGCAAGACGACTTGTGACTTCATGGTAAGAAGATGATTGGGGGTTAAGGCTTCTGGGCAATCTGGTAAACACAGGTTCTGCACAGTAAGTGGACGACTGTTCACAATCGCTTATGTCTCGCACATAAGAGTACGTAGGGATTCATCGTCTAACTGCTGTCCTGTTTCGTCTAGTAGAGTAGCTAGGACGCTGCGTACTGTACGTATCTGCCTTTCCCAAACTCCGCCCATATGGCTTGCCGAGGGAACGTTCATTTCAAACTTGAACCAATCGCAGTTTCTTTTCAGCAAGAAGTCTTGGATCTTTGCCTGGTCCATCTCTGCGAGGGCTTGTTGCAGTTCTCTCTTTGCGCCTACGAAGTTCGTACCTCTGTCTGATCTTAGCTGTCTTATGGGCCCGCGTCGGGCAAGAAAACGGCGTAGCGCATCAATGAGCGAGGAGGTATCCAGAGAGTTAGCTGTTTCGAGGTGAATAGCACGACAGGCCATGCAGGTGAAAATAATTCCGTATCTTTTCAATTCTTTCCGTCCTTCTTTAGTGTACCAAGGTCCGAAGAAATCCACTGCGCACGATGTAAACGGGGGTGCTGGCTCGAGTCTGTCTATCGGTAAGTCTGCCATTTTTTGCTCTTGGACTGTACCACGAAGCTTTCGACAAGTTACACAACTCGAGATGAAACTGGAAACTGCGGAGCTGCCACCAATGATCCAACTAGAACGTAGTTCGTTCAGAGTCATTCCCCGTCCTTGGTGTTTCGTCTTCTGGTGGTAGTGTTTCACCACTAGTCCAGTAACGTGACTCTTTCTAAGGTAGGATGGCTGGATGTTTGACATCGTAGGGGATATTTGATCGTCTGATACGTCCTCCAACTCTCAGAATTCCATGCTCATCAAGGAATGGATCCAGTCGAAAGAGTGAGCTGATTCTTCTCATCGACGTGTTGCGTTCTCTCGTGAATGGGGTTTTGCAGGGGTCTTCTCCGTCTAAAGTGTGAAGTATCTTTATTTCCTTCGCGAAGGCGTCTTCTTGGACAAGTTTAATTATTACTTCTTCAGCTTGACGAAGTTCTTCTACGGTTACAGACTGGCTAGATTTCGTCACTGAGCGAGTCTTGAGTTTCAACTTGAGTTCGAGGCATGTAGCGAAGGCCTTTCTAGCACGATACCGATCAGAAAAAATAGCTTACACGTTCAAGCATTGATGCCATCTTTATTTCAGCAGTTTTCACAATGAAGACTTGCACTTTCTTGACTTCTGGGTCGTCCGTTGAGATAGGGCGATAGCAATCTTCTTCATCCTCTATCTGCAGCTCTGATTTCCATAGGAAATTTGGACCTGTTAGCCAGCGGCTATCTTTAAGGTCTTGCGCACTAAGGCCACGTGAGGCTTCGTCAGCTGGATTATCGTTCGTCCTGACGTACCTCCACTGGACGGGGGAACTGTGATCTCTAATTTGCTGCACTCGTTTCGCAACGAAGACTTGAAATCTCCGTGAATCATTGCGAATGTATCCTAGGACGACTTGGCTGTCCGTCCAAAACGTCTCAGTGATCTTGACGTATTCAAGTTCGCGCTGTAACATCGTACTAACTCTGGTTGAGACAACTGCTGCGGTCAGTTCCAAACGAGGGACAGTGATTGTTTTCAGTGGCGTCACACGAGCCTTTCCCATAACAAATGAACAGAGAACTTGATCTTCATTGTTGGTTAGTCGAAGGTACTACTTGCATCTGAAAAGTGATGAAGTTCTACTGCATTTAATTCCCCAAAGTTGTCCGGCTTGTAACATCTCTTAATGTTCAGATCTTCTAGGGATATGAGGCTTGTTCTCCACCTTTCCCAACGATGTCTTATAGATTCCGATACGAGATCGTACCAATTAGAACATCCAGGGGAAGACGTTGCACCAAACAAGTGGACCATCATTCTGTATTCTGCTGGATTCTTCTTAGTGTCACCATTCTCCCACCAATAGAATCTCAGGAAGTCTCTATGTTCGCTGTCTACCTTGAACTGGTGGAACATTCCCTCTATGTCACACATGAGGGCAAACAGTTCTTGTCTGAAGCGGCATAGTACGCCAACTAGGGTGTTAGTTAGATCAGGCCCAGACAATAGATGTTCATTCAGCGATTCACCTCTGTATCTGGCACTACAGTCATACACAACACGGAGGTTCTCGGGTTTCTTTGGATGGAATACTCCATGATGGGCGATATACCACACTTTCCCATCTTCACAAATAAGTTGGTTCTCTGGTACCTTCTCAGCGTAACCTTACTCGATGACGTCATCCATAGCTGCAATGTACTTGTTGCGATATATCTCGTTCTTCTCTATACGAGTTTTCAATTTCTTCAGTCTGTTTTCAACAAAGGCCTTGTTGTTTGGCAAGTATGGAACTTATTCTCTGAAGGGGAGAGGCATCTGATAATGCCCGTCATCTCTCTGGCTGATTCCGTCCTCCATTGTTTTCAGGAATTTTCTCTCTTCTTGAGACAGTGCATTTTCCTCCGTTATAGCTTCCGAAAAGTCCTGTTCAAACATCCTAGTAACCAGTTGGAAGGGATTGATGATCTCTTTGACGTCGCTCTTGTAAGAGAAATGGCAGGTTCTTTTCGACGGTGTAGCTTCATGCCATATTTCTCGAGCCACAATTCGATTGGTTACACCGATGGAATCTTCATCATCATCATCATCACCATCATCATCATCATCATAGTCTTCTTTGACCTTGCCGATTATACCCCAGCCAAGATCCGTTCTTAGAGCGTAAGGTTTGTCGTAATCACTTGAAATCACCTCACGAGGGATAATTGCACGAGAACAGTCTGAGCCAATCAACAGCCCTACGTCGATATCGTCCTGATATGGCATAAGCTTGTCAGATATCCGTGCGACATGAGGCCACTGTCTTGCTTATCTCTGGTTTCGGAATTTGGCTTCGTTTGGCCGGAATAGACTCTCTTGAGTATGTCTTGGGCAGTTTAATGGTTACTTCACGTTTGAAATCTTGAACAACCAAGTGTTTGATCTTGCTGCTGTCTATTCTTTCGCCTTCGGCGTGCATGGTTGTCAACAGCAGCTCGGTTTCTTGTCCTTTAATACCAAGTTGTTTCAACGTTCTTGCCTTCACAAAGGTTGTATCGGATTGATCGTCAAGCAGGGCGTAAACCAATTTATCCTTTTTTGGATTTTCTTCATGATTCAGCCAGACTGGAACGATCATTGAATAAGAAACGTTCTTGCATTCACCTTTCGCGTTTGTACAATTTGTCGTTTTTCTTCGCCCGCATTACTGTCCTTAGTATCTCTGGGCTTGGCCTTTTTCTTGAAATCGCCGTGAAGGGAAGTCGGATGTGACTTGTTACACGTCCCGCATGTTATTCTTTCAGTACAGTCCTTCGATCGATGTCCTTGCTTCAAACAGCCAAAGCAAAGTCTTTCGGACATGGCCAACGCCTTCCTTTCTTGCACAGTCCTCTTTACAAATTCCTCACAAGTATCTAATTCGTGCGGCTTGTTGCATACCAAAGACGGCTGACCTTTACTCTTATCATCGTTTTCCTTTTTCGATGGATTGCTTGAGGCTGTCACAAAGGAACTTCCGCCTTGAAACCGTCTTTGCTTGATGGACTTGTCAGCAGTCTCCTTCGCTGTTTTCTTGTGTTCTTCAGTCTTGGAATACGGGGTCACAGGCGATGTCTGCCTCCTTAACCAAAAACTTCATAAACTCGGTGAAGGGTGGGAAAGCTTCTTTGTCCTCCTTGTAATGGTATACCACTCGACTCCAGCGACTGACAATCCATCTTGGAAGTTTGGTTAGCATCTTGCGGTTTTCTTGATTGTCATCAAGGGACTTGAGGGCATCAATCTTTACCATGGCCTTCTCGCAGTGTGTGAGGAAGTCTGCGTACTTTTTGACGGTATGCGGCGGCGACAGCAAACGGGTCCCCAAAGCGCTTAGACAGCATCTCTTTAGCCCTCTCGTAAGAATATTCTCCATTGATAAATATGAAGCCATCTACAGCTTCCCTTGCTTCTTTGTCGACATATTTCCTTAAGTGTAGCTTCTCGGATGGCTTGACGGTCCTACTTTCGATTAAACTTTCAAATGCTTGAATCCAGGTTGGATATTGTAACAAGTCTCCGCCAAAGACTCCCGGTTCTGGAAGAGGGAGACGTGCTTGTCCTTGACTCTCTGCCATCAACTTGATGATTTCCAATAACTGCGTTGTGGTGTTTGGAGGAGGAGCAGGAGTTACGCACTCTTGGTATAAAGACGTAAAGACGTCAGCCGAGGAATTCAGCTGAACTCGGCTTTCTTGTGGCACACGTTGCACTTGAGGACCTGCAAGGACTTGCGGCACTTGCTGCACTTGAGGAGCTGCAAGGACTTCCGGCACCTGAGGAGCCGTAATAACTTGCTGCACTTTAGAAGCTGTAAGTTCAAGTGGTCTCACCGGAAGACGTGCTGGAGGAGTGTTTCCGATATATTCTAATTGAGTGTAGATGCTCGCTGAATCCAATTTCTGTTGGCGGACCTTCTGAGATCAAGTTCATACCCTCACGCTGATGCCTGGAACACACCTCTATTCTCGCTTCAGTCTGAACAAGCTCTTCTCTTATCTGGAAATTTTTCTCACATTCTTTGATAGCTTCTAGAATGTTTTCTTCATCCATGAGCACATCAGTCTTTCTTTTCCCTATTTGCTCTAATCGTTGTTTCATCATTCTAGTCATCTCCCTCTTTTTTAGCACCAGAGCCATCTTTGCCTTTAAAGCAGCTGCGTCACTTTCCAGATCGCTTCTTTTCTGGGTTGATCTACGTGAGCCTTTCTTCGAAGTCTTTGAACTTATCGAGCTTCTTGAACTCCTTGAACTCCTGGAACTCCTAGAACTCTTGTCACTTTCAGCTCTGAGCTCCAATTCCAACTCTCTCTGTCTTCCACTCAATTGCCGGAGCATTTCTGTATTCTCTCTTGCCACAGTTTCGTGATTGTTGAAGAACTCGTTCTTCTCTTCCTCGGTAATTAATGCAGACTCTAAGGATTCTTGGGCAGTAGCAAGTTGATTCATTTGTATCTCCAAAATGTTGCCCTGATCTTGCAAGGCGGGAATATCCCTCTCCGTCATCATCAACGACTGTAATAAATTCATCTGGGTTCTTCACTTTCGCTTCGTTGATCTGTAGTTTGCTCTCAGACGCTCAAGAGAATATTCCCTCCCTCTTGAAGTTTGCACTCTCGTACGTACACTGTTTACTATTTCACGTGTTATCTCGTTGGCTGGCGAAGCAGCGGCCAGTGGGTTGATGCTTGGGTTAGAAGAATCCGTTAATCCAGGTAATCCGTCTTGGCTCGCCATTTCGGCCGAGAAATTGTTTTACTATAACTCCTGGTCGCAATTAAGAGCTTCGGCCCAGGTGTTTTTACTTATAACGGAGGCGACGCATGCAGTTTGACAACTTGGTTTATTTCGTTACCGTTAACGTAAAACTACAAAATAAGAATACATAGCATTACATTAAATTACGTTATAAATAAACTAAAACAGAGAATCGAACTAGAATTATATTTACCAATTGTCCTCTAGGAAGCTCTATAGTTTTCGCATTCGCATCTCACATTTAGTCAGTCGCATCCCGCATCTGTAAAAACTAAGTTCCTTCGCCAACTAATGATTAATGACGTGTATTAATAGGCTAGGCGCAGATTAGCATATGTTAGCTAGATGTTTACGATATTACGTAAAATGCACGAACTATGAATTAAAGTACGCATTAAACAATAAACGGAATAGAACGAACAAAAGGAAGAAAACTAACTTACGTAATACGTTACACTGCACGATTGACTAGGTTACGTAACTAACGGGTGACTAAATGATGTAATGTTTACTAAAGAACGGACAACGAAAAAAAGAAAACTATGTACTCTGCCATGGTGGCTAATGAACTCGGGAATGCGCAAATTAATTACGCATACATTTACAATTTCACTTTCATAAATGAGTTGCAATCAAGGAAACCGAAGAAGCTAGAGGCGAACTACGAGTTTGTTTTCAAGGTACACAACTACCGATGCTGCTTGTTTGCTTGGCAGTGGATCACGTGCACAGTCAGGAACAACTATGAAATTCAAGCCTATTTAGCGTATGTTGGTGCTGTCGGTGCCTTCTTTGCTTCGTTCTTTCAGTAGCGAGAAAAGCGAAATGTCCTACGACTGTCAAAACATGCATGTATAAAGTGATCAAAAGTCAAGAGTACTGTAATAGTTGCTTATAATTTCATAACCTTAACACACTGAGCTACCGCAGAACACAGTGCCAATTTTCAAGCCGGCTCGGCTATAAATAAACACATATATTAAGGTAAAGCGTATGTTTTGCACTGTGAATCACGAACGTGATCCCAAGCAAACGGGAAGCCTCGGTAAACATACCATTCTGCGGCCATTTGCCTCTAACCTGGCAAAAGAGCCGGCTTGAAAAGTGGTCCAGTGTGTTCTGTGGTAGCTGTGATGTGAGTAGGTTTTGAAATTATAAACAACTATAAAGTCGATCAAGCGTGTATTTTGGAAGTCGTAGGACATACATATTCGCCATTGAAAGAACGACGCAAAGGAGTCACGGATAGCACCGACATACGCTAAATAGACATGAATTTCATGGTTGTTCATGACCGTGATCCACTGCCAAGCAAACGAGCAGCATCGGTAATTATGTATCTTGAAAACAAACTCGGAGTTCGCCTCTAGCATCTTCGGATTCTAAGATTGCAACTAATTTATGCATCGTGAAAGGGCTATCTGCTACGTCGTCAGTATGGGATTTTCTGGCTCGTTCCTCAGACGTCTCTTTCGCGCGGAGAGCGATAAGAATCGGCTGTTTTCTCAGGCTAATTATCAACAATGCTCCAGGATGTCGGCTCCCCTTTGTAGAAAGCAAACCTGGGATAATTCGATTTTGGACGAAAGTTTTGCAATGTTCCTGTTTCCCACTCGTTTGTAGTTTTGTTTTATTATTTGACATGCCGTTCTCGTACTTGATTGGATGTCTTGAAGAAAGTATCGTCGCAAAACGCTGAAGTGATTTTTCAAAGCCGGCGAGTCCGGTTCAGCCAGATTACCACTTTAAAAGTTAACGCATGCGCAAACGTGACGCTAGTTACCTTACCGCTGACTTCGCACAAACGATATTTTTACTGATGTACAAGAGTATACTCTGCCTCCTCGTCAACCTCGCGTTTTTCGCGAGGTTGACTCCTTGGCAATAAAGGATTAATCACTTATGTCTTCAAACTTTTCCGCGTGTCGACATTACGCAATTTCGTGCAAACTTTGGAAACGCCTGATTAATCCTTATTTTATTCGGACGCAAGTGATTACATCGTACATATCCAAATCAATGTTATTGTTGTCGTTAAGATGTTTTTCAAACTGTTTCCAACTATCTTTTACTAAGCTACTCAACTCGTCATTAACACACCATCATATTTCATTTCAATGTTGTGTTAGCTCCAGAGTGTAATCCAACATGTTTAGTTAGGTTACAAGACCAATAGAAGCACTTCCCACACTGCTTACAGTTATATGGCTTCTTCCCAGAGTGAGTTCGAACATGGTAAGTTAGGTGACCAGACTGCTTGAAGCACTTTCCGCACTGCTCACAATTATATGGTTTCTCTCCAGAGTGTATTCGAACATGTTGAGTTAGGTGACTAGACCGGTTGAAGCACTTTCCACACTGTTTACAATTATATGGCTTCTCTGCAGTGTGTATTCGAACATGGTTAGTTAGGTGACCAGACTGCTTGAAGCACTTTCCGCACTGCTCACAATTATATGGTTTCTCTCCAGAGTGTATTCGAACATGTTGAGTTAGGTGACTAGACTGCTTGAAGCACTTTCCACACTGCTTACAATTATATGGCTTCTCTCCAGTGTGTATTCGAACATGTTCCGTTAGCTCACAAGACTTCTTGAAGCACTTCCCACACTGCTCACAATTATATGGCTTCTCTCCAGAGTGTTTCCGAGCAGGATCTGTAGGCTCAATATGGGTAGAAAAATGGTCTTTATTGTCAGGGAATGGTGACTTATTATTTTCAAGATTACCCAGTCTCTCCGATTGTGGACGTTTCTCGGTAGCATACGATGAATTTCTCTGAGTAGGAGCATGGGCCATTGTTTCCTTATACATGACCTACAGGAACGAACACAAATTATGAATATGAAACTCATTAATAATTCACGACGGAAAAACAAAGGCAATCAATGTGGGGTAAGTTTTGATACAGACTACGATTTTCTCGGCCGAAATAGGTCTACTCTACGGGTCTACTGAATAGAGCCAGCTACATCTCCACGTTTGCGAAGCCATATACAGAATTCGTGTCCGTACTTTATCGAATTTACAAACTCTCGCCTCCGATAAAGCACGTTCACTAATTCTGTTTCTATTACTTAAAATGTTTTCTAAATGACATTTTAAAACTTGGAACTATTCTACAGGTACAATAAATTATTAAATACTAGCTATTTCTAACAATATCAAGATGTATCCCTCTGGAACACAGTGTCAATACTAAATAATAATGTTTTGTCTCCAGCACAATTCATTATTTCACTTATGGCCTGAGGTGCTTTACTGATACATAAATAGAGTGGAAACCCCCTGAGCGATCACCTCTCTTAAGCGACCATCCCAATAGTGCAGTTTCGTATTCGAAAATTAAAATTCTGAAGTTAAACATTCTGAAGTTAAACATACTTAAATAACAGCGAGAAGGTGCAAAACGTGAAACTACAACAATACATAGTGTTGTGAATAGCCTACCTTCTCGCTGGTATTTATGAATGTTTCACTTCAGAATGAGGCTAACCCTGCGTACATGCGTTTGTAGGCATTGCATTCAGCGGTAATTTTCGAATACGAAACTGGACAATTGTTTTGTCTCGAGCACAATCCATTTTTTCACTTATGGCCTGAGATCCCTGGGCTGCATGAACGATCACCTCTATAAGCGACTGCCTAACCAAAATCCCAATTGTTTGTCTCGAGCTCTAGTACAATTAATTATTTTACTAATGATGGGGATCCCTGGGCTGCATAAGTGATCGCCTCTCTTTACCGACCACCTAACCAAAACCCCAATAGATTTTGAAATACTATAAGTGAAACGTCTCGTAGTAGGTTCGGTTTCAGCCGTTGGGGTGTCGTTTCTCCAAAGCCTCCCCCCACTAACGGCTGGGCGCTCGGTCAACACACCGTGTCCGTGACGTCAGCTGATTAAAATTCAATATTATTCAATTTTTATTTGCGTGTTTTGCCAAGAAAAGTCGTTCACCCTTTTACGACTGTAGCGTAGGCTCTAAACTTTCAAAACACACTGGAACTCTAAACTAAAACTCCAAGTGTGAAATGAATTCTCAAGAACAAACGCCATTTAAAATTATTGAGAAACTAGGCTGCATTATTTGTTACTCTGTAATATTAGTGCCGCTCAAGACACCTCGCTGACAGAAATTAAAAGCCGAAATACGGGGATAAAGTTCAGATATTATCTCAGAACTATTCTGAGCTAGAGTCGAGTATTCCCGCTCAGTACTTGTGTAGAGTATGTTTTGGAGACTTTAAAAAATGCACAAACTTAGTACATACGAATTAAAGAATTGTAAAACTCATTTGATGCAGCGATTTTCAAGTGAACTGTGATCGCAGAGTTAAATGCGTAAACGTGGCCTGATCAGACGTGATTTCCTCTCTTATACCGCTTTTAATATGGATTCGTCCGTCTTTTCTTCTCCGATAAAGGCAGCACTAATTTTCTTTTGAAGTAAGAATGACTACCTGGTCTTGCATAGGCAAAGAAATGACGGCTCTTTCTAGGTGTATCAACGACAATGAACTACAGCAAAACAATACCCTGAAATACAAAGAACCCTAACCCCAGAATACAATGAACTACAGCAAAACAATACCCTGAAATACAAAGAACGAAAGAAAACAATAGAGTTGTTCATTGTCCTGAATTTCAGGACGTTGATACACCAAGAAAGACCCGAAATGACTGAACATTACGGGTTTCGCGACCTTCGAGCTTGGTACAAGTGACGGTTTCCCAAGTGACTTTCCTAACCCGATGCGTACTGACACAGTGTCTTCACCCAAAACTAACTCTCTTACTGGGTGTGAATCCTTGAATTATTCGAAAGCAAACGTTTCCAAAGCAAATTTAAACGCATTTTGGAACAGCAATCCAAAGCTTCTGGTCCGGCTTTGAAAAGTTACATTATAAATTATGCAAATACATTCAGCGACAGGATTTTAGTGGCAAGTTTTTGATTGGCTAAAAACCGACAATGCCTCAGCTCGCGCGCCCAACAGTGAGTGGGGAGAGGATCGCGGGCTCACCGAAACCCCCAGCCTAGTCTCGTAGACGCTTAACTATTTTAAAGTGTTATTAACATTTTGTTTTATTTTGCCATTTAGAATCTACATTTCAACGGCGAGAAAAGTTTTTGGATTGCTGCATGAAAACATGAAATTTCACTTCCTGTGACGTCATTTCGAGAACACGAGCTATCGTGTTGACTTATGTTGCGGTCAGACTCGCGCTAGAACCGTGCTTGCTTGGCTCATTTCTGTTTACCTAGCACATTCCTAGCACGCTAGCGAATGTGACCGACCAAGCACGGCATCCGATGCCTAGGTAAATAGAACTACAAAGAGACCGAAGCGTAGCTCAAGCCTGGTCTGTACCACGCTAGGGCTGCGCTAGGCAAATAAAAGTAATTGGATTTCGTTATTCAACCTATAAAATGCGTTGCTGCATTGACGGCTAAACATTGACAAGCGGTGATCTCAAAATACTGTATTCTCTGGTTTCTAACAGCAATACGAGCACAGTTGTAACAATTCATTACCACTTAGGGACGGACCATTTGAAAATTGATGGGGGGGGGGTACCCGGAATTTTTTTTGCTCGAAATTTTTTTTAGGACTCCTATTGCTGCAAATTTTTTTTTATTGCATCGGACCTTGCACGATATTTTTTTTAATCGTTGCGCCATACGCCAGGCTAGTCCTCCCCACCCCTCACCCCCACATAAAATACCTAGAGATCAATTATGGGATAGAAAGGCCAGAAAAGTCTTAAACTGTCATTTGCCCTTTCAAGAAAATGGCAAAAACACGAGTTACTGGCTTTTAAAGCTAAAGGCACACCGGCAAGACCAGGCATGTTTTCACAAAAGGGGGTCTTAGGTTCTAAGGCTCCGTACGATGTATTCTTCTTGAAATCTCTACCTCACACTCCTTCCCAGATGGATACTTAACTTAAAATTGTATTGTTAATTCGTGCATCATATTGTATTGTAGTGCATCATATTGCATTGTTCCGTAGTCTCAAATATATATAACTAATCTTTTGTACAGGAATGCATTATCTGTCCTATGGGAATGTGCCTTTGATTATGAGTTTAGATAATATATACTGTCCTGCGTATGGAAGAAAAAACAGAATGTCTTTAAATGTTGCGAGGGCCAAAGGGCCGAGCCAAACATTTTGAGATTTTACTGCTCTCTAAAACACTGGTTTCCTGTGTTCTGGAGACTAAACATTGACTGAAGGTTCCTGTTTCAGCTGATGAACAAAGTTTCACCCTTGCTCGATTTTTTTTCGGGGTGATTTTAGCTCGTTCGCTCTTTTTTCTGTGCAAATTCGGCCTGCTCGATTTTTATTTTGGGATTTGCGGTACCCCCCCATCAATTTTCAAATGGTCCGTCCCTTAGAACTCTATACTGTCTTGAAATGTCTCGAAGCCCAAGCGGTCCTTTCGTTCCAGCTGCTATGATGAATGAGATAGCTGTCTGCAATATTCAGGGCCAACCACTTTCGTCTGTAATAAATCCCGCTCCATTTCTTTTGGACAACAGTCCCAGTCTGCCTTTAAGGAACAGTTTCGACACTCTCCGCGGTTACTCTCAACATCCATTCCCAAATAATTCATCGCCAAGTACCTCGCTGAATTTCCAAGTGCAGAGGACAGTCTGGAGAGTGGAAGTAATCAGAATACTCATTCTGACAGGATTCTGTTAACACCTTGAAACTAGCAAGCGCTGATCTTTAATCTGACCGCAACATGCTTGTTTCGAATTTTAGCATTTGCTCAAGTATCTCATAAGCAAGCATGCTGAACTCCAAGCTCTAGCGCGAGTCTGACCGCAGCATTATTTAATCTTCCTCGTATTTTCGACATGGCGTTTTCAGGCAGCTAAAATGGCGTTGGAAAATCGTAATTCAAAATCGTTTTTCCACCTTTAAAATCAGGATGTCATAAATGGAAAAAAATAGGCACTTTAAGAGAACGTGGCCAGTTGCGAGGTTCGACGTTGGAATGTATCTACTGTTCTTGACCTGCTGTCAGTGACCACGGTGTGTGACCAAAAAGCTGTAGCAATGTTATATACTAGAATGCATGGTAGTGGTCTTATCAGCCATTTAGTTCAATCTGTAAGATTGTTATCTACTAGAATGGTAGTGGTCTTGTCATTTATTTCAATATACATGTATAATATACAGTATGTAAGGGTTAGTCAATATATACGGTATGTAACGAAATATGGTGTTTAATACATTCAAGATGCAAAACTGTGTCGTTTCTTTGAGGGTGGTGTGATTTAATTTGTTGTTGCATAATTATTTATTCGACTGTAATATACTCATTAGTATGCGATAAACAGTGGGATGATAAACAGTCTGATAACCATTTATCACGCTACTTATCGCATACTAATGAGTATTTATTACCCCACAAATATTTCCCTCTCTTGAAAAGCCCTGCCCACTTGCCTAATTAAGAAAGTGGGATATGGGGTTTATCCCATCAGAAGCAACAAAGGGTGTGTCATAGGATAAGCAGGATTATTATAGCAACTCTTGATGTCGTTCTCAAATGTTTAAACAACCAACTAACTAAGCAGGCTGAGGCTTACAACACTCAATGTGAAATGGTTCCGTTACGAATAGAACTTATAATTGGCATTAACCGTCAACCACTCATGAAGGGTCTAGTCGACTCGTTGATTACACTCGCCTCTTACAATCCGTAACTTTCTTTAATGTACAGTATTCCATGTCCTACGATCGAACTCCGGTAAGACGCAAAGTCTACCTCTCAGCATATGACAGGGTGGAGACTTCTCTTACCCTTATTCACAACCTGACTATTTCTCATACGGGTCGTGAAGCCATCAATCGATTCTGGTTTGACCTTATGGTTAGGGTTCCACACAATCTCTTCCACACTACTTGGGATATCACCAAAAATACAATGTATATTTCAGACCTTTATCTTATCCAGCCAGGCCTCTATGCAAAGGCCACCGCCTCTCCCTGGTAATCTGTCAACTGATTGCCATTGCAGTGTATGTGTCGAGATAAGAAGTTGTAATACTGGATCAAACGCCCCACCCCTAGCCCCATTGTTGTCATATGCCTGCTCCTGGGTTCCCTCAATGACTGTCAAATGCTCCACAATTGTAAGCAAATCACTGATTACATGTAAATGCCCTGGGACTGCCAGGGGTAAGGGAGGGGAGGGGGGATGTATGGTTTCGAATTGACTGATACCTTATATACATGTAAGGTCACAATATCACGTAGATTACATGTATGTAATATGATTTAAAGAGTTCCAGAATGCACAGCTCTGTCTCTTGAATGTGAAATTGATGACAGAGACTGGATACTTCTTTGTGATCGGAAGAGAATATCAGTCCAAAAACTCAACGTTTTGGTATGACGATTCTACCCTGGTATATCAGACTGTAAGAGGTTCAGCTACCTCTCTCTCTATGCCAAATGTAAGACATGAAGCACAGCCAGCGAAAAGCATAACTATTCCAGCTTTTACAAAAAGAGCTTTATGAAGCACATGAGCAAGAGAAGAAACCTCCGATACCTAGAGTAAAGCAGTTTCTCTTTTCTTCCCTTCCAATGCTCTCTTGTACCCCATCTTGCTCCTTTCCAAACTCTCAATACCCACCAAAACTACTTGTAGGAGAGGGTAATTTTAACAGGACCTGAAACAGCCATAGGGGCTGATCAAAGTCAGGACCCGGCTAAACCAGAACGAATTGGAATTTAGAATGTGCGTTTTTGTGGAGGGAAGCAAACTTGAGAATCTGGAGAAAAACCCTCAGAACATTAGTGCGAGATACCAATTAATAAACTCAACTCACATGTTTCTGGGGCTCGAACCTTCGCCACAGTGGTGACAGACAAAGTGCTGGCCACTCGCAAGGTAAACCAAGGCTATCAAAAACGTATTACTCTCTAATAGGTGGTTTGCACTATTACGTCAGTAGAATAAAGCTAACAGAGTGCTTTGTGCCAATTCTTTTGTTCTTCTAATTTGGACCACTGCATGTCTTCAGTATTCTCAGAGGAGTTAAAAAATATGTTTAAGAAGAATAATTTGAAAAGTGTTCATTCTGGTAGTTGTATTCAAGTGATGTAACAGTACAATCTGGGACTTGTACCTTGAAAGAGGAATCTGGCACATGTGACCATCTAACTTCACGAGTGGCTGTACTGTAATGGAACAGAACTTCACCAGATTCATAAAAAGTAACATTCCAGTAAGACTCCATCCTTAATTAATCTGCAAAGGAAAAAAGGAGTATTTCATTAGTTAAAAACTATATTAATAATTATTGACTTGAGACTTTAGTTTCATTTGCACTTTTCTTATAATTAATGGTGAAAATTAGGTGAAAAGCGGATAAGAAGAAGAAACAAAAGACACTACTAATTAATAAAAATTAGGATGAAAACTGGTGCACTGAGGCAGAAATAGCCTGTTGACTTCTCTATGAAAAACATTAAAGTACACACAAGTCATTAAAACAATAAAGACAAACATAAAGGGAACATTATCATTATCTAGATGAACATACACTGTAGTTAAGTAATAGCATATGAAACAACAAAAATACCATAAGAAATGATAATTTTAAGAAGACAATTTGGAAAACAATTAATGAGGTTTCAGGTAAAGAATGAATTTAATATTATTGCTAAGGCTAACAGAGCTGGTTTTGTAGTAAATATATCTTGTATTTTTTTTTGAATGCTTGATGGAATATATTTTAAAAACTAGTGGGGACAGTCACCCAAACAACTGAGCTTGAATATAATGATAATACTTGTACTGTAGCTAGGCCTTATGCATGTTGGTGTTAAACATGCTTTTGTCATAACCATCAAGTCACTTTTGTGTTAAGAGGAAATGTTGTGTCCCATTGGGGATTGTTGGTGATGACAAAAGCATTTGTATACAACTCCTATAAACGTTTTGATTAGAAACATATCTGGTGTTGTACATGTGAACAGTAGAGGCTGGTCTAAGGATGTTAGAAAAAAATAGGAGTGTCTCACTGGTGTAGATTCTGTTTTTGACAAATGTGAATTCAGTTTATAAATGTTTTTAAAAGTTAATTTAAGACATATAATAATTTAAACTACAGTACATGTAGGACGAGGCATTTTCCCTGGCATGTGCAAAAAAGATACTTCTGAGACGTTTATTCTGTTTACACAAGCAATTATTTAAAGTAAACTTAAATGTAAAAGAAAAGTTTAAACTGGATGATTAAATTGTAATTGATGGCATCACAAGATGTCTAATGCCCTCAAATACTTTACGAATCATCTTTCGTTATGGGAGATATAGGAAATGTTAATACCGGTATTTTTTTAAAAAATGGTGAAAAATATTTCACATCAGATTCTATACCACAGGCTTACCATCCTCCAGGTTTGTACCTCAAAATTTGTTTTGGGTTCCTTGTGGCTACGAATTAAAACATCCCTGAGAAACTTTAATATGGAGTTAGATATCTCCACCTAGAATGAACCTTTAGCGATACTGCATGCATGTGCTCTAAATATACTCAAGAAATGAAGACTAGGAGTTATTTGAGTGTTATGGTGTTTTTTAGGGGAAAAGTGGCCCAGAAAAGTGATTTTGGAGTACCTAACTTGGCTAATTCTCCATATGATCTTTTCAAAATGCTTGCCAAATGGAATTCTACATATTAAGCATTTCAGGACTAATTTTCCTTCCCTGTCCCTCCCCAGAGTGCACAAATATAATCCTACATTGTATCTGGACTTTCTGGATTGCTTGAATTCCTAGCTATGATTGAATTTGTAGCCACAGGGAACCCAAAACCATTACCATCCAGGTACAAATCTGGATGGTACACCTGTGCTCATACATGTATCAACACTACATTTCTGCTCAAGTGGCAGCATGCCCCTTTGAGCATGAACTCACACTAAAATAAGATTCTTCTTACAAGACTTGTTAATATACTGCTGAGAATAATTACCACATACATGTACTTATATGGCTTCTCGGGATGATGAATCACAGCTTAGAAATTCTTCTAATTAATTAAGATGACAAAATGTTCTTAAATAATCTTATAATTAAAATTATCAGAGCAGGGATCTAACTTTATTACACATATCATGAGAATTTTAGTGCATAAAGCCCAGCCTAGTCTGGCTTGGTATTTTGGCTTGGTATTCTGGCTTGGTATTTTGTCTGAGTGGGTTAATGGGATCGCTGTGGTTTGTAATGGCTTGTGATGTCTGTCACTGCTCACTGTTACCAGAAGGCCTAGCAGAATTCAATCCAATCCAACATGGCGGCCACAGATTCGGTATACATCTGCTCGCGAAGAGCTTGAGCAAATATCAAAGCATGGGTTTGATTCTTTAAGAGAGTTTTGCTTGGATTTGAAAAGCACTTTGCCTGATTTGACGTGGCAAATATTGCATTGGGTTTCACGGCTCAACAACTTCTATCCGTTTGATGAAGTACAATGAGTTCATTACACTGGTAAAAACTGAAGAAGGCTCTTGCTGCTGTCGGTCTATCATCTCTGCTAACATCAGGCAGAAAAAAATCAGGCAGCGAATCCAAATCTAATAGATGAACAGCTTGGAAGCGAAGTGCCAGTTATTTTGTTGAATAAAGGAGAATAAAGTATACTTCACGAGTGAGTTTAATTACTTTAAAAAATACATGATATACGATAATTTTAATTTTAATACTCCAACTACATTTGGCAGATTTTACCATTTGAAATGTGATTTTCCTATCACCTGATGCATGCAAGTCTTTGAACTATAATTATGTATCTTCCCCCTTAATTGTCATCAAGAGTGGTCACAATCTTGGGCCCATTTTTGCGAATTTTTGGGCCCAGCTGGGTGAATTCTGCTAGGCCTTCTGGTAACAGTGAGCAGTGATGTCACAGCCATTACAAACCATAGGGATCCCATTAACCCACTCAGGCAAAATACCAAGCCAGAAGGCCTAGGCTGCAGAAAGCCCAGGCTGCATTAAAAGCCCATGCATAAAAATCTATAGCTTAAAATGTATATTTTCACAATGTGAAATATAGTGATACATCCAATTGACATAGTGTATAGATTTGTCACATGTAAAAATGTAACCAATCAGCAACAAGAAGACTCTTGAAACCAATGAGATTCATGTAT
Source organism: Actinernus sp. WN-2022 (assembly GCA_030867875.1). Taxonomy (NCBI): domain Eukaryota; kingdom Metazoa; phylum Cnidaria; class Anthozoa; order Actiniaria; family Actinernidae; genus Actinernus; species Actinernus sp. WN-2022. Next base: position 3,719,308 of record JAOWCC010000064.1, read on the forward strand.
GTGAATGGCACTCGAGTGGCTTCTAGATTTGCTTTTGAAAAGTGGCTGAAGGTTGTAAACTAAGGCTCTTTTCGCTTTGTTTCTTGTGACTGCTCTTTAGATGAATTTATAGATCAACAACATAACAAAAATACACTTAGTACATGTAAGCCACAGAGATATCATTGCTAACTACTACTTCTCCAAAGTCAACAAAGCGTCAGCGCATTTAGCTAGTTTGAGCCATTGAATTATTAAAAATGTTATCATTTATTCTTGTGATGTACATGTATAATAGCAAGTGTGGCATAGCAAGTGCGGCATACTTAACAATTAGACCTGCAGCCCGAATGGGCTACGAGTCAATAGCCCATGAGGCACAGCCGAATGGGCTTATTTAACTCAGCCTGTGAGGGCGAGAGGTCTAATATTTATTGTTTTAGTATAAACTAAACTAGTCGGACAGTAGAAAATAATAGAAAGAAACAAATTGAAGTTGAAAAATGTTATTATTTCGTGAAAATACCTGCGGTTTTTCTCAACGATGGCCATGGCTATCACAAATAGCCCTAGTGTAGGGTAGCCAATCAGAATGCAGGATTTGTAATAGTCCACTAGTTCGTTTATACTAAAGGTTTTTATTCACTTGTTGTGAAGCTTGAGAAAAGTCACTTGCTCAAAGACTTGCTCGTTAATTTTCTCAAACTTCACACCTCGTGAATAAAAACCTGTACGCTGCACTTGCTATGAAGTAATCTCTATAATTATACAAATTATGCTTTCCCTTAGATTTCTTTCTCTAATAAGCTTATGTAAAGTTATTAGTCCAATACAATCATGATGGTATGCTAAATATATATACAAATATGTGCATGCATAGAATTCGATTCATTGGAGAATCTAACAAAATCGTATTTTTCTTTGATGAAAATTATGATTCTTCATCCCCAGAGAATTAAGCCATATAAATTAACTTATAAGAATCTAAAATAAATATAAAATTATATTTATAATGAGTACATACAGTATTTTTAAAGCTTAAACAAAAAATTACAATTAAATTGAATACTAGACACAATCTAAATATGTAATTTACAAAAGGGTGTAAACCCATCAACACGAATGAATAAAGTAAATAAATAATTAAGAAACAATGCTACTAGAGCAAATTTCTGGACAGAGTAATATGCAGGGTGCAGGGTGCGCAGGGTGCGCAGGGCATGCAGGGTGCGCAGGGCACGTAGGGTATGCAGAGTAGCTGGCAGATCACTGTCGCATCCACGTGGAGTTGTGACAGTAAACTGTGCCTCTTCCCTATAGACACGTAATCAACTGGAGGTAAATGTATATTTTGAATATCTGTACATATCGGCTGTGTGATGCAAGTTTTATCGGAGGGAAAGACATGAAAATTCGCCACCAGGAGGTGGCAAACCTACCGAGCTTTCAATCTGCTTTTGTTAATTTCCGTAAAAGTGGGTCCCGCTGTGTACGTTCTGCATGTTATGTCTTAAAATGCCATATGCATGACAGCATTGCAATTAGTTACGAATTCAAGGTTTAAAATGTTTGTGTACATTCCTTGGGAAATCAGTAAAATATACAACACGTATAGGCGAGAATGGCTTAACGTAGGCTAGACACATATTTGGGAAAAGCTTACAGGAAAGCAACTAAAAACATTGATAAATAGATACACTTTTACTTTCACTCTAAAATTAGCATAATATTTGCCATGTGAACAATTGACCTTTGCAATCTGATATTCCAAAGGCACTAAATTATGTAACTTTGAACACCCTGCACATCCTGCGTATCCTGCTCACCCTGCACCCTGCATATTACTCCGTCCGGCAGATTTCGGGGTTTACCTCAGTGTAAAAACCATTCCCTAGTTGTATTACAATTATAGTGTACTTAATAATTTTATGCAGCTACTCATCATTAGTTGATATAAATACGGGGGGGAAAGGATTGCCACCAAGCGAATTCACTCGTGGTCTAGCAGTTAGTATTAGGGTAGCTGGGTTGTGTCAGTCGTTTTATAAATTTTATCTTCCTGGGTTGGATTCCTATGCTGCAGAGTGCAGTGACTTTTTTTCAAAAGTAGAGGCTCCCAATTCCTTGTAAAATTTATAAGTGCTGCTTCACTGGTGCTTGGGAAATATTCTAAGTCACAAATTATTCATAGTTAACAAAGGGAGTTTTGTGACGCCGTCTGTGAGGTTTTACACCTAGGTTAAGAGCCAGATTTCGTATGAGTGGGACATTTTTAACTTAACGGCATGTCCATAACAGTGCTGTACCGTATTTCTGTGATTTGATTGATCAGCAGGACAAAAACAATGGGAGACCATTTCAACGTCACGGCATGCCGTACGGTATAAACCGTGCCCTAGTCAGTGCTGCAGTTTGTCCCACTCATGCTCTATTTATCGTGAAAAAAGTAGCAGGTTCGATGTAAAAATTAATATTCTATGGTAGGCTGATCAATAACTTTAGCCGGTAAATAAGTTCCAGTCAGATACAGTTCTAGTTTAATAGGAAACTATACTTATAGGTAATAGTTTTGCTACTATTGTTAATAAACTTCTGGGGATTACACTGTCTTGTTAGTCTCTGTTTATGCTGTACATAGGGTGGGAGGCTGAGGTAGAGCTAGGCCTAGGGTCAATTGGGCTATTGCACTTAATTTTCGTACCCCCCCCTGTTGAGGACCAAGGAATTCTGCAGGGTCACCAGATAATTTTTCAAGGAATTCTTTGGGGATACCATATAAATAGAGAGGAATTCTTTGGGGGCACATATCAAATTTAGAGGAATTCTTTGGGGATAAAGTGAATATTTGGACAATTCTTCAGGGGTTGAAGTCAATTCTTCAGGGTAACCATGGAATTCTTCAGGTGTTTTTAATTTCAGAGGAATTCTTTAGGGTACAACTCAAAATATGGTCCTCAACAGGGGGGGTACGAAAATTAAGTGCAATAGCCCATTTGCAGTACGTACATGTATACGTACCATTAATATTTTAGTCACTAGAGTGAGTAGACACTAACCCTAGGGTCTGTCTAATTCTAAAGTCTTAGGTATCTCAGTTTCCTCTCATGCTAGAGACCGTTTTGTGAAGCATGCTATAAAACAAGGACAAAATACTTACCTAAATAGAGAAGAAACACCGCACAACAACTCGACTGGCAAAACAAAATGGCGGAGGGACATGAAGAAATGGGATTCCTGTGGTAAAATGCATACCACAGGAATCCCGTTATTTTCTTGTATTCTGCCAAATCCTAATGTGCGGGCTTCCTGTGGTAAATACATAATGCTCTTCAGAGACCATGCATAAAATACATATACATATAATCGTATACATATACTCATTTAATCGTATAGAATATACATTACAGTCTACAAACAGCTGTCCAGTTACAGAAATGATCCCCGACACAAGAAAGATCACATCAAAATTAGTTCACGATGCCCTGTACAGTTATTTATGTGACAACAATTTAATCTACTCGAGACAGTCGGGGTTTCGCAAAAAACACAGCACAGAAACTGCTCTAATAAAGATCATTGATGATTTGCTGTTTAACCTTGACAAAAACTTTGTCAGCGGTATGATTCTGATAGATTATTGCAAGGCCTTTGACATGGTTGATCACTCAATACTACTGGAGAAGCTACAGGCCTATGGAATGGTTATAAGTTCCGTGAACTGGTTTCAGTCTTATCTAAATGACAGACGTCAGCTTGTCTTACTTGGCGGTAAACAGTCATCTATGACATTCGTTCGCAATGGAGTCCCTCAAGGATCAATACTGGGTCCCCTATTGTTTATCATGTTTATAAACGATCTACCTCTATACGTTGGATCCTCTAACATTGATCTATATGCAGATGACACTACTCTAACATCTTCAAGTAATTATGACTCAATTAATTTGTTACAAGAGTCTCTCAATAACTCACTCACAGAAGTTGTGAACTGGGCAACTGCCAACAAGTTGCCTATCAACGAGAGCAAAACAAAGGCCTTACTTGTCACTGGTAAGCGCCTTCCTTCTAAGATCGAGGAAAATCCAACCATAAGGATTAACAGAACAGAACTTGAATTGGTATCCAGCGTAAAACTCCTGGGTCTTGAAATTGACAGCGAACTATCTTTTTATCCTCATGTAGATAAGCTCTGCAAAAAACTATCACAACGCATTGCTATTCTAAAAAAGATAAAATCATGTTTACCACTGAAGCAGAGGTTACTATATTATAATGCAATGATAAGGCCCATAATGAATTACGTGAACGTTATATGGATAAACTGTGATAAAGAAAGTTTAGGTAGGATTCTGAAGCTGCAGAAAAGGGCAGCGAGAGTCATTATGAACACTGACTGTCGGGCTCCTAGCGTCCAACTATTTAATAGTCTTAAATGGTTACCATTTTATGAAGAAGCTAAATTAGCTAAATGCTGTTTAGTATATAAACGTTTAAACGACCTAGTGCCTATTTACATTAAGGACATGCTAAAGCTTAACAGTGAACGGCACACACGTACCACTCGGTACAGTAAACTTAACTTAGTTTGTCCTAAGTATACTCGCAAGACTGAAGGTGGTCGTACTTTTACAGTAACAACTTGCCAATTATGGAACAGTTTATCTTTAGAAATTAGAAATAGTAACTCTTATGCTACATTTAGAAGCCATTATTGGAACGTGTTATTTAAGGAACAGCAGTTTTTAAATCATTTTTTAGTTTAAGTGTGACCATTTTTATTCGATTTTATCAACTCTTTATCATGTACTATTTTGTTGTTAGGGTTTCAATTTGAATTTTAAACAATTGTAATTATATATTTTTAACGTTTTTTATCTATGATCCATGTATTTATACTATTAATATTTTATTATAATAACTATATTTATATAATTTTATTAGCTATAGAGGGCCACAGGTTTGTTAGTTTTTAACTATTTTGTGCTACCCTCATGAAATAAAGACTTTATTATTATTATTATTATTAGTAACTTCACTAAATATTAGGATGCTTGCAGAAGCTATTACCAGGAGCGGCATACTTGCCCTTTCGAACTAGTCTAATTTTAGATAATTATTCCCGCACAAAACTATGGCGTTGTTATGGTTATCACGGGTGAGATATTGAACAGCCAATGAATCGATCGCTATAACTATAACCGTTTTAAGTATACAAATCAGGTAGCCATTCAGTAGACGAACCTCAAAGGAATACCCTGGGGAGACAGTAGAACCTCTGGTATCCAGGGTAACCCTGTGTATGTCAATAATGAAATACCGCGGAGTATCTCACGCTAAAAATAGATCAGCTCGGATTTCGCAACTTCACTAGCCTGCGTTGCGGCTCTGGAGCGCAGCGAGCGGAGATTAGGGGGATTGGAGCGAGGGAAAAAAGAGAGGGGGGAAGGGGGTGGGGAGGAGAGGAAGAGAGAGCCTGCCGGCAACCATGGTTATTTTGATAACTCTCGGCCTCAGTAGGCCTAGGCCGCGTATTGCTATTGGCTAAAATGCGTGATTGACAGAAATCATTGGCATGCGATAAGAGCAGAAACCAATTAGTATGAATTTAAATAAAGAATTACAGATCTTTTGTAATGAGATCGAATTTCTCGATGAGCTGAAGAACCCTGTATCGGAACTCCACAAACGTCTTGCTCGACGAAACGCACACGGTTGAAACATGGCCGGTGTGTTCGAGGAACAGGCTTGTGCTTCCGAAAATACGAGCTGCTTTGATGATTTCGTACCGCTGCGTGGATGGTTTTTAGCGCTTGTTTTGGCAGAACTTCGTTCCGATGCTATTGTGTCGGCAGATTTGGTGGCGACTTTATATTCAGCGGCAACGAGTTCTCTTTATCGTAGTTATCTTTATCCTGCAAACCTTCACGAACATAGGTGTAGTTCTCTACTGCATTTAGAATCTTCCTTCCTCAGGAACGACAGACTCGCTCTGATAGAGCAGCAGATTTCGGAATATGAAGACCAATACTTTTGCAGGCACCAGCTAGAATAGCCTGAATTTCAGCCGTCTCCTCTGGTTCGTTCCTCCCGAGAGAGACGTCTGAATCCAATAGCCGACAATGCCGTCCAGTGACGTCACTACCATAAAACCTGGTAGTGATATTTGATTGGTTCATATTCTATAATTTCGCATAATTATCAGTCGAGAAGACGGCAGGATTCACTTTGGACTCGCGATTGTTGATCGTTGAGTTTCAGTGGAGTGATTGTCTTTGGCAAAGACCTTGAATTCGTAAGGAAAACATCTGGAAATGGATAGAAAGTGTCCTGCACAATAACCGGCCGACTGTCCTGTAAACATGTACATTTTATCGCGTCGCGTCGCGTCCGCGGGGTTGTTGATAATCGATTATTTGTTCACACTCGCAGTGGTAAATCACTACTCTCTTCAAGGAACTGCTCTTTCCCGCAAGAGTCTTCGTATTTCTTCGAAAATTCTCCAATATCCTTTCATGTTTTTCTACTTTTCTGTTGCATCATTTACAAGGTAATATCTCGTAGCTGTGTCGATTTGAACGGCAGATCGCGAGACACGTACAAAGGACAAAGATCAACTGTACTTTGCCTCCAAATATAATATAACGATTTGTTGCTTTGAAAAGGTTTTCACAACATAAGAGGCACTTGAGAAGCAAATGGGATGGCTTTTATTTTGGCCGGCATGATCTCAAATAATTTCTCAAGGCGAGCGATATGGCTTTGTTTTTGTGACCCACGAACTCTTACTTCCGCCGTGACAGTTTTATTTGCACAAATTAAGTTGTTAATCCGCCTTGACGTCACTGGACAGCATTATCGGCTATTGGATTCAGACGTCTCTTTCGGGAGGAACGAACCAGAGGAGACGGCTGAAATTCAGGCTACAGCTAGAATTATTTAAAGTTTCGGCTCTCTTTTCTTTCTGAAGTCTTGAACAGATTCTCGCCGTGGAAATATTTGAATTCCCAAACGGTAGCTTAAAACATTACGTATCCTGCAAAAGTCGTTAACATTTACAGGTTTAGGTTTAGGCCCTGTCTTCACGTTTTTTCGTTGTTTCAGCTGACATTCTCCAAGTTCGTATATTTTTTGTTTTGAATTTTACGCTCGAGTCGAGATTCCTTGATATTCCACGCGTGAGTTTGACAGATATTAAACATGGTTCTCACTTCCGCCGCATGAGGATTGGATGAATCGGTCGAATGACTTACTAATTTTATGCATTTTAATTAGTGGGTGGATATCAAAATAACCATGGGTTGCCGGCAGGCTTCTCTTCCTCTCTTCCCCCTCTCTTTTTATCCTCGCCCCAATCCCCCTAATCTCCGCTCGCAGCGCTCCGATACTCCAGAGCCGCAACGCAGGCTACAACTTCACAAATCCTATACAAACAGACGCTCATGGTAATGCCTCCTGGATGTTTGGTTGAATATAAACTGAAGGACAAGCTTACATAAGTCGCTAAAATAAAAGGGAAATGTATGTAGGGGTGGAGGGGGAGGGGTGGGGCACATCCGTCCCCTGTAACCATAAACTCGGCTAAAAGTACTAATTTTGTTGATATTTCTTGTGATGGGGGTCTATTTTTAATCAGATTAATTCTCCAGACTAGGTCCGAGTCCGCTGCTTGTTCCTAAAGGAGCCAATTGAATAATATTATTGTATTTATCATGATCCTTGCCCACAAAAGTCACGTGATGGGGCCGTAAGTGTTTGCCGTCACCGGGCCGGAAAAAGCCTTTACAGCCCTGTTCGACTTTTAATTTTGCTTGTCGTTTTGCCTTCTTTGTATTCATCTTTCTCTTCCCTGTCGATATGTGGGGGAAATATCCCCCCAAAAATGCGTGCAAGGAAACATGTCAAGAAAGAAATCCATGCAAAGATAATATCACGGAAAAGAATGTAAAAAGTGTAAAAATATATTGCAGCATAGATCATTGTAATTTTTTTTGTTGCATCTTAGAAAAGTCCCAACTCCTCCCATCACTGTGTAAATTAGGTTGCTAAATCAACAGGAAACCCACGTGACCTTAAATGGCGGGAAATGTTAGCGTCGGTACGTACAAAGGCAACCAGCTCTCTCCTTATTTCATCATTTGCGCCAATCTCGGAGAATACGGTTTACCGACTCCCAGTTAGCTCAGTGGTTAAGCTCCGGTCTGTTGAGCGGGAGGTCGTGGGTTCATACCCCGACCGGACCAACACTCAGGGTCTTAAAATAACTGAGTAGAAGGTGCTGCCTTTACATAATCGAACACTAAACGGTTAGACCTTCTCGTCTTCTCGGATAAGGACGTAAAACCGTAGGACTAAAGTAAAGAGAGGGCCACGTGTTAGATAACTGTTAGCCGGTTAGCGTGTTTAAACGGCCCTCTATAAATAAAGGTTACTTTACTTTTACGGTCACCTTTACACGCGTCTCTTCACATTAGCTCCGTTACTGCGCCCGTCATGGCTCAAGCCCCACAGTCGCCTGTGGAAATCCCTCCCGATGAAGTACAAGCCGATCCTGTCGTATCTCCAGCGCCAGTAGACAACCCGGCCCCAGTCGTTCAAGTGGAAATTCCGGTCCCCACCGTTCAGGCTAACCAGGTTCGGTGACTTCTGTAATAGTCTAGACCCTTTTGGGGTATATTTTAGATTCGGACTGCCAGTGTGCTTTCCCGGGACCTATATTATTGTAGTTGTTCAGTGTTTTCTCTTCGCACCCACACTTTCTGGAACCTATATATCCTCAGTGGTTTGGCAGTATTCAAGTGTTATTCTCTAGAATATCTAGTCTTTGTCAACACTCGTTGCTTCATTCCTATCTTCATTCCTATATCAGTATTAGTTCACACTAGTTGGGAGTATACATTCTAAGTTCGCTTCATCGGTTTCGTTTTAGTTTCAGTCTATGCTTATTGGGTATAGCCCGTGTCGTGTAGTACGTAGTTCGTCCGACTATCAGCCCATTCTCATGCTTTGCTTAGCACCGGTTGTGTTTCTAGTTTATTATCACATTCATTGTTATCTGTCGTTGCACGTTTATTTTTCACTTGATCGGTCTCTATCTTTTCCATGGGTAATTACCTTTGTTCTTTAGCCGTTGTTCAAATACTTATCTCTACCATCACGTAGTTTAGTTTGATTTTTCACACTCCGCGTCACCCCTGCCTTAAGCCTAGTTTCCATATAATCACTACGATCGCTAAAAAATTGTCCCAGCGATCGTAGCGATCATATGGAAACCAACTTTTCGGCGATCGTAGCGATCGCGATCGCCGAGATAGAACAAATTCTATCTCAGCGATCGTAGCGGTCGGGTGGCGATCGAAACGATTATATGGAAACCACTCTCCAGCGATCGTGGCGATCCCATAAAGCATTGCTCGCCAACAGGAACATCCCATGATGCACCCAGGTTTTCTCGCACTCGGCAAAATGGCGTCTACCAGTGCAGATACTAGCAACAACGCATATTCCTCTCGTCGTTGAAAGATTTTTCGGACCCAAAACCTGTGCTTTCTTTTCTCCTTCACTTTTCTTTGTCTTCTTCGCTTTAGGATTGCTGGGAACGCTACGATCGCCTTCGATTTAGGATCGCTGGGATCGCTACGATCGCCGCGATCGCCGGGCCAATTTTTCAGCGATCGTAGCGATTATATGGAAATTGGCTTTAGGCGCGGGCCTGCTGGTAATTTTTCAAATATGGCAGGGGTGAAGATTACAGAGCAAAATGCCGATTTTCGCGCCTTTTTAATTTCTTATGTGAGGGCTTGCCGGTATTTTTTTAACATGGTAGCGGTGAAGATTACAGAGCTATATGCCGACTTTCGCACCTTATAATTTCTTAGGCTCGAAGAATATCGACCGTGGGGAAAGTTATCAAATTTGCGATTGAAAGTTGTTGAAGTTGGTTCAAACATATACATTTAGGACTAAAGCAGCAAATATACTGGTTGAGAAATTGTTAAAATTGCCCCAAACATGAAATTATGTTCAAACGAGTCCGTGTCACATTGTCTCGACCCGCGAAAGAGACGTCTGAGCAACGAGCCGAAAATTCCATACTGATAACGTAGCAGACACGCCATTTCACTATGCATAAATTAGTTGCAATCTCGGAATCCTGAGAGGCTAGAGGCGAACTACGGGTACACAACTACCGATGCTGCTCGTTTGCTTGGCAGTGGATCACAGTCAGGAACAACCATGAAATTCAAGCCTATTTAGCGTATGTCGGTCCTGTCGGTGCCTTCTTTAGTTCGTTCTTTCAGCGGCTAGAAAAGCGGAATGTCCTACGACTGTCAAAACATGCATGTATAAAGTGATCAAACGTCTAGGATAATGTAATAGTTGTTTATAATTTCATAACCTAAACACTCTGAGCTACCACAGAACAGTGTCACTTTTCAAGCCGGCTCTTTGGCGACGTAGTGGATCTCGGCTATAAATAAACATCTACATGTATTACAGTAAAGCGTATGTTTTGCACTGTGAAGCACGAACGTGATGTTGTTATTTCACCCAAGCAAACAGGCAGCCTCGGTAGTATACCTTGAAAATAACTGCGTTCTGTAGCTATTTACCTCTCGGGCTTCTGACCTGGCAAAAGAGCTCGCTTGAAAAGTCGATGAAGCATGTATTTTAGAAGTCGTACGACATACATATTCGCTTTTCTCGCCTCTGAAAGAACGAAGCAGAGGAGTCACGGACAACATCGATATACGCTAGACCAGATTTCGTATGAGTGGGGCAAACTACGGCATGTCGGCAACCGTGCTGTAACCATGCTGTGCTGTAACTCTGTGATTTGATTGGATCAGAAGGACAAAAACAGTGGGAAACCATTTCACCGTCATGGCATGCCATACGGTAACCGTGGTGTAGTTTGTCCCACTCATAGCAAATCTGCTCTAAATAGGCTTGAATTTTATGGTTGTTCAGACTGTAACCACTGCCAAGCAAACGAGCAGCATCGGTAATTATATACCTTGAAACAAACTCGTAGTTCGCCTCTAGCCTCTTCGGCTTCTGAGATTCCAACTAATTTATGCATCGTGAAAGGGCTATCTGCTACGTCATCAGTGTGAAAATTTCCGACTCGTTCCTCAGACGTTTCTTTCGCGCGGAGAGCGATAAGAGTCGGTTGTCAGGCTAATTATCAACAATGTTCAAGGATGTCGGCTCCCTTTTGTAGAAAGCCTTAATACCACAAACCTGAAATAATTCGATTTGGGACGAAATTCTTCACATCAATATACTTTTTGCAATGTTCCTGTTTCACACTCATTTGTAGTTTTGTTTGATTATTTGACAGGCCGTTCTCGTACTTGATTGGATGTCTTGACGAAAGTACCGTTGAAAAACGCTGAAGTGATTTTTCACAGCCGGCGAGTCCGGTAAGAACCAGATAGATTACCACTTTAAAAGTTAACGCATGCGCAAACGCGTCGGTATTGTTCCCATACGCTGACTTTGTACAAATGAGATTTTTACTGCCTCCACGTCAACCTCGCGTTGACGTGGAGGCAGAGTAAGCTACTGAACCTACTGAGAGTAAGCTACTGACCCCTAAGCTACTGAACTCGTCATTAACAAACCAGCATACTTCATTTAAATGTTGTCTCCGCCCCAGAGTGTATTCTTACATGTCTAGTTAGGCTACCAGGAAACTTGAAGCACTTTCCACACTGCTTACAATTATATGGCTTCACTACAGAGTGCATTCGAACATGTTGAGTTACGTGACTAGACTCCTTGAAGCACTTTCCACATTGCTTACAATTATAAGGCTTCTCTCCAGTGTGTATTCGAACATGTCGAGTTAGGTTACAAGACCGACTGAAGCTCTTCCCACACTGCTTACAGTTATATGGCTTCTTCCCAGAGTGTATTCGAACATGTTGAGTTAGGTGACTAGACTGATTGAAGCACTTTCCACACTGTTTACAATTATATGGCTTCTCTCCAGTGTGTATTCGAACATGTTTACTTAGGTTACCAGAATGCTTGAAGCACTTTCCACACTGCTCACAATTATATGGCTTCTCCCCCGAGTGTATTCGAACATGTTTAGTTAGATCACCAGACCGATTGAAGCACTTTCCGCACTGCTCACAATTATATGGTTTCTCTCCAGAGTGTATTCGAACATGTTGAGTTAGGTGACTGGACTGGTTGAAGCACTTTCCACACTGCTTACAATTATATGGCTTCTCCCCTGAGTGCATTCGAACATGTTTAGTTAGATCACCAGACCGATTGAAGCACTTTCCGCACTGCTCACAATTATATGGCTTCTCTCCAGAGTGTATTCGAACATGTTGAGTTAGGTGACTAGACTGCTTGAAGAACTTTCCACACTGCTTGCAATTATATGGCTTCTCTCCAGTGTGTATTCGATTATGTCGAGTTAGATTACCAGATTCATTGAAGCACTTTCCACACTGTTTACAATTATATGGCTTCTCTCCAGAGTGCATTCGAACATGTTGAGTTAGGTGACTAGACTGCTTGAAGCGCTTTCCACACTGCTTACAATTATATGGCTTTTCTCCAATGTGCATTCGAACATGTCTAGTTAGGTTACAAGACCAACTGAAGCTCTTCCCACACTGCTTACAGTTATATGGCTTCTCTCCAGAGTGTATTCGAACATGTCGAGTTAGGTGACCAGACTGCTTGAAGTACTTTCCACACTGCTTACAATTATATGGCTTCTCTCCAGTGTGTATTCGAATATGTTGAGTTAGGTGACTAGACTGCTTGACGCACTTTCCACGCTGCTTGCAATTATATGGCTTCTCTCCAGACTGTATCCGAACCTGATCTGTAGGCTCAATCTGGGTAGGAAAATGGTCGTTATGGTCAGGGAATGATGTCTTATTATCATCAAGATTAACCACTTTCTCTGATTGTGGATGTTTCTCGGTAGCACAGGATGAACTTCTCTGAGTAGGACAATGGGCCATTGTTTCCTTATACATGTCCTACAGCAACGAACACAAATTATGAATATGAAATTCATTAACAATTCATGACGGGAACACAAAGGCAATCAATGTGCGGTAAGTAATCTGATACAGGCTTCGATTTCCTCTGCGGAAATAGGTCGTACTGCAAAAATAACTGAAAACACGACTTAAACATCTCCACGGTTGATAAGCCATATACAGAATTCGTGTCCGTGCTTTATCGAATTTACAAACTCTCGCCTCCGATAAAGCACGGCTACTCATTCTGTATCTAGTATTATAATATAGATACGATAGTAGGCGCGCTCTGATTGGCTAAGAAGCCATGTTTTATCAGAGTATATAACATGGTTAGCCGTGTTATATAGTTTTCAACTGGCGGTTTCCTTTCATCGCGCGCGTAAATCTATATTATAAAACAGATAAAGAAGCCTTAAATCCATGTTTTATACTATCATAAAACACTCTGGTCATTTGAGAACACTCTAGAAATGTTGAAAGCACGCGCCTTCGGCTTGTGCTTTAACATTTCTCTCATGTTCTCAAATGCCCATCGTGTTTTATGATAGTATAAAACATGGCTAAGGCTTCTTTATTTGTTAACTTAAAATGTTTTCTAAATGACATTGTATAACTTGCAACTATTCTACAGGTATAATGGAATATTAACTACTATTTCTAAAAATCTCAAAATGTATTCCTCTGGAACACAGGTTTACATGTCGTACAACCACAAGACAATCTGTTGTCAAAGCTGTGGTGAAAACTATAGGCAGCGTGGAATTACAGTGTAATGTGTGACAAATAGCATAGTTAATAGGAATGTTTTGTCTCGAGCTCTAGCACAATCCATTATTTCACTTATGGCCTGAGATCCCTGGTCTGCATTACTGATACATAAATAGAGTGGAACCTCCCTGAGCTCTCACCTCTCTTAAAGTGCCACTACGACGAAAATTTACCATTTTGATTAGAAATATCAGTATTAGAAATATCCGAAATAGTAAAAAAAAATCCAAAATGGGCAAGTGAAACGACAACATTTGAGGATAGTTTATCGGTAAAATCATGTCCGCCATTATTGGAAGCCGTTCTCAGTATTCAGCGGAAGTAATGTCATACACTTTATGACACGACAACCTCGTGGCGCAAAATAGTGTGCATAAAAAGTAGCCAACGTCAAAGATAAATATGCCTCCAGGCGTTGTGTTCTGCAGGCGAGCGTTAAGTGTATGACATCACTTCCGCTGAATAAACCTTTATTTAAAGCTGAACAATGGGAACGGCCTCCAGTAATGGCGGACGTTTAGATTCAATATTCAGAGTTCAAAAAATATGACGTCCTGTCGTTGTATCGAAAAACAACTCTACTCTATGAATATGCAAAAACATTAATATGTCAAAATTTGATCGTATTGCCGGCAAACGTCGAAATAACCATAACTTAATTCAATCGAACCTATTAATTTTGAAATAGGTTCATGGATAGAACGTTTGCCGCAGTTGAGATCGACCTATTCAATAGTCCGTGCTTTAATGTCACAAAATACATTTGCCTTAAATGCAAATTTGAAATAAATGCTCAATATTCCAAAGTAATGAAGATGCGTCTGGCTTGACTGCCAGCAAACGCGTTGGATATTCTGAATGTTGCAATAGAGAAGACGCGGGTCTACAAATGACTGAAGAGCAGAATACCGGCGACTGTTGTACTGACGGCATGATCGACTTATTAACAGAGGTTTCATTGAAACCGCTCGAAGCACGGCTAATAACGCCACTTGCAGTAACAACATTCACCGCGGTCTCCTATACACGGCACTGAGTGCTGTGTAGAACGCCATTCTTCTGTTTCTGTTTAGGACAATCCTTTTCCACCGAGCGCTGTATTTCGCCATTTCACTAGCCGCGGGCCGCGGGCGAAAAGTGAAATGCGCCGGGACACGTGCTTGTGCGCGTGACTTAATTAGGCGTGAGTGAATAAAGGTCGACATAGGTTCGACGTTTGCTGCCAAGCCGGCACTAAGTCGATCTTCTACTGAACCTATTTTTTAATAGGATCGGCGCGACTTAAGTTCGACGTTTGCCGTAGGCCTAAGCGACCACCTATCCAAAACCCCAATAGACTTAGCTTTGAAATACTATTAGTGCCAGTAACATTTTGTTTGATTTTGCCGTTTACGATCTACATTTCAACGGCGAGAAAAGTTTTTGGATTGCGAATGCTGCCTGAAAACATGAAATTTCACTTCCTCTGTGAGTGTTGAGTACATGATTACCGTAGCCTGCTTTCAGGCGGTAGATGGTGTTTTTTTCGCGCAGCAAACGGATCATCGAAGCGGCCGCCATATTGGCCGAGCGTGATTGAGACCTGGGATCGAATGACAAATGGAGGGGGAGGGGGAGGGGTTGGGGGAGAAGAAGCAGATCTGAAAGACCGCCTGCTCGAAAACCCGTGGTTTCTGAGTACAAAAGTTATATCCCGTCCACCAGCGAACGGGGAATATGATTGGCTGAAACGGTGTCAATCAAAGCTTATCGCGGCAAGTGTTCAAAGCAAGAACTGAAAGGAATAAGTGTTGTGTACTAAGCTTGCAGTTGATAAAATATGGCGAGTATTAGAAAAATCTTTGTCTTTTTTGAAGACTAAGGTGAAGTACAATGGTTCCAAAGGTTTTCTAGAGAGAACAGCCGCGGAGAAAGAGCCGCGAAGGCGGCGATCGGCGAACTGCGAGAGGTTCGTTGTCGAGTTCTCTTTTCGCAAGTTCGTAAACCGTAAATACCCGGGTAAATATCATACTCTCTCCAAAGCGCCTTCGGCTTGTGCTTTAACATTTCTCTCATGTTCTCAAATGCCCATCGTGTTTTATGATAGTATAAAACATGGCTAAGGCTTCTTTATTTGTTAACTTAAAATGTTTTCTAAATGACATTGTATAACTTGCAACTATTCTACAGGTATAATGGAATATTAACTACTATTTCTAAAAATCTCAAAATGTATTCCTCTGGAACACAGGTTTACATGTCGTACAACCACAAGACAATCTGTTGTCAAAGCTGTGGTGAAAACTATAGGCAGCGTGGAATTACAGTGTAATGTGTGACAAATAGCATAGTTAATAGGAATGTTTTGTCTCGAGCTCTAGCACAATCCATTATTTCACTTATGGCCTGAGATCCCTGGTCTGCATTACTGATACATAAATAGAGTGGAACCTCCCTGAGCTCTCACCTCTCTTAAAGTGCCACTACGACGAAAATTTACCATTTTGATTAGAAATATCAGTATTAGAAATATCCGAAATAGTAAAAAAAAATCCAAAATGGGCAAGTGAAACGACAACATTTGAGGATAGTTTATCGGTAAAATCATGTCCGCCATTATTGGAAGCCGTTCTCAGTATTCAGCGGAAGTAATGTCATACACTTTATGACACGACAACCTCGTGGCGCAAAATAGTGTGCATAAAAAGTAGCCAACGTCAAAGATAAATATGCCTCCAGGCGTTGTGTTCTGCAGGCGAGCGTTAAGTGTATGACATCACTTCCGCTGAATAAACCTTTATTTAAAGCTGAACAATGGGAACGGCCTCCAGTAATGGCGGACGTTTAGATTCAATATTCAGAGTTCAAAAAATATGACGTCCTGTCGTTGTATCGAAAAACAACTCTACTCTATGAATATGCAAAAACATTAATATGTCAAAATTTGATCGTATTGCCGGCAAACGTCGAAATAACCATAACTTAATTCAATCGAACCTATTAATTTTGAAATAGGTTCATGGATAGAACGTTTGCCGCAGTTGAGATCGACCTATTCAATAGTCCGTGCTTTAATGTCACAAAATACATTTGCCTTAAATGCAAATTTGAAATAAATGCTCAATATTCCAAAGTAATGAAGATGCGTCTGGCTTGACTGCCAGCAAACGCGTTGGATATTCTGAATGTTGCAATAGAGAAGACGCGGGTCTACAAATGACTGAAGAGCAGAATACCGGCGACTGTTGTACTGACGGCATGATCGACTTATTAACAGAGGTTTCATTGAAACCGCTCGAAGCACGGCTAATAACGCCACTTGCAGTAACAACATTCACCGCGGTCTCCTATACACGGCACTGAGTGCTGTGTAGAACGCCATTCTTCTGTTTCTGTTTAGGACAATCCTTTTCCACCGAGCGCTGTATTTCGCCATTTCACTAGCCGCGGGCCGCGGGCGAAAAGTGAAATGCGCCGGGACACGTGCTTGTGCGCGTGACTTAATTAGGCGTGAGTGAATAAAGGTCGACATAGGTTTGGCGTTTGCTGCCAAGCCGGCACTAAGTCGATCTTCTACTGAACCTATTTTTTAATAGGATCGGCGCGACTTAAGTTCGACGTTTGCCGTAGGCCTAAGCGACCACCTATCCAAAACTCCAATAGACTTAGCTTTGAAATACTATTAGTGCCAGTAACATTTTGTTTGATTTTGCCGTTTACGATCTACATTTCAACGGCGAGAAAAGTTTTTGGATTGCGAATGCTGCCTGAAAACATGAAATTTCACTTCCTCTGTGAGTGTTGAGTACATGATTACCGTAGCCTGCTTTCAGGCGGTAGATGGTGTTTTTTTTCGCGCAGCAAACGGATCATCGAAGCGGCCGCCATATTGGCCGAGCGTGATTGAGACCTGGGATCGAATGACAAATGGAGGGGGAGGGGTTGGGGGAGAAGAAGCAGATCTGAAAGACCGCCTGCTCGAAAACCCGTGGTTTCTGAGTACAAAAGTTATATCCCGTCCACCAGCGAACGGGGAATATGATTGGCTGAAACGGTGTCAATCAAAGCTTATCGCGGCAAGTGTTCAAAGCAAGAACTGAAAGGAATAAGTGTTGTGTACTAAGCTTGCAGTTGATAAAATATGGCGAGTATTAGAAAAATCTTTGTCTTTTTTGAAGACTAAGGTGAAGTACAATGGTTCCAAAGGTTTTCTAGAGAGAACAGCCGCGGAGAAAGAGCCGCGAAGGCGGCGATCGGCGAACTGCGAGAGGTTCGTTGTCGAGTTCTCTTTTCGCAAGTTCGTAAACCGTAAATACCCGGGTAAATATCATACTCTCTCCAAAGCGCCTTCGGCTTGTGCTTTAACATTTCTCTCATGTTCTCAAATGCCCATCGTGTTTTATGATAGTATAAAACATGGCTAAGGCTTCTTTATTTGTTAACTTAAAATGTTTTCTAAATGACATTGTATAACTTGCAACTATTCTACAGGTATAATGGAATATTAACTACTATTTCTAAAAATCTCAAAATGTATTCCTCTGGAACACAGGTTTACATGTCGTACAACCACAAGACAATCTGTTGTCAAAGCTGTGGTGAAAACTATAGGCAGCGTGGAATTACAGTGTAATGTGTGACAAATAGCATAGTTAATAGGAATGTTTTGTCTCGAGCTCTAGCACAATCCATTATTTCACTTATGGCCTGAGATCCCTGGTCTGCATTACTGATACATAAATAGAGTGGAACCTCCCTGAGCTCTCACCTCTCTTAAAGTGCCACTACGACGAAAATTTACCATTTTGATTAGAAATATCAGTATTAGAAATATCCGAAATAGTAAAAAAAAATCCAAAATGGGCAAGTGAAACGACAACATTTGAGGATAGTTTATCGGTAAAATCATGTCCGCCATTATTGGAAGCCGTTCTCAGTATTCAGCGGAAGTAATGTCATACACTTTATGACACGACAACCTCGTGGCGCAAAATAGTGTGCATAAAAAGTAGCCAACGTCAAAGATAAATATGCCTCCAGGCGTTGTGTTCTGCAGGCGAGCGTTAAGTGTATGACATCACTTCCGCTGAATAAACCTTTATTTAAAGCTGAACAATGGGAACGGCCTCCAGTAATGGCGGACGTTTAGATTCAATATTCAGAGTTCAAAAAATATGACGTCCTGTCGTTGTATCGAAAAACAACTCTACTCTATGAATATGCAAAAACATTAATATGTCAAAATTTGATCGTATTGCCGGCAAACGTCGAAATAACCATAACTTAATTCAATCGAACCTATTAATTTTGAAATAGGTTCATGGATAGAACGTTTGCCGCAGTTGAGATCGACCTATTCAATAGTCCGTGCTTTAATGTCACAAAATACATTTGCCTTAAATGCAAATTTGAAATAAATGCTCAATATTCCAAAGTAATGAAGATGCGTCTGGCTTGACTGCCAGCAAACGCGTTGGATATTCTGAATGTTGCAATAGAGAAGACGCGGGTCTACAAATGACTGAAGAGCAGAATACCGGCGACTGTTGTACTGACGGCATGATCGACTTATTAACAGAGGTTTCATTGAAACCGCTCGAAGCACGGCTAATAACGCCACTTGCAGTAACAACATTCACCGCGGTCTCCTATACACGGCACTGAGTGCTGTGTAGAACGCCATTCTTCTGTTTCTGTTTAGGACAATCCTTTTCCACCGAGCGCTGTATTTCGCCATTTCACTAGCCGCGGGCCGCGGGCGAAAAGTGAAATGCGCCGGGACACGTGCTTGTGCGCGTGACTTAATTAGGCGTGAGTGAATAAAGGTCGACATAGGTTTGGCGTTTGCTGCCAAGCCGGCACTAAGTCGATCTTCTACTGAACCTATTTTTTAATAGGATCGGCGCGACTTAAGTTCGACGTTTGCCGTAGGCCTAAGCGACCACCTATCCAAAACTCCAATAGACTTAGCTTTGAAATACTATTAGTGCCAGTAACATTTTGTTTGATTTTGCCGTTTACGATCTACATTTCAACGGCGAGAAAAGTTTTTGGATTGCGAATGCTGCCTGAAAACATGAAATTTCACTTCCTCTGTGAGTGTTGAGTACATGATTACCGTAGCCTGCTTTCAGGCGGTAGATGGTGTTTTTTTTCGCGCAGCAAACGGATCATCGAAGCGGCCGCCATATTGGCCGAGCGTGATTGAGACCTGGGATCGAATGACAAATGGAGGGGGAGGGGTTGGGGGAGAAGAAGCAGATCTGAAAGACCGCCTGCTCGAAAACCCGTGGTTTCTGAGTACAAAAGTTATATCCCGTCCACCAGCGAACGGGGAATATGATTGGCTGAAACGGTGTCAATCAAAGCTTATCGCGGCAAGTGTTCAAAGCAAGAACTGAAAGGAATAAGTGTTGTGTACTAAGCTTGCAGTTGATAAAATATGGCGAGTATTAGAAAAATCTTTGTCTTTTTTGAAGACTAAGGTGAAGTACAATGGTTCCAAAGGTTTTCTAGAGAGAACAGCCGCGGAGAAAGAGCCGCGAAGGCGGCGATCGGCGAACTGCGAGAGGTTCGTTGTCGAGTTCTCTTTTCGCAAGTTCGTAAACCGTAAATACCCGGGTAAATATCATACTCTCTCCAAAGCGCCAGAATATCTTTACTTAGAAGTAGGCTCCGTATATAGCTTCCTCATGCTCCGTGTTCAAAGTTTTCAAAGTTATCTCCTTATCCGCCTTTACCCTGGTTTCAGCTGCTCGCTTCTTTCTCCGCTGCTGGGTAAAGGTGAACTTTGAAAACGGAGCAGGAGGAAGCTATACAGAGCCTAGGTAGAGATGTTCTGGCTGTGCTTTCGACAGGCTTTGGAAAGAGTATGATATTTACGGTAAAGAGAACTCGACAAGTCAACCCGTGATTTAATTCGCCACTGAAAAGTATTATTGTCGACCAAATTGCAGCGATTCACGGCAGTTGAACTCAATAACGATGCACAGTAGAGAAAATAATCAGAAATCCGCCTCAACACATTGATGCAACGGTCGTCCATTTCTTTCGGCAAACATTCACTAAGATTTCGGCTGCGCCTCGGACTGGAACTAATTGCGCGGACTTCGAAATCCGGTCCAGTCCTCATTGTCCGGCCTTGAAACATTACTTCCAAATGCAAAATATTCAGGTGGGGATTTCCAAATTCGCGCAATAGTCGGGACAACAGTTCTCAGCCAATACTTTGTCTTGAAAAGGGCACTTGTCAATCGATTTCCACCAAACAAAAGCTGGCTTTAACCTTATTACTCTCAGACTAGCTAAATTGTTTGGTTAGAGGCAAGCTTCATACAATCACAGAAAATCACAAAAGAGAACTAATTAAAATTTTCAATTCGAGTTGAAAACAAAACTCAAATTTCCAAATTCGTTCGCGAGTCAGCACTGAGTTCTCAGCCAAAACTTGGTCTTGAAAAATGCACTTTTCCAACGCGTTCTACCAAACAAAAGCTGGCTTTAACCTTAGTAGCATTTGCTTTGAAAGACTAGCTAAATTGTTTCGTTAGAGGCAAGCTTCATACAATCACAAAAAATCTCAACAGAGAAGATATTTTTTCAAACAAAATTCAAATTTCCAAATTCGTTCGCGAGTCAGCACTGAGTTCTCAGCCAAAACTTGGTCTTGAAAAATGCACTTGTCCATCGTTTTCACCAATCAAAAGCTGGCTTTGACCTTATTGGCATCTGTTCTCAAAGACTAGCTAAATTGTTTGGCTTAGAGATAAGCTTTAATACTACACAGAAAATCACGACAGATAAGGTATTTTTCAATTTACAAACCATCTTTACCGTACAATTTGCTTCAGACAAACTAGACGATTCTCATCAATTATAGTAATCTTCTTCACTAAATTTACTGACTTTTGTCTCCGAAGTGGGTCGTTGGAATAAATCCAAAGAAAGAAAATTGTTCCCGTCGATACTCCGAAGCCGTTACCAAAATCGCAAAACCGGGACCGGAAATGCGGACGCAAATGAAAACAATTCAGGTTTCTAAAGATTAAGAGCCGACATCTTGGATCTGACCGAGAAGACACTGGGGACGAGGTTGAAGATATCCCAGCCAACACCCCGAGACTCCCTCTCTGTCCTATATTTTCTCTTGACTTTATAATATAAATTATGGGATCATCCTAAGAACGCGCGAATTCATTGGATACTGCTTGATTTTCTTATAAATGCACGCTCGAGAAAACATAAAAACGAAATGTACCGGTCACTGTTTTTCGCGAATATGGATAACGGAGATAATATCATAGACTGGGAAGACAATATGTTCGACTATGAGGTGTTAAGGTCCGTAGAAGAAGAGGGAAATAAAAGTCGCTTCCCAAAGCTAAAAGAAAAAGATCGAGAAAATTTAGCATCGGCTTCGTGCTCTAAAATGACTAACGCGACCACAAAATGGGCTGCTAAAACATTTGAAGTTGAGAAACAATACACAGTGTTACTCTTTGAGGGTTTGATATAAAAATTGATGGAAAATAAGAAAAATGCGGTTTTTATATTAATTAAAACAGCCTGGTGTATTAAACGAGACGAAAGTGACAACACAACTACAAGACTTGACTCACCAAGAACTCGACGATAACTTCAGTACGCTTGTTTTATGCTAAAGCCAGAATAGTGAATCGCAAAGAATGAAATAGGGTTTCTCTGATTTCATGTAGAAATTCGTTCAAGAAGTTCCCGAATGTTCCTGAATGAGAAACGGGCGATAAAACTAGCAAATTACCCAGAATTTCGGAAGAGTAAATCATGCGGCTATGCCAACAATGAGAGCCTCTAAAGCTACGCAACACGGCCATCAGGGCAGCAGTTAAAACACTGTTCCTTGGGATAAAGAAATATCCTTCTTCAGACCACAGAATCAGTAAAGTGTCAACGATGTAGTTGTTGTAGAAAATAGTCGGCAATCCTAAACTCACGTGTGCAACTCGACTGCCGCTAATTTGCTAACGATTTCTCTGTGAATGCTTTTCCATCAAGCATTTTCAACGCCTTGCACTATCACAATGTGCAGATTAACCTCTCCTGTGCTGACCAGAAATTGTAAAAAGAAAACACTTAGTTTCCTTCAACAGTTTTGATCAGATGGCAATGCTATAGCCCAATTGCCGGTTCTGTCTTTCACTTTTATCGATTGTCATGTTGTATTCTTAGCAGGTTACTTCATTCAACAAGACACGAGCTTTCAAATCATCAATGTCTAGCTGTCACAACTTAACCAATCAGCGACGAGAAATGTTGTAAAATGGGGTTTTCGCTGTCGTCAGTTTGCTTTTAGATTTAGATAGCTCAATACTTTCCTTCATGTACATTGAAGTTTATATGATGAAACAAATAAAAGATGGTTCTCCTTGTTCTATTTAACAAATAAAGAAGCCTTAGCCATGTTTTATACTATCATAAAACACGATGGGCATTTGAGAACATGAGAGAAATGTAAAAGCACATGCCGAAGGCGCGTGCTTTCAACATTTCTCGAGTGTTCTCAAATGACCAGAGTGTTTTATGATAGTATAAAACATGGATTTAAGGCTTCTTTATCTGTTTTATAATATAGATTTACACGCGCGATGAAAGGAAACCGCCAGTTGAAAACAATAAAACACGGCAAACCATGTTATGTACTCTGATAAAACATGGCTGTTTAGCCAATCAGAGCGCGCGTACTATCGTATCGATATTATAAAACCAAATAATGCAATTTCGAGGTCTTGAAAAGCTGCTAATTAGATTTGCTAAATACAAATCTAATTAATTATTTAAAAATCTAAACAGGTATCCTAATTATAATACAATCTAATTTCTAATGCTAATTATAACTAGGGATATTAATACAAAAAAAATATTCAAGATATTCACTATAAAAACCAACTACACTGTATACCATCAAATTACAAATTACGATTAAAAACTACACATCTCTGAAAATAAAAACATTTCCTACTGGATTCGATTCGAATGGCCATGATAGGCAGATGGAAATACAACGAGACCTGAAACAACCAAGGGGGCTAATCAAAGCAAGGTCCCGCCTGATCCACAGATCGAATTGGAATTTAGCGCGTTGGCTTTTGCGGAGGGAGGAAAACCGGAGAACCCGGAGAAAAACCATCGAAGCAAGGACGAGACACCAACAAACTCAACTCACATATGGCGCCCAGTCCGGGAATCGAACATGGGCCACAAAGGTGAGAGGCGAAACGTTTTACCACTGCGCCACCCCGGCTCCCTCCCCTCAGATGGAGAGTATTGCTTTGACTAGTAGATCTTTTAATAACGTCCCTGTTCAAGGTAAAATAGTTATTTAAAACTCTGGGGCGACCGGCCATCGATACATATTATACTAACTTCAGATACGAATGGCTGACTCGACCCATCATGAGGGTAGACCAAAACAACTTTTAACTTATAGTTGAGTACGTTTTTAACCCTAATCAACAGTTATTACTGACCCTAGCAAATTGAAAATTTAACGTTGTTTATAAAAAATAAGCCTTACAGGTTAGCTCAGTTGGTAGAGCACGGTTTAGAGTGCGGGAGGTCGGGGGTTCGAATCCCAGCCACGTACTTGGGCAGGGTCGTTGGCCTTGTCTGCTTCCTCTTCTAATCTATACGAGGGGGACGTGAAAGATCCTGTTGTGTTATTTCGTGAAAGAGTACGGGATTGTCTCCCGACACAACAGCCAGGTATTCTGAGGTACTAACAATCACTCATGATTGTAAACTGCACGGCAGCACATTGCGCCACAATAGCAGTCTGCCACGTGATCACTAAGCTGATCCATACTTGCGGAAAGATACTCAAGAAGGGAGATTTTAAATTAACAGGAGTAGGGGACAGTCGGATCGGATAATATGGCCACATAAACGAACGGTCAGTCCACCCTCCGAGTACTCGGCTGGTCCGGCCCGACCAAGCCAACAAACCCATCCAACTAAAGATCGGTAGGACTGGTGTGGCCCCAGCTTAATGAATATAACTTATGATTGGAATTACATTTGTACGTCATTCTCAAATGTTCAAACAACCAACCAACTAAGCAGGCTGAGTATTACAACAATCAGTGTTGAATAGTTCCGTTATGAATAGAACTTATAATTGGAATGACCGTCTACGCCTCAATACGGATTCGAGTCGACTCGTACGATTCGAGTCGGTTCGTCACTCATACACCAACGCAGTTTCCCATTGAATTAACAACTACATGCGCTTGAAATAACTATTATTGTTAATTCTAAGACAAATCCTAACGACGAGTTCTCACTCACCGAAGGCTAGGGTTCACAGGTAAACAAGAAGAGAAGGTAAACGAGAGAAACATTTTTGAACGCTCCTACTACTACTCGGTGCTCGAACTCCTAACCCTTTGCGTGTACTGTGTGTAGTGCAGACGTCATGACCACTACACTAAACCGGTCCACTACCGTTCGGAATGTGACAAATGTTTATCTTTATACTTGACTGGTTTTAAGAATGTCATAACAATAATGTGTATCATTATTTCAAGCATGTTTTTCATTTAAGGATAGTTGACAATTCAACAGGGAGATTGTATTGCATATACCGCCCTTACAATCCGTATCTCCATTTAATATATTCCCAGTTTTTACGACCTGACCTCCGATAAGACGGATTGTCTACCTCTCAGCGCATGACGGGTCGAGACTTCCGGTACCCTTATTCATGAGCTGACAACCTGGCTATTTCTTAGATGGGTCGTCAACTGATTGCAATTGCAGTGCATGTGTCGAGATACGAGGTTGTACCGAATACTGGATCAAATGCCCCACCCATAGCCCCATTGTTGTCATATGCCTGCTCCTGGGTCCCCTTGATGATTGTCAAATGCCCCACTGTTGGAAGCCACGGGGGAGGGATTGGGGCATGTACGGTTTGGAATTGACTGATACGTCACAATATCAAGTAGAGTACATGTAAGTATGACGTGAAACTGGATACTTCTTTGTGATCGGAAGAGGAGAATATTCCAAAAACTCAACGTTTTGGTATGAGCGATTCTACCCTGGTATATCAAACTGTCAGAGGTTCAGCTGACTCTCCCATTCCATGACAAATTGAAGGCGCGAAGAGCAGTCAGTGAGAATCGTAACTGTTCCAGCTTTTACTAATGAACGTTATGATCGAAGCACATAAGCAAAAGAACAAACCTCTGACACCTAGAGTAAATCGGTTTCTCTTCTCTTCCCTCCCAATGCTCCATTGTACCCCATCTTGTTCCTTTCCAAGCTCCCAATACCCACCAAAAGTTCTTGTAGGAGTGGGTACTCTGAATTTTAACAGGACCTGAAACAACCATAGGGGCTGATCAAAGTCAGGACCCGGCTTAAAACCACAGAACGAATTGGAATTTAGCATGTTGGTTTTTGTGGAGGGAAGAAACCTTGACAATCTGGAGAAAAACCCTCACATGTTACCAGGGCTCCAACCCTAGCAACAGTGGTGACAGACAAAGTGCTTGCCACTTGCAAGGTAAAACAAGGCTATCAAAAAAGTATTACTCTCTAATAGGTGGTTTCACTATTACATCAGTTGAATAAAACTAACAGAGTGCTTTGTGCTGATTCTTTTGTTCTTCTAATTTGGACCATTGTCTTGGTTATTCTCAGATGAGTTAAAAATCTGAATAAGAAAAATAATTTGAAAAGGTTGCTGGTAGTTCAACTGACATAATAGTGCAAATTGGGAATTGTACCTTGAAAGAGGAATCGGGCCATCTAACTTCATGAGTGGCTGTACTGTAATGGAACAGAACTGAACCAGATTTATAAAAAGTGACATTCCAGTAAGACTCCATCCTTAATTAATCTGAAAGGAAAAGAAAAATTATGTAATTATTGACTTTAGACTTTTAGAATTTTGTTTTATAGATGGGTTGCAGTCAATCCCCAGAGATTCAACTTACAAAGGGAATGGTGGCCATGTTGGTGTACTAACAAAAGAAGCTAACAAAGGATCTATTGTTAAAGGTACACCAACATGGCCGCCATGATGTCATGTGCAACCATCTATATGCACTTTTCTTACAATTACTGGATATTACAGAAATGTAATATTTGTTTTATATTGCTTATATATTTGTTTATTTGTTTATATACATGTACTATTGTTTATTTTGTTTTATATGCACTTTTCTTAAAATTAATGGATATTAGAATTAGGTGAAAATGGAAAAATAAGAACAAGAGACAATACTAATTAGTATAAATACATTGGATGAAAATAGGATGAAAACTAGTGTGAAGAGGCAGAAATAGCCTGTTGGCTTTTGTGTCAATCTCTTTGAAAAAGCTTAAAGTTACACACTTAAAGACTGCTATACTACGATCAAATGTTCACATATCAATGTTTTTGCATATTCATAAAGTAGAGTTGATATATTATTATGACAGGAAGTCCTATTTTTTTAGCTCCGAATATTGAATCTAAACGTCCGACATCACTGGAGGCCATTCCCTTTGTTCAGCTTTAAACAAAAGTGATGTCATACACTTAATGCTCGCCTGCAGAACACAACACCTGGAAACATACTTCTACTAAAAATGTCTTCACGTACACAAGAAGAAAGTTATATTTATCTTTGCGAGGTTGGCTACTTTTTATGCACACTATTTCGCGCCACAAGGTTGTCGTGTTAAGTGTATGACATCACTTCTGCTGAATACTGAGAAGGGCTTCCAGTAATGGCAGACATGACTTTACCGGTAAACTCTCCTAAAATTTTGTGGTTTAACATGCCCATTTGGGAATATTTTTAACTATTTCGGATATTTATAATACTAATTGACCTACAATGTATTGACACTGAAAAAGTGGCAAATCGAAATGGTCAATTTTCGTTGTAGTGCCACTAATTTAAACAATTTAGACAAACATAAAGGAAGCTACCCTGGATCAGAGGTTGGAAATCCGCTTCTCCTTGCTCACAATATCGACAACGTAGCTCACAATATATTTACAATGCGGCTGCAACCTCTGGCCGCCCGTTGTAAGCGATAAAGTCTGTTTTAATAGAAATGGCTTCCAATTTGTTGCTTCTTGAAAATCGCTCTCGCTTTGGCAGAAACTTTATGTTCTTGTTTTGCCGAAATCAAAATCCTGTCGTTCATACTGAAGAAACATGTATTTGCTGTTCCTCCAACGGGAAAGTCGCTTTTGACAGCTCACATTACCACATGAACAAAACTGATTTGATCAGGTTTATATTTTTAGCACATTTTACGCATGTCAATCTAATTGTATTATGCTCAAAGGAACCGTAAACAGTATTTGAGTCTCCCAGAGGCTTGTCGCTTCGCGACTCAGGCTGATGTCTCGCTACCGCTCGACGTCAGCTTAAAAGAGATCTCGCTAAGACATCTCATGCCTCTGGCATCCAGGGTAAAAGGAAGCATTATCTAGATGAACATACATGTAGTTAGGCAATAGCTGAGGTACATGTAACATGAATCAACAAAAGTATTGTAAGAAATCATAATCTTAAGAAGAAAATTTGAAAACAAACTGATGAGATTTTAGATAAACAATGAATATAATATTCTTGATAAGGCTAACAGAGCTGGTTTTGTAGTAAATATATCTTGTATTTATTATTGAATGCTTGATGACATTGCAGTTTTTAAAACTAATGGGGAGTCAGTCTCCCAAACAACTGAGCTTGAATATTTGAGGGTAAATTTTCCATCATGATAATAGCTAGGCCTTGTGCGTGATGGTGTTATACATGCTTTTGTCATCACTGCCAAGCCTGATTCACTTTTGTGTTAATTGAGAGGAAATGTTGTGTCACATTGGGGCTTGTTGGTAATCACAGAAGCATGACATCATGATGCATATACATGTAAAGGCCTATTAGTTAGTATACAACTCCTAAAATGTTTTTACTAGAAACATATCTGGTGTTGTACATGTGAACAGTAGAGGCTGCATGGTCTGAGGATGTTAGGAAAAATAAGGAGACTGTGTCTCACTGGTGTAGATTCTGTTTTTGAATTCATTTTATAAATGTTTTTCAAAGTTAAGGTATGTATCTAATAATTTAAAGTAGGATGAGGCAATTCTGCCCTGGCATGTGCAAAAAAGATACTTCTGAGACGTTTATTTTGTAATTGATGGAATCACAATATGTCAAATGCTCTCAAATCCTTTATGAATCATCTTTAGGTATGGGAGAAATATGAAATGTTTTATAAAAAAAATTGGGGCAAAATATTTCACATCAGATTCTCATACCACACAGGCTTACCATCCTCCAGGTTAGTACCTCTAAATTGGTTTTGGGTTCCCTGTGGCTATGAATTCAAACATCCCTTTTCCTTCCTAGAATGAACCTTTAGTGGTACTGCATGTGTTCTAACTATATTCAAGAAATGAAGAGTAGGAGTTATTTGAATGTTATGGTGTTTATTAAGGGTGTTCCATTTTGCAAGTTTAGCAAAGTTTCTGCAGGTTGCTGCTGAAAATTTCACCTTTGTTCAAATCGCTCACTCAAGAGCTCTTCGTATGTAATAGAATGATAATGTAGCCCTGTTGTGAGACAACTTTACTACAAAAAAGGCCCAGAAAAGTGATTTTGGAGTACCTGACTTGGCTTTCTCCCTATGATCTGTTCAAAATGCTTGCCAAATGGAATTCTAAATATGTGTTTCACGAGTCCGAATAACTTACCTTTCCTGACCCTCCCTGCATGGAGTGCACAAATATAATCCTATCTGGATTTTCTGGATTGTTTGAATTCATAGCAATGATTGAATTAGTAGCCACAGGGAACCCAAAACAAAATTTGAGGTACAAACCTGGAGGATGGTAAACATGTGCTTGTACATGTACCAACACTATATTTCTGCCCAAGTTTGTTCTGATTATGACAGCATGCCCTTTTGAGCATGAACTCACACTGAAATAAGATTCTTTTTGATTCTTCTTACCATAATTGTAATATACTTCTAAGAATATATATTTGATTGTAATTTGTATGCTAAATATCAATACATAAATGTGCATGCATAGAATTTGATTGATTGAAGAATGTAACAAAATCGTAATTCTTCTTTTAATGTCCCCAGAGAAGCCATATAAAAACTTAAGAAGAATCTAAAATAAATATAAAATTAATGTATAATGAGTATGTCGAAGCTTAAACCAAAAAATACACTTAAATTGAATAGTGATACTGACTGCCACATCATCCATTGTTGGTAATCAGTGCCAACCAGATATGTGGCCTTTTGAAATCATGGTTGGCACATTACCATAACAATTGTAATGTTTATCAAGACAAAGTATCGCTATAGACACAATTTAAATCTAAATATGCAAATCACCAGTAAATAAGTTCCAGTCAGATACAGTTCTAGTTCAATATAAGGAAACTATACAAGTTATAGGTAATAGTTCCCGAGCACCCGAAGTGGCACTTATAAATTTTAGAAGGACTTGGGGAGCCTCTAGTTGAAAACATTATTTCACTGCGTTCAGGAATCGAACACAGGAAGATAAGATTTATAGAACGACTGACACAACCCTACCATAACCGACTAGCTGCTAGACCACGAATGAATTCGCTTGGTGGCCATTTTTTTTTTTACGTATTTATATCCACTAATGATGAGTAGCTGCATAAATTATAGTATTATAGTTTTCAATACACTATAATTGTAATACGACAACTCACCGAACGCTCTAGATATATAAATACGAAGTCCAAGGACTACGGCAAAGCTGACACAATATAGATATATAGCAGTCTAGGACTAGGGAATGATTCTTATACCGAGGTAACCCACTAACCCGGGTATTTGAAACACTAACCCGCGGGTCTGGTCTAATTCTAAAGTTTCCTCTCATTCTAGAGACCTTTTTGTGAAGCACGCTATAAAACAAGGACAAAGCACTTACCTAAATAGAGAAGAAACACCACACAACGCTCAACTTGGCAAAACAAAATGGCGGAGGGATATGAAGAAATAGGCTTCCTGTGGTAAAATGCATACCACAGGAATCCCGATATTTTCTTGTATTCTCTGCCAAATCCTAATGTGCGGTCTTCCTGTGGTAAATGCACAATACATATGTTCATATAATCGTATACATATAAACGTATAATCGTATAGAATATATATCACAGTCTACAAACAACTGTCCAGTTATAGACTGTGGTTTACGCACTGCATCATGGGATAGAAAAGGTCCCGGATGTAAGCAAACACATGAAAGTCCGCCCACAGGCAGCCCAATCTATGGGTTTGTGCATGAAAATAGAAGATATGTATGGGGTTTTATAAAACCTTTCAAATTGCGGTATAATGGAGGACAATGTACAAATAAACATACCTTTTCGCTTCCATGTTGTTTCCTTTGTGGTTTCTCTTGTCTTGGAACCATTTTAGGCTGTTTTGGGGAGTTTTTCATCCACCTCGGCTCACCACCTCTGAGAAGAAGAGAAGCTGGAATCTTCCGAAGCCTTCTGCCACAATCACCTACGAACTTCACCTCCCAAATCTGACTTTTCGTTATCGAAATGCCACGAAACTCCTATCGTCGCTAGAATGATAAATAAATTAAGCCCTGCCTGAATTTTAGGATCCAGCGATCCCTCATTCTGGAAAAAATCGAATACTGTTTCGCGACTTTCGACCAACTGCAGAGCTCCATACTAAAGAATTTGGAAACGGAGCGGCAACCGTCAAAATAGCCTCGTTAATCGTCGTTCACCATAACGATTGGCCCAAAGATGGCGAATATGGAAAGCGGAATTCGAGCTGTACGTCGCCGCTTCGGGAGTTGCTGACATGACATGAAGTTGTTAGTCAGTACCATGACAAAGAGGCACTCACTCTCATGCCCGAGAGTCAAGTAAACAGTGTTAAAACCAGTCACAAATATGACAGTTTGACAAAATTCAAAGGAAAATGTTGGAAGTGTCACAAAGTGGAACACTTAAGCAAAGATAGTCGTATTTCCCGTGAATACAAGTGTGTGAAGTGTGGAAATATGGGTCACTTCGAGGTCTGCTGCCACTCCAAGCAAGCACAGGACCGCAGTTCAAGTAGTTATCGTGGTCGAGAGAAGAGTTGAGGAAGAGGGCGAATAGATTCACAAAGCTCACGCGATGGTGTACATGCACAATGTTCATGAAGGCCAAGCTGGTGATCAAGATTCAGTGACAAATGATGATTTCTACGCGTTCCCCACTACTAGCACTGGAAATCACAACACCTTGAAGCTGGATGTGGAAGACAAGCTCATAAACGTTATGATAGATTCAGGGGCTAGTTGTAACTTAATGTCAGAAGAAGTATTTGAGGCTATAACAGAAGGGAGGGTTACCTTATCAAAGTGTGATAAAAAATATATATACTTATGCATCTGTTGAGCCTCTTCAACTAAAAGGAAAGTGTAGCTTAAATGTGTGCATACCGCAAACAAAATTGTCACAGTGCGCTGTTTTTTATCATGCCTGGCAAAGCAGCAACTTTATTGGGTCGCGAAACCTCAGAGTTGCTAGATATTCCGAGGGTTGGTGTGCAAATCAATAATTGTAACGTAAAGCCAACCAGCTCAATAGGAGGTGTAGAGCAAGTAAATAGGAAAGCAGCTCTTAAAGCAAAGTACCCAAGGTGTTTGAGGGCCTGGCCATGGTAAACTTAAGGGTTATCAGTTAAAACTCCACATTGATAAGAGTGTGCACCCCATAGCCCAACCCCTGCGCAGAATTCCCTTCAGTAGGAGGCGTAAGATCGTAGAGAAGCTGGAGCAACTTGAAGCGCTTGACGTTATTGAAAAGGTGAATGGGCCTACCAGCTGGGTCAACCCCCTAGTGGTCGTTGAGAAACAAGACGGTGATGTCAGAATTTGCCTAAATATGAGGCAAGCAAATCGCGCGATAGTGAAGGAGAAACATCCAGTTCCTTCAGTCGAGGAAACCTTACAGGAGGTCTAGAATGCTAAGGTGTTCTCCAAATTAGATCTAAACATGGCATTTCACCAAGTCGAGCTCCACCCCGACTCTAGGGACATTACAACATTTGCTGGACCAAATGGTCTGTACAGATACAAACGCTTGCTGTTTGGTGTGAATATGGCGACAGAGAAATTCGAGCAGACAGTGTGGCAAATCATCAAAGATTGCCCAGGTGCGCACAACCTCCATGACGACGTGCGAGTTGTTGGTGCAGATGACAAGGAATACGACGAGAACCTTGAGAGGCATGTGTAAGCTGGAAAAAATGGATTGACACTCAACTACCAAAAGTGTGAGATTGGCGTCACAAGCATGCCCTACATGGGTGACGTGCTCTGTGGAGAAGGACTGAAAGTGTCAAGCGAGCGGGTAAAGGCAATCGTCGAGGTTCCAAGTTCCCATAACCAGTCGGAGATGAGAAGTTTCCTTGGTTCAGTCCAGTTCTGCGTAAAGATCATCCCCAATTTTGCCATAATGTCGGGACCATTGTGGGATTTAACGTGCAAAGGTACCCAGTGGAAGTGGGGCGACAAGAGAAAAAAGCGTTCCAAGAGATTAAGGTTCAGCTCAACCAAGCACCGGTGATATATAGCTTACCACAAGCAAGGTGCGGTAACCCGTATCATAACAGGTGCATCACCCATTGGCCTAGAGGCAATACTTGAACAGAAGCAAGAAGATGGATCGTATAGGCCCATCTATTACGCTAGCCGAAAACTTACACTAGTCGAGACAAGGTACTCACGGTTCGAAAGAGAGGCCTTGGCCGTCAGGTGGGCATGTCAGAAGTTTTACCTTTACTTGTACGGAATCGACTTCGAGGTCTGCACAGACCACAAGCCTCTAGTCATTGTACTTGGGCGGCAAAGCGCAAAACCATCCTCTGCCAGGATAGAGCAATGGTTACTGTATCTCCAGCAGTTCAGATACACCGTGAGATACATACCAGGCAAATAAAACGCTGCCGATGCATGGGTCAAACCGAAGATGAAGATGTTGATAAGACAGAAGAATATGCTTGTAGCATCGCAAGTGAGGCAGTGCCTGCATCTTTAGTGCCCAGGCAGGTAGAAGAAACCTCAAAAGAAGACCCTACACTGCAGTTGGTGCGTGAAGCAGTGACCACAGGAAACTGGTTTCATCTACAAGGTACTATGTACAAGGCTCTCAAAGATGAGTTATGGGTCCTGGGGCAGCTGGTGATGAGAGGAAATCGCATTGTCATGCCTGAGAATCTGTGGAAGCTCATGAAGGACATCAAGGCATAGTTCGCGGTACCAAGGCCAGGTTGCGAGTAAACGTCTGGTGGCCACAGATGCACAAGAAAGTCGAACAAGTGATACGAGCATGCCACCCATGCCAGCTTGAAGGACAAAGAGCCAAGCCAGAGCCATCAGATCAACAAGACTACCCGAGGGTCCATGGACCGACATTGCAGTCGACCTTCTTGAAGTATCAGGAGGCGATCATCTCCTAATAGTAGTAGACCATTACTCTCGTTGGTCGGAGGTAGTTCTAGTGAAGAAAACAGATGCGCAACATGTGATAAAGTGTATGGAGGCAATGTTCAGGACACACGGTCTACCGGAAAGCGTCCGTAGCGACAATGGACCACCCTTTGCATCCAAAGAATTTGAAGGTTCTTGGACTATCTTGGAATAGTACACAAGAAAGGTGTTCCATACTGGCCTCGGGGTAACGGGGCAGTTAAACGGTGCAACGAGACTCCTGAAGGCTGTGAGAATTGCCAAGCTGGAAGGAAAAGATTGGAAGAGAGCTGTGGAGAACTTCCTATTCCAATACAGGACAACACCTCACACCGTGACGGAATGTCACGTACCAGCGGAGTTGCTGATGGGAAGGAAGTTCCGCGATAAGCTCCGAAACTTAGAGTGCGGAGCGACCAGGCCATGGAGGCAGAATGGCAACAACTCTTGAGGGAGAGAGACGCCCGTGCAAAACTACGCCAAAAGGAGTATGCTGATGAGAGAAATTCAGCGCAACACAGCACCATCAACGAAGGTGATCAAGTGCTCTTGAAGCAACATCGAGAGAACAAATTGTCACCAAATTATGAGACTGGACCGTACAGAGTCGTTAAAAAGGATGATAATAATGTTCTCATAGAAGACACTGATGGAAGGAGCAAAATGAGGAACGTGGCGCACATGAAGAGATTCATTGAGCCTGAGGTTGGAAAGGCCACTGAAGAGCAAGAAGATGTGCAACCCAAGAGTGTAGAGAGTGAGGAAGTAATACGACACAATCATGAGACTATTTCAGATCCAACGGTGAAGGATCCAACACCTGTGCTTGATCCTGTAGCAAGCGTCTCAGATTCTATGCGACCTACGCGCGTGAGGCGAGCACCGACCAGGATGCAAGATTACGTGGGGTTATAGGTTATAGGTTTTAGAGATGTGTTGACTCTATATTATTAAGGATAGTTTCGTTGACCTTTGTTGCATTGACCAGGGACATTATGGTCATATAAGAGAACTTCAATACAGACAATATTAATACTAAGTAGAGGGGAGATGTGGTGTACGCACTGCATCATGGGATAGAAAGGTCCCGGATGTAAGCAAACACATGTAAGTCCGCCATTACTATTTGAGACAATAAATGTTGTTGTTTGTAAGTCGGTGTCCTAACTACCATGTGATCCCCGACACAAGAAAGATCACATCAAAATTAGTAACTTCACCAAATATTAAGATGTTTGCAGAAACCATTTGCAAATTCGGGTAAAAGTAATAATTTTGTTGTGATATTTATTGTGGCGGGCTTTATTTTTTAATCATTAATTCAAAAGACTCGGTCCCAGTCCTCTGCTTGTGGCCAATTCAAAGTAATACTATTATTTTATTTATCATGACCCTTGGCCACAAAAATCATGTGTATGCCGTCACTGGGCCGAAAAAAGCCGTCCAGCCCTGCTCGACACCTCATATACAGTACATTGTATGACCTGTGCCGCTTTAGTATTCCTTAAGTTCATCGTACATGGTAACAAAAACAAATTTATAATAGCCTGAAATTAATGTACTATAGAGGCTATACCCATCAAAAGTGAGGACAATAAACCGCAACGGTAATAAACAATGTAAAACTAGTTTCTCTAATAGATAGTGATTGCTGCACTGCCATGAGTGGTCTCATTAGGAGGTGTTCTTGGTGTCAGGGGAGATACAGGCATGTACTTAAAATCACGTGACCGATGACGTTATCACCACTAGTTACTTGATAGGGACCCACTACCATGTCTGTCAGGTTAGAGCGTTGGCATTAGAAATGAGGGAGATATGGGCATGTACTTAAAATCACGTGACCGAGACGTCATCATTACGTCATCACCACTAAGCGATTTGTGGGGACCCAATAGCATGCCTGTCCAAGTTTGACCTGTCTGGCATTAGAAATGAGGGAGATATGACCATGTACTTAAAATTACGTGACCGATGACGTCATCGTTACGTCTTCACTACTAAGTGATTGATAGGGACCCATTACCATGTCTGTCCAGGTTTGAGCCGACTGGCATTACGACACCGTCCATGCATCTTCTCCAGCATGACCACATTTGGACGCGTACCATAAAACTCCGTCAAGAAATCTTCGGAAAATCAAACACTATTCGGACAGCCAACGGAGAGTCCCCGATGTACACAGAAAAAAACGTACACACCATAAAACGATGAATAAATTAGCTCGACCCCACTAACCATAATAACTCGTTCTGCGCTTGCGAATATCCACGAGTTAAAAATGAACTGTAGTCAACTTTTTATGATTTTGTTATAAAGGGAGTGGACAATTTCGGTTTAGAATTATTGTTTAAACTTTTTCACCACAGTCTACTTAGCCACGTATGCAGCCAAGGCTTGCCTATCTGGATATTATTATCATAATGTGGAGAGAATGTAATGTAATACAGAGTGAGGCGAGTCCCCTGTAGACGTTTCAATGTAACAATTGGAGCTCCACCCATAGGCTTGTCTATGTATATATTATTATCATAATGTGGAGAGAATGTAATGTAATACAGAGTGAGGCGAGTTACCTGTAGACATTTCAATGTAACAATTGGAGCTCCAATTGTTACATTATTATCATAATGTGGAGACATTTCAATGTAACAATTGGAGCTCCACCCATAGGCTTGCTATGTATATATTATTATCATAATGTGGAGAGAATGTAATGTAATACAGAATGAGGCCAGTCGCCTGTAGACATTTCAATGTAACAATTGGAGCTCCACCCATAGGCTTGCTATGTATATATTATTATCATAATGTGGAGAGAATGTAATGTAATACAGAGTGAGGCGAGTCACCTGTAGACGTTTCAATGTAACAATTGGAGCTCCACCCATAGGCTTGCCTATGTATATCATTGTTATTATCATAATAGGGAGAGAATATAAGAGTGAGGCGAGTACCCAGTATATTTTGTTTTCAATTACGTATACTCTCTCGGAACATACCCCCCTCTATATGTATATTATAAACGTAAACTAGAAATACCTTTCGGTAAAGTGCCAACGATAAATTATTTCAAATGACAGAAATGGTTGTTAGAAATGCCCCAGTATAGTATCTGTTGGTGATAGTACTCGTGTGTTATTATACTGTAAAATAGTACCTTTCATATCGCAAAAATTAGTCTAAACACGCGACCAAAGGAAAGGGGGTTGGGGAGTGAGATGTGTGGCTATCTCGTTCTTTGGCCCTACATTTACACTTGGTTTGATACGGAAGCTTTATGCGACTGTTTTACAGTCAATATTGCCATAAATATTATTGTACTCTTCACTTACAGCACTACATGTTCAAAAGAGACTGTGTATTAACTACAACAGCAATGCTAGACATTTCATTTGTGTATAGTAATTATAAATGGGAAATGGTTAATGATAGCAACATTAGAGGCATGAGCTATTCCCCTGTGTACAAATTTTCCGGTATATTTTGAAATTTGCACCATGGACGAACATAATAACCATGATTAAAATTTATACAGTCCTCGTGATCAATTGTCAGGACCGTGTCAATCAAATCCCTTATCCTTCCATATTTGAGAAGATGTACTTGGAGTCAACATGTGAAAATATACTTACCTATTAAGTAATGGTCCGCGGAAGAGGTAGGCATTCGTAATTCATGGAATGTAAAAAGGTGCTACGTGTAATTGTAGTATTGTTTCAATCTTCATTGCCTTAAAAATCAAAATCTACCAAAATCTGAAGAAGAATATCATGTTTTGTTTTTTAAAAGAGATTTGAATTGCATCTAGTGAAAACTGTCAGAATTTTAAATATGACGAAAATTTAACAAGGGAACATTTTAAAATTGATAGCTTAGTTTTAGTGGATTTTATGTATGAAAAACAGAAAAAAAAAATTGTGGTGAAAGCAAATTGTATCTTCACTCTATCGAATTGTGCCTACCGGCTCCAGTAAACGGCAAATTGGGCTCTACTTCGGTGTAAGAACCGCACAGACTGCGTCACAAAACTCCCTTTGTTAACTATGAATAATGTGGGACTTTCGAGCCGAGCACCCGAAGCAGCACTTATAAATTTTACAAGGAATCTGGGAGCCTCTACTTGAAAAATAAAATTCACTGCGCTCATCGTAGGAATCGAACCCAGGAAGATTAAATTTATAGAACGACTGACACAACCCTACCCTAACCACTAGACCACGAGTGAATTCGCTTGATGGCAATCGTTTTTTCCACGTTTTATATCCACTAATAGGTGCATAAATTATAACATAATAATCCTTAAGTTTCTCAAATCTCAAAAATATTAGATCCTCTGCTAACAATAATTTAATCTGCTACAAACCTAATATATCATTATTATTGTAATGTATATTGTCTGCTATGTTGATCAATCTCTTATTTCTTATTTCAATATCTATATATTAAATAAAATCCCTGCTATTTCCTGTTTTCTTAATATATTTGTACAACAGATATAGATGTGTGTGTGTAAATGTTGTGCTTTTAAATTAGTTTGACTCTCACCATATGTAACTACAACTTTTGCCCTCTACTAATTATAACTGCACGTTTACAAATAAATTTGAAGTTGAAGTTGGTTCGAACATATACATTTAGGACTAAAGCAGCAAATATTAGGAGGGGGGTTGGGAAAATACCCAAAAGGATTGAGAAAAAAAAATTCACAACAAACCGTAGAAAAAAAGCAAGCAGTCACCAGTCAGTATGATAAAAAAACATTACTGAGCTATTAGTCGTAAAAATAAATTACTTCCAGAAAAAAAGCCCAACTCAACAAATCGCTAATAAATAGAACGAAACTCACCTTTACAGTTCGCTTAAAACCAAAGTTATTTTCCACATAGCCGAGCCGGCGAGTCCTGTTTTAACAGCACGACGCGGAAACGTGTCACCTTGGCAAAAGTAGATTTAGAAGAAGGAAGTGCAAGTAAAATACGATATTGCCTTACATGTATTTGAACTACTGCTAAAGAGAAAATGCTACAACCGAGTCTCAAACTAAATTGAAACAATTACCAGTGTCCAGTGACTCCCGTAAACCTGTCTATTTCACACTGAACTACTGTTGTGTACAGAACTGAAATGCGCAAAGGCATCCAAGGGCCTAAACTCTTCTAAAACGAAACAAATGTGAAAGAAAATCATGTTGTTTTCCTTGAACTGGTTTTCTTTTTGTTCACCCATTTTCTGGTTGAGAAATTGTTAAAATTGCCCCAAAAAATGAAATTGTGTTGAAACGAGCCGTGTCGCATTGTCTCGACCAGCTTATTATCAACACAACCAACTCTTATCGCCCTTCCCGCGAAAGAGACGTCTGAGCAACGAGCCGAAAATTCCATACTGATGACGTAGGGGGCAAGCCATTTCACTATGCATAAATTAGTTGCAATCTCGGAATCCTAAGAGGCTAGAGGCGAACTACGGGTACACAACTACCGATGCTGCTCGTTTGCTTGGCAGTGCATCACAGTCAGGAACAATCATTAAATTCAAGCCTATTTAGCCTATGTCGGTGCTGTCGGTGCCTCCTATGCTTCGTTCTTTCAGCAGCTAGAAAAGCGAAATGTCTTACGACTGTCAAAACATGCATGTATAAAGTGATCCAAAGTCTAGAATACTGTAATAATAATTTCATAACCTAAACACACTGAGCTATCACAGAACACAGTGCCACTTTTCAAGCCGGCTCTTTTGCGAGGTAGTGCGGGATCTCGGGTATAAATAAACATCTACATGTATTAAAGTAAAGCGTATGTTTTGCACTGTGAAGCACGAACGTGATGTTGTTATTTTACCCAAGCAAACAGGCAGCCTCGGTAGTATACCTTAAAAATAACTGCGTTCTGTAGCTATTTACCTCTCGGGCTTCTGACCTGGCAAAAGAGCTCGGTTCAAAAGTGGCCCAGTGTGTTCTGTGGTAGCTGTGATGTGAGCAGGTTTTGAAATTATAAAGAACGATATAGTCGATCAAGCGTGTCGTACGACATACATATTCGCTTTTCTCGCCTCTGAAAGAACGAAGCAGAGGAATCACGGACAGCACCGACATACGCTAGAGCAGATTTCGTATGAGTGAGACAAACTACGACATGTCGGTAACCGTGCATAAGCATGCTGTGCTGTAACTCTGTGATTTGATTGGATCAGCAGGACAAAAACGATAGGAAACCGTTTCACCGTCATGGCATGCCATACGGTAACCGTGCTGTAGTTTGTCCCACTCAAACGAAATATAGGCTTGCATTTCATGGTTGTTCATGACTGTCACCACTGCCAGAGCAGCATCGGTAGTTTGTTCCTTGACAAACAAACTCGTAGTTCGCCTCTAGCCTCTTCGGCTTCTGAGATTGCAACTAATTTATGCATCGTGAAAGGGCTATGTGCTACGTCATCAGTATGAAAATTTCCGACTCGTTGCTCAGACGTTTCTTTCGCGCGGAGAGCGATAAGAGTCGGTTGTCAACAATGTTCCAGGATGTCGGCTCCCTTTTGTAGAAAGCTTTAATACCACAAACCTGGAATAATTCGATTTTGGACGAAAGTCTTCAATCAGATCAATATACTTTTTGCAATGTTCCTGTTTCACACTCGTTTGTAGTTTTGTTGGATTATTTGACAGGCCGTTCTCGTACTTGATTGAATGTTTTTGACGAAAGTATCTCTGTAAAACGCTGAAGTGATTTTTCACAGCCGGCGAGTCCGGTAGGAACCAGATTACCCATTCTCGTTCCCAGTGCCTCCTCAACTAATTGAAACTTCGGAGGCTCTGGTAAGACACGAAACCGGATGTCCTAGATCCTAGGACATTGAAACTGCGCATGCTCTTAGCATTCTCAGTAATGGCGGACTTCATCGAAGCTATTCAGTTCGCACTTACAAAGCTAAATACAGCTTTCTTTAAAAAGTAAGCAGTTGGAAGCTATTCGTGTAATTAGTTTAGATAAGGACTGATTCTGTGTCCTTCAGACCGGCTATGGGAAGTCATTTGTGTGTATTTTATAGTATATATATTTTTTCTTTTGATGTCTGCATATAATCATTAACTTTGGCTGGCTATATAGTGTTTAACTCGAAAACCTTACGGTTAATTTAGATGCTAGACATTTCCTCTATTATATATTTAGCCTATTTACAACCTTTTTTTCCCTACCACTTTTTCTAAACTCTAAATATAATTTTCCTGTTAACTTTGTAAATAACTGTGAAGTGTGAATAAAGTATTGTATTGTATTTATTTATTTACCAACGTTTACCGTGTGTTTGATGCACTTCAAGTTCAAGCACAGGCAGCCCAGACTCGACATGTTTCCCGCTTATTAGTCTGTTGGGTTACCTGTGGTATGTTTCATAACCGATCACGGAAGAGTGTATATAATTGCTCCTTGTGAATTCTCTTTTCCGATTCCTACGAAATCTTCAATAATAAAAGATTGGGGGCGATTTTGGGACTTCTAAACCAGTTTATTAGGCCTCGAAGTTTTGACGGTTGGCCGCGTGCCTACCCATCGGACACAAATATACATACGAAGTCCAAGGACTACGGCAAAGCTGAGACAACGTAGGATTTTATATTGAATATTACAATATTTCGGCTGGCCAAACCAGCCTTCTTCAGGTACTAGATGTTACAAGTGAAGAGCTCTAAGGTAAGAAGATCTATAAATGTGGTAAATTTCGCAATAGAAATTGCGGAAACGGGAAGTGACGTAGACCAAAACTTGAAGTAGCAAAATAGTATGAGAGATAAGCACTACGTTTCATCAGTATATTCATACCATATGGTTCTAGAGTTTTAGCTTTATCTATAAGGTGCGCTTCTCTGGCTTTACGTGTCGAGTCTCTGGAGGAGTATATTATTATTTTTACAAATATACACAAGGTATGCAGCTTTGAGGCGCTTTTCATCGATGTGACCTCACTCGCCGCCGAAATTCGACAAGAAATTCAAATCGATTTTGCCTCTGTTTTCGGCACACAAATCCAGAGATGTGTAAGCACTTCTCATCCACGTTTCAGGCCAAACGACGTGAAAATGGTCTGGAAAATAAATCCCGAATTCAAAATATAGCCATCGGTATGCGATCTGCAACTTGATCGGTTCACAAATCAGCGGAATTCATCGCAGGCGATGCCTTTTGAAACTACCCCACCCGACTAAGGAGAATTGTTATGCACCTCCGTTCTGCTTGAAATACATGACAACTCTTCTTAGTGTAGCCTGATTTTCAGACGGTACGAGGTCCTACGCTCACTTCCTCCCCCTCACCGTCTGGTGGACTTTGGCAGAAACCGTGTTCTGGCCATTGTTTCATTTCATCATCATCATCTTTATTACACACAAACCACCATGTACACACATAAAAATACAAAAAATTATAATAAATTACAGTGGAAGACAACCTAAATGGAAGCCGAAGACTTATTACTTTAGGTTGCCTTTTTAAGCGTGAGGTAATAATCTAACAATATTATACTGAATATTAATTAATATTATGATAAGAGAAAGATGATTGGAAAGAAAAGGAGAATAAGGGAGCGAAGAAGAGCAGACATATAGATCAGTTAGTTAAGGAGATGACTGGTTAAGTAAATGGGATTTGAGATTGTATTTGAAGCTGGTGAGAGAAGTTCTATTTTTCATCTCGTTAGGGATAGAATTCCAAAATTTTGGTCCTTCATAGGTTATTGAACATTTTCTTATATTTGTTCTTGAGAATGTTGGTCTATAATCATTAGCTAACCTGGTGTTATGCGAGTGAATACTGAGATTAGTAGAAAATAAATCTTTGAAAATTTCTGGAAGGGTTTTCTTATCATAGGAAAACATAAAGAGACCCACCTGATGTTTATTTATATCAGATAAATATAAAAGATTATGGTCCTTAAATAAGGGAGCCGTATGTGCATCATAATCTGATTTGGTGATGATTCTAATAGCTCTTTTCTGTAGCGTAACAATTTTTGAGGTATAAGTGCCACCACAAATTAAATTGCCGTAATATAAATATGGGTAAATAAGAGCAAAATCAAGTTTGTGCAGTGATGCTTTCGATAGAAAAAAAATCGATTTAGAGATTATGCCAATG
Organism: Actinernus sp. WN-2022; assembly: GCA_030867875.1. Lineage (NCBI taxonomy): Eukaryota > Metazoa > Cnidaria > Anthozoa > Actiniaria > Actinernidae > Actinernus > Actinernus sp. WN-2022. The sequence continues at coordinate 3,762,705 of JAOWCC010000064.1, forward strand.
GATTTTTGAAATTTTACTAGTTATAGTTACGTTGCAATATGCTGCTTCCAGTTCAGATTCTCGTCAACAAAAACTCCAAAAAACTTACTAGAGTGTTGAAGTTCAATAGGTCCACCATTAACCTGGACTATATGCAAGATTTTTAAGCAATACTTTCTTTTGTCTTGGTCTAAAAATGATGTACTTTGTTTTTTGATGTTTACCGAGGGTTTATTTGCAATAAGCCAGTTAGATACCTTTTCTAGTGCACTGTTAAGCGTATAGTTAAGCTTATTAACGTTTTTATCTGAGAGGAACACATTAGTATCATCTGCAAAGTGGAGGAATGATGGATGTCGTTTATATATAAAATAAAAAGGGCCCAAGAATTGATCATTGTTGAACACCACAACTTAATGTTCGATATTCAAACACTCGCCTTTAAATTCAACAAATTTCGACCAATCAGAGCGAAGGTTTTATTTTTAGAGAACTGAAGTGTGCGTGGAATGTCTAGTAGAGCCTGCATGAAGGTGAAGTGAAGCCAAATGGCGGACGATACAAATGGACTTGATATGGCTTTGGAGAAAGCGTGCGAAACTTTCGGCATTTCTGAATTATTTCCCGAACAGAGAAAGGTATTATTACCCTTCGTTTCCCGGAAGGGTCTTGGCTACCACAGCTGCATCTATAAGGCGACGACCAGGTCGAGAATCGAGAGAGGAGAAATTATGTAGCCCTTCTACAACTTCTACAGATCGCCAAAATCACGGCTCTTTCATGCACTGCAGAATATGTTCTTCAGCTTCAAACTTATAGAAACAGAACGTGGAGAAACATGTTATCCTCACACGTGTACCGGGAAAATCTGATAGGAAGTGCATCGATATCGCGATGTTTATGAATCTACTAGCTACGGGCTTTGGAAAATCATTAATCGTCCGATCCTCGACCGCTTTGTATGCCGTATTAAAATGTAATGTCTCCTAGAATGTTGGCATTTAGAAGACCAAATTTTTAATGAAATGTAATGATTTTTTTACAGCAGTGAACACACATACTGAGTATGTCATGGTAATAGTTTCACGACATTTGGGCAATTATTTTGTTTGCAGAATTGTTAACACTTTATTTTGAGAATTTTGCTGTCCTAAAAGCTGAAATATCTTAGTTTTTTCGCCTTAAGAAGACTAAATATTTCATGGAATGGCATGAAATTTCTACAGGAGTGAACACATAGTGAATATGTCATGGTAAAAGTTGGATTACATATGCCTAAATAATTTTGTTTTCAGAATTTTGAACAGTCTTGATTTTGACAATTTGTAAAGTACAAGAAGTAGTTAGCTAATAGATCAGTGTTGTGACCATGCGTTGAAAACTGTGCTAAACTATGCTAAATTCTCCATTATAGTGCAGGTGTATGTAGGATTCGTTCTATGAATGATTTGGAGTCGAAAATGGTTAGGTTTTTTTCAAATTTCAGGGTTAGGTTTTTAGAAGGTTTGTATGAAAATTGGAGAACATTAATTATTAATGACCCAAATGGCGGGGTATTCTATAGTTGCTCCATAATTTCTCCTCTCGATTCTCTACCTGGTGGTCGCCTATAGATGCAACTGTGATGGCCAAGGTTCTTCCGGGAAACGAGGGGTACTATTGCCTTTCCATGTTCGAGAAATAATTCAGAAATGCCGAAAACTCGCTCGTTTTGTCCAAAGCCATATCAAGTCCGTTTGTATCGTCCGTTTTCATGCAGGCTCTACTAGATATTCCACGCATACCTCAGTTCTCTAAAAATAAAACCTTCGCTCTGATTGGTCGAAATTAAATGACGTCAGGAACACGGTTTCTGCCAAAGTCCATCAGAGGGGGAGGGGGGAGGAAGTGAGCGGACGACCTCGTACAGTCTGAAAATCTGCGATGTCTACCGCTGATTTGTGGACCGATAAGTTGCAGATCGTATACCGATGGATATATTTTGAATTCGGGATTTATTTTCCAGGGTGTTTTCACGTCGTTTGGCCTGAAACGTGGATGAGAAGTGCTTACACATCTCTGGATTTGTGTGCCGAAAGTAGAGGCGAAATCGATTGAATTTCTTGTCGAATTTCGGCGGCGAGTGAGGTCACATCGATGAAAAGCACCTCAAAGCTGCATACCTTGTGTATACTTGTGTCCGATGGGTAGGCACGCGGCCAACCGTCAAAACTTCGAGGACTAATACACTGCTTTAGAAGTCCCAAAATTGCCCCAAAACCACTCACACAACTTCATTAAGTATCAATCTTTTATTATTGAAGATTTATTTCGAAGGAATCGGAAAAGAGAATTCACAAGGAGCAATTATATAAACTCTTCCGAGATCGCTTATGAAACATACCGAGGTAGACTAATAAGCGGGAAATATATGTCGAGTCTGGGCTGCCTGTGGTTCAAGGATCATCCAACTCAATCGTGGTCGTTGTATCTCCCTTGAACGCAATTATCGAGGAGCAAATTTCTAAACTTAGGGCGAAAAGTCTTCAGTGTGCTGTATTGGGGATTGCTGAGGACTTTGAAGTTACGGTAATTTGAAACACCCATAGAATATGTGCCTTAATTGGCCTTGACATTGATAACAGGCTGAAGTTGCCATAATTCAAGTTGAGTGCAAAGTGGATTTGTATTGTACTGAGATTGCTGTACGATTATTTTGTATAATTGCCATTGTCTTATTTTTCTACTTTATACGGCGGGTGTAAAGTACAGGTCACATGTCAGGTTGTTAATTCTAAGACAAATCCTAACCCTAACCACAAACCTAATCCTAACCATCGGACGCATTCACAGGTAAACGACGGGTTCTCACTCACCTAGAGCTAGGGTTCACAGGTAAACAAGAAGTGACCTGACCTGTAATCTGACTTGTAACCTGACCTGTGACCTGACTTGTAACCTGACCTGTACTTTACACCCGCCGTACTTTATACAACAAGCAAAGCCAGAGGTTTGTGTAGATAAAAATAGTTTTCTTGAAATGAGGTAATTTCCCTTGCCCCAGTGATGGTGAGGCTACATTGTACTACATTGTATAAATTCGATCAAATGTTAAACGCAATTTGTGAACAAGAGTTTGAATAACTACTTAAAGTATACATGCTCCAAATAGGAGTCTCTCCTGCTGGTCCTCAGTGGTTGAATGTTATCAAGACATTTGAAATATGGGTTCAGAAATCAAAGTAAGGGACCGGTCATTATTTATGAGGGGGGGGGGGGGGGGGGGGGGCGGGGGCGGAAAAAATAGGGGTGGGTCATGTGCATTTTCTTTAGTCAATAAGGGGCGGGTCATGTTATTCTGAGTAGTAAAGAAGGGGCGGGGGTTGTGATGCAAAATGTTATTACCACCAACAGAGAAAACAATCCGAAGTGGACGCAGAACGGGACACTGGTCCACACGATACACAGGTTATGTGCAGTACTAAACCTAGTTGACTATCAACACTATCGTAGATTTTCATCTTTCAAAAGTGTTCCACAGGTAAGATCACTACGTACTTTCGCTTACGACATGTTATCTTAGTGCCAGCCCTGCTCCATGCACCCAATACCTACTAGAATGGCTCTCCGGAACGATGTGTGTTGTGTGTGTGTGTTGGGGGATCCCCCTTCTCATGAACTTTGAGAAGGGGGTCGCTTGTCATTTTCAGGCCTGAGGAAGGGAGAAGGGGGGGGGGGCTTTAGTGAATTTTATCTTTAATAATAACCCCCCCCCCCTCCTTCATAAATAATGACAGGTCCCTAAGTGTGTTCTGGCATATATACCATAAAACTAGTACTAGTATAAATAAATTGGCACAGATTACAAGACAATTTTATAGTTTAATATAATTTTTTTAAACACTGGATGTACCTGTTTAGTTGTGCCTTTCAATGTCATCCAGCTACAGAACTTTGAATCCGTTTCTGTTTCACAGACTTTTCAAACACTTTTAAAACTATTTATACGTACCTTGGCTTCACGAGTGTGTGTTGTCAGTTTCGTTCGGCTAGTAGGCAAAGAAAAACTTTATCTCTTGACTTAAAATCGTTCTTCTGTTCAGTCATATTTTTAAACACATAACTTCAACTACTACAAAATATTCGTTCTCATGCCGGAGAATCGGTTTATACTGGAAGGGATTTATTTCGTAAAACCGGAAGAAATCGCTATGCGCAGCAACTGTTTCAGTTTTCTACATCGCGCAGCCGATTTGGTTAGCCAAACAAATTAGAGCCTGGTTCGTGTCTTACCAGAGCCCCCAAATGTTCAGTTAGTTGAGGAGGCACTGGGAACGAGAATGCCAGATTACCACTTTAAAAGTTAACGCATGCGTAAACGCGTCGCTATTGTCCCCTTACGCTGACTTCGTACAAACGAGATTTTTACTGATGTACAAGACTATACTCTGCCTCCTCGTCAACCTCGCGTTTTTTGCGAGGTTGACCCGTTGGCAATAAAGCATTAATCACTTGTGTTTACAAACTTTTCGCCAAATTGTCCGCGTGGCGACATAAAGCAATTTCGTGCAAACTTTGGAAACGCGTGACGAATCCTTAATTTTCTCGGACCCATATAATTACATCGTACATATACAAATCAATGCTATTGTTGTCGTTAAGAATTGTTTTTCCAAACTGTTTCCAACTATCGTTTACTAAGCTACTGAACTCGTCATTAACAAACCAGCATACTCCATTTCAATGTTGCGTCAGTTCCAGAGTGTATTTTTACATGTCTAGTTAGGTGACTAGAATCCTTGAAGCACTTTCCACATTGCTTACAATTATATGGCTTCTCTCCAGTGTGGAGTCGAACATGTCGAGTTAGGTTACTAGACCGACTGAAGCACTTTCCACACTGTTCACAGTTGTATGGCTTCTCTCCAGAGTGGTTTCGAATATGTTGAGTTAGGTGACTAGACTGCTTGAAGCACTTTCCACACTGCTTACAATTGTATGGCTTCTCTCCAGTGTGTATTCGATTATGTTGAGTTAGATTACAAGAATCATTGAAGCACTTTCCACACTGATTACAATTATATGGCTTCTCTGAAGTGTGTATTTGAACATGGTTAGTTAGGTTACCAGAATCGTTGACGCACTTTCCACACTGTTTACAATTATATGGCTTCTCTCCAGAGTGGTTTCGAACATGTTGAGTTAGTTGACTAGATTGCTTGAAGCACTTTCCACACTGCTTACAATTGTATGGCTTCTCTCCAGTGTGTATTCGATTATGTTGAGTTAGGTTACCAGAATCACTGAAGCACTTTCCACACTGCTTACAATTGTATGGCTTCTCTCCAGTGTGTACTCGAACATGTTTAGTTAGGTTACCAGACTGTTTGAAGCACTTTCCACACTGTTTACAATTATATGGCTTCTCTCCAGTGTGCATTCGAACATGTCGAGTTAGTTTACTAGACCAACTGAAGCTCTTCCCACACTGCTTACAGTTATATGGCTTCTTCCCAGAGTGTGTCCGAACATGATCTGTAGGCTTAATCTGGGTAGGAAAATGGTCTTTATGGTCAGGGAATGGTGTCTTATTATAATCAAGCTTAACCACTTTCTCTGATTGTGGATGTTTCTCGGTAGCACAGGATGAACTTCTCTGAGTAGGACCATGGGCCATTGTTTCCTTATACATGTCCTACAGCAACGAACACAAATTAAGAATATGAAACTCATTAATAATGCATGACAGAAAAACAAAGGCAATCAATGTGCGGTAAGTATTCTGATACAGACTAATTACTAATTATACTAATTATTCAACGAAGTGGAGGTGAATAGTGGTGGATATTTACTGAGCCGTTTCTTCACTGTTTGAGTAGCCAATCAGAGCGCGCGAAAAGTGATATTCACTGGTGTGGTATATACTAAAATTAATTATTCAATAAGGCGATTGTGATTGCTATTGATAATCGGTGCGGGAATACCCTACTTCCACATCACAGTAAGCAAATGTCAATCATTGTTCTTCGCTCTCCGTTATGGGACAATGAACTCACTACGCTTGTCAAGGAGACGTCATTATCCCTCTTCCGCAGTTAACGACTAGTTGGTAATTATCCTAATCTTGTTATATCGATAGATGAAAAGTGTCACAAACTTTGAGAAGTACATACCAGTGAAAATGAGTCCGCACTGGAAACGTGTGCTGGGACTCTCGATTGAGTTTGTTTTAAAGGCTACGCTAGTTTTCAATTTACTGATAAGTAATTTTTAGTTCGAAGATATAGTGCCTCCTTTCCTTCACACTTCGAATTAATACAGCAACTTGGTAGTTCTAGTAACGAGCGCGGCTCGCGATTCTGAGCCGGTAAAGATGACAACTAGTTTCATAGATGACAACTGGGCTTCGACTTCTAGATCAGACAGAAACACGAGAAAAGTCTATTTTTAAAGCTCAAGATCAAAATCACCGTTTCTTCATTTGTTTTTGACGCGCTATCACTTTTTATGCTGTTCTTTGAGTTTTTTCTTGTTTGAGCTCCAAACAGTGCCGCTCTCCTTGTAGTCGGTTGAGTGTTGAGACGGCAGCAAATTTCATTTTTAAGAGCGCGACTTCTAGAAAAGAAAGAAACACGAGAAATGTCTCATTTTAAAGCTCAGTATTAAAGATATCCGTTTCTTCATTTTGTTTTGACGAGTTATCGCTTTTTATGCTGTTCTTGGAGGTTTTTTTTTCTTGTTTGAACTCCAAACAGTGCCGCTGTCCTTCACACTAAGCCGGTTCCGGGGCGGTGATGACGACAACTTTTTATTCAGTTCGACTTCTAGAGCAGACAGAAACGGCTGATTTTAAAGCTCAAGATTTTACAAATTTTCTACATGTGTTTGTGATGCGCTTGAAATTTCTGGTCAAAATCGTTTGATAAGTGTCCGGTATTTTCTTCTAGTGTAAACGCTTACGAATCCGGAATCATTATTTTTCAAGAATCCGGGATGATTTCGAGTCGGGATAGCTTGCCTGATGAAAGTATAGTTTGTTTACTGCAGCCTACACTACGCTACAAACCGCGAAAGACAAAGAACGCTTGTGTAGAAATAGAAATAAACAAATAAAGTCCGTGATCGGTGAAAATATTTTCCGTTTATCAGATTGTAATTCTAATTACAACGCTAACAGTGATATATAAAATAGAATGCGAATGCAAAGTTTGTCTTGATGCGTGTTTACTTTTTGATGTAGTTCCTTGGCATTTGTTATTGCAGTTTAGTCAAATTCAAAAGCCAGGCGTACTGTATAGGTCCGCAACTGATCCCGGCCCGCAAATGATCCCAGACCCGGAAATGATCCCCAAAATGGACCGCAAATGATCCCGCTCCGCAAATGATCCCCAATGGGGACCGCAAATGATCCCGTGAAAAAAACATGAAATGGTAGGGATTTTTGCTGCTGGATAGTGGATCTAAAGTATGAATGAAAGAAAAATGAAGAACAGATTTTAATAATGATGTAATGATTTTTAACCATTGGCAGGGAATCCACTTTAAAACATGTCCATCAAAATATCCATGACGTCACGCTTTCGACCAATCAGAGGGCGAAATCATTCCTGTAATTCCCGGATCACACCTGTCCATAAAAATCGTATGTCGTCAGTGACATGTCCAGTATTGACAGCCTTCGCAGTGTCTGTAATTGACACTCGCTCCTCGGGCTAATACGCTTATTACTTTTGGTATTGCTTTGGAATTGTTTCCTTGCATGCGTGTTAATGAGAAATACTGATCACGACAAGCAGGATGAGATATCTGGAAATGAAAACAAAATTGAGTCAGAATAATTGACCCGATGATTAAAAAAAGCCTTACCGGTTTCTGGTAATAAAAAAAGCACGGTCGACGAAGGACTCGGAATTAAGAGCTCTGGATTACTGAGTAACTCCGGATTAAGAAAATAATTCTCACAAAAATATCAAATTGGTAAATTATTTACCAAAGCAAACAATTTTCTTTTTTCCGCAAAAAAAATGTTTTGCGTTTGAAAGAATAACTCCGGTTAAAAAAAAAATGAAAGGGCCAAACAAGCCACCATATTACGGGTTATTTATTATTTATTATTAACTTTAATTTCTTTAATTTTAACGAGTCAGTATACTCCCGATTAAGAAAAACTATAAAAACTCGGGATTATTACCAAAAAACATCTAAAAATTAATGAATTCACCCAGGATTTCAAAAATAAAAGAAATTCGTCCTTACGAGCCACCCGTAGAAGGTACCGTTTGTATGAAAAAGAAAACTAACTTTATGCAAATATTTTGATTTCTAAACATTGAATCCAACGACCAGATTCCATGCCATTCCACATTTTTTTCGCGGTACAATGTGGTCCCCAATGGGGATCATTTGCGAGCTGGGATCACTTGCGGTCCATTTTTGGGATCATTTGCGGACCTGTACAGATCCACTATCCATTGGCAAAAATACATGCCATTCCATGTTTTTTTCACGGGATCATTTGCGGTCCCAATGGGGATAATTTTCGAAGCGGGATCATTTGCGGTCCATTTTGGGGATCATTTGCGGTCCATTTTGGGGATCATTTGCGGGCCTGGGATCAATTGCGGGCTTGGGATCAATTGCGGGCCTGGGATCATTTGCGGGCCTGGGATCATTTGCGGGCCGGGATCATTTGCGGACCTGTACAGTACCGCTGAAATGCTTATCCAACTCAATTGACTAATTAGCTTTTCACTCCCGCTCCTTTGTTTCGGTATCTTCTGTTTCAACACGGGAGGCGGAGTTTATGTTAGCTCGCCGGTCTCCCGGGGTTTCGAAAGGTCGATTAATATGCAAGCATTGAGGATATTTAAACTGCTAGAAAGATGTTTCAACTTTAATGGCAGAAATATTCAACGGATTTCGATAAAAGAACGCTCGATAACAGATAAGTTATAAAAAAATATTTCCCGTTTTTACAATTTTTACTCATTTTAGACTTCGTGAGAAAATAAGTACTGAATAGCAAATGAGAACTTACACTTTCCATACGTTTTATATCTGAAATAACCCAAACTTCAGCCTTTATTTAATGGCAGATTTCACTTAATCTACCCCCAAATTAGCGGAAATTGCAGCGTAACATCCCTTCTGTAAAATCCCGTGTTTACATTTTTGTGGATATCAGTTTTTAAAGCTCAAAATCGCCAATATTTTCATAGACCAGTTTGAGGCAGTTTTCTTTGTTATTTGGCATGTGCTCTGTCACGTGACTAAGTATTGTCGCCTGATTCTGCCCGATGTCGCCTCCGATAAAGCACGGCTACTCATTCTGTATCTAGTACTTAAAATGTTTTCTAAATGACATTGTATAACTTGCAACTATTCTACAGGTATAATGTAATATTAACTACTATTTCTAACAATCTCAAGATGTATTCCTCTGGAACACAGGGATACATGTCGTAGAACCTCAAGACAATCTGTTGTCAAAGATGTGGTGAAAACTATAGGCAGCATGGAGATACAGTGTAATGTGACAAACAGCATAGTTAATATGAATGTCACTACTGAGTAACCATGTTTTGTCTCGAGCATAATCCATTTTTTTCACTTATGGCCTGAGATGCCTGGGCTGCATTACTGATACATAAATAGAGTTAGCCTGCGTTGCGGCTCTGGAGTATCGGACAGCGAGCGGAGGATTGGGGCGGGAAGGATTGGGGCGAGACAAAAAAAAGATTGGGGAGGGGGTGAGGAGAAGAGGAAGAAAGAGCCTGCCGGCAAGCCATGGTTATTTTGGTATCCACCCACTAATGAAAATGCATAAAATTAGTAAGTCATTCGACCGATTCATCCAATCATCATGCGGTGGAAGTGAAAACATGTTTAATAACTGTCAAACTCACGCGTGGAATCTCAAGGAGTCTAAACCCAAACCTGTAAATGTGAACGACTTTTGCAGGATATGTAATGTATGTTTTAAGGTAGCGTTTGGGAATTCAAATATTTCCACGGCGAGAATCTATTCAAGCCTTCAGACAGAAAAGAGAGCAGAGGCTTAAGGGCCCATTGACATATTGCGTTGCTACGCAACACCGTTGCTATGCTCGCAGGAGCAGATGTGATTTTGACTTCCGGTTTATGCTAGCCTGAGAAAACAGCGGAATCGGGCGATATGAGTCACATATGGCTTGTGCACGTCCACCAGCCACCCAATAGTTTTAATACTTAGACATGTTTGTAAGTTTTATTCATGGTTTACCCGAAACGTTTTCATGAGTGAATGAAGTAAAGTGTTCAAAAGTCGGAGCATGGCGTAGCGGGTGCTAGCGCTTTTGTCTCTGGCAAATGAAAAGCTCGGTTTATCGTGTGAAAGAAAATAATACTTGTCAAGAATCTCAATCCAATAATTTTGAAGGAATCGTTCTGGACTCGAAAGGCGCCTAACTGTACTTGAACCTAGAGAAAGGGAATAATGATTAATTTGTACCGAGCAAGAAAGTAACGGGAAGCGTACCGCGCCGCCAACACAGTGACGAATGAAAGCCGATGAAACATGCACACTTTTGTCTCCAAATCATGCTTTCGGATTCCTGGTAAAGTTATGATCGAACCTCGGTGCAAATAATTAAAATACAGGTCAGCTTTCATCCTTAAAAAAAGTATTTTTGATGTCGGAAAACAAACGTTGTGAGCGCCACGAGATTCAACTTCAAGAGAAAGTTGTCGAATTTCGGTCTAATTTTAGCTTGATTTCTATTGGCTCTTCGGTTTGCCGCGAAATGGGTTCCGGCATGTGCTCCACACGCTCCACACAGTCCGAAGCTCATTGCAGACAATCAAGCTAGCTCATTGCAGACTGTAGTTTCAGCCAAGTCCCAAAACTGGCCATTGTCGGAGGAAATAGGAGAAAATGCACATCCAGTTCGACCAATTATTGTAGAATTTATTGCAACAACAGTTCTGCGACTATTTCACGACCACAAAACAGCCACTTTTGCGCGTGCGTTAATTTCTTCACTTCCGGTTTCTAAAAATCCTAAACATTTTGCGCGCTTTCGCTAACACCAAACTTTTTCCCGTTAAAATGTTGTTGACCACGTTCTCCACAAATTCGAGCATGGATTTTGGAAACCGACAATAACTTTTAATTCGCCAAAAAAAGCTTAAAATTGGACTGAAAAGTGTTGTAAAATCTTCATTATTTGTAGTAATGGCAAACGCATGCTCGGTTTTATGCGCCTTAATTCGTAGGTTCGGAAAATATTCATAAATTACTAGTAGATCAAAAATCCTTGGTGAAGAAATATTCTGATTTTGATGACGTCATCATGACGTCACTTGATGACGTCATCAGACTACAAGACTTTACCCTAGGAGTCACCTTGACAATAATTATTGCCCACTCTTTAATTTTCTGGGATTTACGTCGCCACCAAATCAGAAAAGAACACTGCCGACCACAATAACACCGGAACGAAGTTCTGCCAAAAGAAGCGCTAAAACCATCCACGCAGCGTTACGAACTCATCAAAGCAGCTCGTATTTTCGGAAGCACAAGCCTGTTCTTCGAACACACCGGTCCATGTTTCAACCGTGTGCGATTCATCGACGACAATACATGCAAGCAAGACGCGCTTGTGGAGTTCTGTTACACGATAAACTTCAGAAACTTATAACCATTTTCAAGTTCAGGGTTCAATTAGTAAATCGATAAAAAGTAGGGGGCAAATGTAAAATCAATTATGGGATTACAAAAGCAATTAGTATATGCATTTGATATAGTCTATCTTTTAGCCGCTATGCATGGGTCCATATATATATACGTAAACAAACACTATTATCAGATTTAAAATGACACTATATTATTATGCCTTGATTTCCGTATGCAAAAGCCATTAGGAGTTGTTTTGATGCAATTAACAAAAACTAGGCGGTCCTTGATTTAGCTAAGGCTAAAGCCCCGCCTCGTCCCACCAGGTACGGTGCGTACTTAATTGAATTGGACTTTGTTCTAAAGTCACCTCTTCCTAATATTTTCGGTTAAGCCTTAACTTTCTCTAAGGTAGAATGAGTATCAATGGTTAAGCAAATCCTATGCTAAGTTTCTTTGCAAACTTTGTCTGCTAAATATCTTTTATTCTTGTTTTGTCAATCTTTTCACTGGTTACTCCCACTCACTAGTTGCCTTACATCAGAATACATTGAGAGAGGATAGCCAATAGGAGCCAAGCTTTAGATTGATAGCTGTCTGTCCATAAGATTGACAAGAGCTAGCCGATAAAAGGCGAAGCCCACATTGTAAGACAGGAGTTGGCGAGGAGTTGGTGAGGAGTTAGGAGTTGGTGAGGAGTTGGTGTTGGAGCGAACGAGTACGAATAAAGCGAGTCCAACTGAAGCCTCGTCTGCTCTTTATGGAGTAACGATCCCGGTCCCCGGAAAGGGGGAAACTAAAGAGAGTTTCCCCCCCTCGAAACAGTTCCGATGCAGGGTTCTTCAGCTCAACGAGAAATTCGCTCTCATTACTTCTTCTGCAGAACTAAACAGCAATTTGAAGTTGCAGTTCTGTAGTTCCTCGGGTTTTAGGTCTGAAAGTTCGGCAGCAGGATAACGTAAGGAACTTAACTGATTCAATTGATCTTTCACAATACTAGCCAAAGGAGCAATAACCAAAACGACAACCCAATCATCATTTTCGACGTCTTTAACACTAAAGAATGCTTGGAATATCCTACTTTTTCCAAACCCAGTTGGGATTACAGCTAGAACATCTCTTCCAGAGAAAAGATCTAAAATAAAAGTTAATGATTTCTGTCAATCACGTTTTAGCCTGAATACGCGGCCTTCTGAGGCCGAGAGTTATCAAAATAACAATGGCTTGTCGGCAGGCTCTCTCTTCCTCTCCTCCACATCCCGTCCCCCCTCTCTTTTCTCTCTCGTCCCAATCCCCCTAATCTCTGCTCATTCCAGAGCCGCAACGCAGGCTAAAATAGAGTGGAACCTCCCTGAGCTCTCACCTCTCTTAAAGTGCCAGTGTCAATAGGTCAGTCAGTATTAGAAATATCCGAAATAGTAAAAAATATTCCCAAATTGGCAAGTTAAACCACATCATTTTAGGAGAGCTTACCGGTAAAATCATGTCCGCCATTATTGGAAGCCGTTCTCAGTATTCAGCGGAAGTGATGTCATACAGTTAACACGACACTCTCGTGGCGCGAAATAGTGAGCATAAAAAAGTAGCCAACCTCGCAAAGATAAATATAACTTTCTTCTTATGTACGTGAAGACGTTTTTAGTAGAAATATGCCTCCAGGCGTTGTGTTCTGCAGGCGAGCGTTAAGTGTATGACATCACTTCCGCTGTAGAAACCTTTGTTTAAAGCAAATGAGAACTTACACTTTCCATACGTTTTCTATCTGATATAACCCAAACTTCAGCCTTTATTTAATGGCAGATTTCACTTAATCTACCCCCAAATTAGCGGAAATTGGCTACTTTGTTCAAAAAATATGACTTCCTGTCGTTGTATCGAAAAACAATTTGAACTGGTAATAATATATCAACCCTACTTTATGAATATGCAAAAACATTGATATGTCAAAATTTGATCGTAGCGGCAAACGTCGAACTAACCATGAACTTAATTCAGTCGAACCTATTAATTTTGAAATAGGTTCATGGATAGTACGTTTGCCGCAATTGAGATCGACCTATTCAATAGGTACGAGTCGGGCATTAGTTCCACTAGCCAAGTCGGGAATTACGACTCTGGCAAACGTCGTTCTTAACACGCGCCGAACTAAATTCATAAATTATGAAAAATAATAAATGAATCATGCAAATCGTATGGATTGTGGCAAAACTGTGAAAACAACGTCTCCCCCATCTCCCAAACACTGATTCCTCCCCTGGTGAGCATGCACTATACAAAGGCGTTTTCGAACGCGAAATGGCGGGGTCATTACCACATAACGCTCAGCCGGATATGAGTAATTCGTGCTTTAATGTCACAAAATACATACGCCTTAAATGCGAAACGCAAATTTGTCATAAATGCTCAATATTCCAAAGTAATGAAGATGCGTCTGGCTGGACTGCCGGCAAACGCGCTGGCTATTGTGAATGTTGCAATAGAGAAAGGGGGAAGACAAAAGATATTTGAATCACATATTTGAGAACTCTCCCAATAACAATTTACTCTGAAATCAGACCACAAGTAGTTTGATCAAAACGAAATTGAAACATCAACAATTTTCGAACGATACTGTATTATTTCGATGGGTTTCTATTGCGTGTACGAGTATGAACTAATGAAATTACGAGAGAGAATAATAGAAAATTAACACCTTTTACATTCCTTGCCGTTCAGTGCTCTCGTTCGTAGCCGGAGTATTACTTAAAGGGCAGGCTTGTGAATCAAAAATAGAAGGGGAAGAGTGACCAATAGAAATAACATAATACAACTGAAGGGGTGGGCTGTATCGAATCAAAAATAGAAGGGAAGGGGTAGACAATAGTAATTCAAAAATCAATGCCACCCTATAGTAATTAAATAATAGCAGGGGAGTGGTAGACTATAGTGATTCGATCTCAATGGGGTGTGGCCTATATTAATTAAATAATAGAACAGCAGGGGTACCCTATAGTAATTAAATAAAAGAAGGGGAGGGGTTGACTAGTGATTCAAAATTAAAAGGTGTGTGTGCCCAATAGTAATTAAATACTTGAAGTTAGAGGGTGGGCTAGTAAATCAAAACTAGAAGGGGAAAGTGACCAATAGAAATTAAATAATAGAAGTGGACAGGTAGGCTATAATGAATCAAAAATATAACGAGAGGGGTAGACCATAGTAATTCCAAACTCAATGGGGGGTGGCTATGTGCCTATAATAATTAAATAATACAACAGGAGTACCCTATAATTATAAAATCAAGAAAGGGAAGTTTACCAAAATTTATATTCTCAAAACATTATAATGGTCGCCGATGTTCGCATTGCAGACCTATTTTTTCCTTTTAATGCGGTCTGGAAAAGTGCCGTAACTTGGGGAATGGGTTGATCCGATGCCACAAACCTGATATATACTTGCAGAGGGTCCCTAGAGGGATGCACAGATGTCTGAGCATGGGCTAAAGGGTGATAAACTACATTATAACGCTTGCACGGCGGTAATTCATGGCTCACATACCAGTGAGAATAGATATCACCTATTACCTATTATCCTATAAATCTTATATTTCAGCCAATCAGAGCTCAGCTTTACTGTGAAATGCAGGGCGGTATTTCATAGTTGTTCTATGAAATACAGTCTGAGCGGTATTTCATGGCTAGATCAAGCCCAATCAAAGTGCAGGAAATTTTGTGCCCTTTCTTTTCCAGCCAATAAGAATTCAAGATTTTGAATACATAATTAGTCTGCAGACGTGTCCACCACTCGAAAGTTTTGTTTTCTTCCGGTAAGTTATTTTCTTTTCGTGATAAATCTTTCCGTGAATTTGTCATTGCCGAAAATTTCACTTGAAATTCATATTATGTTGGTATACACCTCGCCTAAAGGTTCGTTGTATACCAAATAATACAAATTTGTCCTGAAATATTTGCCCGTATTCCATAAAAAAACATGAAATAACAAGTAGTATGGTTTTGTACGATTTAAATGGGCCGACAAGTGCTTCAAAATCGCTGTCCGTGATATCTTAGCAGACGTCAGGTCATGAAACATGGAATTTATTTAAAAAGGAAGGTTTAGATACATAGATCTATAGATTAGATACATTGATAGAGAGAGATATATATATAGATACATTGTATGTAGATAGATAGATAGATAGATAGTTGATAGATAGAGAGATAGAGAGATAGAGAGATAGATAGATAGATAGATAGAGTGAGTGAATTTATATTAATACGGTAATTTCAATAAGCTGAACTTCTTTACATGAAAGCCGTATATATAACAAACATGGTAGGTAGTTACTTTATACACTGTACAATAGGAATCTACTACTACCACTAAAGTAAAAATGTAAAAATAATGCCAAATAAAAGAGCAATAAAATTATAAGCAATTGACAATGTGTACGAAGCACTAGTTCATCAGTACATAAATACAGCAATCAAAATCGATTTAAATACTACTTGACAATTTGTCTGCAGTCGGTTAGCTTTTTCTTAAACGTTGCTCTTGTTTGAGATACTTTAAGGTCTTGAGGAAGGGAATTCCATAATTTAGCTCCTCTGTATGCAAAACTTCCTTTATAGCATTCTGTCCACATGGTCAATAATTAAATTATTATCACTTTGTAAAAGCCTAGATCTACATGTATAGGGATTATTTATTGAGATATTTGAAAAGAGCTTGCTAAGATACCTAGGTACTCTTTGACCAATGGTGTTGTACATCATTACGCTCAAGTGTTTATCCCTTCTGAGGGCCAGATTATCCCAGTTTAATTCTTTTAGTATATCGACAGACCAGACATCATATCCTTGCAAGGTAATGATGCGTGCTGGTTAGGCCCTTGCTAAGATTTCCCCATACTATGTTGCAATAGTCGAAAAGAGGCAGTATCAGGGCATTATAGATTACTTCTAACACCGCTTGAGATACAAAATTTCGTGCCTGTTTTAAACCACTAATAGCACAACATACTTTTTGCTTAGATTATTAATGTGTGTATCCCATTTTAAATTATTATCAAGGCATACACCAAGGTATTTGGAGGATTGAACTCTCTTAATTGATTTGTCTCCAATAGAAATAGGATATATTTTGCCTAAATTGGATAGTTTGAAATCTGTCCCAATGAACATACATGTATACTCAGTCTTGGTAACATTCAGACTAAGTTTGTTAGCCAATTTCTAATACTATTTAGGTCTGAGTTAACTTTCTCCTGTAATTCTGTTGTAGATCTGGCAGCAGTAGTATAATTGTGTCATCAGCATACATATGTGACTTAGTTTGATGAAGACATGTGGGAAGGTTGTCGATACATGTATATAACAGAAAAAGTAAAGGCCCTAAAATAGACCATATGGAACACCACAAATTACTTTTTGGAGTTTGGAAATACTACCTTCAACAATAGATCGCTGCTGCCTATTTGATAAAAAAGATGCAAACCAGTTGAGAGCCATTCCTCCAATACCATAAAATTCTAACTTCTTTAATAAAATAGGATGAGAAACAGTATCAAAAGCCTTTGCAATATCCAAAAATACAACTAAGTTTGTCAAATTGTTATCAATGTTTAAGTACCATTCATTGGTTACATCTAATAGTGCTGTGACCGTTGAATGTAGCGAACAAAATCCAGATTGATATTTTGCCAGTAAATTATTTTCATTTAGATAACTATAAAGTTGATTGTACACAATTCTTTCACAAATTTTAGATATCACTGGAAAGACAGATATTGGTCTATAATTATGTGGATTTGTACGTTTGTTTGCCGACACGTAATGTTATCTAATCCCGTAGTCTTATTGGTAGACAATTTACGCAAAAGTTCTAGAACTGTGTTATTTTCAGATTCTTGTAAACTAAAGGATGTATTAACTGGATTTATGTAAGATTCAAAATTGGTCTCGCCGTGTGGTAAAGCTGAGGCCATATCAGAACCCACCCATATAAAATGGTCATTTAAGATCTCGCAAAGATCAGTGGGCTCTGTGAAAGATATGCCATTAACTTTAAGTTCATTAATTGAGCTTTAAGTTCATTAATTGAGTTATTAGTACTTTTGCGATGAGTTAATTGATTTCCATATTCCCCTAGAATTTCAAAAATTCGCCTCTATTTGAGAATGGTAATAATTGGCTTTCGCCTTCTTAATTTGATTATTAACTAAATTTCTGGCTGTTTTAAATTCATTCAAAAGGTTTGGATCTTTAGTTAATATGGCTTGTTTTTTAACCTATCACGTTTCATAATTTGCTCTTTTATATACGATGTAAGCCTTGGTGACTTCTTATTCCGAACCCTTCTGACTCTTATGGGAGCATGCATATCAGCAACAGTGGTAAACATATTCTGCCAATAGATAGATAGGTAGATAGATAGAGATGGATAGAGATGGATAGGGATGGAGGGATGGATAGGGATGGATAGGGATGGATGGATGGATGGATAGGGATGGATGGATAGGGATGGGTGGGTGGATAGATGGATGGAGATGGATGGAGATGGATGGATAGAGATGGATGGATAGAGATGGATGAATAGAGATGGAGGGATAGATGGAGGGATAGATGGAGGGATAGAGATGGAGGGATAGAGATGGAGGGATAGAGATGGATGGATAGAGATGGATGGGTAGAGATGGATGGATAGAGATGGATGGATAGAGATGGATGGATGGATGGATGGATAGAGATGGATGGAGGGAGGGAGGGATGGAGATGGATGGAGGGACGGATGGAGGGAGATGGAGGGAGGGAGATGGATGGATGGAGGGAGGGAGGGAGATGGATGGAGGGAGGGAGGGAGGGAGGGAGATGGATGGAGGGAGGGAGGGAGGGAGATGGAAGGAGGGAGGGAGGGAGATGGATGGAGATGGAAGGAGGGAGGGATGGAGAGGGATGGAGGGAGGGAGGGAGGGAGAGGGATGGAGGGGGATGGAGAGGGAGGGAGAGGGAGGGAGAGGGAGAGGGAGGGGGAGGGAAGGGGGAGGGAGGGGATAGATGGGAGGGGATAGATGGGAGGGGATAGATAGGATAGATAGATAGATGGGATAGATATATCTCTTTGAACAAGAAGCGCCGCCATGTTTAATGTTTGTGGTTAACTTATCAGTGCCTTCAAAATAATAACTTCAATCTACACCGATTATTGCCAAATAAAAGCTGGCATTAACCTTCCTAGGGCCTTTTCTAAGAGTTTCACCTAATGGTTTTGCTTATGCCGTGAAACATATCAATGAAATAAATAGAGGATATTACATGGCCGCGCAGAGATACGGATTTTATCTTCGAGTGTTGATGAAATATCTTACGAGTGAGCGCAGCGAACGAGTAAGATACTCATCAACACGAGAATATAAAATACGTATCTCCAAGCGGCAATGTAATGTTCTGCTTAATATATTATTATTGATGAAATACTAGTTTCAATCTCTTACTAAAAAGGCTAGAAATCTTTGAAATCGAGTCATATTTTCAAAAGTGATATCTTCACGTGTGAAGATATCACTTATTAGAAAGAAATATACACTGGTATTTCATCGAAAATTATATATTAAAATTCAAAACTACTTAATATTTCATGAAGAAAGTAGCCAACCAGAGGTCTCACTTTGTACCACGTGCAGTACTTTGAAACCCTGTCAAAGTACTCTCTACAGTAGTTTGAAATCCTTTTCTAAGTCCAAGGCTTTCAACTATGAATATTCAAAGTCCTTGGACTTAGAAAATAATTTCAAAGTACTGTAGGCAAATACCTTGAACAAAGGGAGGTCTCACAGTTGATCACTGACTTTCCCAACCTGTTAAATATGCAAAGGTACAATACCTGTCTTAAAGCATACATACCATCTCTCCAATGTGGGACCTTTTTTCTAATTAACACTTCCCTAACACTGAGCATGTCAGTGATACCAACTACTGTATAGCGCCAAACTATAATGCTTTCATCAAATTTCACACAAAGTTGTACACACTTACTCCCACGAGAACAAGTGCATAATTGTTAACATTCCGTCTTTTCATTAACAATGGCCGTTTGATTACTTAAGTCAAACAAAGCAACTATATGTAAATACGCAAGTAAAACCTAAAAGTTTAAACCATCGAAACTCCAGGGCTCCAACCCTGGCAATAGTGGTGACAGACAAAGTGCTTTCCACTTGCAATGTAAAACAAGGCTATCAAAAAAGCATTACTCTCTAATAGGTGGTTTCACTATTACGTCAGTTGAATAAAACTAACAGACTGCTTTGTGCTGATTCTTTTCTTCTTCTAATTTGGACCATTGTCTTGGTTATTCTCAGATGAGTTAAAAATCTGAATAAGAAAAATAATTTGAAAAGGTTGCTGGTAGTTCAACTGACATAATAGTGCAAATCGGGAATTGTACCTTGAAAGAGGAATCTGTCCATCTAACTTCATGAGTGGCTGTACTGTAATGGAACAGAACTTCACCAGATTTATAAAAAGTAACGTTCCAGTAAGACTCCATACTTAACTAATCTGCAAGGAAAAGAGAAATTATATAATTATTGACTTTAGACTACCGTGTAAACAGCGGCAGATAAGCCGCACCTTTTTATCCAAAATCTTCGTTGCAAAATCTTCGTTGCTAATCGGGGGTGCGGCTTATCTGCAAGAACATCTATAAAAGTTCAATAAATTTCCATAAATTAACGTTTTTAAAAAGAAAGTCAGACTGACAAAAACTACGCAAAACATGAGCAATCAGTTTCTCCATGATAGATGACTTCCAGATGTCCTCGTAGATGTGATAACCACGTACGGCAGATGAAAAGGCAAACTTCTCACTGTGCTCCACGTTTTGGTTTTGATCTGTGCACACATCTAGTGTTCAGTTTTCTCTCTTCCAATAAAATGTGTGATTACTAAGCTTTGATGAACGTGACTGCAAGTATGCTTTTGTTGACTACATTGTCATCATTTATTCTCCGTGTGAGTAATCATGGAACCCAGTCCCTCTCGTTATGCACGCATGCATACTGCTAACAAAATAAAAACATGGACGATCGCAATATTAAACCCGGTCCAAACTGTAACACATATGAAGTTTGTGTTGACTGCGTTCTTTCATGAAAACTGTAGCAATTCAAGAGAAGTAAGAAAACTAAATCCAGAAAAATACATTGTTTATAGATGATCAGGTGTACTTCATTACGGCTCCACTCGTACTTCTCTTCAAAACAAACTGTCTTTTGCAGAGTAATTACTCAGATCACTGACAGATAAAGTAAAGGGAAAAGGAAAGGAATTTTAGAAAGCAAATCACCTCTAACATTGTAGCTAGAAGAAGATTTCTACGATTCAAGAGCTAAACAGTATCTCAGTAAAGTAACGAGTGCAGAGGATCTTGGAGTATTACCAGCTCATACTCGTTAGACTCAGCTTTTCAAATGGAATAAAACACAATTGGAAAGTGACTCAAAGAAATGCTGTATTATATTGTCTTGGTCTCTCATCAAAGAATCGCCCACTGAGGTGTGAAAAGACGCAGGAATAGATAAATGTTCGAGAACTTACACATAAATAACTCAAAACGTTATCAACAGTTATATTTCACTTTGCCGTTTCCATGCTGACAGGGCCAGTAATAACAAGCAGATTTACTAAAGCCAGTTAACACCCCACTCCAAGCAAACTCATTCCTAACACTTAATTATAAATTGATTTAATGGACCTGTGAACTAATCCAAACCCTAACAGTAACCTCAGTAAACCCAATTTGCTCACTAATTCTGGGTGTTTAGGGCTACTGGTAATGAAGTCACTAAACAAAATATGCTTATTCAATGGTCCTCATGCATGCATGTGAACCAATGCAAAACCTAACCCTACATTTAAAAACACCCTAACCGTCCACAAATATTATGCTTGCTCACTAATTTTGGGTGTTTAGAGCTAATCACCAAATAACAGACTGTAATCCTTCTTCAATTGTCCTGAGAACTAATGCAAAACCTAACCCTACATTTAAAAACACGCTAACCGTCCACAATGGGTGCTCACTAATATTATTTAGGTTGTTTAGAGCTAGTTACTAAATAATACAGACTGTAACCCTTCTTCTATTATGCTGATCAGAACTAATCCAAACCCTTCCCCTACATTTAAGAAGACCCTAACCATCAACAACAGGTGCTTACTAATGTAGGGTTCTTTAGGGCTATTAATCACTAAACAACACAGAAATATAATACTTCTTAAATGTTCCTTGTGAACTGACCCAAACCCTTACATTTAAAAACCCTATAAATATCAATGAACATTCAATGTAAGTTCCCTTTTTAGAATCTTGAAAAAAATTACCTGAAGAAAATAATTACCTCAAGGTCAATTTGACCTACAGCATAGGTTGAATTGACTCAAGGTCAATTTGACCTAGGTTAAATTGACTTGGGGTTAGGTTGAATTAACTCAAGGTCAATTTGACCTAGGTTAAATTGACTCGGGTCAATTTGACCTAGGAGTCAAATTGACCTACAACATATACATGCAAGCATTGCTACCTTCAAGTTGACAACCTACATGTAGTAGGTACTGCGTCACAGGAAACCAAAGAGTTCACAGTGAACTTGGAGACATGTTTCTGTGACCTGACATCACTGACCTTGATATAATTTCCATACTTTGGCTATGTCAACAAAACAGATTGGGCCAGTTTCCTTCCAGTAATTATTTTCAAACCTTGGTGACAGGAAGGGAGTGTATGTTCCTGGCACTATTACTTCCAGCTCAGTTTCTTGTGATATTATGTTCAAGCTTTTGCAGGAGTCCCGGGAGGAACACCCAATGACTGATTTCTGCCAGCTTCCACAAGACCATAGTCCACAGTCTCTTCAAGAAAGTTTCACCTGGTTTGTTAACACCGTTTCCCCCGGTGATTCCTTAAAAATATCAGGCAAATGCTTTTCCCTTTTTGTCTCATCTCCAGTAGATTAGGTTCTTCTTTAAGGATGCCAATTTAGCTTTTCCTTGGTCCACCCGTACAGCTTCAACTCAGTTATGCACCATTTTTATACTCCGAGCCGCGCAGTTCCTTGGACCGAATTTTCTATTTTTAACTGCGGAATCTAAAAATAGATTTTGAAACATTCACATTGGTCATCGGACATGGCCAGATCGGCTCTCTTAGTTATCCTCTCTTGTCATTATAAATTATTAATGGTATTACAATTAGGTGAAAATGGAAAAAATAAGAACAAGAGACAATTACCAAAATTTGTTATACAAAATGTATACACTATTTATACAAAAAGTATACATCATGATGTATACATTTTGTATACTAAATGCATTAATAGGTATAGTCGTATTGTATACATAATGTATACAATGTATACAATGTATACATTTTACATATACTATTTGGAACTAATGTCAACAAAAAATGTATACAAAATGTATACAACACAAAACAAGATGTATACAAAAAGTATACATCATGATGTATACATTTTGTATACTAAATGCATTAATAGGTATATAGTCATGTATACAAAATGTATACAATGTATACATTTTACATATACTATTTGGAACTAATGTATACAAAATGTATACAACACAAAACAAAATGTGTACAAAATGTATACATCATGTTGTATACATTTTGTATACTAAATTCATTATTAGGTATATAGTCATGTATACAAAATGTATACATTTATAAATAGAGGGGCTCAGTTTTGATGTATACATAAAGTATACATCAAAGTATACATTATTTACATAAAGTACATAAAGTATACATTATTTGGGGCTTGTATACACCAAAATATCACTTTTGCAGGCTTAAAACTTATGTATACAAAATGTATACAATACAGTTTAATATGGTTATATGGTATATAACATTCTAAGCTATTACATTCAAAAATAATTGGAGGAACAAGTTCAATACAGTATTCTTATAACAACACATGTTCATGAAGTGAAAAATACATCGCAACACAATTTAAAGACATAGTAAATATTACATGTTTCACAATTTAAGTAGATTAAACCACTCTAGTTAGTGATATTACGAATATTGAGTAGCTTTGTTAATCTCATAACATAATTTGTGATAGAATACATTAGCTGCATCCAGGTGAAAATGGCAGGTAGGATCCTGGCCATCCCATGTGAGATCCCAACATTGTCCCAGTTGGGATCCCACATGGGATGGCCGGGATCCCATCTTGCATCCCAACAGGGATTTTGGAACGATTTCCCACCTGGGATTTTACCTGGGATCCCACGCAGGATCCCACCATGAACTGGGATCCCAGCCAAAACCTGGTAAACTTCATCCCACCTGGGATCCCAACATCCCAACAGGGATTTTTGAACGATTTCCCAACTATGCTGGATCCCACTTGAGATAACAGATACTTAACAGGATTGGCAGCCTGGTAATAAATTATATACCAGTAGTGAATGGCATAGGCCCTTCTATACATTTGTAGCCACTATATTTAACAAATAAAGAAGCCTTAGCCATGTTTTATACTATCATAAAACACGATGGGCATTTGAGAACATGAGAGAAATGTTAAAGCACAATTTATTAGCCGAAGGCGCGTGCTTTCAACATTTCTAGAGTGTTCTCAAATGACCAGAGTGTTTTATGATAGTATAAAACATGGATTTAAGGCTTCTTTATCTGTTTTATAATATAGATTTACGCGCGCGATGAAAGGAAACCGCCAGTTGAAAACTATATAACACGGCTAACCATGTTATATACTCTGATAAAACATGGCTTCTTAGCCAATCAGAGCGCGCATACTATCGTATCTATATTATAAAAGCTCTTATGGTATGATTAAACCCCTGGCTAGACTGGTAACATAAAATCTAAATAACTAACTTGCTATTATAAATTATTTAATGTCCATTCGATTACATAGCCTCATCTATAGTGTACTGGCTCACAAAAACTGAATCCACATAATTTCTAGCTCATGTACTTGATCTGATTAGCAATTGATAGACCTCTTCTTGTTCAAGCACTTGCGAGTCATCAAGTGCTGTGCCTATGATAGAAGACAGTAAGATGTTATAATTTACTGAATACGAGGGATGTACGTATGTAGCAAGTTATTTTCCAAAATTGCATACATGTAGTATTCATAGAACACATACATGTACTGTTCGAAAAGATTGTAATGTAGTGAAGTGAAATATCCCTTAAAAAGTAAAATTTTACTTCTGTCAAGTTTTCAGGTGAATTTTTATTTCCGAACTAGACCTAGCTATAAACTACATGTAATAATAAAGTGAAATTCCATATATATTTCACAATGTCCACCAATTTACAGACGAAAACTCGAAGAATTTTAAACTATTGACTAAATTTGTTTGAATTGCAATGTATAAACACGTGAAAAAGCAATATTGTATATATATATAGTTTAAGGAGGAATTTCGTTGCCCCAGGTGGGGCAATTTGATCACAATTGACATTGTTTTCTTTACCCAGGGTGGGGAATTTGACCAAAAATTCTAGAAAAAAGTCAAATGCCGCACATCTGCCCGACCCCCCCCCCCCGGCTTAACATTGACACATGCATAATTATTCAGTCTTTATAAAAGTACTACTGTTCGAAGAGAGTGAAAATATCTCACTCCATGACGAGATTTTGATCGATCCTTTTGCTAAAAGATTCACTCTACACTCTACATAACCTTGATAAACTTTTTATGTGGATTTGGTCATCAAAATGGATAAGGCAAAACCTTTCAAATTATAATGAAAACCACGAGGAATATCGAACCATTCCAACAACAGCTGAACTAAAAGTATGATAACCTTGCGTGACATTCCTTTTTCTTGTTAACAATCCACAACGATTGAATGATCACATCTTACCTTTATAGTTTTCTTATCCCCCATGTGTTTTGAAAGGCCTTTGCTCAGTCTGGAAGCCATATTATACAAGAGATCGCATGTCGTGCCGCCGAATCGAAGTTGTTAGTTTTGAAAATGTGCGATGTGCCCGCACAATTCAGGTCAGTGGTCTTTAGATAAGCACATCCTGGGATCAGTTCACAGCCGCCATCTTTGTTTGTTGTTGAGAACTAGAGCTGGCCTGGAGTGCTTCATCTGAGGATTAATTGCGAAATAGTCTGGCTATATATTCGAGGAATCTAATACGCCAATGAACTGGTCAACCAACTCATCTTCAACTGTTTTGCTGTGTCTATCTGGGAAAGCACGTAAGGCCATTTTAACATCCGAGCCGTGGCCGTGGGCCTGTCAGAACGGATCGTCAGAACTGGTTCTCACTTTTAGTTTTATTCCTGTGACGGCTCACAAATACCAACCTATATGTTTTCTTCTGCTATTCTGGTTGCATGAAGCCTTGACCTATAGTGCAACCAGCAATAAGTTGCATCAGGACTTTGTTGTTTCTAACGCAAATTACATGTAAGTCGAGTCCACTTGATCGATCGCTGAGCATGTACCTCGTAGACATCAAGTTTAAATATACTGCCAACTCACGCAACTCGTAATTTGTACTTTATTTCTGTGTAAATCTCATGTTTCAGCCAGTCATCAAAGTTCCTCTTTCCCGGAGAAATTTATGAAATCTACGCTTCTGTAAGTGACTTTAGATCGTGTGAAAGCTATAAAAAATCACACATGACTGGCGTGTGGGCGCATGTACTCTATAATAATATTAAATTGTGAACATTTTGACTTGTTGTATTACTACTGCATCTGTAGGATTTTGTGGGATTGTTGTAATTATAGGACTTAATACTTTATAATGATATGATATAGAGCAGGATACCAGGTGGGATTTTTATACATGTATGTACATGTATGTCAGGTGGGATTGCCAGGATCCCAATGTTCCTCCTGGGATTCTGTCTGTCCCAACAGCTATCCCAGCTTTAAGAGTTGGAATCCCTTAGTAGTGGGATATAATGTTATCATTCCAGGTGGAATAACTGGGATCCCATCCAGGATCCCATCATCCCAACAGTTATCCCAGAGCTCTATGAAGTTGGGATCCCAGGTGGGATATTGTTATCATCCCACTGTCCCACCCAGGATCCCATCTGTCCCAACAGCAATCCTGGCTTTAGACTTGGGATCCCAGGTGGGATTTTGTTATCATCCCATGCGGGATTGGTGGGATCCCACTTCTGTCCCGCCTCTATTTTTACATGCTACATGTAACCACAATATTATTTTTCACTTTTTCAAAAGTTCATTTCTCACTGATTTGAAAAAAATATATTTTGATGATTTCTTTTATGATTCTTGAGAAAAGTCTCAATAATTGTGTTATTTCTAGAGCCCAAAATCCTTTGGATGTAAAGCTTGGCACTAGAAATTAAAGAATAGCTGTTTTTATTCTGAAATGTCATTGGTAAGATCTTGTGCCTCAAGTGGCCCTGGCTCAAGTCGTCACACAGCCTGTAATGTATATAGTTCATCTAAACATGATTCAGTTATCCCATATGTATTTCAGTCCTGTATGGCTGTCAAATTACAAAGTAATCAGATAGCATATTACACTTTGTGTAATATAGTATGGATATTTTGTGTATGGACAGTATATAAATTTATTAAACAAGTGTAATTCTCTTTTAAAAGTTTTTAGTTGAATTTATTTCAGCCATTCATGAAGGCATCACCAGAATAACTTAATTTATTTTACATTGAATAATGTTGATGTATACATTTTGTATACACCACAATTTAAATGCCTCTATTATTCCTGATCCTCACTTTGATGATGTATACTTATTGTATACACTATAATTTTGTTTAGCCCTCAGTAGTGTTGATGTATACTAAATGTATACATCATCAGTCTGTTTGATTTCTCAGCTTTATGGTGATGTATACTTAATGTATACACCAAGATCATGTTTCAGCATCCATATTTTCCCTCACCTTTGATGTATACCTAATGTATACATTTTAACTCTGATGTATACTTTAATGTTCAGTTAGCATGTTATGAAAATTGCCATTTTTGCTATATGTACATTTGATGTATACATCAGATATACATTTAACCCTAAATGTATGATTGATGTATACCTTTTGTATACTAAATGTATACAAAACAGAGGCTCATTAGGCTCAAAACATCAAGCCGAAAAACATACACAGCCCATGGACAAATAAACACATCCTGTGCCGTAAGCAAAGTCTCAATTACCAAACTAATTAGCTCCAGAAGTTATCATAAACAATGCCGCTTAGAAGTAATTAACCTCCTGCTGAGATTGTAAATAAGACCACTTACAATAGCTGAATAGGATATTACATTTGTAAATAATAATTATTGTTAACGAGACCTATAAGAGTGAGCTCCTACATTTTGTAGGTCTAAAGAAAACAGTTAGAGTTGAAGTTGGAGTTGGAGTTAACTCACAGATGTAATTAGCAGAGAAGAGAAGTCTGAGTCCAATAAATCCTTGAAGAGGACAACCACTGTGTATTTCATCCTTCAACATTGTCAGATATTCCCCTCCTGACATTATTTTTATTCAATATTAGTTTTGAAAATCCAAGACAAAAAAAATCCCATACAAATTAGTTAGTAAATATTGCCACTTACAGAGCTTGGGTTACCTGTGATTGAACTTCAAGTGCACGAAGTCATTGCTCACATTACATTTGGTTTTCCGGCATCAAAACTGCATATACCTGTATTTTATTTTGGTACACTTAATATGAATCTGTAAATCTTTACCAAGAAAGTGAAAATGCATAAAATTGATTTTAAAATGAAACCGATAGACTGTTGAAATTACTTGGTATTAAGTGAAAATGTAAAAAGAGCTGCATGACGGCCATGTGTGTATGTGTTCTCATGTACAGTGCAATCTGATTGCTTGGTGAAATAGCTGGACACCAAAAATAAAAGAACACTTGGAAAACTTGACTCGGGCTGCAACAGCCTACAGACAGCCTGAGTAAAAACTCAGTTAAATGTAATGTCCATGACCATGGAACTGCGCTATAATATTTGAGCCAGACTGCTTTATTCCATTTGAAAAGCTGAGTCTACCCAGTATGAACCAGTTACTCCATCATCCTCTGCACTTGTTACATTATTGAGATTACTATTTAGCTCTTGAATCGTATAAATCGTCTTCTAGATACAATACTTGTTTCCAAGTCTGATTTGTTAGCAGTACGCATGAATTATTAATTATAATAAATGGTGGACAGTGGTGTTCAAATCAACAAGCGCTTCTGTGGTGCAGTGCATTAATCGACTGGATCATCGAGTATGATATCTACATGTACCGGGAGCACGTCCAAATATCGGGCGGAAATCCGATTATCGGAATCGGATCCGATGCCCTTTCCGATACTTGAGCATCGGGAAAATGTAGAGGTACTTTCAAGTCTTGTCCGATTCCGATCGCAAATATTCCGATCCGATCCGATCCGATCCGATTGAACAATTTAACAGTGACTTGTTCGGAACTCACATCGATCTGTCCGATTTCCAAGTTGCTCTATTAAATTTTTGTAAACATGATTTACGCCATCATGAGTTGACATAAACCCAAGTTCAACTCAGTGGAGCTGAACTCAATTGTCGTGCTGCTCAAGCAGCGATCCCACGCTTTGGAAAACAACAAACAGACCCCAAGACAGACATGAAGATCGAACTACATTTTTATTCGACCCGATAGAGCAACGGACATTGCATTGCATTTCGAAGAAATTTCGGCAAGCGTACGTGTTCATTGCACAATAATATTTCGTATTTTAACCTTTCTTCCACCAGGATCGATTTAACGCGTGACAAATTCGAATTCATGACAAACAGTTTTACAAAGTACAGCTATACAGTAAGATGGTTTATAATAAAAGTCCCCGTCAATCATGAACTGTCACTGAACCAGACGCGTGTCTCATTTCTGACACAAATACCGCGTGGGCGCAATTAATTTCCATTTACGCGAACTGACTGATCTGATCCGATGCATTTAAAGCTCTTTTAATTCAAAAGGAATTGCACTTTCCCAGTAGAAGTTTTCTGGTAAGAGTATAGAAGTTTTTGCACGTCTTGATCAATATGACAAACGTTGCTTCAAAACTCTGTTGATCGATGTTCTGTAAAATATCAGACTGACACGTTCACGCCTGACTGATTTGCACGTGGAAATTCAGACTCCAAGAAGAGTTGAGATTTTTATACGCAAACATTTACAATGATTTCTGCCGAAACCTTTTAATACTAGTAACAAGACAAGTATCTGCCGTAAATGTGAAACTACACTGAAGCAAAAGTTTATTTGGTGTTATGCTTTGCGCTCAGCGAGTGAGTCAAGCTTTAAAGCGGGCCACATACCGCCGGTCTGGGAACTATTAGCGAGCAGCCGTTGTTTTGTTAATTTACGGCTCACGATATTTCATGCTGTATGGTCCGAATTTACTTGAAAACTTCATGCAATGACTTTTACAAAGATCTGGAAGGCTGACGGATCTGAATATTATTGATACGGTAACCTTTACAAAATTGAACACTTCCATTCCTTTCGTATATTACCCTTCCGGCCTTCGATTCAAACCGGGTTCAAAGCATCAGATTTCTATTCTTAGCCTGATTATACTGACTGAACTGAAGTAAACTCTACAGTTGTCTTCCTGTACCGTTCGAAAATGAGCCGAAAAGTTCAGTTAGTCAAAGACCAAATAAAGTTTACAACTCAGGTTGGTCGAATTGACCGAGTGGATCGAAATTACGAAGCGACATTTCGAAGAAGCGAAGTTTCGTGCGGGCTTCCTTAGCTTATCGTCTGCAGCTCGGCAGGTACAAAATGCAGACTGGAAAATGCAGACTGGAAAATGCAGACTGCAGACTGGAAAATGCAGACTGCAGACTGGAAAATGAAGACTGCAGACTGGAAAATGCAGACTGCAGACTGGAAAATGCAGACTGCAGACTGGAAAATGCAGACTGGAAAATGAAGACTGGAAAATGCAGACTGGAAAATGCAGACTGGAAAATGAAGACTGGAAAATGCAGACCAGACAAAATCAATAAGAAACATAGATCTATCGGTCTGTAACAGGGCGACTGCAAGGCTTTAGATGACTTAGATCCTTATTTGTTGGGGTTATACACGTCTTGCTTTTTTCTCGACTGCCGGCGCCAGACACGCCGCCGGTGTATGCGAGCCACGCCGAATCCGAGCTTTTCATGACAATATTTCCTTAATAACAGAAAGGAAAAGCTATGTATTCCGAGGTATTTTGAGTTATTTACTTACTTTTTAATTACGTTCGTATTTAGCCGGGTCCTGTCTTTGTAAAACTGATTCAGTCCCATCTTCTTCTGTCCACCATTTTAAATTTATTGCTATCCACAGGAAGCCCAAAGCAGCCTCTCCGGTTACATATCAATTTGGGTTTCCTGTTTGGTAAAGCGGACACCCTTGGGAATCAGAAAAAGTGTCCGTAACTGGAACTGTCCGCTTACGGGAATAGTTCTCGTAAGCGGACACTTGTGGAATATGGGATGTGTCCGCTTACGGGAGCTACTATAAAGACCCTGGGTGGTACTCAGAAGATTTTTGGGTGGGGGTGTGCCGCGAGACCTAAAAACCCTGACCCTATCCCAGACCTAAAAATGCCGTTTACCATACCCTATCCCAGACTTGAAGCAAAAAATATATACCCTATCCCAGAGGTGATCTTGTGATGTTTATGAAAGAGTCCAGATCCCGCGGAACAGTTTTTAATTACAATCGGCACTACGAAAGCCGTTGTTTTGTTTTAATATGGTATTTTAAGCTGTAGTGTGGTCGATAGAGCGCTAAGCATGGCGTCAACGACAAGTATATCAAAATCCATACCCTTTCCCAGACCAAAACCGTAAAAAGGATAACCTATCCCAGACGTCGGCAGCTCAAAAACCATACCCTATCCCGCGGCACATGTACCCATATAGCCCATATAAGAGAGTACCCACCCCCCGGGAATAAAGCTGCAGGTATATGATGTTGTCATCATTGTGAGCTGTCGGTACATAAATCTGTACACACAAGAATTAGGAGAAGTATTTGCAAATGGAAGACTGCTTCATTGCGCTTAAAGACTTGAGTTGCATGTCCACCAAGATATCATTTACGCGTGCAACGGCTTGAGACAGTCGCTCGTTTCCTTGCGCGCCAGTCAGAGAAGTCTGCACCTTGTACAGAATTAACTTCTGGAACTCTCAACGGCTTGTCAAAGTCCTCGATCGTCTCTTCATACAATACACAAGATTATTTGGATGACAGTTCACTTTACAGCCCTGTTTACAATACTGTAATTGCTCTAGAACTGTATCAAATAAACCGATAAAGCGAATTGCGGAAAAGTTCTAAGCTAACACCGGTGTGAAGTTGATTGATTGCAACATAATACTCATAATCATTCTAGTAATGAGATTATTCTGCCGGGGTGTCCACTTTATCCGGATTGGGCGAGGTTTGTTGTTGGATCATGGTTTTTTTTTAGGTCTTAGATCCATCTTTGAAACGTGGATAAGAGAGTTAGCACTCGTTCTCAAAAACCCTAGGCTCCTACGACTTACCCCGCCGTCAACGTTAACCGTTAACTGAAAAACGTTTCGAGCTTGAGCGCCCAGGAAAACGACGTTTAGTGTTGAGGACTAGTTTGTGGCTTAAGTTCACAGGTAAAGGACGATCGTTTTAATAGACAAGAAAGTTCAAGAAAATCCTTAATGTAATAGCCCCTCCAAGAACAATTTATATATAATTGGAGTGGCTAATTTGGGCTTCCAGTGCATAGCAATAAATTTAAAATGGTGGACAGAAGAAGATGGGACTGAATCAGTTTTACAAAGACAGGACCCGGCTAAATACGAACGTAATTAAAAAGTAAGTAAATAACTCAAAATACCTCGGAATACATAGCTTTTCCTTTCTGTTATTAAGGAAATATTGTCATGAAAAGCTCGGATTCGGCGTGGCTCGCATATACACGGCGTGTCTGGCGCCGGCAGTCAAGTAAAAAGCAAGACCCCGCATTAGACGTGTATAACCCCAAAAAATAAGGATCTAAGTCATCTAAAGCCTTGCAGTCGCCCTGTTACAGACCGATAGATCTATGTTTCTTATTGATTTTGTCTGGTCTGCATTTTCCAGTCTTCATTTTCCAGTCTGCATTTTTCAGTCTGCATTTTCCAGTCTGCATTTTCCAGTCTGCATTTTCCAGTCTGCATTTTCCAGTCTGCATTTTCCAGTCTGCATTTTCCAGTCTGCATTTTCCAGTCTGCATTTTCCAGTCTGCATTTTACAGTCTGCATTTTCCAGTCTGCAGTCTGCATTTTCCAGTCTGCATTTTCCAGTCTGCATTTTGTACCTGCCGGTCTGCAGCTAGCTAATGTTGGTGTACATATCATGTGTCCTATCTTTAATGATGCTACACTATGAAGAAATTTAGAGAAGTTGGGGAAGCAAAGAAAAAAAGTGTCAATATCAAAACTAAAACAACGACCATTGAAGTAGCAAGAAACTGGCATATTTCCACGCCGCTTGCGGAGCTAACAAACATTTCGATCTACAGTACACTGTTTTAAATCTCCTACAGGTATCTATCATTAGTCCGTGTTTTAGTAAAGTTTTAATTAACTTTCATTAGGATTTTAATAATGCCCCAGCTATTTGCAATCGCTTCAAAGTTCGTTTGGTTGCTTATTAAGCGAATGCAGAAAACCGTGCTTTTCCTAGCGCGTAGCGATCAGGTTTAATGGGTTGTGGTGGCGGCTGCATGCAGTACTGAACATAGCAATTTGGAAGGTCATCTGACAGATCAAAGACTGATACATATTTCCGTTCCGATTCTTCCGATTCTTCCGGTACCGATACTGTACTTATTTCCGATTCCCATTCTATCGGCACCGATTCAATCGGGTGGACCTTCAGTGACATCGGAATCGGATCTATTACCGAATGATCGGAATCGGTCAGGACCGATTCCGATATTTGGACGCGCTCCCTTAAAGTGTATTGGTGACTGTCAAGTTAAGTGGTACAGGTGTCAGGGGAGACTGTAGTGATGGGAGATGGGAATGGGGAAGGGAGGGGGTAGAGGGGAGGGAGGGGGTAGAAGAGGGTAGGAGGGAGGGGGTAGAGGGGGGCAGGAGGGAGGGGTAGAGGGGGCAGGAGGGAGGGGGTAGAGGGGAGGGAGGGGGTAGAGGGGAGGGAGGGGGTAGAGGGGAGGGAGGGAGTAGAGGAGAGGGAGGGGGTAGAGGGAGGGGTAGGGAGGGAGGGAGGGGTAGTAGATGGAAGGGAGGGACTGTCAAAGTATTTTGTAGGGGAGGGGTGGGTGATATTTCTTTTTATATCCCCCCCCCCAAAAAAAAAACTAAACCCTTTTTATGAATCCCTGAATACCAAAAAATTGAAAAATCCCTTTTTATTATTATTATTATTATTACAATGATATTTATTGAGGGAACCACACTCATCGATGTGATGATTTTCAGGAGGGCCCTCAAATAAAAAATAAATAAAATATACAAGAATATATAATACATATATATGAAACAGTTGACAAAAAGAAAAGATAAAATACGTAGAAGCTAAAAACTAAAAGTCCATATCTAAAAACTATATACAATTAAAAATGTTCGCCTTCAATTGATTCTTAAATACAATGGGATTGTCAAGTTCTCTAATGTTCGTATTAAGGTCATTCCAGGCATTAGAGCACTGGAAAGAAGTTCTGAAAGTTCCCCAATTAGTGAGTGTCTCTCTTATTTCTTGTGTTGTAATTATGAATTGTATCGCCATGTTGAAGATTAAAGTCATAATCAATGAGCCCATTTAAACATTTATAAACAAAGAGACAGCGATCGAATATACGTTTGGACTCGAGAGTTGACCATTCTAAATCAGAGAGAGCAACACTACTGACGCAGACGAGTAATAATCCCTACCTAGAATTAACTTTGCAGTTCGATTCTGCAAAATCTGAAGAGATTCCATTGAACTAACATTGTGCTTCAAGTCTCCCCATACAATACTTGCATAGTCAAAATGCAGCTTTATCATTGTATTGTAAAACGTTATCCTCGCATGTATCGGCAAGCAGTATCTAATACGCCCAAGAATAGCAAGTTTTTGGCAAACCTTCGATTGAATCTTACAAATATGATCATGCCAAGTTAAGTTATTATTTAGAGTCACGCCAAGATATTTGAAGTTATCCACCTTCTCAAGAACTTCATCATAGATATTCAGTTCAACATTAGAAAAAGCGTTCAGCCTTTGGGAGCTGCCAATTAACATAAGCTTAGATTTGGTTGTATTCAGCGTCAACTTATTCTTTGTAAACCATGAAATAATGTTGAGCAGGTCACGATCCAGCTTGAATTGTAGATCCTGGGACACATCTGCTTCACAGTATATTATTGTATCGTCGGCATAGAGTGTGACATCGGTGTGTTCGAGACAGTTAGGTAGATCATTCACATAGACGATAAAGAGAAGAGGGCCAAGTATGGATCTCTGGGGTACTCCGACCGTGACTGGTAGTGACGGTGAAGTACATTTCCCAACAGCGGTTACTTGGGAGCGCTGATTAAGGTATGAGCAGAACCAATCAAGGGAGGATCCAGTGACTCCAAGGCTTCGAAGTTTGCGTTGTAATATGACATGATCGACGGTGTCGAATGCCTTAGTGAGGTCTAAGAATACGCACCCAGTAACTTTGCCCTTATCCATGTTCTCTAAGATTTGATAAGTAAAATTAGCCAGAGCAATAGTTGTAGAAAGTTTTGGTCTAAAACCAAATTGCTTCGAGCAAAGGAGCCCATTCTCTATCAGATGACGATATAACTGTTCATGCACAGCTCGCTCCAGTATCTTGCTTATCGTAGGCAACACAGAAATCGGGCGATAATTATTAGGATCTGCCCTATCACCTGCTTTAAAAAGAGCCACCACTTTTACACACTTCCAAAGAGATGAAACTTCGCTGAATTTATAGACAGATTTAACAGTTTGGTAATAACAGATGTAGTTACCGGAAGTGAATCCTTCAGCAATCTGGCACTTATCCGGTCGAGTCCAATGGCCTTATTGGTCTTCAGTTTCTGAAGCTGACCCAGAACAAAACTTTCTTCGATATTACCCATGCAGAAGGCTGGACACAAAGTTAACGGGTCATCGGAACTATTTGCCGTTACAAAATGGGAAGCAAGGTGACGTCCAATGCTGGTAAAGAATTTGTTGAGACAGTTAGCGATATCTGCTGGCTTGGTAACTAGGACACCATCTTGCATCATTGCCGAGGGACCAGAGCCATCGCTAGGAGATTTTGCTGGAAAAATCTGTTTCATGACCTTCCACATCTCAGCTGCATTATATACCTTTAGAGTTCTCAATCAAGTCGGTAAAATATCTCGATTTTGACAGCTTAAATTCACAGTTAGACTTTTTCCTGAGCTTTCGGAACATTTGCCAATGATAGCTGGAATTGGAGTGAATGGCTTTCCGGTGATGATAATCACGGTCTTGCATTAAAGTTGATAACTCCAAGGTCATCCAGGGGCAAGGGTTTCCCTTGATCTTGCGGCTTTTTACCGGCGCGTGTTTATCCGCAACTCTGCAAAAAAGATCGTTCCAAACAAGGACTGATTCATCAACGTCATCAATAGCATCAATCATAGACCAAGGAACTTGATTTAACTCCGAGACAAAAGCATTCTTGTCGTAGTTTTTATAAGAGCGATAGTCAATTGTGCGGGGCTAGAGCTGTGCCTTGGAAACACCTGACTTCATAACACAAAACACAAGAGAGTGATCACTGATTGGTAAATGGATAACACCTGATTGTGAAATACGATGATTGTTATTCACAAAAATCAAGTCAATTGTTGAGCACGAGAATTCCGTCAAGCAGGTAGGATCAGACAATAGCTGACAAAAGCCAAATTGACTTGCAAATCGCTTCATTTGCCGACGAGCAGTGTACTTCTTATTTGCATAATCAATGTTATGGTCCCCGAGTAAACAAACCTCAGACCGGTCAAGATTAGGAATTTGACTTAAGCCAAATTCGAGATCAGCGATGAAATCGGCAATTCTGCGCTCCTCCGGCCGGTAGACACAGCATATAAATAAGGGTTTACAGAATTTTCTTGTAACTTCAATCCATAGACACTCGGACCCAGCTGTAGGTGAGGAGTTTCTAACATTAAATGGAATCCCTTTCCACACATATATTATAGTTCCTCCGCCGCAAGATTTCACTGAATGCGAACGATCTCTTCTTGCAATACAGTAGCCCTCGATACTGACTTCACTATCCATGATGTTCGAAGATATCCAAGTCTCAGATATAGTTAAGACATCGAAGCGGTGGGTCTCAAGAAGATTTTGTACACTGTGAATTTTATTGAGCAGTCTTTTCACGTTCAAATGAGCTATTTTGAACCCCCTTGCTATTTTAATGAGTGCAGGCGTTAGCGATTTTTCTCTCCCTGCTGTACCAGGGACGACAGATTCGTCTGGATGAGTTAAAAGGGTACTGCTGTTCAGGTCTGCTGGCCTCTATGTTCTGTTTGTTGTATATTTTACTTTATTCTATTTTGTATCTTCTATTATGGCCGAAGTAAGTAAATAGATGGTAGAAGACAACCATTACATATCCAAGGTCTGGAGCAGCTTGCGAGCTCGGAGTATTCAACTGGTGACATACAAATACATTTAGCGTGAAACCAAATATCACATTGGTCGCATTGAATAGCCCTCTGGTTGGAACGACAACCCTTTGACCAGAGACCACAAGGGTCAGTCACTGGCCCTGGATTGAGTTCTAAATCACCTGCCATGTATAGTAGACAAATAGCAGCTCCAGACTGCGTAAACAGGCGGAGACCAGTTGACACGGCCAGTTGAGTGGAGAGCGAAGTCTGGTTAGGAGAACGAGTGGACACCCGCGATGGACGGTAATCGGCATACGAGGGCACAGATAGAATGGAACCCACATACAATTCATTGGTAGGCGATTTAGAAATATCATGGCTATACTTGGAGCCACCAAAAAGTAAATGTAGATAGAAAACAGCACTTAAAAGCCGGAGCCCTGATTTCACGTGGCCGTCCGCCATCTTGTCTGTAACTCTTACCTTTTTAGAATGATTGAGAGGTACCTTTAAAAATGACCTACATGTAGGTTGAAAAAAAAACACGTAGGTTGAATTTCTTTACATAGTTTGAAAAAAAATACCTGGTGTTAATTTTGACCTGTAACATATACATGTACATTGTGTATTAAAGTGTTTTAGAAATATAATTTTTGGGCAAAATATGATATCAGATTCTCACACAAACACTAAATTTCTGCTCATGTTTGATCCGATTATTGCAGCATATGCCCCTTTGAGCATGAACTCACTCTAAAATAAGATTCTTTTAGATTCTTTTTACGAGACTTGTAATATTCTGCTGAGAAGAATTAACAGGTACATTACACTGTACTACTGTATTACTACAAAATGTTCTTCAATAACCTTATAATTCAAATTATCATATCAGGAATCTATAAAATTATACAAAACTACATTTTAATTATGAATTCTCTCCCACTCAACCTGAAGTCTTGCCTTTCATTAGCCTCTTTTCAAAAATTAATTCAATTGAAACAAATGTTCTTAAAGACAAAAAGTGCATAATAATGAAGCAAAAATTAAGTTGATCTAATGTTAAAATACTTTCGAAATGAGGAATAATGACATTTTCCGTTTTTCAACATCTCATCTCGTTTCAGAGATATTCAGGTTTTTGTAATATGCAAATGAGATGACCTACATGTACATGTATGACATCATATTGTTTGCAAAGCCTGGAGACAAATCACAAAATGAAGAATATCCCTACAAGTATTGAATAAAAATTACTGAAACTTTGCACATGTATGACACTATAAAAAGTACACATCATTGTGCAAAATTAATTATGAATTGAAACTCAATTTACTTTCGGCCTGGAGTGTGGGAGATTGGGGGTTCGAATTCCGGCCACATCCTTGGGCAGGGACGTTTATAAGCCATTGGTCTTGTCTCCTTCTACTAATCTAATCAGTATTTGAAGGGGGGATAAAAGATTCTGTTATACTACTCGAAAAAGAGTAGGGGATTGTCACCCGGTACAGCAGCCTGGCCATTGTACTACAACCACATACTCAACATTGTAAACTGCGTGGCTGCCATTAGCGCCGTATAACAGCCGGATATAATGCTTGGTGAATCCTTCCTTTATCAGTTTCTTGTTTAAATAATATTTGATTTGTCTTTGGGATCCGATATAATACATACCGGTACCTTAGTTTGTTATTAAAGTTGTTTTGACAATATTATTTTCGTGTTTGTTATCAAGTTAATTTACAAACATTGTTTTTCTATTGGCAAGCAGCACCAGTACTAGTGATTGATACTGTCCTTTTACCAGTTTCTTGTTTACTGTTTTTTGTAGTTTTAAAATTTAAATACTTCGAATCCCTAGGCTAGGGTGGTGAAGTTAAATGACAAAGTGCCATGGAGCATTTTGACCACAGGAAGCCCAATGATAATAATAATAATAATAACGTATTAGGAGCATCCTACAGAGTCTCGATGCTCTTACATATTATACCTAATAGAAAAATTACATGAATATATAAAAAGTATCAAGTAACTATAGCTAAAAGCATCTAAAAAGAAAGGTCTTCAAACTTGATTTAAACGTAATTAATGAATCAATACTTCGAATATAATCCGGAAGAGAGTTCCACAGTTTAGCTGCAGCGCCATAGGTTACAGTATTACAATGAGGAACTGACAGTAAATTATGTGAACTCGATCTGAGTGAACGAGAAGGTATGTAAGGTCTGAGCAATTCGCTTATATATTTGGGAGCTTGGCCATGGAGAGCCTTAAAAGTAATTAAAATTATTTTAAAAGTGATTCTATCTCTAACTGGCAGCCAGTGAAGTTTATATAAGATAGGGGAAATATGGTCAAACTTCCCAGCTCGAGTTGCAAGTCTCGCAGCCGTATTCTGCACACGCTGTAGTTTATCAAGTTCACATGCCAGTAAACCATACAAAATGCTATTACATGAGTCAAGTTTAGATGTAATGAAGGCATGAACTAATCTTTCACAATCATCCTGGGCCAAGTGCTTTCGAATGTGGGGGGGGGGGGGGGGGGGGGAGGAAGGGGGGTGGATGGGTGTAGTAATTATTAGAGGACTTTGTAATGGTGTACTGATTTGTATGTGTAAATTAGCTATCTCGAAAATGTCATATTTTAAAAGAATCTATTACTATTAAAGATGTATCCTCCACTGACCTTGTGTTGGTGTTTTTGACTGTTTGTGATCATTCAGGGCTGTTTTTATGCCTTTCAAAAACTGAAGATTTCATTTTAATAGTAATAGATTTGTTTATGTTCTTTTTATTAGAATGAATTCCAGGTGAAAAATTCTCAAACACTGAAAAGATAGTCAGACAGCCTCTTTTGATCTACATTGTAATTTAGTTTGGCAATTAAGGAATGGGACCACACTGTCATTGCTTTATGTTTGGGAGCAGAGTCACAGATGTTCGTAGACAAAGACACGTCACATTTATTTTCTGGCAATTTTTATCACAGTTCGGTGGATTTCGTAGTTTCTTACAAACCGCATTTGAAGATTCGTTTACTTGAGATACGTTAAAATAGACCAGAATGTATACATGTACCTTATGAAACGAAGAGAAAGGATAGAAATGAAAAATGCACCCCCCCTTATAACTTCAATATTTTCAAAAAATGATTTCCCCCCACCCCCAGCAATTTGGCCAGCCCCCCTCCCACAGGTAATAAAGGACCAGTCCCTTAAAAGGTGATATTTTTAGGGAAATTCACAGCCGGTTAGGGTTGCTGAGCAAACAATTTCACTCCTTGAGGAATCAGTTTTTGAAAGGCCTAAAAACAGCCCTGAATCATTGCAAACAGTCAAAAACACCCGGGGGGGGGGGGGGGGGGGACTCTCCATAACAGTAGACGGGGGTGATCGTCCTATCCCTTAGGGTATAAAATTCTACCATCTGCTATCCCTTAGGGGTGTTCAAAGAGTCTGCTATCCCTTAGGGGGTCTCACGCTAATGGTGGCCCGGAACTTATATTACAGTAAACCACACAGTCAACAGTCACCAGAAAAGAGATGCGCTCGATGGCGGTGTCTTAAGGACCGTAATAAAATTCAGGAAAACTGAAAATGTGTTTGTTTTATTGCTATCTCTTAGGGTTAAAAATTTCTTCGACCACACCCAATGTGCTATCTCTTAGGGGTAAATTTGCTGTTGACCACACCCAATGTGCTATCCCTTATGGTTAAAATTGATTTTGCCGACGATCACCCCCGTCTACTGTTATGGAGAGTCCCCCCCCCGGGCAAAAACACCAACACAAGGTCAGTGAAGGATACGTACAACTTTAATAGTAAGACATTCTTCAAAAAAATAGGGCATCTTCGATTTAGTTAAACACACAGTAAGCTTAATAAGTACAAAGTCCTCTAATAATTACTAATTTTCGAATCCCACACTGATATAAAGTGCATAAAAGAACTATAAAATTAATGTAAAATGAGTATAAAGCTTAAGCCTTAAAGTGCCAATGGTTTTAAAATTATTGATCCCATTTTTATTTTATTTTATTAAATTCTAGGCTTCATTTTGGGCAATTAAAAATAAATTTGGAGAATGCAAACATAATTTTTTCTGTATTGAAGTTGGGCGGAGTTGCCAAAATCAGGCAACAATTTTTATGCCGTTAAAGATATGGTAATCACATGTGTGATGTCACTTGGTCTGCACATTTATATTCGTCTACATATATTTACTACAAAATAAGTGCATTTTTTTGCCCAGTTTTCAATTTAAATATGTCTTACTTTGAGAAACCTTGACAATGGCCATAATTGTTCTAATAGAATCCTTGCAGTCAGCCATATTTTTACTTTTGTGAATATTAATGTTGGACCTAGTGACGTCACGCATGTGATTAGCATATCTTTAACGGCATAAAAAAATTCGCCTGATTTTGGCAATTATGCCTGACTTCGATAGAGCGGATTTCAATTGAGTGTCGGAAGTGTTTTGGTTTTGCGTTTACTAAGCTCTCCTATTGGCTGAGAAAGTAAACCAACCAATCAGAATCCAAAGTAAGACAAAACGCAAATTGGTTTTGGTTTTGCTTTGGTTTGTCATTGGCTCACAGGGAAGCCATTTATGAATTACTTGTGATTACTCGCTCCTATGATTGGCTGGCTGTGTGTAA
This sequence comes from Actinernus sp. WN-2022, assembly GCA_030867875.1. Classification (NCBI taxonomy): domain Eukaryota; kingdom Metazoa; phylum Cnidaria; class Anthozoa; order Actiniaria; family Actinernidae; genus Actinernus; species Actinernus sp. WN-2022. The sequence goes on from JAOWCC010000064.1 coordinate 3,804,656, forward strand.
TTTGCGTTTGGTTTTACTACACTCAACTGAAAACCGCTCTATGTAATAAAATTATGTTCGCGCTCTCCAAATTGATTTTTAATTGCACATAATGGCTAAGGGTAGCCTAGAATTTAATAAAATAAAATAAAAACGTGCTCAATTTTTTCATTTCATTGCCCTTATATAACGTCATGCCAATTGCGACGTTATAAGAGTGGGTTTGAGCTCATGACGTTAAAATATATTAATTTCATGTATGCAACATTAAAGTTTATATATTTCTACCGTGACGTTAAGTGGGGTGGGTGGTAATTGATCCTAACGTAATCGACAATGACGAATAAGCGTGAAAAATGATATAATAATGTGAACGTACCCTAAATAAAGTTTAAACGAATAAATACACTTAAATTGAATACACAAATTCTAAAGTCTTAGGTATCTCAGTTTCCTCTCATTCTAGAGACCGTTTTGTTTAGCATGCTATAAAACAAGCACAAAATACTCACCTAAATAGAGAAGAAACGCCACACAACACTCCACTGGCAAAACAAAATGGCGGAGGTACATGAACAATGTACCTCCACATGAACAATGGGCTTCCTGTGGTAAAATGCATACCACAGGAATCCCGATATTCTTGTCCTAATGTACGGTCTTCCTGTGGTAACAAGCATACCACAGGATTTCCGGTCACAACGGCACCAAGAAAACCGGATTGGATCACGGTTCTGATCACGGATCGGATCACGGATCGGATCACGGATCGGATCACGGATCGGATCACGGATCGGATCACGGATCGGATCACGGATCGGATCACGGATCGGATCACGGATCGGATCACGGATCGGATCACGGATCGGATCACGGATCGGATCACGGATTTATAACAGTTTATGGCTCGAATTGTATTTTCCCGCCACAAAAATTACGACTTGCATGTATTTCGTTCATATATCACGTTTGCTACTCCGGTCTGCCCTTCTTGGGCAGAGTACTGAATTAGTAGCAAAAAACTTTTGCCCGGTGCCCTTCTTTTCGCGGTTTTAGCTAAATGTTTCTTCTTCCTGGTTTCTTTTTTCCTGGGCCTTGTTAATTCTCTTGTCGTCTTCGCGGTAGCCGTCGTGTACGATAATGTCAATACTTGGTTAAGTGCAAATAAGCTTTCTCTTAATGTAGAAAAATATAACTTTGTTCTCTTCCATCCACCTCAACGGAAAATAAGTATTAACTTTGAATTAACCATAAACGATAAGATACTAAAACAAGACTATTGTATTAAATACCTTGGCATCCTGATTGACTCTAACCTAAGCTAGAAATCCCAAATTGAAAGTATTGCAAAAATTAAGAGAAATGTTGGTATCCTGTCTAAACTACGGTATTATGTTCATATTAATATTTTAATTAATCTTTATTATGTTCTGATTTATCCCTTTTTAACATATGGAATAATTGTTTGGGTAATACATACCCCTCCACTTTACAACCACTTTTTATTCTGCAAAAAAAAGCTATGCGTATTATAACTTTTTCTAAATTCGATGAACACTGAAGTCCCTTTATTTACATTGAATATAATTAAGTTGTTCGATCTGGTCACCTTCCATATCGCATCTTTTATGCTTAAATGTTACCATCAACTAATACCTTGAGTCTTTTAAAAAAAAATACTCCAATTGATAGAATCCACAGCCATAATACAAGATCTGCATCAAAACAGTGTTATTACCTTCCTGAAGCAAGAACATAAGATTTCAAGGATCTAAAATATGGAATTCTATGGATAAAAAGATGAGATCGTTTTCGTTTTCAAAATTTAAACAAAAGTGATTTATTGGAGAAATATTAAGGACATTTCTTCACCTGCTTCTAAAGTTGATCTTTTTTTCTCCCGAATTTTAATACTATTTATGCTCTCGAAGATTATTTTATTATGACATTATTGTAGATCTGTGTGTGAATGTGTGTTTACTGCAGCTTTTGTCTGTGTGTGTATGTGTGGGTATGTTAGCATAGTTTATGTTATGTATGTACCCCTTGCTTTCTTCCGACCTTGTAATTATAATTATTCTATTTAAAGTGGCTTCCTGGCATTTTTAGCCCCTTAAGATTATTTCTGGAAGCCAGTACTAATTATATTTATTTTAAACTTTTAAACACAAAACTATTGTATTTTTCAAAGGGTACAATAAATTGTTGTTGTACTGTTTAAACAACTACGTCATAAAATTATCTTTGTTACCTCATGTTTTGCTATGAATAACTTGAGGCATAGACATTTTTCTCGAACATCGGAGAATGAAGGATTTACGTTATCCTCAGTATATAAAAGAAATTTGCCTGAACCGGGAATCGAACTCGGGCCGGTAAGGAATCAATGCAATGGCTTACCTACCACCAACACAAACCCTAACCGTTTGAGGAAGAGTTAAAGACCGATAACCGAGGCTTTTAGCCAGATACATCCCTCGGGGCCTACGTATCTGGATAAAAGCCGAGGTTCGAGGTCTTTAACTGACTTATTTCAAGATTGACAAGGTTTTCACACACAAAAAAACTTTCCTATGAGAAAACAATTCTTTGACCTTCAGAAAAAGTAAACAATACCCTTGTAAATTAAACAAAGCACTGATTCATACAATAGAATAATTATTTTGGCGTTAAGGTACGTCACTATCATGCGCAGTTGGAGTATTGTGAAAAAATCACGTCCCATAATGATAAGACGGCTCGCGTTCTTAAAGAGGGAGTGAGTGAAAGTATCGTAATTGAGTTCTCATATCGGGTCATTGAACTGACTGTCAGCTTGAGAGCACAACTTGCATTGCTCATTATAAATGCAAGGGCTTTATCTGGATATAACCCGGGTCAATATACAGATAAAGCCCTTGCATTTATAATGACCAGTCTTTATCGTAGATAAAGCCCTATGAATAACAAAGAAAACCGTCTCAATCATGAAATAAGTGCCTATAAGCCCTAGCCACTCAACCATGTTAAGGCCTGGTTCAGGGGTCAAATTTCGGGTAAAAACTGTTTTCCTTATTTCAGCACAGCCGAGTATGATAGGCACGCCAAGTTTCTCACGATAATAGGTATCGCCATTCTGGACTACCTTAAGTGGTTTGTGTGTAGTAAAACGTGTCATGTGGATTGTCACGTGACTTAGAACACGAAATCAGTAAATCATAAACGCGGCTCCGAGTTTAAAACAGCTAGGACTATAAGTGGATACGTTTAGTTAAGGTTGAAGCCTTTCACCTAATCAGCTTAGAAAAGATGACTACAATGTTTCGTTAACGAGTTATTAAGGCGAACATATGCAAAATAGGTCACCTGACTTTTTGTACCCTTAATATCTCCTTATCTTTACACGATAGTCATGTTTTCTAAGCGTGATCTGCAACACTGCGGGAGGAGTAATGTTTTAGCAGGGTTACTTTATATTCATATGTTATCATCGCAGCCGCATATCACTTAAACGATTTTATGTAATTATGACGTCCTCGATCACGTGACACGACAACTATCCACATAACAAATTTAAGGAAGTTTATATTAGTTTTAGGGTGTAATTAAATTTTGTTTAAACTGTTATTTCTGTCAGAAATGTTTTTTTTTAACGTACATCTATTTTCCGTTAAATGAACCAGGCCTTAACATGCTTGAGCAGTTATCTTTGATTTAAAAGTCAAACTGGAAAACAAAATGATATAGGAACAATAGTAATTTCGTTTATTAAGGAATCAAATTTCAATGACGTCATTTAAGGGATAACCTATATATAGTTCCTTTTGCTCTATTTTTATGTCAGCTCCACTTATTAAGACATCATACTATAAAATTGTAAGTATAGAATGTCTGACACCTGAAGAAATTAAATGTTGACTCAATTCAATTTCAACTCATTTGCATAACACATTAAATGGTGTCGTTTCAAGGATTTGTAATGCTTTTTATAGCTTTTTATAGCCCAAAATTTAATTTTACTGTGTCCAAACTAATTATTTCTGTCTAGGCACTTTAAACCACAAGAGAATTGGCTTAATACTGTCCCTTTATTGCCACATGTTCATAAAATATTCTATTATAGTATAATATATAATATGATGGTGGCACGACAACGCTCCGAGCGCGAGGTGCGATACGATTCCCCACGGATTTAATTGGTACACGACGATACTACCGTCTCATTCGATTGGTTGAGGAAGAAAAGTGATTAAATTGTGAATTTCGGTAATTTTCCCACCAAACTAAATATACAATATAGAACCATTCTTCATTCATCTTTTAGAGTTTAAAATATTTGTTCACGACAATCTAGCAATTAAGTACCCACAATTTTTCAATTTTTGAGAATGAGGTTACGTGATTATGACGTCAGATATATGTTTGAGTATTTTTCGGGTTTTAAAGAGGAAATGTACTTATTGTACATTGAATAGCCGCAATATGGTCTTTTTATGTATCTTCAATTTAGAAAGCATGACTGATGTGAGACGTCAGAAAATGTGACGTCACAGAAAATTCAGTTCTTAATACCTTAAGGCTACTATTTATTGCGACACTTAAATTTTACGATTTAGGAAACTGCGTATTTCGCAAATAAATATCAGTCCTGAGTAAAGACAAGTTAAGCCTAAGGAGTACTACTTTTCAGCTAGATTTTCCTTCGCGCTACGCGCTAAATCATATAAACGAACGCGGAAAAAGATTCACGCTTAACGGTAGCTTGCAAATGGTAGTATTAAACAACAAAACGTGCCACACTTTACAACAAAACATAACCGTTTCTTTATTGCTTAAACTGCAAAACAGGGTAAATTTTGCGAGTAGAAATTACTGCGGCAACTAATCTTTGCGATTTGGGAAAAATCGCAAAAATTGCAAAGATTAGTTGCCGCAATAAATAGTAGCCTTAAGGTAACATCATATAGATATCGTAGATATTTATCGTAAAATTGCGGCAATCAAAAACACATATTTATGTTGTTGCGAGGTAACGCAGAATTGGACCTTAAATGGAGTTGCTAATTATGACGTCACAATAACGTCAATATACAAACGTGATTGATCCTAAAGACATTATTTCATATTAACATACGAAAATTTCGTTAAATTTGACATCGAATTAAACGAAATGTGCTATTAGTTTATATATTTTTGGCTCGCTTCGTAGTGATCGATTTTGAGGTAACTTATGACATACATGTTCTGCAGAGGATTCACTGTTGTTTTCCAATTATAGAAATTGGTACATTTCCTATTCGGATACAGAAAAACAAAAAAAACATATTACTCAAGGGAAAAGTCAGGTGGTCTGAACAGTCGGGCATCAGAGTCCGGAAAATAAGTGTTACGCTCAACCCTTACCACTGAAAAGGTTTGACACATGATGTTGATAGAACAAGTCCTTCTGAACAATGCCAGGTAGTTCGTAGAGTTGAGTTCTGTTATACGTTTCGAGTTATGGGCATGTTTTGTTGAGTAATATACGATTTAGCATGAAAACGAGGCTATAATATATTTCTGCATTTACCTCTTTGTTTCTTGACGAAATTGGACAAAATCTTCACATAATGCTATTGCTGGATTTCTCTAAATCCCCAGAGATTCAAATGACAGAGGGCATGGCGGCTATGTTGGGGCCCCAACAAAAGAAGCTAACGAGGAATCTATTGTTTAAGGGCACCAACATGGCGGCTATGACATTAACTGAAAGCCAGCAATATATCAATGAGATCGTGAATAATTGCGAAGTTTGGACGCAAAACATTAAAAATGTTACGTGACCCATAGTGGCGAAGCTGAATTATGAAAAATAATTCGGGGAACTGACAGAGGATAGCCTTGTTTGCAATTCTCATACGTTTCAAGCTATGAAAGTGATTACCACTGCGTGAGAGCCGATAGATGAAACTTGTGAAAAGAGCGCTACGCAGCACAAGCGCGCTATGCTATGATGTCAAAGGGCATGTACTTAAAATCACGTGACCGATGACGTCATCGTTACGTCTCACCACTAAGTGATTGTTGTCCAGGTCAGGTTTGAGCCACCTGTCAGTAATATTAAGCGTGTATTATTAATATTACATATTCCGAACATATTCCGAATTAAAACATAGGGCCCCTAATATAAGGGCAACTCGTGGATGGTCAGCGAGCTATTGTGGCATATACTTTAAATCACGTGACCCATGACGTCATCACAAGTAAGTGAATCGCGGGGAAATACCATACCTGTGCAAGTTTGAACTGTCTGCATTATAAATGAGGAATACGGGTATGTGATGACGTCATTGCTACGTCATTTTCACTAAGTGATTTGTGCGTGACTGAAGCCACTTATATATATACTTAAATGCACATAGAAAATACAAAATGAAATGTGCAGTACGGCATGACTGAGGAAAGGGCATGATACAGTCATATAGTAAGTGGCATAGAGCAGATAAAGAAACTTTGCTAACAGGGAAACAGTGTTCTAGCTAGGAATTCTGCTCAATTATGTGTCAAATAACCCGGCATATATCATTTCTTTTGGGTCAGTTTGGTCATGGAATTTCTAAGGAACCCTTCCCTGTTTGTGATAAAAGTATGCAGCCCATGGTTACAAATATTTTGTGATAATGGTAACTTCTGAATCTATTCTGTCAATGGTACAAGGTGCAGCCCTAGCAAGCACCTCGTCGTGCATACTTTGTTGGCTTCGACCTTATGTTATCATTGAAAAGATTGAATGGTTTACTTGCAGTACAGAATTACTTATAAACATAAAAGGGATACATGTAAATTCGAATGTGTTTCTCAGTATATCAAGTAAAACAAAAATATTGAGTGAAACAATGCAGTACTTGTATTTCCAGGGCCACGCAAGAATATGTGCACCAAGTAACTTAAACTTACTTATGGACTGTTATAACAATTAAGTCATTTTGGATAAAACAATGGTTTTGACCTCGTCGCCTCACACTGGTGGGTTTCATAACGAGTTTACCAGGAGGAAATTGAAATTTTGTTTGATAATTTGATAGGCCGTTCTTGTACTCAATTGGATATATTGACAACAGTATCGTCTCAAAACGCTGAAGTGACTTTTCACGGCCGGCGAGTCCGGTCAAGACCAGATTACTAAACCAGTTTAAAAGTTAACGCATGCGCAAACGCGTGGCTTATGTTCCCATATGCTGACTTTACGCTGATGTTTACTGGTGTACAAGACTGTACTCTACCGCCGCGTGAACCTCGCGTTTTCGCGAGGTGGCTCGTCGGCAATAAAGGATTAATCACTTGTGTTTTCAAACTTTTCGCCAAATTGCTCGCGTGGCGACATTAGGCAATTTCGTGTAAAGTTTGGAAACGCGTGATCACTCCTTAATTTTCTCTGCATCGTACATATACAAATCACAAGCCTTGATCAATGCTATTGCTGTCTTTGATATTTTTTTAAAACTGTTTAAAAAAATTTTCAAACTATCTTTTACGAAGCAACTGAACTCGTCATTAACAAGAGGGTCTCAATGGGGGGGGGGGGGGGGGGGGGGGGTCTACATGTCAGTTGTCAGTTAAAATTTTGGCCATTTGTCAGTTGTCAGTTAGCCCTAATTAATCATTACTAGAGAAAATTTACAATGTTTGACCCACAAAAAAACAAATTTGTCAGTTGTCAGTTATTTTTTAGTTGTCAGTTGTCAGTAAACAAATGGTCATTTGTCAGTTGTCAGTTATTTTTAAGGCCGTTTGTCAGTAGTCAGTTAACCCCATTCAGGCCCTCTAACAAACCAGCACAGACTTCATTTCAATGTAGTGTCCGCTCTAGAGTGTATTCGACCATGTCTAGTTAGGTGAGCAGACCGATTGAAACACTTTCCGCACTGCTTACAATTATATGGCCTCTCTCCAGAGTGTATTCGAACATGTCTAGTTAGGTCACCAGACTGCTTGAAGCACTTTCCACACTGCTTACAATTATATGGCTTCTCTCCAGTGTGTATTCGAACATGGTCAGTTAGGTAACTACGCCGCTTGAAACAATTTCCACACTGCTTACAATTATATGGCTTCTCCCCAGTGTGTATTCGAACATGGTCAGTTAGGTAACTACGCCGCTTGAAACAATTTCCACACTGCTTACAACTATATGGCTTCTCCCCAGTGTGTATTCGAACATGTTGAGTTAGGCTACCAGGCTGCTTGAAGCACTTTCCACACTGCTTACAATTATATGGCTTTTCTGTACTGTGTATTCGAACATGTCTAGTTAGGTCACCAGACTGCTTGAAGCACTTTCCACACTGCTTACAATTATATGGCTTCTCTCCAGAGTGTATAAGAACATGTTTAGTTAGGCTACCAGACTGCTTGAAGCACTTTCCACACTGCTTACAATTATATGGCTTCTCTCCAGTGTGCATTCGAACATGTTGAGTTAGGCTACCAGGCTGCTTGAAGCACTTTCCACACTGCTTACAATTATATGGCTTTTCTGTACTGTGTATTCGAACATGTTTAGTTAGGGCACCACACTGCTTGAAGCACATTCCACACTGCTTACAATTATATGGCTTCTCTCCAGTGTGTATTCGAACATGTTCAGTTAGGTTATCAGGACGCTTGAAGCATTTTCCACACTGCTTACAATTATATGGCTTCTCTCTAGAGTGTATCCGAGCATGATCTGTAGGCTCAATCTGGGTTGGAAAATGGTCTTTATGGTCAGGGAATGGTGTCTTATTATCCTCAAGATTACCCAGTTTCTCTGATTGTGGACGTTTCTCGGTAGCATAGGATGAACTTCTCTGAGCAGAAGCATGGGCCATTGTTTCCTTACACATGTCCTACAGCAACGAAAACAAATCATGATTATCAGCATCATTAATAATTCATGAGAGAAAAACTAATGCAATCAATGTGCCATACGTAATGTGTATGGCTGAAAACACGACTCCGGTATACATCTCGACATTTGATAAGCCATATACAGAATTCGTGTCCTTGCTTTATCGGATCTACAACCTCTCGCCTCCGATAAAGCACGGCTACTCATTTTGTATCTATAATTATTACTTAAAATGTTTTCTTAATGACATGATAAAACTTGCAACTATTCTACAGCTATAATACAATATTAATTACTATTGCTAACAATTATTTCAAGATGTATCCCTTTGGAACACAGGCATACATGTTGTAGAACCGCAAGATAATCTGTTGTAAAAGGTTTCGTGAAAACTATAGGCATGGAACTACAGTGTGAAAAATAGCAAAGTTAAGATAAATGTCACTACTGAGTAACGAATGTTTTGTCTCAAGCATAACTCATTATGTCAATTATGGCCCGAGATCCCTGGGCTGCATCATTGATACATAAATAGAGTAGACTGACCTCCGTGAGCGATCACCTCTCTTAAGCGACCACCTAACCAAAATCCCAATCGCTTTTTACTCGAGCTCTAATACAACCATTATTCAAAGTCAATTTAATATTCATATCCTATTTGAAATCCTGTGAATACTTGATAATCAACACATTCATTAACCCCGGGGTAGTTGTTTGAATAACCGCAACTTTCTATTGGCTAGTTGAACCTTTATTTAGTCGATTTCCCTCGAAAAGAGTCATTGCACAAGAGCCGCCGTGCCGTGAGAGAAGAGAAACAGCAATAGGAGATATTGTAGTTGAGTCTACGAATAGCAGTTTCAGCGGTATTGACCCAAACGCCTCACTTCAATGTAATGAAGCGCTATTCAAACTGTGTATCTAAATTAGTCGTGCTTGTTTAGGAGGGTGTTGATGTCGTGTAAGAATGATGGTTTCAATGGCGCTTCATTACATTGAAGTGAGGCGTTCGGGTCAATACCGCTGAAACTGCTATTCGTAGACTCAACTACAATATTTCCTATTGCAAATCGCAATAGTGCAGTTTCATATTCGAAAATTACCGCTGAATGCAATGACTACAGACGCATGTACGCAGGGTTAGCCTCATTCTGAAGTTAAACATTCATAAATACCAGCGAAAAGGTGCAAAACGCGAAACTACAACAATACAGTGTTATGAATAGCCCACCCACTGGACTATTATGGATCAGCAACCTCCGCCCGAAAACAAAGAACTACAAGTACCTGAAGCTCCAAACCCGCCACGGTTCCACCAAATAGTGGAAGCCATTCACGATCCAGTTCGACCACAGAATATTCCAGACCCCGACATTCTTGAAGAGGTACGAGTCAATTCATACTTTATCTTGTTCATTCCCATGTTTACTTAGTGCTCTTCGTTGCCATACTTGTGTAACGCCGCTTAGTTTTATCTATGGTTGGTGTTCGCAAGGCTTTCTCCATTGGCTTTTGTTAGGCGTAGTTTTATTGTTTTGGGTAGCTTTTGGTGATTATATTCTAGTTATCAAACTCATTAATAATTCATGAGGCAAAAACAAAGGAAATTAATAAAACATCAGTCTCTTTAATTCTACTAGAGATTTCGTCCTGATTTACATAAGCTTTGGCTTCGATTTTCTCGGCCAAGATAAGTCGTATCGCCAAAATAACTGAAAACATGACTCGCTACATCTAGACGTTTGATAAGTTCGAGGAGGAATTCGCGTCCGATCTTTATGGGATTTACAAACTCTCGCTTTCAGCTCGAGTGTGCAAATCCCATAAAAATCGTCCGCTCATTTTTATCAAGTAGAAAAATGTTCGGGGCATAGATATGCTTGTCTTTTCTCTATTCTTAATTAATTACATATTACTTTTTAGTACACTTCATATTTAGTTTAGTATTCTCTTACTTTTAGCAAGTGTTTGCTTTATCATATTTAGGTCTCTGTCTGTCTTTGCTGCGGTTCTAATAATGTTCAAATTCCCTTATTCTTTTACCTAATTCTTAGTTTAGCTTTGTCCTTTGTTATAAGAATAGTCGAGTATAATCATTATTAGTATTTATTACACATTTGGGGTTAATATCCGTGTGATAAAGCCGTGAATAAAAACCATATCAGTGAAGTGATACGATATCACTTCACTGTACTATTGCTTTTATAAATAAATTTTGTTATGCTTAATTTTGTGTTATTGTATTCACTTTAAATGTATAATAAACAAATTATGGCATGTTCGCGTTCGCGATATGATACGAAAACCTCGTGAATAAAAACGATATCAAGCTCTTAACATGTAATAATCTCTATATACCACACCAGTGAATGACTTTTCGTGCGCTCTGATTGGCTACTCAAACAGTGAATATGATATCATATTCACTGATTTGTAGCTTGGAGACAAAATGGCTTCCCGGTTTGCTGCCGTCTCGGAGGAAGAAATTTTGGCTATAAACGAAGCAGCTGTACCCACGAACATAAATAAAGCAACGAAATTCGGTTTAGCGGTGTTCACAGGTAGGTTTTTACATTTTCGCACAACTTTACTAAAGAAAACATTTACAAAATGTTGTTTACAAATGTTGCGTTACGCGAAAACTGATTGAAAGTTAGTTTTGAAATGTTTTGCAGAATGGTTCCAACTACAACAACATTTTACAACTCCTTTTGAAGAAATGTCACCGTCACAACTATGCTAAATATTTATTCAAGTTATTACAAAGTCGAATTAATTGGATGACGTAAGATAGGGAATCGACCCAGGCTTTTTCTTACACGGTAATGGGTCAGGAGAGGTCACATTTTCACCATTTCAAACAAGCATAGAACATAACCACCTAACCAAAATCCCAATCGCTTTTTACTCGAGCTCTAATACAACCATTATTCAAAGTCAATTTAATATTCATATCCTATTTGAAATCCTGTGAATACTTGATAATCAACACATTCATTAACCCCGGGGTAGTTGTTTGAATAACCGCAACTTTCTATTGGCTAGTTGAACCTTTATTTAGTCGATTTCCCTCGAAAAGAGTCATTGCACAAGAGCCGCCGTGCCGTGAGAGAAGAGAAACAGCAATAGGAGATATTGTAGTTGAGTCTACGAATAGCAGTTTCAGCGGTATTGACCCAAACGCCTCACTTCAATGTAATGAAGCGCTATTCAAACTGTGTATCTAAATTAGTCGTGCTTGTTTAGGAGGGTGTTGATGTCGTGTAAGAATGATGGTTTCAATGGCGCTTCATTACATTGAAGTGAGGCGTTCGGGTCAATACCGCTGAAACTGCTATTCGTAGACTCAACTACAACATTTCCTATTGCAAATCGCAATAGTGCAGTTTCATATTCGAAAATTACCGCTGAATGCAATGACTACAGACGCATGTACGCAGGGTTAGCCTCATTCTGAAGTTAAACATTCATAAATACCAGCGAAAAGGTGCAAAACGCGAAACTACAACAATACAGTGTTATGAATAGCCCACCCACTGGACTATTATGGATCAGCAACCTCCGCCCGAAAACAAAGAACTACAAGTACCTGAAGCTCCAAACCCGCCACGGTTCCACCAAATAGTGGAAGCCATTCACGATCCAGTTCGACCACAGAATATTCCAGACCCCGACATTCTTGAAGAGGTACGAGTCAATTCATACTTTATCTTGTTCATTCCCATGTTTACTTAGTGCTCTTCGTTGCCATACTTGTGTAACGCCGCTTAGTTTTATCTATGGTTGGTGTTCGCAAGGCTTTCTCCATTGGCTTTTGTTAGGCGTAGTTTTATTGTTTTGGGTAGCTTTTGGTGATTATATTCTAGTTATCAAACTCATTAATAATTCATGAGGCAAAAACAAAGGAAATTAATAAAACATCAGTCTCTTTAATTCTACTAGAGATTTCGTCCTGATTTACATAAGCTTTGGCTTCGATTTTCTCGGCCAAGATAAGTCGTATCGCCAAAATAACTGAAAACATGACTCGCTACATCTAGACGTTTGATAAGTTCGAGGAGGAATTCGCGTCCGATCTTTATGGGATTTACAAACTCTCGCTTTCAGCTCGAGTGTGCAAATCCCATAAAAATCGTCCGCTCATTTTTATCAAGTAGAAAAATGTTCGGGGCATAGATATGCTTGTCTTTTCTCTATTCTTAATTAATTACATATTACTTTTTAGTACACTTCATATTTAGTTGAGTATTCTCTTACTTTTAGCAAGTGTTTGCTTTATCATATTTAGGTCTCTGTCTGTCTTTGCTGCGGTTCTAATAATGTTCAAATTCTCTTATTCTTTTACCTAATTCTTAGTTTAGCTTTGTCCTTTGTTATAAGAATAGTCGAGTATAATCATTATTAGTATTTATTACACATTTGGGGTTAATATCCGTGTAATAAAGCCGTGAATAAAAACCATATCAGTGAAGTGATACGATATCACTTCACTGTACTATTGCTTTTATAAATAAATTTTGTTATGCTTAATTTTGTGTTATTGTATTCACTTTAAATGTATAATAAACAAATTATAGCATGTTCGCGTTCGCGATATGATACGAAAACCTCGTGAATAAAAACGATATCAAGCTCTTAACATGTAATAATCTCTATATACCACACCAGTGAATGACTTTTCGTGCGCTCTGATTGGCTACTCAAACAGTGAATATGATATCATATTCACTGATTTGTAGCTTGGAGACAAAATGGCTTCCCGGTTTGCTGCCGTCTCGGAGGAAGAAATTTTGGATATAAACGAAGCAGCTGTACCCACGAACATAAATAAAGCAACGAAATTCGGTTTAGCGGTGTTCACAGGTAGGTTTTTACATTTTCGCACAACTTTACTAAAGAAAACATTTACAAAATGTTGTTTACAAATGTTGCGTTACGCGAAAACTGATTGAAAGTTAGTTTTGAAATGTTTTGCAGAATGGTTCCAACTACAACAACATTTTACAACTCCTTTTGAAGAAATGTCACCGTCACAACTATGCTAAATATTTATTCAAGTTATTACAAAGTCGAATTAATTGGATGACGTAAGATAGGGAATCGACCCAGGCTTTTTCTTACACGGTAATGGGTCAGGAGAGGTCACATTTTCACCATTTCAAACAAGCATAGAACATAGAGTATTCTCTGTAAGCCAAAAACCTTTCAAAGTTTCATATATATAAAAATTGCAAAAGGGTTGAGGCGCACTTTAACAAATCACTCCATCAGAGCGACTACAGTAACAGTTTTGTCTGCTGCAAACATCGAAAGTCGACATATTAAGGCAATTACCGGTCACCAGAGCGAAGCAAGTACAGTATGTTGCCCTAATTCCGGCCAGTTCTTGCATTTATCATTATAACTTGCCTTGAATCAAAGCATCGATCAGGAAATTTCCCACGAGATTAGCTTATTCCTTCATTAACCCTATTGTAAAGTTTTCATTCGTTTTTCTTCACGATTTAACTAAGTTATTTCTAAAAATATTGTTCAAATTGGTTGCCCTAATTCCGGTAAGGTTGCCCTAATTCCGGTAAGGTTGCCCTAATTCCGGCCGATAAGAATAAAGATGTATACTTTAAGTTTTGGCGATATTTTCTCGGCTTATTTCAACTAGAAACTCCTGTGGCTGCTTGTCAAGGTATTTGAGATGAAAAAATATGAATTAGGATCCCTGTATTACAACAACTGCGCCCACGATGACAACTGCGCCCACAATGACAATGACATCTTTGGATATTGCAAAATGGTCGCATTGTCATTTTGAATGCGGTGGAGAGGGCTTTCATGAATCTTAGATACGCCCACCTGTTTCTATGACCCTCAGTGTAACGAGAGTATGGCAATAAACACGATAAAAACGCTTGTTTACAGTTTAGTATGGGCTCTAAAATTAGAACCTATACCGCCATGCCGGAATTAGGCACACCAAACGAAAATACAGGCGGACTTTTAATTGAAGTTGCACTCCGTAATTTGAAACCGTTCAGACTAATTTTTCCTCTCAGAACTGAGGTAATCTTTAGAGTTTCATCTATGCCAAAAATCAACATTTCACATACCCTACTTTGCGAGAAAACGCTTCTGTTGCTTTATTACCTAATTCAAAGTACAGTCAAAAGACACACTTGGAGAAATTGAGACTCGACTTACCTTTACAAAAGCTTGGATTTCTCCGCCTAAAAAGACGACAGGAAGTCCACAACAATAGTTTACGAAAGCAAACTAATCAAAGCGAAGTACGCGTCTATTTACCTCTTACTTGGAAATGCATTCTTGAACTTTCTGACAGAAAATAAAATAACTATTTCGTGCTGGCAATAATTCACTGGTGTGGTACATACTAAAACAATTATTAAAGCGGCTCGGTAAATATCCACCACTATTCACCTCCACTTCGGTGAATAATTGTTAATTATTACCTAGTGGGCTTGATTATTAGATGCCTGCAGGCTTGATTATGGATTCCTACAAGCATGATTACTACAGGCTTGATTATGAGGTACTGGTCGACTTGATTATAGATACCTATACGGCCTGCGGGCTTGATTATCGACGGCCTGCGGGCTTGATTATAGAAGGACTGCGGGACTGATTATAGAAGGCCTGTGGGCTTGATTATAGAAGGCCTACGGGCTTGATTATAGAAGGCCTACGGGCTTGATTATAGAAGGCCTACGGGCTTGATTATAGAAGGCCTACGGGCTTGATTATAAAGGCCTGCGGGCTTGATTATGAAAGGCCTGCGGGCTTGATTATAAAAGGCCTGCGGGATTGATTATCGACGGCCTGCGGGCTTGATTATCGACGGCCTGCGGGCTTGATTATAGAAGGCATGCGGGCTTGATTATAGAAGGCCTGCGGGATTGATGATGAGACACCGGCGGGGTTGATTATGTGATACTTACGGGTTGGATTATACGATACCCGAGTGTTTGTTTATGAGATACTTGTAAGTTTTAATTGCCAAACTCTTGCAAACTTGATTATGACATGTCACCAAGAGTCATGACGACCCGTCCGCCAGACTTGATCGCGAGACACTGTGGGATTGGTTGCGGGATTACTCATACGTTTCCCGCGGATTTCATGGTCGCATATCTGCGGGATACCTAGTAGCTTATTTGTGACATATACCCAGGGACTTGCTTATGAGAGGTTCATGGAGCTTATCCATGTTCGTTTTAGGCGTGTGCCAGTCCGTTGTTAGCGTTGTCTTAATTGTGATTTCAGTTACTCGACACTGGATTTATTTTATGAATAACCTTTAATCTGATTTGGTCCACTTACGTTTCATTACGATTATGAATCACTGTTTGGTCAGGAAAATAATAATAATATATAATACATTCATATAGCGCCAATTCTCTACAGTCCATTAGTGCTTTACATACAATATCAAAATAAAAATATTCCTGTCTAAAAAGATAAGTCTTAAAGTGCAACTAACCCCTTTTGCAATTTTTATAAATACGAATCTTTGAAAGGTTCTGAGTACTTCTGCGAAGACATTTTTGGCTTACAGAGAATACTCTATGTTCTAGGCTTGTTTAAAATGGTGAAAATTTGACCTTTCCTGACCCATGACCGCGCAAGAAAAAGCCTGGGTCGATTCTTGATCTTACGTCACCTCATTAATGCATTATTCTCCATGGCGCCTTTCCATCACAACAACATCGATATATAGAGAATATACACAGTCTGTGAGTTGTTAGTAAAGAAAACAGTTATTTTAGACAAAATGCTAAATATTTATTCAAATTATTGCAAAGTCGAATGAGTTAGATGACGTAAGATCAAGAATCGACCCAGTCTTTTTCTTACGCGGTCATGGGTCAGGAAAGGTCAAATTTTCACCATTTCAAACAAGCCTAGAACATAGAGTATTCTCTGTAAGCCAAAAATGTATTCGCAGAAGTACTAAAAACCTTTCAAAGATTCATATATATATAAATTGTAAAAGGGGTTAGTTGCACTTTAACATGTATTTTAAAGCTCTCAACTGTTTGGCTATCTGGGGTTTCTCTGGTAATTGGGTGTGCATTTTGTGTAATGTGGATTTTTTGTTTCTGACATATTTTGTTTAGGGTCAAGAAACTTTACAAAGCCAGCTGGAACAGAGCAAGGAAGAAACCTGTGGAGATTAACAGCATTGATAAACAGGAAATCGCCAGCATTCGATAAAGACGAGGCATTTGACACCCTAATTGAGCTTAAAGCTGAGGTACGATCATCATGAGAAGTTGCCTTACTTCCAGACGGGTTTTCAAGCCCTTAAAGAAAGAGTTGTCAGCCCCCGGTGTCAGCCCAAATGACCAATTTAAGAAATACCTTTGCGCCCTTCTAGGAGACAAAACCCAGGAGAAAGTCATTGCTATTATGTCTAAAGTAGACAAATCGTTAAAGGGGCGACCTCATTCCACCCTCCAAGAGCCACACAGAAGCGATAGGGTCGGCGTTTGAAGACCAGGAATATCTTAGGCTGATGTTCAGTGTTACTATAGCAGCACATATGTGCATGTTCAAGCCCGATGCCCCAAGAGGTTCAGTAAGAGATAACGGGAACGAGCCAACCTCGAAGCGCCCAAAGACCTTCGGCCAGAATGTTAACTGGAAATGATGACTTTATCAGTACCAATAAGCGGCTTTATTGATACTGGAATATTGCGTAATGTGATGTATAACGAACGGAATCAGGGCATCGATCTATATTAAAGCTTAGTGTTTATCACTATATACCTTGTCCTTGTTCTTTGTATAGTTTCCTAGTATCCTGTTATTTTACGGTCAATCCCAGGTCAGGTCTTATAATCGTTCCCCATTAGCATTCGCATTATCCCCTCCTAAACAGGGACAGTAACTCGGACATGTCTGCTTTATTTCAAAGCAGCCCGTGTATGTATCATCGGACGTGGGTAGTTGCTGTCTCCTGATTGAGGTACAGTGCGACGACTTCAACCGGGGCCACCCGAGACGCAAGAACCAATGACATTTCAGAATGAAAACAAAGAAATCCGACTTTGCAGAAGCCTCATAGCCTTAATTTCAGCCTTCTCCTCTGGTTCGTTCCTCCCGAGAGAGACGTCTGAATCCAATAGCCGATAATGCCGTCCAGTGACGTCAAGGCGGATTAACAATTTAATTTATGCAAATAAAACTGTCACGGCGGTAGTAAGAGTTCGTGAGAAATATTTATTTGAGATTATGCCGACCAAAATAAAAGCCTTACCTATATTATATATCTCCATCCCATTTGCTTCTCAAGTGCCTCTTATGTTGTGAAAGCCTTTCCGAAGCAACATATCGTGAAATTATATTTGGAGGCAAAGTACAGTTGATCTTTGTCTTTCCGTTGATCTTTGTACATGTCTCGCGATCTGCCGTTCGAATCGACACAGCTACGAGATATTACCTATGTAAATGATGCAACAGAAAAGTAGAAAAACATGAAAGGATAATGGAGAATTTTCGAAGAAATACGAAGACTCTTTTACGGGAAAGAACAGTTCCTTGAAGAGAGTAGCGACATTCTTTACCACTGCGAGTGTGAACAAATAATCGATTGTCAACAACCCCGCGGACGCGACGCGATAAAATGTACATGTTTACAGGTTAGTCGGCCGGTTATTGTGCAGGACACTTTCAATCCATTTCCAGATGTTTTCCTTACGAATTCAAGGTCTTTGCCAAAGACAATCACTCCACTGAAACTCAACGATCAACAATCGCGAGTCCAAAGTGAATCCTGCCGTCTTCTCGGCTGATAATTATGATAATTATGCGAAATTATAGAATATGAACCAATCAAAAATCACTACCAGGTTTTCTGGTAGTGACGTCACTGGACGGCATTATCGGCTATTGGATTCAGACGTCTCTCTCGGGAGGAACGAACCAGAGGAGACGGCTGAAATTCAGGCTAGAAGCCTCAGCAAATCAGCAGCGATCAGAATACAAGTGTTTCAACTGGAAAAATTCGCGAGAATTTATGACCTTATTCTTCAGTTTATATTGAAATGAAGCAGTACATGGTTGCATCTTCAAAGGATTGAAACTTCGCAACAGCAGATCAAATTCAGAGATGAATCAACAAACTTGGCACCGTCTCCTGAAGTAATATATAAACTTACACGTTTCATGCTCTCGTTTGTAAACTATCTGAGGCTGCAGAGTTTTACATCAAATGTGTTTTGTTTAAAGTACTGGTTTAGATGCGCTTGTGGGAGAAATACAAGACTGTACTGTAAATTTACATTAAGATCGGCTTTTGGCGAGCTTACTCACTTCAAAGCTTCCAAATTTATCTCTTGAAAGTTATTTGTGCTGTTTGCGTGCTATGATAACATGACAGCTCCATGATCCAGCCGTCTGAGTAGAAGACTTTCGGCTTGAAGCCGCCATTTGAATACACACGGACACATACTTTGTAATGTCTGTTTCGTAATAAATATATTTCGAAAATAAAGTCGCGTAAGGGCCGAATCGCACTGGGACAAGTTCTGTCAATTTTACATAAAAAGCTGTCATCGCTACACGTGTCACAGTGCGATTACCTTTTCTGAGATTGTAGAAAAATTCCTAAGGACAACAAAACTTGAAAGTTTCCGAATGTTTCACTTGTCCTGCTTTGAGGCAGGACAAGTGAAACAATGCAGGACAACATTTTGTAGAATATTGTTTTTGAAATTAAACTGTCATATTATAATTGGATTACGCGGTGAACCGTGACCTTGTGCTGTTCTTCAGAAAGAAAAGATAAACATTTTGACGTCTGTGAGAAAACAAGAAATCCTAGGGCGATGGTGCAGTTCGATTGTCAAAGTTGTCAGGGTTGTTTGGGCAAAATATTTTTGGCGCGACATTTCAAATGTTATCCTTTAGTGCGATTCGGCACAATGATCTCTTATTTGAAATCAAAACCAGCAAAAAATCTAGCCGTAACTCTTATCTCGAATACTAAGCGAGAAAAAGGTTTATCTCGACAACAGAATCGTAGATCAAATCCAGTGCATGTAGCTCCAAAGATTGCTTTGTATAGACCTTTACCGTTGGACCTAATATTTCTTGCAGTTAACATTGGGAAATCAGTTCATTTTCTAACTGAGTGTCCGTCGTTACAGCATAATGACCAGTGTTTCTGTTTCCTCGAAGCGGGAGAGAGGTACCGCGGTGGGCACAAATGACCCTCAAATCGCTCACGTTGCTATATTTTCAAAACTAATGTAGAAGATCGAATTTTTGTGGGAGGATTAAGACGGATGACGATGATACCATTACCGTATACATCTTGATGACGTCACAATTACGTCATTTATCCGTTTATAATAGGTTTTCCAATGTTTTCAGTTACCTTTAAAATCAGTAAATTATATATTTTTGAATTCCCATCATCTTGACAACAAAGAAATCGAAAACCCGAGTTCGATTGGTTAAGAGGGACAAAAGTTATTAAATATTAAATTTGGTAATTTTCCCGCCAAAGTGTATTCAACGTAAAACCATTTACAAAATAACTTCTTCGTTCGTCTTATAGAGTTTAGAATAGTTGTTTATGAAAATCTAGCAACTTAAAGTGTAACTAACCCCTTTTGAAATTTTTATACATATGAATCTTTGAAAGGTTTTGAGTACTTCTGCGAAGAAAGTTTTGGCTTACAGAGAATACTCTTTCTAGGCTTGCTTGAAATGGTGAAAATTTGACCTTTCCTTACCCATGACCGCAAGAAAAAGCCTGGGTCGATTCTTGGTCTTACGTCACCTCATTAATGCATTATTCTCCATGGCACCTTTCCATCACAACAACATCGATATATAGAGAATATACACAGTCTGTGAGTTGTTAGTAAAGAAAACAGTTATTTTAGACAAAATGCTAAATATTTATTCAAATTATTGCAAAGTCGAATGAGTTGGATGACGTAAGATCAAGAATCGACCCAGGCTTTTTCTTACGCGGTCATGGGTCAGGAAAGGTCAAATTTTCACCATTTCAAACAAGCCTAGAACATAGAGTATTCTCTGTAAGACAAACATTTCTTCGCAGAAGTACTCAAAACCTTTCAAAGATTCATATATATATAAATTGCAAAAGGGGTTAGTTGCACTTTAAAGAATACATCTGTACGCACAATCGTATGGTTTTAGAATTTTCAATTTTTGACAGGAATTGCTTTAAAATTTACTGTGAACAAGAGTATACGTCACTATGACGTCATCTATTTTTGAAAACGTCTCTTAGAA
Source organism: Actinernus sp. WN-2022 (assembly GCA_030867875.1). Taxonomy (NCBI): domain Eukaryota; kingdom Metazoa; phylum Cnidaria; class Anthozoa; order Actiniaria; family Actinernidae; genus Actinernus; species Actinernus sp. WN-2022. The sequence goes on from JAOWCC010000064.1 coordinate 3,825,765, forward strand.
AATAAATATGCGAGGGCAGATGACTTACGAAATTTTGAATGTAGGAGAAGAAGTTCCGTTTTGTCCGTATTTAATTTAAGTTTATTTAAAATCATCCAGTTGTTATGTCGACAAGACATGTTTCAATCCGGCGTGTAGCAGTAGCAAGTTCAGCATCGTCATTACAGGTAAAAGTCGTGTACAGCTGAGTATCATCTGCGTAAAGGTGAAATGACATATTATGCATGCGAATGATGTCACCCAAAGGGGATGTGTAGAGTAGATATAGTATTGGCCCTAAGACAGAACCTGGGGCACTCCATATTTTAGAGAACGTAGAGTGGAGCGATCACTGTTAATCTGTACAAACTGTGTACGGTCTGTGATGTATGAATGAAGCCAAGTGAGAGCTTTGCCTTTAACTCCAAATTTTGAAGACAGTCGATGTAGTAATATTCCGTGATCAACAGTGTCGAAAGCTGCCGATAGATCCAGTAGTAGCAGAAAAACACATTAATTTCTATCCACAGCCGTTAATATATCATTCTGTATGCGTATTAGGGCAGTTTCAGAACTATGGAATCTTTTGTAAGCAGACTGGAGAATCTCATTTAAGTCATTTTCACAAACGTAGTTCCATAAGCGCACAGCAGCTACTCAGTTTTCGATAGCTTTCGAAACAAATTCTAAATTTGACACCGGTCTAAAGTTAGGTAGGAGTTCAAAATTCAGGAACTGTTTTTTCAGCAAGGGTGATAATACTGCTTCTTTCATAGAGTTCGGCATTTCAGATGGTTCAAACGATAGATTGACGATTTTGCAGATAACAGGCAGTAGGGCACAGGATCTAAGCAACACGATTTCGATGCAATTTTCTTGATTAAACCGGACAGTTCAACTTCTGAGGTTGGAGAAAAAAAGAGACAGATTACAGTGCAACGTACTGATCAAGAAGTGAAGCATCGACAGTAGGGACGGAGTGTAGTTGGTGCCTAATGGCCATAACTTTGTCAGAGAAAAAATCTGCGAATCTGTTGTACGGATCAGTAGTGGAATTACACGAAGGGTAGTGCTTTTCGGGCTTGCGGTGTGAAAGCCGATCGATTGCATTGAATAGGAATTGTCACAGCGATTCCCCCCCCCCCCCCCCTGGGCGAAATCGCTAGTGAATTGTACTCGTAATTCTTATTTAAATCGCCCAGCCTCAGAAAATAGAGGCAGTACAAGTCAATGCACTTGATAACATGTATTTGTAATAAATCTAAAGTATTTTTTTAAATAAAATTAAGTGTAGTACCTCTCGCTGCTATTACTACTAGTACTGACTACAAAAATACGCGAGTCGGTAACACTCCTTTTCTTCGGAAAGTCATTTCAAATTATTTCCGAATTTGAATTAATTACACTGCTAGAAAATTGTAAAATTTACCGCCGTGTTATCTTCTCATTAGTTAATAAGCTGTTTATCCAAAAAGGTTTTTCTAGTTAGAACTGATGACAAGCGCCGTTAGCTCAATTGAAATAGAACAAAGCACGCGAGTCGATAACACTGCTTTTTTCGTCAAAGTTATTTCAAAATAGATAGATGGATCGACGCGAGCATTATGGGTTATAAAACCTTACATACCACGATAATTACGTCAACTTCAATATGGTTTTCATGCATGTAAAAATCATCAGGCTATTTGGCAGTTGTTTCCAAATACGAGTTCCACTCGCTACTACCCTGGTGCCAGAGGCTTTCTAGAGAGAGAACAGCCGCGGAGATCAGCGAACTGCCAAGCAGCGAGAAGCGAACGCGGCTCTTTCTCCGTGGCTGTTCTCTCTAGAAAACCTCTGGAACCAGGGTAACTCGCTACAAGCTAAGGTAAGTTTTAAAACTTCCCGCCGTTTTAGATCTTAATTAGTTCATTAGCTTGTTTATTCAGGAAGTTTTCACGCGAGTCGGCAGAGTCTTTTCAAAGTAGGCGAATTTACGGGTTAGTAAAACCTTTAAGTATCCACAATAATCTACATGTTGGCTTCAGGCAAGAAATACTAACAACTAATTATTCGAAGATTGACGAAGATTGTAGGTGGTTGCAGAATCCCTTGTCGAGTTTCTTAATTGTTACACTGCTCGCGCGAATGAAAATTGCAACGTTTACTGTAGCTACCAACACGAATTTTGTTGAAGAAAAGTGAAGCGTGAATTTTAAAATAAAATTGAATTGCATATACACTGTATGAATGCTTTTATATACATTACTAAAAGCTTTTTGCCGTACTATTCTCCACGTCCAATACATTACAGTAATAATAAGAAAGAAACATGTTTTCATAACATTTTAAAAGGTTGGGGGGGGGGGGGGGGGGGGGCGAAATCGCTAGAGGGGGGCAAGGCGAATTCACTAGCGATTTCGCCCCCCAGGGGGCTAATTCACGGGGGGAGGCGAAATCGCTGGTACACCAGTACCCTTATTCATGAGCTGACAATCTGACTATTTCTTAGATGGGTCATGAAGCCATCACGACCCATCTATGCCTCAATCGATTCTGGTTTGACCTTATATGGCTGGGGTTCCACGCAATCTCTTCTGCACTACCCGAAAATCTTTAGAACGCTGATTACACAGCTGTTATATACTTGCAAAATGTGCCGGAATATCACCAAACATATCCTTCAGACCTGGACACTTGATCTTATCCAGCTAGATCTCTACAAAGGCCACATTCTCTCCCAGGAAATATGTCAACTAATTGCCATTGCAGTGCATGTGTTGAGAAAAGAAGTTGTAATACTGGATCAAATGCCCCACCCCTAGCCCCATTGTTGTCATATGACTTCTCCTGGGTCCCTTTGATTATTGTCAAATGCCCCACTATCAGAAGCAAACCACTGATTAAATGCCCTGGGATTGCCAGGGGGAAGGGATAGGGAGCATGTACTGTTTCGAATTGACTGATACATTTAGGTCACAACATCAAGTACATGTACATGTAGGTCACATGTATGTATGATTTAAAGAGTGTTCTGTATCTTCTCACTGGACATGAAATTGTTGACAGAGACTGGATACTTCTTTGTAATTGGAAGAGGAAAATATTCCAAAAACTCAACATTTTGGTATGAGCGATTCTACCCTTGTATACCAGACTGTCAGAGGTTCAGCTTCCCTCCCTTAATCTATGCCACATTAATGAGGGGTGATGATCGAAGAGCAGCCAGCGATCAGGAGCGTAACTGTTCCAGCTTTTACTAAGTAAACGAACCTTATGAAGCACATGAGCGAAAGGACAAACCTCTGACACCCAGAGTAAAGTGGTTTCTTTCCCTTCCAATTATGCTCCCTTGTACCCCATCTTGCTCCTTTTCCAAGCTCCCAATTAATTAACCCACCAAAAGTGCCTGTAGGAGTGGGTACTCTGAATTTTAACAGGACCTGAAACAACCATAGGGGCTGATCAAAGTCAGGATCCGGGTAAACTACAGAACGAATTTGAATTTAGCATGTTGGTTTTTGTAGAGGGAAGAAAACCTGACAATCTGGAGAAAAACCCTAAGAGCATTAGTGCGAGATACCAATTAACTTAACAAAGTAACTCAATTAACTCACATGTTACCAGTGCTCGACCTGGTAAAGCATTTGCCACCTGATTTGTAAAACAAGGCTATGAAAAAAGTATTACTCTCTAAGAGGTGGTTTCACTATTATGTCAGTTGAATCAAATTAACAGTGAGAGTGCTTTGTGCCGATTCTTTTGTTCTTCTAATTTCGACCATCAGGAGTTAAAAAATCTGAATGAGAAAAAGAATTTGAAAAGGTTGCTGGTTCATCTTACCATAGTTAATAGAGTGGAATGGTTATGAAACCCGGCAAACTTCAAAGGGGCTAACAAAGGCACTGCGATTTATGTTGGAAGGGGGCAAGACAAAAGATTGTGCAGGGTCATAGTTCATTAGCATCTCCTGAACGATTGAACTCACACGTTTCTATTGGCTGATTGATTAACACATTGGAATTTCTATTGTGTTTTGTGCAGGGTCACGGTTGAAAAAAGCTAACAAAGACATATAACAAAGAAGGTCGCTGGGTTTCATAACCATTCCACTCTATTAACTATGATCTTACATAATAGTGCAAATTGGGAATTGTACCTTGAAAGAGGAATCTGGCACATGTGGCCATCTAACTTCATGAGTGGTTGTACTGTAATGGAACAGAACTTCACCAGATTTATAAAAAGTAACATTCCAGTAAGACTCCATCCTTAATTAATCTGCAAGGGGAAAAATAGTATTTCATTAGTTAAAAAATATATAATTACTGACTTTAGACCTTTTTTGTATACATGTATGCACTTTTCTTATAATTAATATTACATTAATTATAATATTACAATTAGGTGAAAAGGGAAAAATAAGAACAAGAGACAATACTAATATTACATGTAATATAAATACATTGGATGAAAATAGGATGAAAACTGGTGCACAGAGGCAGAAATAGCCTGTTGGCTTGTGTCAATCTCTACGAAAAACATTAAAATACACACTTAAAACAATAAAGACTAACATAAACAAAGCATTATCAAGATGAACATAGTTAAGTAATACATAAATTTAAAAAAGGTATTATTTATGTAGAAAATTTGAAAAGAAACTGATGACATTTAAGATAAACATTGAATATAATATTCTTCATAAGGCTAACAGAGCTGGTTTTGTAGTAAATATATCTTGTATATATTTTTGAATGATTGATGGCATAGATTTTTTATTAACTAGTGGGGACATGCACTGTCTCCCAAACAACCGAGCTGAAATATTTGAAGGTAAATTTTCCATCATGATAATAGCTAGGCCTTGCATGTGCATGATGGTGTTATATGTGTATATGCCTTTGTCATCACCACCAAGCCTGGGTCACTTTTGTGTTGATCACAAAATTATGACATCATCACAGGACTAGTAACTATTCTATAATCTAGCTGTAATGTTTAATAAAAGATAAAAACGAAAACATGTTGTCCTGTGATTGTTGTTTGAACTTGTTTCTTCACAAACGTTCCGAAAACAATCTCGAAAAGGCCGAGAAGACTGAACAAGGCTGAGGCGAGGACTGGGCACTAGTCATGCAGCCCCAGGAGCTCCTGTGAAGGCCGCTATTGCCGCCATCTTTGTTTTGACTTGTTCACTTGTGCGTGTATCATGAAAGGCTTAGAGATCAGCAAATATTGGCATGCCGGAGTCGGGACTACCAGAAATTTTCTCTGGACTAGTAAATTTTCAGCTCTACTAGTCCCAGGACCAGTGATTAAAAAAGTTAAGGTCGAGCACTGTTAGAAATGTACTGGTGTTGCACATGTGAACAACAGCTGCTGGTCTGAGGATGTTAGAAAAAAATTAGGTGTGTCTTACTGGTGTAGATTCTATTTTTGAATTCATTTTGTGCATGCATTATCAACACGAAGTATCGCTATAGACACAATGTAAATCAAAATATGTAATTTGCAAGGGTGTGAACCCATCACCACGAATGAATAAAAAATATATATTCATGTATAATCAATAAACAATGCTACTATTTGTCATGAGAAAAGTAACAAGATTTGATGTAAAATATTCTTTATCATATAAACACTGGGAACATGCTAAGAATGTGTGATTTCATTGGATGCTTGGTACTTGTGTGTACCATTTTTTATGGTGCATGCCTACATGTACATGTAGCTACCAATCAAATTGCAATTTATTTATTGTGCACGGCTGGAAAAATCAAAACAAACCCACAGCCTTTTCCTTTTTCTGATTTTTGTGCTACTGTAACATGCACAAAAGTCATGGAAACCTGTAAAGAAAATGAAGTTTTCAAAGAAACTAATTAAACCCCCTAACCCCCAAAGTTTTTGAAGAAAACTCCAACTGTCCTGTTGTCAAACCCACAAAAATTAGACAAACAAGAATTAAACAAATTTGTATGCAAAGTCATCGAAATCAAACACTAAAGCCAACGCTTTAACCGGGATAAAGGTATTTTAATTCTTTCATGAATTATTAGAAAAATAAATAAAACCAAAGTATGTTTTCTTAACTCATTTTGAATAAAATGGCTTCCCTAAAACATGTTTACTTTTTTTACCCCATGAATTTCGGCAATGAACTACAGCAAAACAATACCCTGAAATACAAAGAACCCTAAGGCCAGATAAAAAAAATTGCTTGTTTAGCGTCCCCGCCCGACCTGAGAAATGTCCCCGACCTCTAATTTATTTTATTTTTTATTTTTCATAAAAAACTTTAGAAAGTGTAAATGCGCCCGCGAACACCAATTCTTGTACCCAGACCCCTACATGTACCACATAAAATATGCGCCGGTGCATTAAATATTTTAACATCAACGCCATTTTGTTTCTACAACACGAGGTCATGCACACGAGGTGAGTGAATAATGTCTAGTCAAGACAAAATAAGCTTCACATAGGAAAAATAAAATAAAAAATCCCTCCCTACCTGGAAAAATTGAAACGGGTGGACGCTAAACAAGTAATTTTTTTTATCTGGCCTAACCTCAGAATACAATGAACTAGAGCAAAACAATACCCTGAAATACAAAGAACCCTAACCCCACAATAGTATCACGATTCACTGATCATTTTGTTTACTTTTGAGACGCCAATATAACATGGTATTGGCGTCTCAGAATACCAGCCTCTGATTGGCTCTTGCGCGAGCCCTTGCAGTTACATGGGTTCCAGGTCAAGTTCAAAAGTCGTTTGTTCAACAGCAAGATTTCTACAATTTCACCTTCAAAACACTGTAAATTACAAGATAGGAATTATTCAATCCTAAAGGTAAGGTTGGCATTGTAGTTTCCGTCAGAAATCTAACACTCTTATCCGTTAAAAGTACAATTTTCATTTTTTTTGAAGAGATTTCAAAACACGTCGCGAAAGTTTTCGCCACTCAAGCCGTGAAACCATTAATTGCCATAGATATACTAAGGCGCTTTTGAGAATTTAAATTACGATCAGCATAAGTTTGGTGCTTCATTCTCTTCTTTCTTTTAACAATTCACGACTTAATTGTTGAATCGTGATACAAAACTAATTGCGATTTTGAGACGCCGATACCGAATTATATTGCCGGCGTTGGAAGAAAATATATTCTTCATATTGGGCTTCGTGGCTGCGCGACTCCGCCCAATACGGAATATATTTTCTCCCAACTGGCCGGCAATATAATTCGGTATCGGCGTCTTAAAATCGCAATTAGTTTATAGAGTTGTTCATTGTCCTGAATTTCAGGACGTTGATACACCTAGAAAGGCCCTGAATTTCCCTCATATTAAAGGCCCTGCCCCCTTGACCATATAAAGTTTTTCGACTTTTTATATTATAAAATAAATAGAAGAAGGCTTTCTATATGTTCTATACAAAAACGATGCACAAATCGCAAGAGCTCAGGCGTGCACCATTTTTGTATAGAACAAAAAGAAAGGCAAACAATACAATAACCTTTATTTTGGATTTTGGGGGGTTTCTCAGTGTAAGCATGTCCTGAAATTGTTAAAGCAAAAGTGCACTTGAAAACACTTGAAAACTTCGCTAAATTCCCCATTAAGTTCAGGTGTATTTAGACTCGTTCTATTAATGATTTGGGATTTAAAATGGTTAGGTTTTTTTTCAAATTTGGGGGTTAGGTTTTAGAAGGTTTGTATGAAAATTCGAAAAAATGAATTATTAATATGCTTACACTGAGAAAGCGCCTTATTTTGCTTCGAATTTAAGATAGCAAATACATGCCAACTTCTATTTGTTAAATGGTAGGCTGATCAATAACTTTAGCCGGTAAATAAGTTCTAGTCAGATACAGTTCTAATTTAATAGGAAACTATATACTACGTCGATATTTGCAGTTCCTTTAATATTTTAGTCACTATAACCCTGGGGTCTGGTCTAATTCTAAATTCTTAGATATCAGTTTCCTCTTATACTAGAGACCGTTTTGCGAAGCATGCTATAATACAAGGACAAAATACTTACCTAAATAGAGAAGAAACACCACGCAACGCTCGACTGGCAAAACAAAATGGCGGAAGGACATGAAGATATGGGCTTCCTGCGGTAAAATGCAAACCACAGGAATCCCGATATTTTCATGTATTCTCAGTGCCAAATCCTATATGCGGTCTTCCTGTGGTAAATGCATACATATGTACATACTAAAGGATATAGCCTGCAAAACAGGCGCTTCGAAGGGAGACTTAAAAAGCCTTGCGAGCAGAGCGAGCTATTTCCGATGTGATATTCGACCAAATTGTTCCACCTAAACGGAGAGTCTCGCAAAAAGTCGGTAAAGTCTCGAAATCTCGAATTTTAAAGGTCGGGTCTCAGATTCTCGATTTTTGCTTACTTTGCCCTTCTCGGAGTCTCGGATTTTTTTTGGAGAGGGTATCGGATTGTTTTTGGAGAGGTTCGCGCTTTTTAACTCTTTTTATTAGCTTTCATTGTGTTTTTTTTTGCAGCCTCTGCATGTTTTTATAAGGTACGAGAACGACAGCTAATTGGTTGAATAAAGGAATAACATGACTTTTGGAGGGCATATTGTTTATTTGTGCCCGCGTAATACCATTTGCGGCCCGAGTATAGCGAAATGGCACTACAAGGGCGCAAATAAACAATATGTCCCGACAAAAGTCATTTGATTATCATTATTATCAATAAACTAGACCAAATAATATTCAAATTCAATAGACCTTAATAAATTTTTTTAATGTGCGAATTTCAATAGTACAATTTCAAACTGTGGAATGAATTCCAATATAACTTCAAGTATATTTAACTGTGGTTTCATGCAACAAACTACGAATCCACTAAATCCACTTCCGTGACTGGATTAATTAAAAATAGCTTTAAAATAGCTGAACAATCTCTGAAAATAATATTTTAACTTCGACATGGCGAATGGCGAATGGTGGGGCATTTGAACACCTTGCTTGTCCCCACCGTGAGGAATTTGAAGAAGAAAAAACGAAAATGGCTAATGCCTGGCGGTTGTCCCGGGGGAGAGGGGGGGAATGGGCATTGCTGGAATGGACTGATGCATTATCCCCAAATCAGAATTTTGACTCCTTATTTCTTCCATTGTATAAAGTGATAAAATAGGCTTTGATTTTGTTTTTATCGATGAGCTTTCGTTCTACGAGAAACTGCAGTTCAAAACTTGCCGCAAGAGTTTTGCACTTGAATGGTTTTCCCGCAACTGATTGGTTAAAATGCATCGGATGACGGCGGAACCGAGAACCAATCAGCTGCAGGGATGATAATGCATTAGCAGCCGCTGAAAGTCATTTGCCGCCCGCAGAGCGCATTTTTTCAAGAGGCCGGTTTTCTATTTGGCCGCGAATATTTATAATCCGATGGTGAATTCCTCACCTGGCGTTATGGTACCAACCTCGTGACCAGGGTCTTCTCGGTCAGATCCAAGATGGCGGCTATTCCGAGAGAAGACCCCAACCTCGTTCCCAGGGTCTTGTCGGTCAGATCCAAGACGGCGGCTACCCGAGAGAAGACCCTGGTAAAGGCTGAACTGTCACGTATTCTGATTGGTTCTTCGATTATGACTCAAGGGTTGTTCTGACAATGCTTTTTATTCGGGCCAAACGGACTGAGTCCAGAGAGGTGAACTTGTATGTATATTCGAGTGCTCAAATTTTATCAATAAAACGATTTTAAATAACCTCCCTTAAAACACGTTGTGTAGGTAGAGCAATAGATGAAGTGCATTACTGGGTAGTTTTCTGGTAAGTTTCATCAGTGGAAAAGCCAGGAGAAGCTTCGCTTCGCTTCGACGCTAACGGAAAATGAACGGCTTTTTAGGATTCTCTTCTAGCTTAGATACATCCTGCTAGCTTTCCACTGTTTCTTTATCCAAGTAAACTCCATTTCGAGCCATTTAGTAGACCTGTTTTCACTGCATCGTTCGCCGCGTGGAAATATACCGTTAATCGCTTCTCGCTTACTCTGGATTGGGATACCTATGGTTTATACACGTCATGAACTATTTCCATATTTAGCTTGGCCGCCATCTTAGATCGCCAAATCACGTGACAAAATAGTCCCAAAATCTGGGAGTATTTGATCACGTGATCCAGCCCTCTCGGGTAGCCGCCATCTTGGAACTGACGAGTTCTAATAAGAACGAAACAACTGTCTATGGCTGCAATCTATAGCTAGTCCGAGCGCTTTTCGTGTCAGGCCTAGCTAACCGTAGTGCTTTGTGTTAGAATTTTACGTTGTATATCAGCTTTGCTGTAGTCTTCAGACTTTTCATTCTTATCTTGGATCTGACCGAGAAGACCCTGGGGACGAGGTTCTCTCGGAGTACCTTGGTAACGAGGTTGGATGGGTACTGGGTGTTTCGTCATAATAACAACAGTCTCTGGCTCGGATTTTGAAAACGCAAGCCGGTCTCGGCGTCTCGCAAAGTCTCTGATTTACCATTCGCCACCCCTAACTGCGCATGCATGTCACTGACGCACAACGTAGTAATTCTTCACTTTTCATCTAAATTTCTGAAAATTATTATCTTTTAGAAGTAACGTTTTTCAAGCAGCAGTCTAAAACCCGATAAAACACTGCTGCTCGTTTATTAAACAGTACTTAAAGGAGCAGTGTCACGACTAGTATTCATGCCCAAAAATGTGTCAGGCGGACAAGAAATCAAAAGCTGTGACAGAAGTAGAAGTCCGTGAGTAATCCGCTTGCATCGGCGTATTTGCACGATATCACGAGCCGAAATTGCTTTAAAACTATACTTCAGTATTATATGGTTAGGTTTGATGTTATATTTTTATAAAGCAACATTTTATTTATTTCAATCGAAAAAGAAATTCGCAGCGGCGCGTGACTTAGCGTGATTTTGCCATTGTCTATAGCAAACAATCAGAATCGTGATACTGCTCCTTTAAACTATTGTATAACAAAAACTCAACAATAGTTTAATTAAAGTTTAGTAAATTTATTTATTTATGACATTAATTCGGACACAAGGTCACGGGAGAAGATTCTACCTCGGTAAGTGTACACACGGTATAAGCAGGTCTTGCTCCAACGTTTAGCATTCAGATATGTATTTGATTTTGAATTTCGTGCAATAACAAGCAATCAGTAAGGAGCACTCAAGGAAGAGATGTGGACTCCACTAAGGGGATCGATGGCGGTTTCTGGGAAAATCCCCACCCCACCCCCCACACTTCATCCTATCCTTTCATGGTTAATCGAGGGGCTGAATGGGGGGGTACCAATATCAGTTAACAGCTAAATTTTTAGCTATTTATCAGTTATCAGTTAAATTTTGCTGTTATCAGTTAAGTTATATAAAAAGACTACCCTAACCTGATTTGAATACATATTTGCTGGTATGAAATGAATAATAACCGCTAATTCAACATCAAACACTACATTTTGTCTATTCAATAGATTTTTCTAGTATCAGATAACTCTGATGTGTCATGTTTAATATTGGACTATTATCAACTTAACTGGATCAAATCTGTCGAAAACCATCCGAAAAGCCAATAATAGCATGTGACGTTACGTCATTTTAATAAAAAATAATGAAATATCAGGTAACAGCTATCTCACAAATATCAGCTAACAGCTAAAAAAAGGTAAAATCTCAGTTAACAGTAATATTTTTTGGCCATTTCTCAGTTAGCAGTTAACCCCATTCAGCCCCTCTTAATCGTTAATTTACTAGAGCCCATAACCAAGAGCGAGAATCTCCCATACTACCTCTATGCTACGGCATTTTCACAAGTTAGGTTATTTTTAGAACGGTTTCCCGCTATTCTTGGGTTGCAATCATTCCTATGTGTTGGTATAACAAAAGTAGCTAATGATGCATCTTTTGTTCTGCCACTAGTGTAACCTACCGATTGGCGGCAAAAATAATCCAAAAATAGCCTAACTTGTGAAAATGCCGTGTCATCTACATAGGAGATATGGACGCTCTTGGTAATGGGCTCTTGTTTTTGTTTAGTAAATTCTAGGTCCACTGATTTAAGCGGTACACGACGATACTAGAATCACGCCTCGCGCGCTCGGAGCATTGTCGTACCACTTATAGTATATACTAGTATACCCAATAGGACAGGTAGTGAATGCTGCCGCTCAGTAAAGGAAGTGTAATTGATGAAAACCTACAGTAGCACTTTGTCAGGAAAAATCACTGGGTGATAAAAATACCAAGGTGTTAGATGAATATATTTCGTAGTTTTGGGGCTATCGTGCGACTGAAGCCTGTTTGAGAGTGGAACCTCGGAGTTCAGTTCGAGCATCTGTCTTTATAAAGAAGTATTAAAAAGACCTGCAATAGTGTAATTAACTCTAAATTTCGTGCATTGTCGTAATCAATAATCCATAACAATGGCACCTGTAACAAGTGCTTGTCGACAATGGTTTTCATTGAACTTACGACCTCAAACTGCGCAGTCGTGAAACCAAAATCAGGAATCAAACCGATTTAACTTTTCTCTCTTTTACAATAACGTTCGCCGTTCAGCGATTTGATTGGTCAAACAAGCTCGAACACTTTTGATCCGACTCTGAATTTCAAGCTTAGCTATATATGTTTCTAGGGCTTAAAAATCTCTCTCTTCTAAGACTTAAACATCCACTGTAAATTGAATGCTTTTTTGCTCTTCCATTTCGCTAGACACTAATAAGATCTGGACCAAGGGAGCACGGTTGTTTCACTCACGATCTCTTCCAGGTTTAGCCGCCATCTTGAAATTCATTTATTACAATGCGACTTTCCGCTGACCCTAAATAATGTTGGCGCTCACGCTCACGAGGGAGTTCGCCGAACGAGTTCCGAAGCGGAGATTGTAACTAGAAAAGTGGGGAGTGAAACTGTGGTGCACGTGACATCTATGAACCAATTGGAAACAAGAACTCGGTGTGTGTATTTCTCCTGAGCCTAGGAAACGATTACGGCAGTTGCAAGAATGTAGATAGGATTTGAAAACCGGAAACCGACTGCCTTGTTGATTTCAAAGTCTAATAAATCGCTGGGAAAATGTTTTTCTCTCCACTTATTTGAAGAACCGTTGACACTTATGGCAGGAACGAGGAACAACCTACAAACGGGGAAAATCCTTTGAATTCAGCTGACCGGATATTTTTAATAGGTTCTAATACTTCAGAGGTTTTCAATTATAATTATAATGGCAGTCGTTCTGTGATTTTGAAAACACTGTAGCAATAAACACAACCTTCAGTACATTATTAAACGATTTGCCTCAAAATAAAACACAACTTCGCAGTTTCTGTCCCGAAACGTTGCTATCCTGAATCGCTTGATATCCTAGTCGTAAATAATCTGCTTTTTAGGCAACCTAAGGCCAAGTCCATACAGCGCTGGTTGGACAAGAAGGGCCGCCATTTTCAACTGCCTTCGCACAAAGGCGCGTGTTCACCGGCCACCTGATTAATACTACACATGTTTGTAAGTTTTATTCGTAATTATATTCGTAGTTTACATGAAAGGTTTTCATGAATGAATGAATGAAGTAAAGTGTTCAAAAGTCGAAACAAGTATGAAAAGTTTGGTTTATCGTGTGAAAGAACTTGATAAGAATCTCAATCCGATAATTTTGAAGGAATCGTTCAGGACTCGAAAGCCGCATAACTGTACTTGAACCTAGAGAAAGGGTAATTAATAATTTCTACCGAGTAAAAAAGTAACGACAAGCGTACGGCGTCGCCAACACATTGATGAATCGCAGATGAATGGGAAAGCAAACTTGTATTAGACTCTCCGATGTAGCCGAGCTCTTTGCACTGTTGATAGATTGAAAGAACATCTAGTAAATAGTATCTAAAGTTGTCAAAGATACAGAAGATGAAATGGCTGCTTCCAGCGAGAACATGGCTTCTAAAAACACGAAGACTAGATAAGTACGGCCACTCAAGAAGTCAAGTGAATTTCGACCATGGCAGGTTTTCAACTCAAATCTTCCACAAACATGCACACTTTTGTCTCCTGATAATGCTTTCGGGTTCCTGGTAAAGTTGTGATTGAACATCAGTGCAACTAACTAAATTATAGGTCAGTTTTCATCCTTAAAAAAAGTATTTTTGATGTCGGAAACCAAACTGTTGTGAACGCCACGAGCTAGATTCAACTTCAGTGAAAGTTGTCGAATCTCGGTCTAATTTTAGCTTGATTTCTATTGGCTCTTCGATTTGCCGCGAAATGGGTTCCTGGCATGTGCTCCACACAGTCGGAAGCTCATTGCAGACAATCAAGCTAGCTCACTGCACACTGGAGTATTCAGCCAAGTCCCAAAACTGACCATTGTCGGAGGAAATAGGACAAAATGCACATCCTGTTCGACCAATTATTGTAGGCTTTACTGCAACAACAGTTCTGCGACTATTTCACGACCACAAAACAGGCACTTTCGCGCATGCGTTAATTTCTTCAATTCCGGTTTCTAAAAATCTTAAACATTTAGAGCGCTTTCACTAAACACCAAACTTTCTTGGTTTCGTCAGCTGGATTATCGTTCGTCCTGACGTACCTCCACTGGACGGGGGAACTGTGATCTCTAATTTGCTGCACTCGTTTCGCAACGAAGACTTGAAATCTCCGTGAATCATTGCGAATGTATCCTAGGACGACTTGGCTGTCCGTCAAAAACGTCTCAGTGATCTTGACGTATTCAAGTTCGCGCTGTAACATCGTACTAACTCTGGTTGAGACAACTGCTGCGGTCAGTTCCAAACGAGGGACAGTGATTGTTTTCAGTGGCGTCACACGAGCCTTTCCCATAACAAATGAACAGTGAACTTCATCTTCATTGTTGGTTAGTCGAAGGTACTACTTGCATCTGAAAAGTGATGAAGTTCTACTGCATTTAATTCCCCAAAGTTGTCCGGCTTGTAACATCTCTTAATGTTCAGATCTTCTAGGGATATGAGGCTTGTTCTCCACCTTTCCCAACGATGTCTTATAGATTCCGATACAAGATCGTACCAATCAGCCTTGTCTCGGCAGAGTTCTTGAAGGATCTGCTTACCAACCAGGATTACCGGTGCTACGAATCCTAAAGGGTCATATGCAGAGCTCACAGTAGAAAGAATTCCGCGTCTCGTCAGAGGTTTGACTTGGAGAACTATTCTGAACTGAAATGTACCAGACTCTACGCACCACTGTATTCCAAGAGCTCTCTCCAAAGGCAAAGCACTATGACGCAGGTCAAGGTCTTTAAGGCCTTTCGCGCGGTCCTCAGGTGGAATAGTTTCAATCGCTTCCTTTGAGTTGGCGATGAACTTATAGAGTCTCAGACCACCTCCCGCACACAACTGCTTGCTTTTCTTTATCAGTATTGCGGCTTTGTCTTCTGAAGGAAGTGACTTCAGCCCATCGTCTAGGTAAAAGTCGTTCCTTATAAAGTTTGCTGCCTCCGTGCCAAATTCTTCTTCATAATCATTGGCGATCTTCTTAAGTCCAAAATTAGAACATCCAGGGGAAGACGTTGCACCAAACAAGTGGACCATCATTCTGTATTCTGCTGGATTCTTCTTAGTGTCACCATTCTCCCACCAATAGAATCTCAGGAAGTCTCTATGTTCGCTGTCTACCTTGAACTGGTGGAACATTCCCTCTATGTCACACATGAGGGCAAACAGTTCTTGTCTGAAGCGGCATAGTACGCCAACTAGGGTGTTAGTTAGATCAGGCCCAGACAATAGATGTTCATTCAGCGATTCACCTCTGTATCTGGCACTACAGTCATACACAACACGGAGGTTCTCGGGTTTCTTTGGATGGAATACTCCATGATGGGCGATATACCACACTTTCCCATCTTCACAAATAAGTTGGTTCTCTGGTACCTTCTCAGCGTAACCTTACTCGATGACGTCATCCATAGCTGCAATGTACTTGTTGCGATATATCTCGTTCTTCTCTATACGAGTTTTCAATTTCTTCAGTCTGTTTTCAACAAAGGCCTTGTTGTTTGGCAAGTATGGAACTTATTCTCTGAAGGGGAGAGGCATCTGATAATGCCCGTCATCTCTCTGGCTGATTCCGTCCTCCATTGTTTTCAGGAATTTTCTCTCTTCTTGATACAGTGCATTTTCCTCCGTTATAGCTTCCGAAAAGTCCTGTTCAAACATCCTAGTAACCAGTTGAAAGGGATTGATGATCTCTTTGACGTCGCTCTTGTAAGAGAAATGGCAGGTTCTTTTCGACGGTGTAGCTTCATGCCATATTTCTCGAGCCACAATTCGATTGGTTACACCGATGGAATCTTCATCATCATCATCATCATCATCATCATCATCATCATCAGAGTCTTCTTTGACCTTGCCGATTATACCCCAGCCAAGATCCGTTCTTAGAGCGTAAGGTTTGTCGTAATCACTTGAAATCACCTCACGAGGGATAATTGCACGAGAACAGTCTGAGCCAATCAACAGCCCTACGTCGATATCGTCCTGATATGGCATAAGCTTGTCAGATATCCGTGCGACATGAGGCCACTGTCTTGCTATCTCTGGTTTCGGAATTTGGCTTCGTTTGGCCGGAATAGACTCTCTTGAGTATGTCTTGGGCAGTTTAATGGTTACTTCACGCTTGAAATCTTGAACAACCAAGTGTTCGATCTTGCTGCTGTCTATTCTTTCACCTTCGGCGTGCATGGTTGTCAACAGCAGCTCGGTTTCTTGTCCTTTAATACCAAGTTGTTTCAACGTTCTTGCCTTCACAAAGGATTGATCGTCAAGCAGGGCGTAAACCAATTTATACTTTTTTGGATTTTCTTCATGATTCAGCCAGACTGGAACGATCATTGAATAAGAAACGTTCTTGCATTCACCTTTCGCGTTTGTACAATTTGTCGTTGCTTCCTTTTCTTCGCCCGCATTACTGTCCTTAGTATCTCTGGGCTTGGCCTTTTTCTTGAAATCGCCGTGAAGGGAAGTCGGATGTGACTTGTTACACGTCCCGCATGTTATTCTTTCAGTACAGTCCTTCGATCGATGTCCTTGCTTCAAACAGCCAAAGCAAAGTCTTTCGGACATGGCCAACGCCTTCCTTTCTTGCACAGTCCTCTTTACAAATTCCTCACAAGTATCTAATTCGTGCGGCTTGTTGCATACCAAACATGGCTGACCTTTACTCTTATCATCGTTTTCCTTTTTCGATGGATTGCTTGAGGCTGTCACAAAGGAACTTCCGCCTTGAAACCGTCTTTGCTTGATGGACTTGTCAGCAGTCTCCTTCGCTGTTTTCTTGTGTTCTTCAGTCTTGGAAGTTTGAAGCGAAAATACGGGGTCACAGGCGATGTCTGCCTCCTTAACCAAAAACTTCATAAACTCTGTGAAGGGTGGGAAAGCTTCTTTGTCCTCCTTGTAATGGTATACCACTCGACTCCAGCGACTGACAATCCATCTTGGAAGTTTGGTTAGCATCTTGCGGTTTTCTTGATTGTCATCAAGGGACTTGAGGGCATCAATCTTTACCATGGCCTTCTCGCAGTGTGTGAGGAAGTCTGCGTACTTTCGGAGTCCCTTTGCATCACCAGAAGTGATCTTCGGCCACGCCTCAAGTTTTTGACGGTATGCGACGTATTTCCTTAAGTGTAGCTTCTCGGATGGCTTGACGGTCCTACTTTCGATTAAACTTTCAAATGCTTGAATCCAGGTTGGATATTGTAACAAGTCTCCGCCAAAGACTCCCGGTTCTGAAAGAGGGAGACGTGCTTGTCCTTGACTCTCTGCCATCAACTTGATGATTTCCAATAACTGCGTTGTGGTGTTTGGAGGAGGAGCAGGAGTTACGCACTCTTGGTATAAAGACGTAAAGACGTCAGCCGAGGAATTCAGCTGAACTCGGCTTTCTTGTGGCACACGTTGCACTTGAGGAGCTGCAAGGACTTGAGGCACTTGCGGCACTTTTTTTTATTTTTTTTATTTCTTTATTTGCCACAGATATAAATACCATGATTACATGAGTATACGGTTGCAAGTGGCGAGGGAGCCCAAATAGAAACCATTAGGCTTATGTGGTTTTGGGCTACCTCTTTGACAACTGATTGTATTAAAATCATTGCAGCACTTGAGGAGCTGCAAGGACTTCCGGCACCTGAGGAGCCGTAATAACTTGCTGCACTTGAGAAGCTGTAAGTTCAAGTGGTCTCACCGGAAGACGTGCTGGAGGAGTGTTTCCGATATATTCTAATTGAGTGTAGATGCTCGCTCAATCCAATTTCTGTTGGCGGACCTTCTGAGATCAAGTTCATACCCTCACGCTGATGCCTGGAACACACCTCTATTCTCGCTTCAGTCTGAACGAACTCTTCTCTTATCTGGAAATTTTTCTCACATTCTTTGATAGCTTCTAGAATGTTTTCTTCATCCATGAGCACATCAGTCTTTCTTTTCCCTATTTGCTCTAATCGTTGTTTCATCATTCTAGTCATCTCCCTCTTTTTTAGCACCAGAGCCATCTTTGCCTTTAAAGCAGCTGCGTCACTTTCCAGATCGCTTCTTTTCTGGGTTGATCTACGTGAGCCTTTCTTCGAAGTCTTTGAACTTATCGAGCTTCTTGAACTCCTTGAACTCCTGGAACTCCTAGAACTCTTGTCACTTTCAGCTCTGAGCTCCAATTCCAACTCTCTCTCTCTCTTCCACTCAATTGCCGGAGCATTTCTGTATTCTCTCTTGCCACAGTTTCGTGATTGTTGAAGAACTCGTTCTTCTCTTCCTCGGTAATTAATGCAGACTCTAAGGATTCTTGGGCAGTAGCAAGTTCATTCATTTGTATCTCCAAAATGTTGCCCTTATCTTGCAAGGCGGGAATATCCCTCTCAGTCATCATCAACGACTGTAATAAATTCATCTGGGTTCTCCACTTTCGCTTCGTTGATCTGTAGTTTGCTCTCAGACGCTCAAGAGAATATTCCCTCCCTCTTTAAGTTTGCACTCTCGTACGCACACTGTTTACTATTTCACGTGTTATCTCGTTGGCTGGCGAAGCAGCGGCCAGCGGGTTGATGCTTGGGTTAGAAGAATCCGTTAATCCAGGTAATCCGTCTTGGCTCGCCATTTCGGCCGAGGAATTGTTTTACTATAACTCCTGGTCGCAATTAAGAGCTTCGGCCCAGGTGTTTTTACTTATAACGGAGGCGACGCATGCAGTTTGACAACTTGGTTTATTTCGTTACCGTTAACGTAAAACTACAAAATAAGAATACATAGCATTACATTAAATTACGTTATAAATAAACTAAAACAGAGAATCGAACTAGAATTATATTTACCAATTGTCCTCTAGGAAGCTCTATAGTTTTCGCATTCGCATCTCACATTTAGTCAGTCGCATCCCGCATCTGTAAAAACTAAGTTCCTTCGCCAACTGATGATTAATGACGTGTATTAATAGACTAGGCGCAGATTAGCATATGTTAGCTAGATGTTTACGATATTACGTAAAATGCACGAACTATGAATTAAAGTACGCATTAAACAATAAACGGAATAGAACGAACAAAAGGAAGAAAACTAACTTACGTAGTACGTTACACTGCACGATTGACTAGGTTACGTAACTAACGGGTGACTAAATGATGTAATGTTTACTAAAGAACGGACAACGAAAAAAAGAAAACTATGTACTCTGCCATGGTGGCTAATGAACTCGGGAATGCGCAAATTAATTACGCATACATTTACAATTTCACTTTCATAAATGAGTTGCAATCAAGGAAACCGAAGAAGCTAGAGGCGAACTACGAGTTTGTTTTCAAGGTAAACAACTACCGATGCTGCTTGTTTGCTTGGCAGTGGATCACGTGCACAGTCAGGAACAACTATGAAATTCAAGCCTATTTAGCGTATGTTGGTGCTGTCGGTGCCTTCTTTGCTTCGTTCTTTCAGTAGCGAGAAAAGCGAAATGTCCTACGACTGTCAAAACATGCATGTATAAAGTGATCAAAAGTCAAGAGTACTGTAATAGTTGCTTATAATTTCATAACCTTAACACACTGAGCTACCGCAGAACACAGTGCCAATTTTCAAGCCGGCTCGGCTATAAATAAACACATATATTAAGGTAAAGCGTATGTTTTGCACTGTGAATCACGAACGTGATCCCAAGCAAACGGGAAGCCTCGGTAAACATACCATTCTGCGGCCATTTGCCTCTAAACTGGCAAAAGAGCCGGCTTGAAAAGTGGTCCAGTGTGTTCTGTGGTAGCTGTAATGTGAGTAGGTTTTGAAATTATAAACAACTATAAAGTCGATCAAGCGTGTATTTTGGAAGTCGTAGGACATACATATTCGCCATTGAAAGAACGACGCAAAGG
The DNA here is from genome assembly GCA_030867875.1 of Actinernus sp. WN-2022. Lineage (NCBI taxonomy): Eukaryota > Metazoa > Cnidaria > Anthozoa > Actiniaria > Actinernidae > Actinernus > Actinernus sp. WN-2022. The sequence goes on from JAOWCC010000064.1 coordinate 3,846,107, forward strand.
ATAGCACTATGTACTCTGTACTCTGCCACCGACATACCATGGCAGAGTCGGATAGCACCGACATACGCTAAATAGACATGAATTTCATGGTTGTTCATGACCGTGATCCACTGCCAAGCAAACGAGCAGCATCGGTAATTATGTATCTTGAAAACAAACTCGGAGTTCGCCTCTAGCATCTTCGGATTCTAAGATTGCAACTAATTTATGCATCGTGAAAGGGCTATCTGCTACGTCGTCAGTATGGGATTTTCGCGCGGAGAGCGATAAGAATCGGCTGTTTTCTCAGGCTAATTATCAACAATGCTCCAGGATGTCGGCTCCCCTTTGTAGAAAGCAAACCTGGGATAATTCGATTTTGGACGAAAGTTTTGCAATGTTCCTGTTTCCCACTCGTTTGTAGTTTTGTTTTATTATTTGACATGCCGTTCTCGTACTTGATTGGATGTCTTGAAGTATCGTCGCAAAACGCTGAAGTGATTTTTCAAAGCCGGCGAGTCCGGTTCAGCCAGATTACCACTTTAAAAGTTAACGCATGCGCAAACGTGACGCTAGTTACCTTACCGCTGACTTCGCACAAACGATATTTTTACTGATGTACAAGAGTATACTCTGCCTCCTCGTCAACCTCGCGTTTTTCGCGAGGTTGACTCCTTGGCAATAAAGGATTAATCACTTATGTCTTCAAACTTTTCCGCGTGTCGACATTACGCAATTTCGTGCAAACTTTGGAAACGCCTGATTAATCCTTATTTTATTCGAACGCAAGTGATTACATCGTACATATCCAAATCAATGTTATTGTTGTCGTTAAGATGTTTTTCAAACTGTTTCCAACTATCTTTTACTAAGCTACTCAACTCGTCATTAACACACCATCATATTTCATTTCAATGTTGTGTTAGCTCCAGAGTGTATTCCAACATGTTTAGTTAGGTTACAAGACCAATAGAAGCACTTCCCACACTGCTTACAGTTATATGGCTTCTTCCCAGAGTGAGTTCGAACATGGTAAGTTAGGTGACCAGACTGCTTGAAGCACTTTCCGCACTGCTCACAATTATATGGTTTCTCTCCAGAGTGTATTCGAACATGTTGAGTTAGGTGACTAGACCGGTTGAAGCACTTTCCACACTGTTTACAATTATATGGCTTCTCTGCAGTGTGTATTCGAACATGGTTAGTTAGGTGACCAGACTGCTTGAAGCACTTTCCGCACTGCTCACAATTATATGGTTTCTCTCCAGAGTGTATTCGAACATGTTGAGTTAGGTGACTAGACTGCTTGAAGCACTTTCCACACTGCTTACAATTATATGGCTTCTCTCCAGTGTGTATTCGAACATGTTCCGTTAGCTCACAAGACTTCTTGAAGCACTTCCCACACTGCTCACAATTATATGGCTTCTCTCCAGAGTGTTTCCGAGCAGGATCTGTAGGCTCAATATGGGTAGAAAAATGGTCTTTATTGTCAGGGAATGGTGACTTATTATTTTCAAGATTACCCAGTCTCTCCGATTGTGGACGTTTCTCGGTAGCATACGATGAATTTCTCTGAGTAGGAGCATGGGCCATTGTTTCCTTATACATGACCTACAGGAACGAACACAAATTATGAATATGAAACTCATTAATAATTCACGACGGAAAAACAAAGGCAATCAATGTGGGGTAAGTTTTGATACAGACTACGATTTTCTCGGCCGAAATAGGTCTACTCTACGGGTCCACTGAATAGAGCCAGCTACATCTCCACGTTTGCGAAGCCATATACAGAATTCGTGTCCGTACTTTATCGAATTTACAAACTCTCGCCTCCGATAAAGCACGTTCACTAATTCTGTTTCTATTACTTAAAATTTCTAAATGACATTTTAAAACTTGGAACTATTCTACAGGTACAATAAATTATTAAATACTAGCTATTTCTAACAATAGCAAGATGTATCCCTCTGGAACACAGTGTCAATACTAAATAATAATGTTTTGTCTCCAGCACAATTCATTATTTCACTTATGGCCTGAGGTGCTTTACTGATACATAAATAGAGTGGAAACCCCCTGAGCGATCACCTCTCTTAAGCGACCATCCCAATAGTGCAGTTTCGTATTCGAAAATTAAAATTCTGAAGTTAAACATTCTGAAGTTAAACATACTTAAATAACAGCGAGAAGGTGCAAAACGTGAAACTACAACAATACATAGTGTTGTGAATAGCCTACCTTCTCGCTGGTATTTATGAATGTTTCACTTCAGAATGAGGCTAACCCTGCGTACATGCGTTTGTAGGCATTGCATTCAGCGGTAATTTTCGAATACGAAACTGGACAATTGTTTTGTCTCGAGCACAATCCATTTTTTCACTTATGGCCTGAGATCCCTGGGCTGCATGAACGATCACCTCTATAAGCGACTGCCTAACCAAAATCCCAATTGTTTGTCTCGAGCTCTAGTACAATTAATTATTTTACTTATGATGGGGATCCCTGGGCTGCATAAGTGATCGCCTCTCTTTACCGACCACCTAACCAAAACCCCAATAGATTTTGAAATACTATAAGTGAAACGTCTCGTAGTAGGTTCGGTTTCAGCCGTTGGGGTGTCGTTTCTCCAAAGCCTCCCCCCACTAACGGCTGGGCGCTCGGTCAACACACCGTGTCCGTGACGTCAGCTGATTAAAATTCAATATTATTCAATTTTTATTTGCGTGTTTTGCCAAGAAAAGTGACTGTAGCGTAGGCTCTAAACTTTCAAAACACACTGGAACTCTAAACTAAAACTCCAAGTGTGAAATGAATTCTCAAGAACAAACGCCATTTAAAATTATTGAGAAACTAGGCTGCATTATTTGTTACTCTGTAATATTAGTGCCGCTCAAGACACCTCGCTGACAGAAATTAAAAGCCGAAATACGGGGATAAAGTTCAGATATTATCTCAGAACTATTCTGAGCTAGAGTCGAGTATTCCCGCTCAGTACTTGTGTACATAGTACATAGGACTTAAAGAATTGTAAAACTCATTTGATGCAGCGATTTTCAAGTGAACTGTGATCGCAGAGTTAAACGCGTAAACGTGGCCTGATCAGACGTGATTTCCTCTCTTATACCGCTTTTAATATGGATTCGTCCGTCTTTTCTTCTCCGATAAAGGCAGCACTAATTTTCTTTTGAAGTAAGAATGACTACCTGGTCTTGCAAAGGCAAAGAAATGACGGCTCTTTCTAGGTGTATCAACGACAATGAACTACAGCAAAACAATACCCTGAAATACAAAGAACCCTAATCCCAGAATACAATGAACTACAGCAAAACAATACCCTGAAATACAAAGAACGAAAGAAAACAATAGAGTTGTTCATTGTCCTGAATTTCAGGACGTTGATACACCAAGAAAGACCCGAAATGACTGAACATTACGGGTTTCGCGACCTTCGAGCTTGGTACAAGTGACGGTTTCCCAAGTGACTTTCCTAACCCGGTGCGTACTGACACAGTGTCTTCACCCAAAACTAACTCTCTTACTGGGTGTGAATCCTTGAATTATTCGAAAGCAAACGTTTCCAAAGCAAATTTAAACGCATTTTGGAACAGCAATCCAAAGCTTCTGGTCCGGCTTTGAAAAGTTACATTATAAATTTTGCAAATACATTCAGCGACAGGATTTTAGTGGCAAGTTTTTGATTGGCTAAAAACCGACAATGCCTCAGCTCGCGCGCCCAACAGTGAGTGGGGAGAGGATCGCGGGCTCACCGAAACCCCCAGCCTAGTCTCGTAGACGCTTAACTATTTTAAAGTGTTATTAACATTTTGTTTTATTTTGCCATTTAGAATCTACATTTCAACGGCGAGAAAAGGTTTTGGATTGCTGCATGAAAACATGAAATTTCACTTCCTGTGACGTCATTTCGAGAACACGAGCTATCGTGTTGACTTATGTTGCGGTCAGACTCGCGCTAGAACCGTGCTTGCTTGGCTCATTTCTGTTTACCTAGCACATTCCTAGCACGCTAGCGAATGTGACCGACCAAGCACGGCATCCGATGCCTAGGTAAATAGAACTACAAAGAGACCGAAGCGTAGCTGACAAGCCTGGTCTGTACCACGCTAGGGCTGCGCTAGGCAAATAAAAGTAATTGGATTTTGTTGTTCAACCTATAAAATGCGTTGCTGCATTGACGGCTAAACATTGACAAGCGGTGATCTCAAAATACTGTATTCTCTGGTTTCTAACAGCAATACGAGCACAGTTGTAACAATTCATTACCACTTAGAACTCTATACTGTCTTGAAATGTCTCGAAGCCCAAGTCCTTTCGTTCCAGCTGCTATGATGAATGAGATAGCTGTCTGCAATATTCAGGGCCAACCACTTTCGTCTGTAATAAATCCCGCTCCATTTCTTTTGGACAACAGTCCCAGTCTGCCTTTAAGGAACAGTTTCGACACTCTCCGCGGTTACTCTCAACATCCATTCCCAAATAATTCATCGCCAAGTACCTCGCTGAATTTCCAAGTGCAGAGGACAGTCTGGAGAGTGGAAGTAATCAGAATACTCATTCTGACAGGATTCTGTTAACACCTTGAAACTAGTAAGCGCTGATCTTTAATCTGACCGCAACATGCTTGTTTCGAATTTTAGCATTTGCTCAAGTATCTCATAAGCAAGCATGCTGAACTCCAAGCTCTAGCGCGAGTCTGACCGCAGCATTATTTAATCTTCCTCGTATTCTCGACATGGCGTTTTCAGGCAGCTAAAATGGCGTTGGAAAATCGTAATTCAAAATCGTTTTTCCACCTTTAAAATCAGGATGTCATAAATGGAAAAAAAATGGGCACTTTAAGAGAACGTGGCCAGTTGCGAGGTTCGACGTTGGAATGTATCTACTGTTCTTGACCTGCTGTCAGTGACCACGGTGTGTGACCAAAAAGCTGTAGCAATGTTATATACTAGAATGCATGGTAGTGGTCTTATCAGCCATTTAGTTCAATCTGTAAGATTGTTATCTACTAGAATGGTAGTGGTCTTGTCATTATTTCAATATACAATGTATAATATACAGTATGTAAGGGTTAGTCAATATAATAGAATGGTAGGGGTCTAATTTCAATCTCTAATATATGTAAGGGTTATTCAATATATACGGTATGTAACGAAATATGGTGTTTAATACATTCAAGATGCAAAACTGTGTCGTTTCTTTGCGGGTGGTGTGATTTAATTTGCATAATTTGATTTGCATAATTTGATTTGCATAATTTGCATAATTATTTATTCGACTGTAATATACTCATTAGTATGCGATAAACAGTGGGATGATAAACAGTCTGATAACCATTTATCACGCTACTTATCGCATACTAATTAAGAAAGTGGGATATGGGGTTTATCCCATCAGAAGCAACAAAGGATGTGTCATAGGATAAGCAGGATTATTATAGCAACTCTTGATGTCGTTCTCAAATGTTTAAACAACCAACTAACTAAGCAGGCTGAGGCTTACAACACTCAATGTGAAATGGTTCCGTTATGAATAGAACTTATAATTGGCATAACCGTCAACCACTCATGAAGGGTCTAGTTGACTCGTTGATACACTCGCCTCTTACAATCCGTAACTTCCTTTAATGTACAGTATTCCATGTCCTACGATCGAACTCCGGTAAGAAGTATAGTCTACCTCTCAGCATATGACAGGGTGGAGACTTCTCTTACCCTTATTCACAACCTGACTATTTCTCATACGGGTCGTGAAGCCATCAATCGATTCTGGTTTGACCTTATGGTTAGGGCTCGATCCACACCATCTCTTCCACGCTACTTGGAAATCTTTAGAGCTGTCAAATTTGTATGTCATTGGGATATCACCAAAAATACAATGTATATTTCAGACCTTTATCTTATCCAGCCAGGACTCTATACAAAGGCCACCGCCTCTCCCTGGTAATCTGTCAACTGATTGCCATTGCAGTGTATGTGTCGAGATAAGAAGCTGTAATACTGGATCAAATGCCCCACCCCTAGCCCCATTGTTGTCATATGCCTGCCCCTGGGTTCCCTCAATGACTGTCAAATGCTCCACAATTGTAAGCAAATCACTGATTACATGTAAATGCCCTGGGACTGCCAGGGGTAAGGGAGGGGAGGGGGGAGATGTATGGTTTCGAATTGGCTGATACCTTATATAAGGTCACAATATCACGTAGATTACATGTATGTAATATGATTTAAAGAGTTCCAGAAGGCACAGCTCTGTCTCTTGGATGTGAAATTGATGACAGAGACTGGATACTTCTTTGTGATCGGAAGAGAATATCAGTCCAAAAACTCCACGTTTTGGTATGACGATTCTACCCTGGTATATCAGACTGTAAGAGGTTCAGCTGCCTCTCTCTCTATGCCAAATGTAAGACATGAAGCACAGCCAGCGAAAGGCATAACTATTCCAGCTTTTACAAAAAGAGCTTTATGAAGCACATGAGCAAGAGAACAGATCTCCGATACCTAGAGTAAAGCAGTTTCTCTTTTCTTCCCTTCCAATGCCCTCTTGTACCCCATCTTGCTCCTTTCCAAACTCTCAATACCCACCAAAACTACTTGTAGGAGTGGGTAATTTTAACAGGACCTGAAACAGCCATAGGGGCTGATCAAAGTCAGGACCCGGCTAAACCAGAACGAATTGGAATTTAGAATGTGCGTTTTTGTGGAGGGAAGAAAACTTGAGAATCTGGAGAAAAACCCTCAGAACATTAGTGCGAGATACCAATTAATAAACTCAACTCACATGTTTCTGGGGCTCAAACCTTCGCCACAGTGGTGACAGACAAAGTGCTTGCCACTCGCAAGGTAAACCAAGGCTATCAAAAACGTATTACTCTCTAATAGGTGGTTTGCACTATTACGTCAGTAGAATAAAGCTAACAGAGTGCTTTGTGCCAATTCTTTTGTTCTTCTAATTTGGACCACTGCATGTCTTCAGTATTCTCAGAGGAGTTAAAAAATATGTTTAAGAAGAATAATTTGAAAAGTGTTCATTCTGGTAGTTGTATTCAAGTGATGTAACAGTACAATCTGGGACTTGTACCTTGAAAGAGGAATCTGGCACATGTGACCATCTAACTTCATGAGTGGCTGTACTGTAATGGAACAGAACTTCACCAGATTCATAAAAAGTAACATTCCAGTAAGACTCCATCCTTAATTAATCTGCAAAGGAAAAAAGGAGTATTTCATTAGTTAAAAACTATATTAATAATTATTGACTTGAGACTTTAGTTTCATTTGCACTTTTCTTATAATTAATGGTGAAAATTAGGTGAAAAGCGGATAATAAGAAGAAACAAGAGACACTACTAATTAGGATGAAAACTAGTGCACTGAGGCAGAAATAGCCTGTTGCCTTCTCTATGAAAAACATTAAAGTTATTATCTAGATGAACATACACTGTAGTTAAGTAATAGCATATGAAACAACAAAAATACCATAAGAAATGATAATCTTAAGAATACAATTTGGAAAACAATTAATGAGGTTTCAGGTAAAGAATGAATTTAATATTATTGCTAAGGCTAACAGAGCTGGTTTTGTAGTAAATATATCTTGTATATATTTTTGAATGCTTGATGGAATACATTTTAAAAACTAGTGGGGACAGTCACCCAAACAACTGAGCTTGAATATAATGATAATACTTGTACTGTAGCTAGGCCTTATGCATGTTGGTGTTAAATATGCTTTTGTCATAACCATCAAGTCACTTTTGTGTTAAGAGGAAATGTTGTGTCCCATTGGGGATTGTTGGTGATGACAAAAGCATTTGTATACAACTCCTATAAACGTTTTGATTAGAAACATATCTGGTGTTGTACATGTGAACAGTAGAGGCTGCCGTCTAAGGATGTTAGAAAAAATTAGGAGTATCTCACTGGTGTAGATTCTGTTTTTGAACTCATTTTCAAATGTGAATTCAGTTTATAAATGTTTTTAAAAGTTAATTTAAGACATAATAATTTAAACTACAGTACATGTAGGACGAGGCATTTTCCCTGGCATGTGCAAAAAAGATACTTCTGAGACGTTTATTCTGTTTACACAAGCAATTATTTAAAGTAAACATAAATGTAAAAGAAAAGTTTAAACTGGATGATTAAATTGTAATTGATGGCATCACAAGATGTCTAATGCCCTCAAATACTTTACGAATCATCTTTCGTTATGGGAGATATTGGAAATGTTAATACCGGTATTTTTTTAAAAATGGTGAAAAATATTTCACATCAGATTCTATACCACAGGCTTACCATCCTCCAGGTTTGTACCTCAAAATTTTTTTTGGGTTCCTTGTGGCTACGAATTCAAACATCCCTGAGAAACTTTAATATGGAGTTAGATATCTCCACCTAGAATGAACCTTTAGCGATACTGCATGCATGTGCTCTAAATATACTCAAGAAATGAAGACTAGGAGTTATTTGAGTGTTATGGTGTTTTTTAGGGGAAAAGTGGCCCAGAAAAGTGATTTTGGAGTACCTAACTTGGCTAATTCTCCATATGATCTTTTCAAAATGCTTGCCAAATGGAATTCTACATATTAAGCATTTCAGGACTAATTTTCCTTCCCTGTCCCTCCCCAGAGTGCACAAATATAATCCTACATTGTATCTGGACTTTCTGGATTGCTTGAATTCCTACCTATGATTGAATTTGTAGCCACAGGGAACCCAAAACCATTACCATCCAGGTACAAATCTGGATGGTACACCTGTGCTCATACATGTATCAACACTACATTTCTGCTCAAGTGGCAGCATGCCCCTTTGAGCATGAACTCACACTAAAATAAGATTCTTCTTACAAGACTTGTTAATATACTGCTGAGAATAATTACCACATACATGTACTTATATGGCTTCTCTGGGATGATGAATCACAGCTTAGAAATTCTTCTAATTAATTAAGATGACAAAATGTTCTTAAATAATCTTATAATTAAAATTATCAGAGCAGGGATCTAACTTTATTACACATATCATGAGAATTTTAGTGCATAAAGCCCAGCCTAGTCTGGCTTGGTATTTTGGCTTGGTATTCTGGCTTGGTATTTTGTCTGAGTGTGTTAATGGGATCGCTGTGGTTTGTAATGGCTTGTGATGTCACTGCTCACTGTTACCAGAAGGCCTAGCAGAATTCAATCCAATCCAACATGGCGGCCACAGATTCGGTATACATCTGCTCGCGAAGAGCTTGAGCAAATATCAAAGCATGGGTTTGATTCTTTAAGAGAGTTTTGCTTGGATTTGAAAAGCACTTTGCCTGATTTGACGTGGCAAATATTGCATTGGGTTTCACGGCTCAACAACTTCTATCCGTTTGATGAAGTACAATGAGTTCATTACACTGGTAAAAACTGAAGAAGGCTCTTGCTGCTGTCGGTCTATCATCTCTGCTAACATCAGGCAGAAAAAAATCAGGCAGCGAATCCAAATCTAATAGATGAACAGCTTGGAAGCGAAGTGCCAGTTATTTTGTTGAATAAAGGAGAATAAAGTATACTTCACGAGTGAGTTTAATTACTTTAAAAAATACATGATATACGATAATTTTAATTTTAATACTCCAACTACATTTGGCAGATTTTACCATTTGAAATGTGATTTTCCTATCACCTGATGCATGCAAGTCTTTGAACTATAATGTATCTTTCCCCTTAATTGTCATCAAGAGTGGTCACAATCTTGGGCCCATTTTTGCGAATTTTTGGGCCCAGCTGGGCGAATTCTGCTAGGCCTTCTGGTAACAGTGAGCAGTGATGTCACAAGCCATTACAAACCATAGGGATCCCATTAACCCACTCAGACAAAATACCAAGCCAGAAGGCCTAGGCTGCATTAAAAGCCCATGCATAAAAATCTATAGCTTAAAATGTATATTTTCACAATGTGAAATATAGTGATACATCCAATTGACATAGTGTATAGATTTGTCACATGTAAAAATGTAACCAATCAGCAACAAGAAGACTCTTGAAACCAATGAGATTCATGTATGTGAATGGCACTCGAGTGGCTTCTAGATTTGCTTTTGAAAAGTGGCTGAAGGTTGTAAACTAAGGCTCTTTTCGCTTTGTTTCTTGTGACTGCTCTTTAGATGAATTTATAGATCAACAACATAACAAAAATACACTTAGTAAGACACAGAGATATCATTGCTAACTACTACTTCTCCAAAGTCAACAAAGCGTCAGCGCATTTAGCTAGTTTGAGCCATTGAATTATTAAAAATGTTATCATTTATTCTTGTGATGTATATGTATAATAGCAAGTGTGGCATCCCTGGTGGAAAACCTGGACAGGATCCTGTAGGATCCTGTAGGATCCTGTAGGATCCTACACAGGGACAGGATCCTGAGCAGGATCCTGAACAGGGATCCTATGTAGGAATAGGATCCTGAATAGGATCCTACATAGGAACATAATCCTGAATAGGATCCTATGTAGGAATAGGATCCTGAATATGATCCTACATAGGAACATAATCCTGAATAGGATCCTATGTAGGAATAGGATCCTGAATAGGATCCTACATAGGAACATAATCCTGAATAGGATCCTACATAGGAACATAATCCTGAATAGGATCCTATGTAGGAATAGGATCCTGAATAGGATCCTACATAGGAACATAATCCTGAATAGGATCCTATGTAGGAATAGGATCCTGAATAGGATCCTACATAGGAACATAATCCTGAATAGGATCCTATGTAGGAATAGGATCCTGAATAGGATCCTACATAGGAACATAATCCTGAATAGGATCCTACATAGGAACATAATCCTGAATAGGATCCTATGTAGGAATAGGATCCTGAATAGGATCCTACATAGGAACATAATCCTGAATAGGATCCTATGTAGGAATAGGATCCTGAATAGGATCCTACATAGGAACATAATCCTGAATATGATCCTATGTAGGAATCTACATAGGAACATAATCCTGAATAGGATCCTATGTAGGAATAGGTTCCTGAATAGGTTCCTACATAGGAACATAATCCTGAATAGGATCCTATGTAGGAATAGCATCCTGAATAGGATCCTATGTAGGAACAGGATCCTACATAATAAAAATATAGGAACATAATCCTGAATAGGATCCTATGTAGGAATAGGATCCTGAATAGGATCCTACATAGGAACATAATCCTGAATAGGATCCTACATAGGAACATAATCCTGAATAGGATCCTATGTAGGAATAGGATCCTGAATAGGATCCTACATAGGAACATAATCCTGAATAGGATCCTATGTAGGAATAGGATCCTGAATAGGATCCTACATAGGAACATAATCCTGAATATGATCCTATGTAGGAATCTACATAGGAACATAATCCTGAATAGGATCCTATGTAGGAATAGGTTCCTGAATAGGTTCCTACATAGGAACATAATCCTGAATAGGATCCTATGTAGGAATAGCATCCTGAATAGGATCCTATGTAGGAACAGGATCCTACATAATAAAAATATAGGAACATAATCCTGAATAGGATCCTACATAGGAACAGCATCTTGAATAGGACCTACATGTACATGCATGTACATAGTTACATGCAGCACCTAATTGAATAGGAATCCTACATAATTATTAAGTAGGATTCCTATGACATAGCAAATTCTTGAAAAATTATATAATCTTTCTAGGATCGGAACATAATCCTTATAAGAATTAACTGAAAAATGTCATGCTCAATTTTTGATGACCCCTCCCCCCAATGATTTCCACTCTAGCTTACTATGCCCCCCTAATTTTCTGCATTAAAATTGGGGACCCACCCCCTTTTTTCACCAGCCAGCCCCGCTCCCCCCTGTAATTAATGATCAGTTCCGGATGTTAATTGTTGTTGAAAGGATAAAAAAAGCTCTAACATAACGATGACTTCTCCTGGTTGTTTTAGACTAAAGATTTTATATTACTCACCAAGTAGGCTGGCTTGTCCAAAAACAAATTCCCATTATTTAATTAAGCAAAATATTTTCATCCAGCCCCTTAAAAGTGTGCTTTCATTGAGAAATTTGAATATAAACATGGAAGAGACAAAGTTCCACTTTAACCACAGGCAGTCCAAGCTAATGATTGTTACAAGGAATGTTATGGGATTTTTTTAGAACAAATCTGAAACTGTAGTAAAAGAGGAAATAAAGTGTTAAGAAGTTGTTCCTGTTCATCACTGATGTGTTTATTTTTGGTTTGAGGCAATTCTATAATCGTTTTGGCTTGGGCTGCCTGTGCTTCAACCGAGTGGCCTAGAACCAAGTCTATATCCATATTTGGTAACGGTTGCACATTTCAAATAGCAAGAAGCCAAGAGGCCATTTTGTTGCTGGAGTTTTAAACTCGCTTAGAAGGTCATTTCAACAGCATTTCAATGCCAATATTCATCAGATGAAAGATAATAATAACTGCTCCAAGTGAGAGGCAGTTTCAGTTCTGGAAGAGATGAATTCCTGAAGAAATGGTGAGCAGAAGTTTATGTTAGGTTCGTTAATTTGTTCATGTTGCTCACACTAATTGACTAAAAGATGAATTGCTATGGCCTATACTATTACTAGCCCTGTATACTCTGATCTGTAGTCAGTGTACTTGAATATATTCCAAGATATATTTGAAGAAACTATTTATGAAAGCTTCCAAGAGGTCAAGTGAAGTTTACGATTCCAATCGAAATTTCTTCAAGAGTTGAGATGGACTTCATTGAGATTCACTGTACTAGTAATTCAAACATTTTGCCTTTTTGGAACGACAAAATTCACATTTTCGTGTCCCAGGTCTTATTAATCCCTTTTCAAACTTTATCATTCTAGAATGTTTGATGTTGGAGTGCTTCTCAATACCCTATTCAACACAATCAGCCACAAAACCGAAGTTATTTTGGTAGAAACGGAAGTACATGTAGGCCCGGCCTGATTAATCGATGACGATCGATGATCGAAAACTAATCGATAAATCGATATTAATCGATGAAATTAGCAGATTAATATCGATTAGTATCGGTTAATCGATGATTAATCGATAGTCACACGAAGTTGGGCCACTAATTACATCGATTAGTATCGATTAGCTAATTGAACTGCTGTAGTTTCATCTAGTATTTTGTTTCTACTTATTTACTGTTTCATAAAGGCATTATGAAACTTCGTAAGGAAATTACATTGAAATTGCTATGATAAATGCTATATGTATATGAAGTTATAATTAGATCGAATATCAAAATGTACCTTATTCGTACTAATTTTCGCGGGCATTAATTTTCGCGATTTTTTACAAATCGCGAAATCAAAGACTCGCGAAAATTAGTACGAATAAGGTACATGTACAAAGATATAGAATGTTAGATTTAGAATGTTAACGTTAAATAAAATCTAATAAAACTCACCATGCTTTATTTATTTGATCGTGATGTTCATTAAACTGGTATAATTTTTTTATTTCCCGTTCATTTAAACCTGACATTCAATATTATTTTCAAATTGTGCTCTATTATTACCTGCAATGATTCTCCTTTAAAATCGATGTCAATCGATGCTAATCAATGTTAATCGATGTTAATCGATATTAATCGATATTAATCGATATTAATGATCGATGATAATCGATGATCGATTACTAATCGATAAAAGGTCACAACGGCCTTGGTTATCGATTAATCATCGATTTCCAATATTAATCGATTGATTAATATCGATTAGTATTGATCAATATTGATTAGCATCGATTATCGGAAATATCGATTAATCAGGCCGGGATGTAGGATGTATAAAAATATTTGTCGGTTTCCGGTTGGCAAACCGCACGGGACTTTATACACCACCGTACTCATCTAATTAAAATCGTAATTCTTATTGTGGTTAATTGTTTTTACAGGTTTTGGATTAAAGATCAAGGACCAAAGTTTTTAACCCTTCCAGCCCCAAAAGTGAAATTCAAATTCTTTTCTCTATACATTTTGATCAACTCCAAATACTCATGATCTGCCTGCTTCCCTTTGATCACCCTTGGGGCTAAAGGGTTGATTCTTGAAATTATCACCAACAATGAAAGATAATCAGGGAAAAGTTGACTGCCAAGTAGTGAGTGAAGATCACAATCATTTTTATTAAAAATGTATAGTTTGTAAAACCTATAGCTATAATTTATGTAATAAACTAAAAGTTAAAAAGTTAGAATGGCATGGAACATTCATTATTAACTCTGTTACTTTTTTTCCAAACCTAAGCTAGATTTTAAAGAGGCTATGTTAAGGTGTTACACCTGTATATAGTTGTTCTCTTTTATACATACAATTTGTTAGTCGTTCTTGCTTTCATCTTAACCACTCCACATACATCTACACATGTACATGTGCAAGGTTCCTCAGTTCATTTCAAAATCGCTGAAAATAACTGTGTATTCCAAGCACATTCAGTGGTTTTTAGATTTTCTCCAAAATCTATAGCCTGGGAAACCAGCCGACTCTTATCGCTCCCCCACTCGCAAAAGGGACGTCGGGCAACGAGGCAGAAAATTTCATACTGATGACGTAGCAGATAGCTGTTTCACGATGCATAAATTAGTTGCAATTCTCAGAAGCCGAATGCGAACAACAGAGTTCTTTTCAAGGAATATAACTACCAAGGCTGCTCGCTTGCTTGGCAGTGATTCAAGCCTATTTAGTGTGTGTCGGTAGCTTGTCTGCTTCGTTCTTTCGTGGCTCGGCCCGGTCAAGCGAATTTTTCCTACGACTGTCAAAACATAATAGTTGTTTATAATTTCAAAACCAACACACATCACAGCAGGCCACTTTTCAAGCCAGCTCTTTTGTGAGGTCAGTAAGCCAAAGATGCAGTTATTTTCAAGGTATACTATCGAGGATCCCCATTTGCTTGGGTGAACGGCCATCATGTTCGTGGTTCATAGTGCACTTGCATGTAATGTTTATTCATAGCCTAGATTCACTCCCTAGCAAATAAAGATCCGGCTTGAAAAGTGGCCCTGAACGATTTATGCAGCAACAACTCATTCAGTGTTCTTTGATAGTTCAGTGTGGGTAGGTTTATTGATATGAAATTATAAACAACTATGACAGTATACCTTTTTGATCACTTGTAAATGTTTTGACAGTACAACATTTCGCTTTACTAGCTAAGATTATCTATCTAGTCAGATTCAAAAGCTCAAATTTCATCTCAAAAGTCACTGAAGTCCAAATAAGGTGATGGAATTCCTGCATTTTCCATTAGATGCAGTTTTTGTTACATATTAAGTCTCAACTCTGTAATTTTGATTCACTAAGCAATAACTTCTTTATAGTGTGTATTGTAAATGAATACTTTTAACTTATTTATAGAAATAGGAGTATTTCACTGTCTGGCGATTGTAATGATACATGTACATTGTAACTCACTTACATGCATGTTTCTATTTATAATAAACTATACATGGAGTTTTAAAACAATAATTACTGTGTTATTTTTATGTTTAATGACAACTATGGTATACGATTTGGGTGTAAGGATCCTACAGGAAATAGCCCAGGATACTACAGGGAATATCCCAGGATCCTACAGGAACAGCCCAGGATCCTTTAGGAATAGCCCAGTATCCTACAGGAATAGCCCAGGATCCTATAGTATCCTATAGGAATAGCCCAGGATCCTACAGGAATAGCCCAGGATACTACAGAGAATAGCCCAAGATCCTACAGGAATAGCCCAGGATCCTACAGGAACAGCCCAGGATCCTATAGTATCCTATAGGAATAGCCCAGGATTCTACAGGAATAGCCCAGGATCCTACAGGAATAGCCCAGGATCCTACAGGAATAGCCCAGGATCCTACAGGAATAGCCCAGGATCCTATAGGAATAGCCCAGTATCCTACAGGAATAGCCCAGGATCCTATAGTATCCTATAGGAATAGCCCAGGATCCTACAGGAACAGCCCAGGATCCTATAGGAATAGCCCAGGATCCTATAGTATCCTATAGGAATAGCCCAGGATCCTACAGGAATAGCCCAGGATCCTACAGGAATAGCCCAGGATCCTATAGGAATAGCCCAGGATCCTACAGGAATAGCCCAGGATCCTACAGGAAATAGCCCAGGATCCTACAGGAAATAGCCCAGGATCCTACAGGAAATCGTTCAGGATCCTGAGTAGGATCCTGAGTAGGATCCTGAGTAGGATCCTGAGTAGGATCCTGAGTAGGATCCTGAGTAGGATCCTGAGTAGGATCCTGAGTAGGATCCTGAGTAGGATCCTGTAGGATCCTGTAGGATCCTACAGGATCCTGTGTCAGGATCCTACAGGATCCTACAGGATCCTACAGGATCCTAAACAAGATCCTAACTAGGATCCTATGCAGGATCCTGTCAGGATCCTACTCAGGATCCTGTCCAAGTTTTCCACCAGGGATAGCAAGTGCGGCATACTTAACAATTAGACCTGCAGCCCGAATGGGCTACGAGTCAATAGCCCATGAGGCACAGCCGAATGGGCTATTTAACTCAGCCTGTGAGGGCGAGAGGTCTAATATTTATTGTTTTAGTATAAACTAAACTAGTCGGACAGTAGAAAATAATAGAAAGAAACAAATTGAAGTTGAAAAATGTTATTATTTCGTGAAAATACCTGCGGTTTTTCTCAACGATGGCCATGACTATCACAAATAGCCCTAGTGTAGGGTAGCCAATCAGAATGCAGGATTTGTAATAGTCCACTAGTTCGTTTATACTAAAGGTTTTTATTCACTTGTTGTGAAGCTTGAGAAAAGTCACTTGCTCAAAGACTTGCTCGTTAATTTTCTCAAACTTCACACCTCGTGAATAAAAACCTGTACGCTGCACTTGCTATGAAGTAATCTCTATAATTATACAAATTATGCTTTCCCTTAGATTTCTTTCTCTAATAAGCTTATGTAAAGTTATTAGTCCAATACAATCATGATGGTATGCTAAATATATATACAAAAATGTGCATGCATAGAATTCGATTCATTGGAGAATCTAACAAAATCGTATTTTTCTTTGATGAAAATTATGATTCTTCATCCCCAGAGAAGCCATATAAAATTAACTTAAGAATCTAAAATAAATATAAAATTATATTTATAATGAGTACATGTATACAGTATTTTTAAAGCTTAAACAAAAAATTACACTTAAATTGAATAGACACAATCTAAATATGTAATTTACAAAAGGGTGTAAACCCATCAACACGAATGAATAAAGTAAATAAATAATTAAGAAACAATGCTACTAGAGCAAATTTCTGGACAGAGTAATATGCAGGGTGCAGGGTGTGCAGGGCATGCAGGGTGCACAGGGCACGTAGGGTATGCAGAGTAGCTGGCAGATCACTGTCGCATCCACGTGGAGTTGTGACAGTAAACTGTGCCTCTTCCCTATAGACACGTAATCAACTGGAGGTAAATGTATATTTTGAATATCTGTACATATCGGCTGTGTGATGCAAGTTTTATCGGAGGGAAAGACATAAAAATTTGCCACCAGGAGGTGGCAAACCTACCGAGCTTTCAATCTGCTTTTGTTAATTTCCGTAAAAGTGGGTCCCGCTGTGTACGTTCTGCATGTTATGTCTTAAAATGCCATATGCATGACAGCATTGCAATTAGTTACGAATTCAAGGTTTAAAATGTTTGTGTACATTCCTTGGGAAATCAGTAAAATATACAACACGTATAGGCGAGAATGGCTTAACGTAGGCTAGACACATATTTGGGAAAAGCTTACAGGAAAGCAACTAAAAACATTGATAAATAGATACACTTTTACTTTCACTCTAAAATTAGCATAATATTTGCCATGTGAACAATTGACCTTTGCAATCTGATATTCCAAAGGCACTAAATTATGTAACTTTGAACACCCTGCACATCCTGCGTATCCTGCTCGCCCTGCAACCTGCATATTACTCCGTCCGGCAGATTTCGGGGTTTACCTCAGTGTAAAAACCATTCCCTAGTCGTATTACAATTATAGTGTATTTAATAATTTTATGCAGCTACTCATCATTAGTGGATATAAATACGGGGGGGAAAGGATTGCCACCAAGCGAATTCACTCGTGGTCTAGCAGTTAGTATTAGGGTAGGGTTGTGTCAGTCGTTTTATAAATTTTATCTTCCTGGGTTGGATTCCTATGCTGCAGAGTGCAGTGACTTTTTTTCAAAAGTAGAGGCTCCCAATTCCTTGTAAAATTTATAAGTGCTGCTTCACTGGTGCTTGGGAAATATTCTAAGTCACAAATTATTCATAGTTAACAAAGGGAGTTTTGTGACGCCGTCTGTGAGGTTTTACACCTAGGTTAAGAGCCAGATTTCGTATGAGTGGGACATTTTTAACTTAACGGCATGTCCATAACAGTGCTGTACCGTATTTCTGTGATTTGATTGATCAGCAGGACAAAAACAATGGGAGACCATTTCAACGTCACGGCATGCCGTACGGTATAAACCGTGCCCTAGTCAGTGCTGCAGTTTGTCCCACTCATGCTCTATTTATCGTGAAAAAAGTAGCAGGTTCGATGTAAAAATTAATATTCTATGGTAGGCTGATCAATAACTTTAGCCGGTAAATAAGTTCCAGTCAGATACAGTTCTAGTTTAATAGGAAACTATACTTATAGGTAATAGTTTTGCTACTATTGTTAATAAACTTCTGGGGATTACACTGTCTTGTTAGTCTCTGTTTATGCTGTACATAGGGTGGGAGGCTGAGGTAGAGCTAGGCCTAGGGTCATTGCAGTACGTATATATACGTACCATTAATATTTTAGTCACTAGAGTGAGTAGACACTAACCCTAGGGTCTGTCTAATTCTAAAGTCTTAGGTATCTCAGTTTCCTCTCATGCTAGAGACCGTTTTGTGAAGCATGCTATAAAACAAGGACAAAATACTTACCTAAATAGAGAAGAAACACCGCACAACACTCGACTGGCAAAACAAAATGGCGGAGGGACATGAAGAAATGGGATTCCTGTGGTAAAATGCATACCACAGGAATCCCGTTATTTTCTTGTATTCTGCCAAATCCTAATGTGCGGGCTTCCTGTGGTAAATACATAATGCTCTTCAGAGACCATGCATAAAATACATATACATATAATCGTATACATATACTCATTTCATCGTATAGAATATACATTACAGTCTACAAACAGCTGTCCAGTTACAGAAATGATCCCCGACACAAGAAAGATCACATCAAAATTAGTAACTTCACAAAATATTAGGATGCTTGCAGAAGCCATTACCAGGAGCGGCATACTTGCCCTTTCGAACTAGTCTAATTTTAGATAATTATTCCCGCACAAAACTATGGCGTTGTTATGGTTATCACGGGTGAGATATTGAACAGCCAATGAATCGATCGCTATAACTATAACCGTTTTAAGTATACAAATCAGGTAGCCATTCAGTAGACGAACCTCAAAGGAATACCCTTGGGAGACAGTAGAACCTCTGGTATCCAGGGTAACCCTGTGTATGTCAATAATGAAATACCGCGCATTATCCTATAAATATTATATTTCAGCCAATCAGAGCTCAGCTTTACTATGAAATACAGGGCGGTATTTCATGGTTTTTCTATGAAATACAGAGCGGTATTTCATGGCTAGGTCAAGGCCTATCAAAATGCAGGAAATTTCGCGCCAATTCTTTATCAGCCAATAAGAATTCACCATTTTGAATACATAATTAGTCAGCAGACGTGCGCGGCTGTCACTCGAAATTTGTGATTTCCGACAAGAAAATTTGCAGTCTATCGTCCGGTAAGTTACTTTGTTTTCGTGATAAATCTTTTTGTAAATTTGTTATTCATAGGATAATATGGTTATTTCATGGTTTTCTATGGAATACCGGCGAAAATTTAACTCGAAATTAATATAATTTTGGTATACAACTCGCCTGAAGGCTCGTTGTATACTAAATAATACAAATTTCTCGTGAAATATTCGCCCGTATTCCATAGAAAACCATGAAATAACCAGTAAGTATCTCACGCTAAAAATAGATCAGCTCGGATTTCGCAACTTCACTAGCCTGCGTTGCGGCTCTGGAGCGCAGCGAGCGGAGATTAGGGGGATTGGAGCGAGGGAAAAAAGAGAGGGGGGAAGGGGGTGGGGAGGAGAGGAAGAGAGAGCCTGCCGGCAACCTAGGCCGCGTATTGCTATTGGCTAAAATGCGTGATTGACAGAAATCATTGGCATGCGATAAGAGCAGAAACCAATTAGTATGAATTTAAATATAGAATTACAGATCTTTTGTAATGAGATCGAATTTCTCGATGAGCTGAAGAACCCTGTATCGGAACTCCACAAACGTCTTTGCTCGACGAAACGCACACGGTTGAAACATGGCCGGTGTGTTCGAGGAACAGGCTTGTGCTTCCGAAAATACGAGCTGCTTTGATAATTTCGTACCGCTGCGTGGATGGTTTTTAGCGCTCGTTTTGGCAGAACTTCGTTCCGATGTTATTGTGTCGGCAGATTTGGTGGCGACTTTATATTCAGCGGCAACGAGTTCTCTTTATCGTAGTTATCTTTATCCTGCAAACCTTCACGAACATAGGTGTAGTTCTCTACTGCATTTAGAATCTTCCTTCCTCAGGAACGACAGACTCGCTCTGATAGAGCAGCAGATTTCGGAATATGAAGACCAATACTTTTGCAGGCACCAGCTAGAATAGCCTGAATTTCAGCCGTCTCCTCTGGTTCGTTCCTCCCGAGAGAGACGTCTGAATCCAATAGCCGACAATGCCGTCCAGTGACGTCACTACCATAAAACCTGGTAGTGATCTTTGATTGGTTCATATTCTATAATTTTGCATAATTATCAGTCGAGAAGACGGCAGGATTCACTTTGGACTCGCGATTGTTGATCGTTGAGTTTCAGTGGAGTGATTGTCTTTGGCAAAGACCTTGAATTCGTAAGGAAAACATCTGGAAATGGATAGAAAGTGTCCTGCACAATAACCGGCCGACTGTCCTGTAAACATGTACATTTTATCGTGTCGCGTCGCGTCCGCGGGGTTGTTGATAATCGATTATTTATTCACACTCGCAGTGGTAAATCACTACTCTCTTCAAGGAACTGCTCTTTCCCGCAAGAGTCTTCGTATTTCTTCGAAAATTCTCCATTATCCTTTCATGTTTTTCTACTTTTCTGTTGCATCATTTACAAGGTAATATCTCGTAGCTGTGTCGATTCGAACGGCAGATCGCGAGACACGTACAAAGGACAAAGATCAACTGTACTTTGCCTCCAAATATAATATAACGATTTGTTGCTTTGAAAAGGTTTTCACAACATAAGAGGCACTTGAGAAGCAAATGGGATGGCTTTTATTTTGGCCGGCATGATCTCAAATAATTTCTCAAGGCGAGCGATGGCTTTGTTTTTGTGACCCACGAACTCTTACTTCCGCCGTGACAGTTTTATTTGCACAAATTAAGTTGTTAATCGGCCTTGACGTCACTGGACAGCATTATCGGCTATTGGATTCAGACGTCTCTCTCGGGAGGAACGAACCAGAGGAGACGGCTGAAATTCAGGCTACAGCTAGAATTATTTAAAGTTTCGGCTCTCTTTTCTTTCTGAAGGCTTGAACAGATTCTCGCCGTGGAAATATTTGAATTCCCAAACGGTAGCTTAAAACATTACGTATCCTGCAAAAGTCGTTAACATTTACAGGTTTAGGTTTAGGCCCTGTCTTCACGTTTTTTCGGAGTTTCAGCTGACATTCTCCAAGTTCGTATATTTTTTGTTTTGAATTTTACGCTCGAGTCGAGATTCCTTGATATTCCACGCGTGAGTTTGACAGATAATAAACATGGTTCTCACTTCCGCCGCATGATGATTGGATGAATCGGTCGAATGACTTACTAATTTTATGCATTTTAATTAGTGGGTGGATATCAAAATAACCATGGGTTGCCGGCAGGCTCTCTCTTCCTCTCCTCCCCCTCTTTTTGTCCTCGCCCCAATCCCCCTAATCTCCGCTCGCAGCGCTCCGATACTCCAGAGCCGCAACGCAGGCTACAACTTCACAAATCCTATACAAACAGACGCTCATGGTAATGCCTCCTGGATGTTTGGTTGAATATAAACTGAAGGACAAGCTTACATAAGTCGCTAAAATAAAAGGGAAATGTATGTAGGGGTGGAGGGGGAGGGGTGGGGCACATCCGTCCCCTGTAACCATAAACTCGGCTAAAAGTACTAATTTTGTTGATATTTCTTGTGATGGGGGTCTATTTTTAATCAGATTAATTCTCCAGACTAGGTCCGAGTCCGCTTCTTGTTCCTAAAGGAGCCAATTGAATAATATTATTGTATTTATCATATGATCCTTGGCCACAAAAGTCACGTGATGGGGCCGTAAGTGTTTGCCGTCACCGGGCCGGAAAAAGCCTTTACAGCCCTGTTCGACTTTTAATTTTGCTTGTCGTTTTGCCTTCTTTGTATTCATCTTTCTCTTCCCTGTCGATATGTGGGGGAAATATCCCCCCAAAAATGCGTGCAAGGAAACATGTCAAGAAAGAAATCCATGCAAAGATAATATCACGGAAAAGAATGTAAAAAGTGTAAAAATATATTGCAGCATAGATCATTGTAATTTTTTTTGTTGCATCTTAGAAAAGTCCCAACTCCTCCCATCACTGTGTAAATTAGGTTGCTAAATCAACAGGAAACCCACGTGACCTTAAATGGCGGGAAATGTTAGCGTCAGTACGTACAAAGGCAACCAGCTCTCTCCTTATTTCATCATTTGCGCCAATCTCGGAGAATACGGTTTAAGCCTCCCAGTTAGCTCAGTGGTTAAGCTCCGGTCTGTTGAGCGGGAGGTCGTGGGTTCAAACCCCGACCGGACCAACATTCAGGGTCTTAAAATAACTGAGTAGAAGGTGCTGCCTTTACATAATCGAACACTAAACGGTTAGACCTTCTCGTCTTCTCGGATAAGGACGTAAAACCGTAGGACTAAAGTAAAGAGAGGGCCACGTGTTAGATAACTGTTAGCCGGTTAGCGTGTTTAAACGGCCCTCTATAAATAAAGGTTACTTTACTTTTACGGTCACCTTTACACGCGTCTCTTCACATTAGCTCCGTTACTGCGCCCGTCATGGCTCAAGCCCCACAGTCGTCTGTGGAAATCCCTCCCGATGAAGTACAAGCCGATCCTGTCGTATCTCCAGCGCCAGTAGACAACCCGGCCCCAGTCGTTCAAGTGGAAATTCCGGTCCCCACCGTTCAGGCTAACCAGGTTCGGTGACTTCTGTAATAGTCTAGACCCTTTTGGGGTATATTTTAGATTCGGACTGCCAGTGTGCTTTCCCGGGACCTATATTATTGTAGTTGTTCAGTGTTTTCTCTTCGCACCCACACTTTCTGGAACCTATATATCCTCAGTGGTTTGGCAGTATTCAAGTGTTATTCTCTAGAATATCTAGTCTTTGTCAACACTCGTTGCTTCATTCCTATCTTCATTCCTATATCAGTATTAGTTCACACTAGTTGGGAGTATACATTCTAAGTTCGCTTCATCGGTTTCGTTTTAGTTTCAGTCTATGCTTATTGGGTATAGCCCGTGTCGTGTAGTACGTAGTTCGTCCGACTATCAGCCCATTCTCATGCTTTGCTTAGCACCGGTTGTGTTTCTAGTTTATTATCACATTCATTGTTATCTGTCGTTGCACGTTTATTTTTCACTTGATCGGTCTCTATCTTTTCCATGAAAAATTGGCCCAGCGATCGTAGCGATCATATGGAAACCAACTTTTCGGCGAACGTATTATATGGAAACCACTCTCCAGCGATCGTGGCGATCCTAGCGATCCCATAAAGCATTGCTCCCCAACAGGAACATCCCATGATGCACCCAGGTTTTCTCGCACTCGGCAAAATGGCGTCTACCAGTGCAGATACTAGCAACAACGCATATTCCTCTCGTCGTTGAAAGATTTTTCGGACCCAAAACCTGTGCTTTCTTTTCTCCTTCACTTTTCTTTGTCTTCTTCGCTTTAGGATTGCTGGGAACGCTACGATCGCCTTCGATTTAGGATCGCTGGGATCGCTACGATCGCCGCGATCGCCGTGCCAATTTTTCAGCGATCGTAGCGATTATATGGAAATTGGCTTTAGGCGCGGGCCTGCTGGTAATTTTTCAAATATGGCAGGGGTGAAGATTACAGAGCAAAATGCCGATTTTCGCGCCTTTTTAATTTCTTATGTGAGGGCTTGCCGGTATTTTTTTAACATGGTAGCGGTGAAGATTACAGAGCTATATGCCGACTTTCGCACCTTATAATTTCTTAGGCTCGAAGAATATCGACCGTGGGGAAAGTTATCAAATTTGCGATTGAAAGTTGTTGAAGTTGGTTCAAACATATACATTTAGGACTAAAGCAGCAAATATACTGGTTGAGAAATTGTTAAAATTGCCCCAAACATGAAATTATGTTCAAACGAGTCCGTGTCACATTGTCTCGACCCGCGAAAGAGACGTCTGAGCAACGAGCCGAAAATTCCATACTGATAACGTAGCAGACACGCCATTTCACTATGCATAAATTAGTTGCAATCTCGGAATCCTGAGAGGCTAGAGGCGAACTACGGGTACACAACTACCGATGCTGCTCGTTTGCTTGGCAGTGGATCACAGTCAGGAACAACCATGAAATTCAAGCCTATTTAGCGTATGTCGGTCCTGTCGGTGCCTTCTTTAGTTCGTTCTTTCAGCGGCTAGAAAAGCGGAATGTCCTACGACTGTCAAAACATGCATGTATAAAGTGATCAAACGTCTAGGATAATGTAATAGTTGTTTATAATTTCATAACCTAAACACTCTGAGCTACCACAGAACAGTGTCACTTTTCAAGCCGGCTCTTTGGCGACGTAGTGGATCTCGGCTATAAATAAACATCTACATGTATTACAGTAAAGCGTATGTTTTGCACTGTGAAGCACGAACGTGATGTTGTTATTTCACCCAAGCAAACAGGCAGCCTCGGTAGTATACCTTGAAAATAACTGCGTTCTGTAGCTATTTACCTCTCGGGCTTCTGACCTGGCAAAAGAGCTCGCTTGAAAAGTCGATGAAGCATGTATTTTAGAAGTCGTACGACATACATATTCGCTTTTCTCGCCTCTGAAAGAACGAAGCAGAGGAGTCACGGACAACATCGATATACGCTAGACCAGATTTCGTATGAGTGGGGCAAACTACGGCATGTCGGCAACCGTGCTGTAACCATGCTGTGCTGTAACTCTGTGATTTGATTGGATCAGAAGGACAAAAACAGTGGGAAACCATTTCACCGTCATGGCATGCCATACGGTAACCGTGGTGTAGTTTGTCCCACTCATAGCAAATCTGCTCTAAATAGGCTTGAATTTTATGGTTGTTCAGACTGTAACCACTGCCAAGCAAACGAGCAGCATCGGTAATTATATACCTTGAAACAAACTCGTAGTTCGCCTCTAGCCTCTTCGGCTTCTGAGATTCCAACTAATTTATGCATCGTGAAAGGGCTATCTGCTACGTCATCAGTGTGAAAATTTCCGACTCGTTCCTCAGACGTTTCTTTCGCGCGGAGAGCGATAAGAGTCGGTTGTCAGGCTAATTATCAACAATGTTCAAGGATGTCGGCTCCCTTTTGTAGAAAGCCTTAATACCACAAACCTGAAATAATTCGATTTGGGACGAAATTCTTCACATCAATATACTTTTTGCAATGTTCCTGTTTCACACTCATTTGTAGTTTTGTTTGATTATTTGACAGGCCGTTCTCGTACTTGATTGGATGTCTTGACGAAAGTACCGTTGAAAAACGCTGAAGTGATTTTTCACAGCCGGCGAGTCCGGTAAGAACCAGATAGATTACCACTTTAAAAGTTAACGCATGCGCAAACGCGTCGGTATTGTTCCCATACGCTGACTTTGTACAAATGAGATTTTTACTGCCTCCACGTCAACCTCGCGTTGACGTGGAGGCAGAGTAAGCTACTGAACCTACTGAGAGTAAGCTACTGACCCCTAAGCTACTGAACTCGTCATTAACAAACCAGCATACTTCATTTAAATGTTGTCTCCGCCCCAGAGTGTATTCTTACATGTCTAGTTAGGCTACCAGGAAACTTGAAGCACTTTCCACACTGCTTACAATTATATGGCTTCACTACAGAGTGCATTCGAACATGTTGAGTTACGTGACTAGACTCCTTGAAGCACTTTCCACATTGCTTACAATTATAAGGCTTCTCTCCAGTGTGTATTCGAACATGTCGAGTTAGGTTACAAGACCGACTGAAGCTCTTCCCACACTGCTTACAGTTATATGGCTTCTTCCCAGAGTGTATTCGAACATGTTGAGTTAGGTGACTAGACTGATTGAAGCACTTTCCACACTGTTTACAATTATATGGCTTCTCTCCAGTGTGTATTCGAACATGTTTACTTAGGTTACCAGAATGCTTGAAGCACTTTCCACACTGCTCACAATTATATGGCTTCTCCCCCGAGTGTATTCGAACATGTTTAGTTAGATCACCAGACCGATTGAAGCACTTTCCGCACTGCTCACAATTATATGGTTTCTCTCCAGAGTGTATTCGAACATGTTGAGTTAGGTGACTGGACTGGTTGAAGCACTTTCCACACTGCTTACAATTATATGGCTTCTCCCCTGAGTGCATTCGAACATGTTTAGTTAGATCACCAGACCGATTGAAGCACTTTCCGCACTGCTCACAATTATATGGCATCTCTCCAGAGTGTATTCGAACATGTTGAGTTAGGTGACTAGACTGCTTGAAGCACTTTCCACACTGCTTGCAATTATATGGCTTCTCTCCAGTGTGTATTCGATTATGTCGAGTTAGATTACCAGATTCATTGAAGCACTTTCCACACTGTTTACAATTATATGGCTTCTCTCCAGAGTGCATTCGAACATGTTGAGTTAGGTGACTAGACTGCTTGAAGCGCTTTCCACACTGCTTACAATTATATGGCTTTTCTCCAATGTGCATTCGAACATGTCTAGTTAGGTTACAAGACCAACTGAAGCTCTTCCCACACTGCTTACAGTTATATGGCTTCTCTCCAGAGTGTATTCGAACATGTTGAGTTAGGTGACCAGACTGCTTGAAGTACTTTCCACACTGCTTACAATTATATGGCTTCTCTCCAGTGTGTATTCGAATATGTTGAGTCAGGTGACTAGACTGCTTGACGCACTTTCCACGCTGCTTGCAATTATATGGCTTCTCTCCAGACTGTATCCGAACCTGATCTGTAGGCTCAATCTGGGTAGGAAAATGGTCGTTATGGTCAGGGAATGATGTCTTATTATCATCAAGATTAACCACTTTCTCTGATTGTGGATGTTTCTCGGTAGCACAGGATGAACTTCTCTGAGTAGGACAATGGGCCATTGTTTCCTTATACATGTCCTACAGCAACGAACACAAATTATGAATATGAAATTCATTAACAATTCATGACGGGAACACAAAGGCTATCAATGTTCGGTAAGTAATCTGATACAGGCTTCGATTTCCTCTGCGGAAATAGGTCGTACTGCAAAAATAACTGAAAAAACGACTTAAACATCTCCACGGTTGATAAGCCATATACAGAATTCGTGTCCGTGCTTTATCGAATTTACAAACTCTCGCCTCCGATAAAGCACGGCTACTCATTCTGTATCTAGTATTATAATATAGATACGATAGTAGGCGCGCTCTGATTGGCTAAGAAGCCATGTTTTATCAGAGTATATAACATGGTTAGCCGTGTTATATAGTTTTCAACTGGCGGTTTCCTTTCATCGCGCGCGTAAATCTATATTATAAAACAGATAAAGAAGCCTTAAATCCATGTTTTATACTATCATAAAACACTCTGGTCATTTGAGAACACTCTAGAAATGTTGAAAGCACGCGCCTTCGGCTTGTGCTTTAACATTTCTCTCATGTTCTCAAATGCCCATCGTGTTTTATGATAGTATAAAACATGGCTAAGGCTTCTTTATTTGTTAACTTAAAATGTTTTCTAAATGACATTGTATAACTTGCAACTATTCTACAGGTATAATGGAATATTAACTACTATTTCAAAAAATCTCAAAATGTATTCCTCTGGAACACAGGTTTACATGTCGTACAACCACAAGACAATCTGTTGTCAAAGCTGTGGTGAAAACTATAGGCAGCGTGGAATTACAGTGTAATGTGTGACAAATAGCATAGTTAATAGGAATGTTTTGTCTCGAGCTCTAGCACAATCCATTATTTCACTTATGGCCTGAGATCCCTGGTCTGCATTACTGATACATAAATAGAGTGGAACCTCCCTGAGCTCTCACCTCTCTTAAAGTGCCACTACGACGAAAATTTACCATTTTGATTAGAAATATCAGTATTAGAAATATCCGAAATAGTAAAAAAAAATCCAAAATGGGCAAGTGAAACGACAACATTTGAGGATAGTTTATCGGTAAAATCATGTCCGCCATTATTGGAAGCCGTTCTCAGTATTCAGCGGAAGTAATGTCATACACTTTATGACACGACAACCTCGTGGCGCAAAATAGTGTGCATAAAAAGTAGCCAACGTCAAAGATAAATATGCCTCCAGGCGTTGTGTTCTGCAGGCGAGCGTTAAGTGTATGACATCACTTCCGCTGAATAAACCTTTATTTAAAGCTGAACAATTGGAACGGCCTCCAGTAATGGCGGACGTTTAGATTCAATATTCAGAGTTCAAAAAATATGACGTCCTGTCGTTGTATCGAAAAACAACTCTACTCTATGAATATGCAAAAACATTAATATGTCAAAATTTGATCGTATTGCCGGCAAACGTCGAAATAACCATAACTTAATTCAATCGAACCTATTAATTTTGAAATAGGTTCATGGATAGAACGTTTGCCGCAGTTGAGATCGACCTATTCAATAGTCCGTGCTTTAATGTCACAAAATACATTTGCCTTAAATGCAAATTTG
The DNA here is from genome assembly GCA_030867875.1 of Actinernus sp. WN-2022. NCBI lineage: Eukaryota > Metazoa > Cnidaria > Anthozoa > Actiniaria > Actinernidae > Actinernus > Actinernus sp. WN-2022. Next base: position 3,875,189 of record JAOWCC010000064.1, read on the forward strand.
AAATAAATGCTCAATATTCCAAAGTAATGAAGATGCGTCTGGCTTGACTGCCAGCAAACGCGTTGGATATTCTGAATGTTGCAATAGAGAAGACGCGGGTCTACAAATGACTGAAGAGCAGAATACCGGCGACTGTTGTACTGACGGCATGATCGACTTATTAACAGAGGTTTCATTGAAACCGCTCGAAGCACGGCTAATAACGCCACTTGCAGTAACAACATTCACCGCGGTCTCCTATACACGGCACTGAGTACTGCGTAGAACGCCATTCTTCTGTTTCTGTTTAGGACAATCCTTTTCCACCGAGCGCTGTATTTCGCCATTTCACTAGCCGCGGGCAGCGGGCGAAAAGTGAAATGCGCCGGGACACGTGCTTGTGCGCGTGACTTAATTAGGCGTGAGTGAATAAAGGTCGACATAGGTTCGACGTTTGCTGCCAAGCCGGCACTAAGTCGATCTTCTACTGAACCTATTTTTTAATAGGATCGGCGCGACTTAAGTTCGATGTTTGCCGTAGGCCTAAGCGACCACCTATCCAAAACCCCAATAGACTTAGCTTTGAAATACTATTAGTGCCAGTAACATTTTGTTTGATTTTGCCGTTTACGATCTACATTTCAACGGCGAGAAAAGTTTTTGGATTGCGAATGCTGCCTGAAAACATGAAATTTCACTTCCTCTGTGAGTGTTGAGTACATGATTACCGTAGCCTGCTTTCAGGCGGTAGATGGTGTTTTTTTTCGCGCAGCAAACGGATCATCGAAGCGGCCGCCATATTGGCCGAGCGTGATTGAGACCTGGGATCGAATGACAAATGGAGGGGGAGGGGTTGGGGGAGAAGAAGCAGATCTGAAAGACCGCCTGCTCGAAAACCCGTGGTTTCTCAGTACAAAAGTTATATCCCGTCCACCAGCGAACGGGGAATATGACTAAGGTGAAGTACAATGGTTCCAAAGGTTTTCTAGAGAGAACAGCCGCGGAGAAAGAGCCGCGAAGGCGGCGATCGGCGAACTGCGAGAGGTTCGTTGTCGAGTTCTCTTTTCGCAAGTTCGTAAACCGTAAATACCCGGGTAAATATCATACTCTCTCCAAAGCGCCAGAATATCTTTACTTAGAAGTAGGCTCCGTATATAGCTTCCTCATGCTCCGTTTTCAAAGTTTTCAAAGTTATCTCCTTATCCGCCTTTACCCTGGTTTCAGCTGCTCGCTTCTTTCTCCGCTGCTGGGTAAAGGTGAACTTTGAAAACGGAGCAGGAGGAAGCTATACAGAGCCTAGGTAGAGATGTTCTGGCTGTGCTTTCGACAGGCTTTGGAAAGAGTATGATATTTACGGTAAAGAGAACTCGACAAGTCAACCCGTGATTTAATTCGCCACTGAAAAGTATTATTGTCGACCAAATTGCAGCGATTCACGGCAGTTGAACTCAATAACGATGCACAGTAGAGAAAATAATCAGAAATCCGCCTCAACACATTGATGCAACGGTCGTCCATTTCTTTCGGCAAACATTCACTAAGATTTCGGCTGCGCCTCGGACTGGAACTAATTGCGCGGACTTCGAAATCCGGTCCAGTCCTCATTGTCCGGCCTTGAAACATTACTTCCAAATGCAAAATATTCAGGTGGGGATTTCCAAATTCGCGCAATAGTCGGGACAACAGTTCTCAGCCAATACTTTGTCTTGAAAAGGGCACTAACAAAACCTGGCTTTAACCTTATTACTCTCAGACTAGCTAAATTGTTTGGTTAGAGGCAAGCTTCATACAATCACAGAAAATCACAAAAGAGAACAAATTAAAATTTTCAATTCGAGTTGAAAACAAAACTCAAATTTCCAAATTCGTTCGCGAGTCAGCACTGAGTTCTCAGCCAAAACTTGGTCTTGAAAAATGCACTTTTCCAACGCGTTCTACCAAACAAAAGCTGGCTTTAACCTTAGTAGCATTTGCTTTGAAAGACTAGCTAAATTGTTTCGTTAGAGGCAAGCTTCATACAATCACAAAAAATCTCAACAGAGAAGATATTTTTTCAAACAAAATTCAAATTTCCAAATTCGTTCGCGAGTCAGCACTGAGTTCTCAGCCAAAACTTGGTCTTGAAAAATGCACTTGTCCATCGTTTTCACCAATCAAAAGCTGGCTTTGACCTTATTGGCATCTGTTCTCAAAGACTAGCTAAATTGTTTGGCTTAGAGATAAGCTTTAATACTACACAGAAAATCACGACAGATAAGGTATTTTTCAATTTACAAACCATCTTTACCGTACATTTTGCTTCAGACAAACTAGACGATTCTCATCAATTATAGTAATCTTCTTCACTAAATTTACTGACTTTTGTCTCCGAAGTGGGTCGTTGAATAAATCCAAAGAAAGAAAATTGTTCCCGTCGATACTCCGAAGCCGTTACCAAAATCGCAAAACCGGGACCGGAAATGCGGACGCAAATGAAAACAATTCAGGTTTCTAAAGATTAAGAGCCGACATCTTGGATCTGACCGAGAAGACACTGGGGACGAGGTTGAAGATATCCCAGCCAACACCCCGAGACTCCCTCTCTGTCCTATATTTTCTCTTGACTTTATAATATAAATTATGGGATCATCCTAAGAACGCGCGAATTCATTGGATACTGCTTGATTTTCTTATAAATGCACGCTCGAGAAAACATAAAAACGAAATGTACCGGTCACTGTTTTTCGCGAATATGGATAACGGAGATAATATCATAGACTGGGAAGACAATATGTTCGACTATGAGGTGTTAAGGTCCGTAGAAGAAGAGGGAAATAAAAGTCGCTTCCCAAAGCTAAATGAAAAAGATCGAGAAAATTTAGCATCGGCTTCGTGCTCTAAAATGACTAACGCGACCACAAAATGGGCTGCTAAAACATTTGAAGTTGAGAAACAATACACAGTGTTACTCTTTGAGGGTTTGATATAAAAATTGATGGAAAATAAGAAAAATGCGGTTTTTATATTAATTAAAACAGCCTGGTGTATTAAACGAGACGAAAGTGACAACACAACTACAAGACTTGCCTCACCAAGAACTCGACGATAACTTCAGTACGCTTGTTTTATGCTAAAGCCAGAATAGTGAATCGCAAAGAATGAAATAGGGTTTCTCTGATTTCATGTAGAAATTCGTTCAAGAAGTTCCCGAATGTTCCTGAATGAGAAACGGGCGATAAAACTAGCAAATTACCCAGAATTTCGGAAGAGTAAATCATGCGGCTATGCCAACAATGAGAGCCTCTAAAGCTACGCAACACGGCCATCAGAGCAGCAGTTAAAACACTGTTCCTTGGGATGAAGAAATATCCTTCTTCAGACCACAGAATCAGTAAAGTGTCAACGATGTAGTTGTTGTAGAAAATAGTCGGCAATCCTAAACTCACGTGTGCAACTCGACTGCCGCTAATTTGCTAACGATTTCTCTGTGAATGCTTTTCCATCAAGCATTTTCAACGCCTTGCACTATCACAATGTGCAGATTAACCTCTCCTGTGCTGACCAGAAATTGTAAAAAGAAAACACTTAGTTTCCTTCAACAGTTTTGATCAGATGGCAATGCTATAGCCCAATTGCCGGTTCTGTCTTTCACTTTTATCGATTGTCATGTTGTATTCTTAGCAGGTTACTTCATTCAACAAGACACGAGCTTTCAAATCATCAATGTCTAGCTGTCACAACTTAACCAATCAGCGACGAGAAATGTTGTAAAATGGGGTTTTCGCTGTCGTCAGTTTGCTTTTAGATTTAGATAGCTCAATACTTTCCTTCATGTACATTGAAGTTTATATGATGAAACAAATAAAAGATGGTTCTCCTTGTTCTATTTAACAAATAAAGAAGCCTTAGCCATGTTTTATACTATCATAAAACACGATGGGCATTTGAGAACATGAGAGAAATGTAAAAGCACATGCCGAAGGCGCGTGCTTTTAACATTTCTCGAGTGTTCTCAAATGACCAGAGTGTTTTATGATAGTATAAAACATGGATTTAAGGCTTCTTTATCTGTTTTATAATATAGTTTACACGCAGGTATCCTAATTATAATACAATCTAATTTCTAATGCTAATTATAACTATGGATATTAATACTAAAAAAAATTATCAAGATATTCACTATAAAAACCAACTACACTGTATACCATCAAATTACAAATTACGATTAAAAACTACACATCCGTGAAAATAAAAATATTTCTTACTGGATTAGATTCGAATGCTAGGCAGATGATAATAAAATGAGACCTGAAACAACCAAGGTGGCTAATCAAAGCAAGGTCCTGCCTGATCCACACATCGAATTGGAATTTAGCGTGTTGGCTTTTGCGGAGGAAGGAAAACCGGAGAACCCGGAGAAAAACCATCGAAGCAAGGACGAGACACCAACAAACTCAACTCACATATGGCGCCCAGTCCGGGAATCGAACATGGGCCACAAAGGTGAGAGGCGAAACGTTTTACCACTGCGCCACCCCGGCTCCCTCCCCTCAGATGGAGAGTATTGCTTTGCCTAGTAGATCTTTTAATAACGTCCCTGTTCAAGGTAAAATAGTTATTTAAAACACTGGGGTGACCGGCCATCGATACATATTATACTAACTTCAGATACGAATGGCTGACTCGACCCATCATGAGGGTAGACCAAAACAACTTTTAACTTATAGTTGAGTACGTTTTAAACCCTAATCAACAGTTATTACTGACCCTAGCAAATTGAAAATTTAACGTTGTTTATAAAAAAAAGCCTTACAGGTTAGCTCAGTTGGTAGAGCACGGTTTAGAGTGCGGGAGGTCGGGGGTTCGAATCCCAGCCACGTACTTGGGCAGGTTCGTTGGCCTTGTCTGCTTCCTCTTCTAATCTATACGAGGGGGACGTGAAAGATCCTGTTGTGTTATTTCGAGAAAGAGTAGGGGATTGTCTCCCGACACAACAGCCAGGTATTCCGAGGTACTAACAATCACTCATGATTGTAAACTGCACGGCAGCACATTGCGCCACAATAGCAGTCCGTATCACAAAAATAACCTTGTGAAGGCCAATTCCATGTTGCGGACGTGACATTTGGAGACAAAATTTGGGTATTAAATGTCTCCCAATGCCAGATCCCAAATACTTGAATTAAAATTAGCCATGTCATAAAATAACCCCTTTTAGTACCTTTCATTTTGGCAGTAAACATTTTGACTACCACTTTAAGAGATAGATAGATGATAGATAGATAGATCGTTTATTACAAATATTTCTCACTTACAGCAAAAACTGAATTACGGAGGTTTACATTAATATGGTTCTAGATAAGTTAACTAAGTTTTAAGAAGGATATACTATATACTGCTCTAATTAAACTAATGCTATATTACAATTAAAAATTTCTAAATACATCGATTGTAGTTACTTACGATTGTTATTGTAATCATTTGCGCCCGATATTATAAAGGTGTTTCTATATCTATTAGTTCTACATGATGGTATACACATAGGATTTCTACTCCTTAAGGTAACAGTTGGGCGCGTTGTATTAAACGGTAGGAGGCCATATAGATTTCCCTCTGGATGCGACAGTATCCTCCAAAATAAAGAGATACAGAGAGAATATTTTTTTAGAGTGTGTTGCGGACGTGACTCCAAAAACAACGATTGATCTCAATTGCTCTTGGTTATTTCAAATTTCCTGTTAATTGTAAAACTTCCAAAGTGACTGCTTATACTAACTAAATACAATAGTAATTGTGCTTAATGAATCTGAAAAAAAGATTGTAGAAATCACTTGTTGCCATGGATTCATTAATGAAAACATTGTGTTGCGGATGTGACCACAATTTGTTGCGGACGTGACATTTTGGGGATGTTTGGAAAAGAGGTTTTTTCTAATCCCAAAACACTTCATAATGCCCGTGAAGTAAAATGTTTACTATTTTTAAAGAGAAAAAAATGAAATAAATGATAATCAACAAGAATATGATTAGTATTTTATCTTTGTATCAAGTTTGTATCAGTATATTTTAGAAGGGAAAACTTTTGCAGTAAAAATAAAGCAAATATAGAAATGACTGGTCAGCAGCCTACTATATGAGTGACATGCTCTATGGATAGAGCATGCACTTTGTGATAAAACTGCTGACCAATATTCCTTCTTTGTATGTGCTGTATGAAGGAAGTTGTTTTTCAACTTCTACAGCCATACAATGGCAAAAACGAGTACTGAAAGGTCAAAATTATTCCGTAAAAAGTTGAGAGAAGATGTTGGAAAGTGCAGTGTTTTTAAGGCAAAGGATAGAGAACGGAAAAGAAATGAAAGAAAGAAGTGCAAACCACTCAGTGAGATAGAATTAGAAAACATCAGAAAGAAAGCCAGAGAGAGAAAGAGAAGAAGTAGAATAAAACAAAAGGCCCAACCGCAAAAAAGCTGCAGTGGTGAAGAAGAAAATGTGCATGCTTATGCAACACCTCAAGCTCTTGGAAAGGCAATTGGAAAAGTCAAGTCCCACCTACCCAAAAGTCCAAGAAAAAGGAATGCAGTGATCAAAAAGTTAGCCACCACATCAGGCCTTGTAATTGCCAAGCGTAAAAAGAGCAACAGCGGAGGAAATAAAAAGGTAGCAGCAGCAACAATAACAAAGGTCAAAGAATTCTACTGCAAAGATTATGTGTCCCGCCAAGCTCCTGGAAAGAAAGACTATGTCATTCAGAGGCAAAGTGGAAAGAAAGAGTATCTACAGAAAAGGCACTTGATGTTTTCGCTAAGAGAGGCTCACGCTCTGTTTCAGAAGGAACACCCAGGTGTTAAAATTGGTCTGAGTAAATTCAGTTCTCTGCGACCAGTTAATGTTCGTCTTTCATCAGATACACCTCGTAATGTATGTCTGTGTCTATATCATGAGAACATCCGTCTCATTTGTGATTGTCTTTCTAAAGAAGTAGAAGGCTTCCCAAGTTATTCTGGTGACTTTGTAGACAAATTTGTCTGTGATAGTAGCTCAGAGGAATGCATGCTTGGTAGATGCCAAAACTGTGCAACATACACTTGGCTGGATGAAATGGCGGAGAGCTGTGAGCCATCTATGTGTGAACAAGTGTCATGGAATCAGTGGGAGAGAGTAGAAGTTGCAATACCAGCTAAAAAGAACAAGCCCTCAAAAGTATGTAAGAAAACAAAGAAGGTCTACAAAGAAGGTACCATCAAAGATGTCTTTGAGTCATTGGGCTCAAAAATGCCAAGCTTTCTTGAACATGTCTTTATTAAAAGACAGCAGTCTAGCTACTTTGAGGAGAGAAAATCAAACCTTCAACAGGGGGAGGCCATTGTCCAAGTTGATTTTGCTGAGAACTATTCTTGTAAATATCAAGACGAAATACAGTCAGCTCACTGGAACCAAGAGCAGATAACATTGTTTACTGTGGCTGTCTGGACAAGGAATGAAGCAACCAAAGATCTTACCTGTGAATCACATGTGATTGTATCAGATGATCTAGAGCACGAGAAGACATCAGTGGTAGTGTTTATGTCCACAGTACTTGAAAAGTTTGTCAAACAGAAGCACCCAGAGGTCACCAATGTATACATATTTTCAGATGGGCCCAGTTCACAGTTTAAAAATAAATACATAGTGAGTATTCTGTCAAAACTTGACAAGATTGTGCATGTCCAATGGAACTACTTTGCCACGTCGCATGGCAAAGGTGCTGTTGATGGCATTGGTGGCACAATAAAGCGTTTGGTTTGGAATGCTGTGTCATCCAGAAGAGCACCACACATTACTGATGCCAAGTCCTTCCATGAAGTAGCCACCAAGTTAAATTCATGTGTTTCTGTTCATCTTATGGAAAAGAAAGAGATACAAGATCGAGCTACTTCACTTGGCCTAAGTAAGGCCTTTAAAGAAGCTGTTGCTCTGCCAGGAATTTCAAAGTTTCATTGCATTGAGCCACAAACCAATGGGTTTGTTCAAAGCAAAATGTATTCCACTCAAGGCATTGTCGAGAAGGAAATGGTGCCTCATGTCTTCCCATTTGATTTGGAAGAGTCAGGAAGTGACAGTGATGAAGCTGATGTGAGTTATACTGATGAAGAGAGTAATTATGCAGATCATGAGGATATAGCCATTTCCGAGGATGATGAAACATGTAGCAACGCAGATGTTGTCCATGAAATGAGTGATATCTATAATAAAGATAGTGAAGAATCATTCAACAATATTTATATCAAGATAGATTATGGCCTTCCACCACACAACAAGCTTCTAAAATGTGATAGCATTCTTTCTTGTTATAATGTGCCTCTTCACACTTCCTGTATAGTTGATGGTATTCTCAGTAGCCACATCAAGTTCCAGGGTAATTGCATCATAGATGATAATGATCTCAAGTCAACAATTGGGGGCCATACAAATAGTAAAGAGAACTACCTCTCAAACTTTGTCATTGATGAGTATTTAACAATCTTGAAAGCTACATGTACTACAAAGAAGGTCTCTGTTATCTCATGGGAAGTTTTTGAGAAATTTGTTGTGAAGAAGATCTTTGCTGAAAATGAAAATATTCTCAATCAAGACCTCATACTAGTACCTTGCAATCCAGTGAACTCTGCAGACTGGTATCTTCTTGTGGCATTTCCCCAGATAAAAGTCATTGCTGTGCTTGACAGTTTAGCTGGAGATTTTGTCAAACCAACTGCAGAAGTCTCCATTAAGAAGATGTGGGTGCTGTTAAAGATGTTTGACAGTACCCTTGATGAGAAGGAGTGGCATTTTGCTGTCAACAAACCCAATGATCTTCCCCAACAAGACAATGACTTTGACTGCGGAGTCTTTGTCACCCTGTATGCCAGATGCTTCATTGACAACAGTACCATGTTTGTGGAATGTGCAAGCCTACAAGACCTCAGAAAACACATGGTTGCCGAGTTGCACAAGCAGAGCCTCATTGCCATATCTCCAAGCATCTTCCCTGGACAGTACTATGCTGTTGACTATGTCAACAAATTCTACATTGGCAGAGCACTTGAAACTGATGACAAAGTAACCAAATTCAAGTTCCTATATTCTGCTGGTGCAAACAAGTTTGATTGGCCAAGAAGTAATGACATCGAGTCAAAACACAGCTCTTGTGTTTTTTTATGGCCCTGTTACTATTATGGGAAATTGCCCCTTTGAGATTGCTGAGATAAAAGAAATTGCAACTCTTTTCAAATACATTACAAGAAAAGCAAATTAACCATGGCATGTATGACATACAGTATTTTTAGCTTTAGTGAATAAGCTTTCATTCAGCATTTGAGCAACCTTTATTCAAGAGATTATAGTTAATATCATACTCATTCCATGTTGTTGCAGTTGGTCAAATCAATGACCAAACAATGAATGGCATGAAATCATTGAACTCAAGGAGATAAAATACATGTTTGACATTTTATCACAGAGAAGGACAATATAATATAATATAATAGTTTACAATATAGTTGAAGTTTATACAGTGAGTACATTAATTTATGTTCTTCGTAACAACTTTGATTTGTCATTTGTTTATGACAAAGACATTTGTTATTCTGCAGCATTGGATTTCTATAATAGTGATACCTTTATATCATGTAACAGGTTTATATTTCTTATTGCTATCATTAAAATTAATATTAACATACTGTCTTCTAATGTTTGGAGATTCTATAATGATACTGGGTTTCTTGCAATTTTCCTTTCCGCCATGGTCACGTCCGCAACACCATCTCTTTCTACAATAGTGATGGCTTTATATCATAACAGGTTTATAATTCTTATTGCTATCATTAAATATCAACATAACTTCATCATATTTGGAGATTATTTAAGGGATTTGTTTTTTTTACAAATTTGTCCTGTCCGCAACGGTCACGTCCGCAACACCATATCTCTGAAAATGTTTACATATTTTACCAAGTTGGGGTGCCAAAATCATCTTAATACTTGACTTAAAAAGGGGCATAAACAAGAACTGAAACAAGAGAAAACAAACATAGAAACCAAAAAAATGTTGGTCTGAATCATCTTTTAAATGTCACGTCCGCAACACTTTTTTATGTCTTCATAAGCCAGAGGCAATAAATGTTTGACATTTTTTTTCTTTTGGTTTTGAAAGGCCCATCCTATAAAATAGTTAAGATCCTAGAATCTGATTCATAGCAATCAATTTCTTTGATGTATAGCAATTTAAACATTTGTAGGTAAAAGTGGCTTATTAGGCTTATAATAACGTACAAAAACAATGGCGGCGCACAGCTTGGGCGTGGCCACTACCACAAATCTAGCATTGTATCCTTATAGAACTATGTATTAGCTTTTATTTAAAGTATGTTTGACTCTTCAATTTTGAATTTGAAAATCTATCAAAAGTTCATGTCTCATGTGGAATTGGCCTGAAGCGTATTTGAATATATTCATATAGAATTTGCCTATATGAATACCTTTTTTTAACCGTTGTTTATACTGGTGAATTAAACCCTGGCTAGCATTAGTCAAAATTATAGGCTTTGAGTATTGATCATTGAGATGATTGTCGAGTTATCTTTCTGCGCCAACGTTAACCAACTTTTGCCGGAACCTAGAATAGTCCCGCTAAGAATAGTTCCATTAACCTGGGGCCACACTTATCCGACTATTGGGTAAATCGGAAGGTCGGGAGGTCGTAATGCTGTCAGATCATGGTAAGGTGGTCGGATCAGTCGGTAGCTTTGGCCACACTGTCGTTTGGCTTCCGATCATCCAAGTAGCTTTCGAGCGATGTACGACCAGCTTGGGCCCGATTGAAACTTCCCTATCGTAGCTATGACTAGACAGATGCTCGGAGGCCATTTCTGCTCGGAGACAAAATCGGTGCACCGGACCAATCAGTGAGCAGCTTTCTGCCATGTGATCACTAAGCTGATCCATACTTGCGGAAATATTCTCAAGAAGGGAGATTTTAAATTAACAGGAGTAGGGGACAGTCGGATCGGATAATATGGCCACATAAACGAACGGTCAGTCCACCCTCCGAGTACTCGGCTGGTCCGGCCCGACCAAGCCAACAAACCCATCCAACTAAAGATCGGTAGGATTGGTGTGGCCCCAGCTTAATGAATATAACTTATGATTGGAATTACATTTGTACGTCATTCTCAAATGTTTAAACAACCAACCAACTAAGCAGGCTGAATATTACAACAATCAGTGTTGAATAGTTCCGTTATGAAAAGAACTTATAATTAGAATGACCGTCTACGCCTCAATACGGAGTCGAGTCGACTCTTACGATTCGAGTCGGCTCGTCACTCATACACCAACGCAGTCTCTCATTAAATTAACATCTACATGCGCTTGAAGTAACTATTATTGTTAATTCTAAGACAAATCCTAACGACGAGTTCTCACTCACCGAAGGCTAGGGTTCACAGGTAAACAAGAAGAGAAGGTAAACGAGAGAAACATTTTTTGGACGCTCCTACTCCTACTCGGGCTCGAACTCCTAACCCTTTACGTGTACTGTGTGTAGTGCAGACGTCATGACCACTACACTACACCGGTCCACCGCCGTTTAGATTGTGACAAATGTTTA